>OX352307.1:17956492-19156492 GCA_947086415.1 Pammene aurita | reverse complement strand
ATAGGGTAGAATGTAATGTTTTATGTATGTATTCTCAAGCAATCTAGCGCAAATTCATTTTAACCCATATATGGTCGCTTTCCGTTTCGTAGTGGGTCGTTTTTGACCCTGATCTCTGAAAGTTACAGGCTCACTCCTATTTTCATAAGCAAGAGCGAGTTTTTTTCATAGGGTCGAAAATTACTCTCTGTGCATACATATATGCGTTAGTTATCTTGCCAAAATCGCAAATCAAAATGAATTCAAGTGCTTTTCTGAATTATCTGGTACGTTTCTTCGTGAATCGAAACGACGATTTTAGAAACGTCAGGTCCCACCAGTTTGTATTTATGGAGATCCTAAGAGCGATCCCATAACGAATTTACTCGTTCGTGTGGTAAATTTGTAACAAATAATTGATAGGATTCTTTGTTGCGTTCTGCACGCGCGGGCGCTGCGCTCGTGTGCATCAGGCCTTACGCAAATGTCGGGTAAAAGTATGTCCGTTAAATAGCTCCGCTCTTAATAATACGATTATCTCTCTGAGAACTACTTATTAACTACAGTCGCTATTACTGCCCAGAAGACAGTAATGTTTAGGTTATAGCGATTTATTAGGTCCCGGCGACTCTATTATATTTGATATAGTTATTTTGATAAATAACAGATCCATAACATTATTTTTGTAGATACTAATAACAATAGCGTTAGGCACCTGTGACCATAGACATAAACAAAAAGGAAGATGAGTGACGTTCATAGTAAACAAAACTGAAATGTGGTCCAGCACCTACACACTTGTAAAATGCTACACACCGCTATAATGTATGTGCATCATAGGCAAAAGAGATAAAACTATATAGTTAACACGGGTATGCAAGGGAGGCCTCCATATTTTGCACATTGCACAAAGTGTGACTGAGAGACTCTGCCACACGACTAATCAAATATAGGTTCCGGAACCTATATTTGATGACACACAATCGAGCGCCTGGTACCATATCTCCCTTTTTGTATAAATCAATGCCTGTGACAAATGATTTTTACTATGAATGGGTTATATTCTAACATAATGAGCAATACTTCCAAATTTATTTCATAACCTAGCCATAATTCTATTAAATATGTTTATCTATATTAACAATCATTACATCTTTGTCATTACTCGTTGTTAGAAAATTGCAGTTTGTCTCTTTCTCACGCGGGTGACGGGAGCTCAATAGCTCGTCCGTATCTCTCGCTTGCTAATGTGCGACTTGAGACAATTGTTTGAAGTCACTCATTTTAAGTGCTTCACTTTTGAAGCGTGTAGGTATAACCCATCTGTCATTATTTCATATATAGCTCATGACATGTTTACAATTTTGTACAAGCACTTGTGCAATAAGTTTAGTGTTACCAATAATTTTCTGTCAATTGATAGTTGTCTACAGTTTTTCTAGTACCGTTCCCCCCGTAATTGGAAATAGAAATGTCACTCGAGCAACCTTATCGAATTCAAGGTCCGTGTGGCAACTTCCTAGACTTGTTCACGATGCCTTACTGCTTACCACAGATAAACCAGTATAGGCTTTTCGTCCCTATTAGACTCCTGTCACTGAAGAGTGAAAACTACACTAAACAATATCAATAAGATAATTTTAAACAAAAAATAACCGACTTCACTTAGACTCCACCTTTCCCAAAGGGAATGCCCGAGCTACTGTAAAAAATATAATCACTATAGGTGTGCCTATAATATTTGAAGAGTTCCCTCCAATTCTCCAAGATCCCATCATCAGATCCTATCCTGGTTACAATGGGACCAACTTTCAAGGATACTATTTCAAACAAAAAAAAAGAAGTTTTCAAACCGGCCGTCTTCGAATAATCGGTGAATATAAATATAGCAAATACCTATAAATAAATAAAAAATAGCAAAAACAAAGATCCCGACGAATTGAGAACCTCCTCCTTCGAAATCTTGAAGTCGGTTGAAAAGGGGTAATCTTTTATGAATTATTCTTTACGATATGATATATATGATACCCGTTTTTATTGTCATTGTGATGTGTGTATTTTACAAAATTTAAAACGATTTTGGCGCGCAGTAGCTTTTCTTTTGTTTCCTTTTTTTTATTTTTACTTTCACTGTATTTTTCTATGACGGGTGAATGAAAGTGGGACACTTGTTTCATTCTATCGGTACGTTATATATAATGGTAGAATTAATAGAATTTGTTATCTAATTAGTTTTGAAAGAGAATTATAGGCCGTATCTCACCTCGTTCAAGTCAAGTCAAGTTATATTGGTTGCAGACTCCTTTAGCGGATACAATGTTTTGTGAATTAGATCTGTGTAATGTCTAGACTTCATTAGGGCTTAGCTGAGTTGAATAATAAAATAAAATACTAGACTAAAGGGATACAACGCTTACTATCGCATCGAATATCCTTGATAATCAAGTAAGAATACGGATGAATAGTTGCTAAGTTCCTATGGACTCAAAGGAGCGTGTTTAGGCGGATCTAACACTGGCGCCGTATCCCGCTCCGGTAAGCGAGACAGCGCTATACACATGCATAGCTTTATCTCGCTCGCACACCGTCGCCGCATCCGGAAACCGCAGCAGTGTGATAACCGCCTTACATAGCAGTTTTACCTTGGTGTAATAGGTTTGATTCTAATTCTAATGTTCTTATTTTATGTTATCAGTTAAGACGGCAGTTTTGGCAATCGAAGACTACGTTAATCAACTAAACATCGCCATCCTATGTGGAATGTTGCCAGCCGGTAAGTAGGCAGTAAGTAAAAGCACCCACCCTACCGCTGGGAACATATTTAGGGGACATAGAGTACGAATTTAGGTGGGTATAATACCTAATATTTAATTTAGTTAAAATTAATAATTAATATTAGTATATTTTTGTATATCGTAGTTTTTTTTTATATTTTAGTAGTTTTAGTATATGAAGGGTACACGGAAAGAACATGTCTAGACACTTTTTTTGTAAATTGAGATTTTTATATCAAGATGTAGAGCTTGCCATGAACTATTAGTAACAACTTCTGTTACAGCTGTAAATCTTAACGTATATCAACTTCTTATCTCATAAAAACTGTCTAAACCAACCTAAATATTTTAAAAAGCGATCATGCAAAGTAAATGTTCGATCACAATACAAGCATGATATGGAGCTTCCTAGAATTCACACCTCCATATTTGGAAATAGTGCATTCGTATCAGCCATAAATATTTTTAATAATCTTCCTACCGAAATTAAATGCCTAGAAGGAAACGCTTTTAAAAGATCCCTAAAATTTTTTTTGATAATCAAAGCCTTCTACAGCTTAACAGAATTCTATACTTATGCAAATATTCAAAAATTAAATTAATTATTAAACGATTCCCAATATGTATATTTTAGGTTAAGATATAAATTGTATGCCCGAAAAGGGTGGAACTGTTGATACTTCTTACATGTACCCAGTTATATCTCCTTATAGCTACACAGTTTATGCAATAAATATTTCTGATTCTGATTCTGATTCTGATCTAGTCACGAAAATAGTATGGTTAATTGAATCGTTCCAAATTTTAAAAGCGCTATAACTCAAAATGTTGTCAATGTGACTAGACATGTTCTTTCCGTGTACCCTTCATATGTTTGTATGTATGTTGTAGATTAAATTTTTTGTTACGTCTTCTTTGTACAAATATAGGAATTTATACAAGTAATTGTTATAAAAGTCAACTGAACTATTGTTATGGTAATTCATCATATCTACCTATCGTTATAATGATATCATTATTGCAATCATTATTACATAACCAGTGCTATCATCTATATATAGTGATTCTTCGGCTCGATGATATAATTTCTCTGATTATGAGATAAATGTGCTCACCTAATCAATACAGCTTACGTAACGAGGTTTATATTATCGGACAAAAGTTGGCATTATGTTAAAAGGGCATTATGAAAAAAATCGGAATTGAGAGTTCTAGCTGCAAATTACGATTTTTTGATGCAAGTGCCGCTGATTACAGCGATATATCAGCAGTGAGTAGTATCTGCAAACCAACCTGAAGACAGGAGTCATATTACCATCCCTTTCACTCTTTCTACGACTTAACAAGGAAGAACGGTAATTACGGCTCTGGTCGGCAGTTTGGTTTGAAGACACCTACCACTTATATGTAGTATGCGTTGACCCTTAGATTCCTAATTTTGATTCAAAGTTTAGGAAGTAAATAGCAAATATACACAAGTATAGTATTTATCAGACCTCCATTAGACCATATGCATTTACTGTTGGAATAAGTCTAATTTTACGAGATAACTAGTCTCCAAGTTTGCCCGATGCAGTTGCGGATTAACGTCATTGCAATCACGTATAACGAGCACAGCCGAGTCTAAAACTGAGGTGAACCAGGAGCCGTAGCTAAGATGACAATCGTTTATCGACAACGCTAAACTAAACGGTAAAAAATATATCAAGATGGTAATTAGATGCGAACGAAATATCACGTGATCATTTTCATACATTTATATTTAACTTTCAATCGGCGCTGTCAATTAACAACATGACTTATCCTCAGCCTTAAAATCACTAATTTCATATTGTTACTTATCTCGAGATCTCGCTACTCTAGTCCGCCAAGATTTGGACTATCGTGCGCCCGCGCAACTCGCAACGAATGCAAGTACAGCGCTGTCATCGACCGCGCCCGTTACTCGCCAAGGTGTTGCCACAGAATACGCGGCGCAGACGCGCTGTCTGCGGTCAAAGTCGTTTTTTTAGAGGTGCAGCTAATCCTCATTAAATACTACCAACGTGGTTTCTGGAAGCGTGCTCATTGCTTGGCTCTGTTGGGAATTTCTTCCAGCTGCGTACGGATTGCTATACTACGTTTTTTTAGGATTAGAAAAATTACGGTAGATTTGAGTATTGGGTATTCAGAAACTCGGTTCTAACAATGTTTACTCCAGTCAGCAGCAGTAGCAGCTTATCAGGTGTGGACGGTATGGTGTTGAAAATGTCTTTTACACGCTCTTTTTTCTGTTAACAATAAAATCGTGCTAAAATATTTTTGACACCTCCCCCTTTTGCTACTTCTTGCTGGATGTACAGTCACTGGCAATAGTATCTTCCTATATGAAGGCCGCAAAAATATATGACACGCTCTTATGGCCCTACAAATAATAATATACACGACCCACCCAATCAGCAGATATGAGCAACAATGCTACGAACACATTAGAAGTCCGATTCCAGATTTCTGCTTGTATAGGTAAATACTTATATTGTTTCATCTATTAGAGCTGCAAGGACAGACAAAAAAATCACCAAAAACCTTAGGTACATATATAAACTGAAGTTGCATTGTTACTAAAAGTAGGTACCTAACTTGATTAAGTATTATAATTTGTATTAGGTAGTATAATTGAACGTCTGCAATAAATATTCTTTGCGACGTTTGAATAGGCGAGGTGGTCATGAACGAACGTGATTCGGTTTAAACAGTTTTTTCCTCTAACATTAAACACAGGTAGAAAATATAGACATTTAGTTTCCATAAAAGTCTTCACTGATATTCACAGTTTAATAATTATTATGTGATTTGGCCTCAGCTAATAAACATATCACAATTCGCAACGCCATATAATGAGATTTAAACACACCAATTAGAATTGGTCATATAAGTTATGATACGACAAGCTTGACCACACAAAAGTTAGCTAGTGCTGCAGCTTGCAGAGTATCCCGTGGTAACGTCAATTACATTAATAGCAAGAAACGCGGGTTGTTATGGATTGACAATGTTTATAATTTACTAGTCTCTGTCTTTGTTAACGCAACACACGATGCGAGCTCTACGCCGTAGTGTTTTCCAATCTTATCATAGAAATATTACCACATTTTGTGAAGAAATATTTTATAAAGAATATTTAAGACACGTGCGTGGCACCTATTAAGAACATCTTCCCTTATTATATTTATACAATAAAATAAAAACTGCTTTGCATAGTTCCAACACTTCCAACCAGATTTCATTACAAACATATCACTGTTGTATGTGACATACCTGTTTGCAAGGTGCCTTAATCAAATTCTTTTATTTAGGTAACTAACCGGTAATGCGTAATCAAAACATGAAAAACCATATGATTGTTATATATTTTGACACTATCACGAGCCTATTAACACCATTATTTATTTACTAGCTGTGCCCGCGGCTCCGCCCGCGTGGAATTCGGTCTGTGTCAGTAAGCGGCTAAATTCACCCCTAATTTCTCTCCAGCTATCCTGGAGGCCGAACTTGAAGTAAAGTTGACAGATGGATAAGCTAGAGGACAGTAGTCCTGATAATTTTTTTTACAATTACCACTAAATGAAACTACACTCAAAAATCAATCCTTTTTTGTCCTTATATTTTTTTTTTGCCATGATTTAATCGACATAGAGTAGTAGGTGTATATCGGATGATTCATTACCACTTTTGTATATATACGTTCATGTCCACGGCAAATATCATCCAAATCGATTCTCTCGTCAAATCAGTCTAAGCATGAAAGGTAAGAACAGGCGTGGTTGCAGCGCTTGAAATCCGGGGGGGGGGGGGGGGGGTCACAAATGCAGAAATGATTTTTTAAGGGGGTCAGTACTGATTTTTCTATTTGAGGTGTACTCGGGGGGGGGGGCGTCCATGACCCATGCAAATTTAACTCAATCGAGTGTAGTGGCTACCCCCCCTTTTAGACGTTGAATTTTTATAGGCTACGTACATATATATAACCTGGCTGGGGATTTTCTTGAATTGGAATTAGTAATCCTTAAGGGGTGATTTCTGGGATAACAATGCAAAAAATACCGGCCAAGAGCATGTCGGGCGATGCTCAGTGTAGAGTTTCGTAGTTGCCGCCCTGTCACAAAACATCAGTTCAAAAGTCGTTTATTAAGGGATACTTGGCGGCGCTTACGTCATTTTATTATCCGGCACTTCCTTTCCCTATGCGTTTCTGACTGATATATTCATTATTTTTTTCTATTTTTTTTGGACCCACGGTACAAAAGTTAGATGGAGGAGACGCTTTCAGATCTAATATTTACGAAACTATCAGTTTCATCCAAAAAATGTATTAGAAGACCTCTATTCTTTTTAAAATACCTATTCAATAATACCCAACACGATAGGGTTGGAGTGAAAAAAAAATTCACCCCCCCATTTTATGTGTACCCTAATAAAAAATATTTTTTTAGTTTTTATTCTATTACTTTGGCGGCGTGATTAATGCACATACTGATAACAAATTTCAGCTTTCTAGTGCGAATGGTCACTGAGCTAGACCGCGGACAGACGGACAGACAGAGGAACGGACATGGCGAAACTATAAGGGTTCCTAGTTGACTACGGAACCCTAAAAAGAGATAAATAGTAGTTTATCTGTTACGTAATAAGGCCTAATTACGTACAGAAGCATATACTGCTTTATCTACACTCACACTGTAAGTCCTCTAAAACGTGTTCAAAAACGGTAGGCAATGGCTAGCATTACCACAACCGATTTTACTATGATAAGCTTTTTATCTGTGGCAGTAACGTAATTTTTAACTTTACATGCTCAAATATTGATGTGCTATGAGTTTTGATAACATAATGTAAATCCTGTGCTCCTTCCTGACCAACGGCACGCGCCCGCGCGGCCGCCGACACGCGCCTCCCCGACCGCCGGCACAATCGAGTTGGCCATGGCGGTGCAATGGCGGTCATTCTATGGTTTCCGAGCACTTAATTTAATATATATAATATGAGTGTAGATAAAGCAGTGTATGCAACTGTACGTAATTAGGCCTTATTACGTAACAGTTACATAAACTACTATTAGCTACACACATTTTACAATGAATGACCGCCATTACACCGCCAGGATTTTCATTACGTTATCGTAGGTACCGTAGGTTTTCATACGTTTTTACCACACTTTCACAGATAATACACTGATGTTACGTTACTGGTTGAAATAATGGCGGTAATTACATACGGTTTCCGAACGCGGAAGATATTTATTCTTCAATGTAAGCACATTACAATGCACTAATGAACGCCAGAGAAAAAAAAATACATGAGAATCGTGGACCAATGTGAAAAAAATTTTTGAAATTTTTAAAATTTTTGGAATTTTTGAAAGTTTTAAATAATTTGAAATTTTTGAAATTTCAAAAACACGTTTTTTACTTTTAGGTTCTTGACTTTTTTCACTTTGTCACTTCTCACTTTCACTTTTCACTACACTTCACTTCACTTCACTTTATTCTATTTTATATATTTTTTTATTTCATTCCATTTTACATGTTTCTCAATCTTATAGGTGTCGCGATTTCGTGACGTGACGCTTTTTCGTGACGGTCACGTGACTTTTTCGCCTAGCCCCCCCATCCGCGAACCGTCCTAACTACCACCGGTTCTAACCCTACACCTCTGGCCCGAGAAGTATTATGAGTACTAGCTGTGCCCGCGGCTCCGCCCGCGTGGAATTCGGTCTGTGTCAGTAAGCGGCTAATTCACCCCTAATTTCTCTCCCGCTACCCTGGAGGCGGAACTTGAAGTAAAGTTGACAGATGGATTTATCCTATTAATTTTTATTGGCATGATTTAAACGACATAGAATAGTAGGTGTATATCGGACGATACAGGACCACTTTTGTATTTATATGTTCATGTCCACGGCAAATATCATCCAAATCGATCCGAAACATCCGTTCAAACGGTCGTTTATTAAGGGATATTTGGCGGCGCTTACGTCAGTCTACTATCCGGCACGTCCTTTCACTATGCGATTTTGACTGATAATTCAAAAACGGCTGAACCGATTTTATTCAATATAGTTTTTATTGAAAGTTCTTATCAGGCCTTACCAAATTTCAGCTTTCTAGTGCGAACAGTAACTGAGCTAGACCGTGGACAGACGGACGGACATGGCGAAACTATAAGGGTACCTAGTTGACTACGGAACCCTAAAAAGAGATAAATAGTAGTTTATGTAACTGTTACGTAATAAGGCCTAATTATATACAGACGCATACACTGCTTTACCTACACACATATTAAAAATCCACTGAAACCATGCGTGCCGGCGGTCGCGGGGGGGGGGGGGGGCGGATTATGATTACGTTACTGTAGGTAATGAATTTTCATACGTTTTTACCACATTGTCACAGATAATACACTGATGTTACGTTACTGGTTGCAATAATTGTGGTAATTACATACTTCAAGGTAAGCACATTACAATGCACTAATGAACGTCAGAGAAAAATAAAATACGTGAGTGTCGTGGAACACTCTGTTGGAACGAAGTTATGTTATTTAATTTTATTTCATTTTTGACTTTTTCGTAAATTTTGTGGTTTTAATTGTTTTTGTATTTTTATGAAATTTTTGAAACTGAAAATTTTTAAAACTTGAAATTTTTGAAATTTATGAAATTTTTGAAATTTATGAAATTTTTGAAATTTATGAAATTTTTGAAATTTAAAAATTTTACAATTTTTGACATTTTTTACTTTTAGGTTCTCGACTTTTTTCACTTTTATCACTTTGTCACTTCTCACTTTCACTACAATTCACTTCACTTCACTTTATTCTATTTTATATATTTTTTATTTTACATGTTTCTCAATCGTATGGGTGTCGCGTTTTCGTGACGTGACGCTTTTTCGTGACGGTCACGTGACTTTTTTTCACCTAGCCCCCCATCCGCGAACCGTCCAATAAGGAACTTCGTTCCAAAACTACCACCGGTTCTAACCCTACACCTCTGGCCCAAGAAGTATTATGACCAAAAAGATACTCGACGGGACTTATTTTTTCAAAATAGTTATACATTATTAGATCTTAAAGATACAAAATGATGCGTAGTTCTTCAAGAAGACATATCAAAACAGCTTGAGAGACAGATAATGTACCTATTGTTTAATTATAAAGAAAAATAAATCCTAATCTGACTGCTTCACAAAACGTTTGATATGTTTTCCTACCTAAACGGTGTCCTATAAATGTTGTAGTAGTTTTTTGGTTTGGGCCATGCATCTTTGTCCGTCATATATAATACTCGAACCTGCAATAACCCTTTGACATTCATGACATTTTCAAATATTTCTTAAGAGCGGGTAAAGGTAAATTTAAAGCATCGACGGGTAACATGTTATAAATATGAACACCTTGACCAAAAAATTACAAAATATTGAAATACCAAATTTCATCTAAATACAGACAGCGGTTATTGGTTGTTTCTTCCCTATGTAAACTTTCACCCCTTTTGTATCCGTTTAAAGGATAATTTCCGAGATAAAACTATTTTATTTCCTTTTTTAATTAATTATCTCCATACCAAATTTTATCTAAATCGATTCTGCGGTTAATAATTCCCTATACAAATTTCTAACTCTCTTTCACCCCCTTAGGGTTGATTTTCGGAGTGAAAACTATAATTTGTCCTTTCTTGAGACCCATACTATACCAAATTTCATCTTTATCAGTTCAGCGGTTAAAAAATCGTCATACCAACTTCCAACCCCCTTTTCGGGGTGAAAGGGTTTATTTTCGGGATGAAAACTATTTTGTCGTTTCTCGGGACTCACATTATCTGCATACTAATTTCTATTAAAAAATCACCATACAAACTTTCAACCCCCTTTTCACCCCCTCCAGGGTTGATTTTCGGGATGAAAACTATTCTTTGTCCTTTCCCGGAACTCAAACTATCTCTACACAAACTTTCATCAAAATCCGTTCAGCCGTTTTCACGTGATAGATGTATAGATAGATAGTTTTTATTGAAAGTACCTTTCAGGCTTCACTTCCATTATTTTTTTCAAATTTTTTGGACCTACGGTTCTAAAGTAAGGTGGGGGGGGGGGGGGGGGTTTCAAGATGAAACTATCCTTTGTCCTTTCTCGAGATCCACACTATCTCTATACCAATTTTCATCTAAATCTGTGCAGCGGTAAAAAAATCCTCATACCAACTTCCAACCCCCTTTTCACCCCCACAAGGGTTTGAAAACTATCCTATGACGTTTCTTGAGACTCAAATTGTCTCCATACTCATTTCTATCTAAATCGTTTCAGCGGTTAAAAATTCTCCATACATACTTTCAACCCCATTTTCACCCCCACCAGGGTTGATTTTCGGGATTAAAACTATATATTATCCTTTCCCGGGACTCAAACTATCTGTATACAAAATTTCATCGAAATCCGTTCAGCCGTTTTCACGTGATGCGCGGTCAAATAAACAGACAAACAGATAAACAGATAAACAGACAAACAGACAAACAGATAAACAGACAAAAATTCTAAAAATTGTTGGAACGTGTTCTGTTATCGATTCTAAGTATCCCCAGCCAACTTTTTTTCGATTATCTTCCATGTACAGACTTTCGACCCTCTTCAGCTTTATTATATGTATAGATAATTTTATTACAGATCTATATTTCAAAAAGTTTAAGGATACCAATTAGTTTATTTGATTTTAAAATCAGATCAATATATTGCGTCCAACGTTTCCATGTTACCATTTCACAAACGCATTAAGAATGTATGAAATCTTTGACGATTTGTTACATTTTGATTTTGAACAACTTATTACCTTCAATGTTTATTGCGGATCGAATCAGGTTTATGGTGCCATTTGATATAGACCAACACATTCGGTCTCGTTCGGTAAGGCCAATGGCGATTGTGAATATTTTACTAGTTTAATATGGGAATTACTTAAACTATTGTTGTAGTGTAGAATTGTAGATATCTTTAAAGCATAACTAACATAACATAACATAAATACTCTTTATTGCACACCTCAAATTAAAGAAACGAAGTATACACAAGTTACAGACAGAAAAGTAGAGGTAAAACAATTTTAGATCTTATCGCTAAAGAGCAATCTCTTCCAGACAACCTTTTGAAAGCGGAATCCTTTGTAAATTAACAGAAAAGTAGGTGTTGCAAAAGCAAAAAGGTATGATGCCCGTTGGGATATGCGTGATGGCGGAAATAAAAACCGTCAGTACACTAGATAATCAGTTTAAATTTGAAATTTTTAGCTCGAGAATAAAATCAACAATGGAATGGACTTTTCAATGGCAGTTATCTACCGCGCTTATGTCTCGTGAAGCAGTACCACTGTAGTCCTCAATCCAGCTAGATTAGCGGCGATTAAGGAAAATCACCAAACTATTTGATTATTTCGCTGATTCTTAATGATACTCCAGTATGGTATGGTGAAATTTCTGTTCACGCTATAATCTCATCGAACATCCTAGCGCATCAGATCGAACGATAAATTTTACAAATACCGATGACAAAGCCGGCAAAAATGCGAAAAATGTCACTTTCATAATCTTATCATTATCATTGCATTGCGATGTCGTGACGGCGGTGGGCCAACTGGCACAGTTTGACAGCATTCAACCACTTCAAGTTACAGTTGGTCCCTTATCGCAATGTTTATCCGATTTCGTAATATATTACGTTTTGGTGAAAATTATCTGTACCACAAAAACGGGTTACTTTGTGTGGAATAAATTGACTCGTTTTATTGTTCCTAAGTGAATCTGAATCAGTAAATGTCCTATGAATGTCTCTTCTTTTACATCTTCTTTGATAATTCAATTGTATGCCAAAACTGCCTGATTGATCCAAAATTTATACAAATCATCATCATCATCATTTTAGCTATTTGTCGCCCACTGCTGAACATAGGCGTCTCTTCGCGTACGCCATTTGTGCTGGCCCTGAGCTAATCTCATCCAGAAGTGACCCGCGATCTTCCGAATGCCATCCACCCAACGTGCCAACGGACGCCAAGGACTCCTTAATATATACGGTTTACTGGTAGAAAATGTCTTTTTAACGTTCCAAAAATCGGCCCCAACCCCAATAGAATTATAGTACCTGGAGAAAACCTCGAAATATACTTATGGATAACTAATCAAATTAGCAAAACGCTTAATGATTCCTTTAACATTAACGAACAAGCGCATACGCACATAACCTTCAACGCATTCACACGTTCACCGTGTGGGCGAGTGATCAATCATAATTCAATCAAACCTCATGATTAGTACAAGCGATTGAAAGACAGGCCTTTGTCGTGACCATCAAATTTAATCATGAATACTAATGTGACGGGGCATTGGTTTGTCAAAACCCACATAGAACAAAGGTTTAATAAAGAGATTCACCAAGTAGGATGGTTCTTGAATAAGAGAGAGTTTAGGCGTGTCCGATACGTCGAGGCAGTTGAACACAAAAGTGCGCAAACTAATGAGGTTATTTGCACTTACGGAGTTCCTAGACCAATATAAGAGAAGACAACTACATGGATTGACGTGAGCGTTATATGAGCACATATTGTTCGCACTCATTATAACAAACAGCTTATTTAGAACGATGATGATGCGGTTTGAGTTAACTCGTGTAAAGTAGCGTTCATTCACGTGGTGCGGCAAATATCTAAGAGGTTTGTGTTTATTGTATATTTTTACTAGCTTCTACCGCGACTCTTGAAATTGGTATTTCGGGATAACATTATCCCTCTTTTAACCACCTGCGATGATTTCCGTGATAATAAATATCCTCCTAGGGCTAGGGCTAAACTATCTCCATAACAAGTTTCGTCTAAATCCTTCCACTTTGCTTATTTTATTAGTGAAACGATGTGAAGTATGAACTTTGAAGTGTATTTATTTTGGTTATATTTTGAGTTTGAGTTTATTCGGGAATGGTCTAGAACGCAATATGACTAGTGTAATATTTTGCCAATATCACTTTTAGTCTACATCGCGAACGGTCTAGAACGCAAAATGTCTACATCATTTTCGTCGTTTTATCTTTACGTTAGCGATGTCGACAAAGCGGGCTCCTATTTCTGTGCGGTCTGGTCTTCGGCCATTAGAAGATAACTAACGAATCTAACCTACCTTTGAGTGGTCATTTTGCGTTCTAGACCGTTCGTGATGTAGACTAAAAGCGATATAGGCAAAATATTACACTAGTAATTTTGCGTTCCAGGCTGTCCGCGACCCGCGACTATACCCTAAAAAATACGTGTCTGTTATTTGAGACTACTCTGTAACATAAATCAAATCGGAGCCGGATAGTTGAGTACCTTTGCTAATGAAGCCCTTTACGAAAGATTAATGTTATTCCTCATAAAATCTACTAATAATAGATATTAATCGTGACTAATTATTACTTAATCCACATCATTGAAGCCGATTATGATAAATGGCACGCACGTGTTGAAAATATATATATTTAAGGTACCGTTATTGTCGGACCAATCAGATACAGTCACCGTTAGCATTCAGTGCTGGAATTAGTAACCTGTTCTAACAGTTTAAATGCATAGCCCTTGCTACACTTGCTAGCAAAGACAAGTAAACAATAGACTGCTAATTACCAGATGTGCTTGTCGCCATTCCTGGCGCACCACCATGACTTTTAACATGGTATCAGATCGACATATTTCAATCAGGTGTGTAATATTTGAAATGCTGTATGATATTTTTTTAATAAGAGAGTAAGTAAAGTTTTATATGGACTTAATTTATGCGACATCAAGGTTTATTTATTTATTAAGGCCATAAGCTTCTTCTTTACGGCAGCCTCGGTCCACTAATCTCTCCGCTAATCTTATCCATCACAGTCTTGGCGTTCGGCAGATAACGTGTGACCATCTCGAGATGCTGCATCTATAATTCTAGATACGCTGATAGTTTTGACCACCTTAGCCACCATTCAGTAACGCTTAATGTCCATTTCTCATCGTTCCTTCTAGCAAAGTGTTTCGACATAAATGAAGAAAAAGATGGACTGTCCGAAATTTTTGTTGACATTTCCAGTCTCTATTATTTACTATGCCAGCGATAATGTAAATATAGACGTTGAATGTGACGCCGAATAGACCAGAAGTGTTCTTCTAAATGCTTAGCGAGTGCAGGCCAGTAGAATCTCTAAAGGTGTAACTATCGATAACTAACGTAATTTCATCCTTGGTGGTACTGATTTAAACTTAGATTTCTTTTTTATCTATAATAAAAAGACTTGATATAGATTCTATGTATATCTGGTATCTAATGATGGCAGATAACGGCGACTGACGTTTGGAATATTTAATTTTACTACTTATAGACACAAAATAAATTAAAAATATGTTTGTATTTGAATGCGATATCAATTCGATACGATATCAAAATTAATAAAGTTCGCATTTTCTAAATAGGTACCTGATACCACTGATACGGACTATGAGGCCTGCGCGGTGGGCCTGCGAGTCTTAAGTTTTGCCGGATTGATAAGACAAGTAAAAGGCCGCCATCGCCATGGCTCGTATCGTTGCTGTAGAGTTTCCTCAAGCTACGTTTAATTTTACTGATTTAAACTCCCACGATTCCCTATTATTTTGTTAAAAAACCGCGGCTTAATCGCGTACACATGCTTTTATTATTTTCCTGTCGATTCTATATCTAATTTGTATATGGTAAACATTAATTTAATGATGACTGGTGTTTATAAAAACACTAAGAGAGCGCACGCCCTGTCGGACACCCACGCTCGGATAGCGCATAAGAATAACACCAGGAAGGAATTTGTAGGGAAATGGGTATCGTTAGATCTAGTAAGCTCGACTGAGACGACTTTCAGAGATAGTTTACGTAATAATGAATGGCTTACAAAACCTTCACAGTTAGGACAATCTAGATAGGTATGTAATCTCGTATTATCTAAATAAAAATAAGTAAAAACACGTACAGATTATCCTTTATTCTTCCCGGGCTTCGGATCTAGATATTCTAGATGGAATCTAGGCACGCCCGTTTCAGAGACAATACTGCAAGACGCAAGACGTATGATAATAGAGCCTCGTCCTTGGCATGAATGACTAGAGGTCGACCACGTTAACTCAACACCGACTTTGAAAGTGATAGCCTGAAAGTCAGCATACATATCAAATAAATATGTATAATAAGAAAAAAGCAATAGGCTTTATGGTAGCAGTTCTTGGCATTTCTACAATTAATAGTCTATGTAGAGTTAGCTTGGTCGGACTATATCACCCCGCATCATGCAATTTCTCCTTTAATATATACACGACGAGAAAATCTTTATTAAGTATAAGCGGATGAAAACACTTTAGACACCTTTATATACTTGTAAATTTTGCCAATACAGGTAATTGTTTATTGTTAAAAATATTTTAGTACAACTACCTTATTTTGTTAAATAATTATTTATATTCACTTGAATAACCTTGGGACGATTTATGTGTCATTCTAAAACATGTAACAATGTTTAGACAATTTAGCGGGGGCGCGTAAAAATACTAAATGCACTTAGCATCAACACGCTAAAACATTTCCGTGACATTCCTTGATAGACTTAACATAAACTTATTTATTTTATGTATGGAGCTGCGTAATGGGAATATGTAAATAACATGTTTCCAATAGCCATTCAGTCACACCTAAAGATAAAGTGATGGTAAGATTGGTAAGCCTACAACAGCATTAGGGGTAAATGCTAAATTGCTATCATATTAAAAGGTAGGCTTTTATGAGTATGACACAACACAATAGAATAGGTACATGTTTCTCCCGGGACGGCGTCAAAATAAGGACACAACATTTTATATTTGTAAATAAAATGTTTTCCAGCATAACTACGTATTATTATTTAGTTTTGAAATTTGAAGAAGGTACGTAAGTTTTAATGTTTCGGGAAAAAATATACATAATTCTTGTTTAGAAGGTGGTAAGTAAGCACCCAGTTATTTCCTGACGTACCTATCTACATAACTGCGTAGTAATGTGCCTAAATGAAAGACAAAGATCTTTTTTTTGTTGAGAATTCCTAAACTACATCAATCACATCATTATTATAAATAGGGTGATTCTTGAAACGAAAACATCAATGTTTCGCAAACTTTGTTCTTACCTTCGTTTACCAAATGAGGTGTCAATCGATTCGTCTCGATTACGAATTTTTATTTAGCCAGTTAATACGCCGCTATTGGTACCTTACTTATTTACTAACAGAGCTTATTGCTTTACAAACTTTATTTAAAAACGTTTTTAGGTTAGTGATGTAAAGGTAGGTAAGTATTAAATACTATTCTATGATATCGTTTTAATATAATAGAGTTCTTCTTAATTAATAGTTGAGCAAGCAACATTTATAAATATTTATTATAAGCAAAATATAAGTAATATTTCTAACGTTAGATATATAAATATTATGAAGTGTAGATACATAACTAATTACCTAATCATACTAGGCACTTTTTCGCATACATGTATGCCGACTAACGAAGTTATTCTTTAATTACACTATATGAATTAGCTGGACCCGCCTATATTAACAACTTCAGATTAAAACCTCAACTAACCTGAGTCCTGAGATTACTATAATTATCGATAAGACCGGTAATTAGATAGTTAAGCATAAATAAGCCTTACTTGCCATTCATAACTTGCATTTTAATTTTTTATGGTAGCCAGCCGACCGGTAAACATCATAACTACAGGATGGATTCATCTGTGATAAAAACATTTCTGCTTCATACATGGGTAACCTTACCACAGAATAACTAATAGTACTACCGTACAGAAAATTCACTTCTTCACAAAAGTCAGATTTAGGTATAAAATTATACCTATACTCGCTGCCTGCACGCAAAATTGAAACTTATAACCGCGCACGAACCGTGAATCTTCTTTACGCGCCGCAGTTTTATAACCGAGCTGCACGGGGTTGTCACTTGACAAGTTTTTGTACCTATACCTACTGATTTATTATTTTTAAGATAAATATGTAGGAATTACAAACGTTGATTCTGTAAACAGGAATTTATTATCCGGAGATTGAATTTTTTATAGAGATTATGTCGGATTTTCACGGAAGTAGGAATGCCACAGCCGTATTCCTTTGAAAATATGTCGGTCAGTTCCTAATATTGTTTCTGGGCAACCAATATTCAATAAATGAAGGATGTTATTTTAACTATTACTAAGTAAGGACTTCGGGACCTTTCAATATTGTCCGGAATTTAAAAAAAATATTTCTGCTTCCTTGTTCTTCCGTTTGTTCAGACATCCGTAAAGACATCTTTTATACGGATTAGATCGAGATTTAGGTTTCGAAGCCATTGTGTATTTTCAATTTTGCGCGAGCGCCACGTGACACGACTATCGTGCGAGCCGAGCGGCAGCCCACTGCCATACGCCTGCCCGGGAGGCGTGCCGGCCAAATGTACCTAAACTGCGTAGTGAAACCCCCCTGACCTTACCCACTGGTAAGTGAGACCTTTATAAAGTGCAACTTAAAAAATTTTTATACTTATAAAAGTATAAAAAAATTACTACTAAATATGTACTTTCTAAACTTTAAATTGCTAGGCTCAATAAATAATTTATAATAGGTATATTTACGATTGTTTAGGATCTTAACGACTTTTTATGATCTCCGAGACGTGCTCCTTATTAGTAGGCACTGAGTGGAAGTCAATTGGTTGGAAATTTGATGAATTTAGATCCCCCGGGCTCCAAGACTAACACCATCATTCATTTAAAATGCAATGAGTTGGCCAGGGAATGTAAATTGGTACCAAGTGCAACCAAATTACAATATCAGTCCATCAGGCAACACGACCACGAAAACGCAGGAATGCGACCGGCCAGTCAACTCACTCACCTTGACTGGAGGGCTCGGGGCAAACAATGCTCTGTGGAGATTTAAAAACAAAATGTGTCTATGGTCAATGTTTGCGCGGCTGTACTGTAACGCGCGGTTCAGCATGGGTAGTTTGTTAAATGAGCATACCAGCATATACTGAGACTTACATACTATAATAGTATGTTAGTACTGTAACTGAGAAAATTGGTATACCAGACTATAACTATAGTTTGGCCACAGGGATTATCTCATTTCCAGCAAATACAGATTCTGTATCAGAAAATCAAACTGTAGTTTTCTTTTTTATAATTGAAAGAAAAATGGAAAAATTCACCGCGTCGAGCAAGATTCGAACTTGCGACCTTTCGGAACACCGGTCCGACCGCTCTGACCAACTGAGCCATCGACGCTTACTCAACCGCGGCGAATCTTTCCATCAGTTCCTTGATTGCTTACGTCAGAGGGTGACGTGTAGCGACATCTGCCGTAAGTGTATGTACACGTTAAATTAAAAAATTGTTGTAAGTGTATGTACACGTTAAATTAAATTATAAAATTGAAATTTCGCTTGCAGACGTTTCTGCTTAATACAAAATTAATGTAGTTTTCTTACCCTAGTTCTATCCCAAAATAACTAGTAATAGCATAGATATTTTATTTTATCTACACTAACATTGTGAGTCGTCTAAAATGTGTTGAAAACCGGTAGGCAATGGCCAGCATTACAACAACCGATTTCATTATAATAAGTTTTTAACTGTGCGTGGCAGTAACGTCATTTTAACTTTACATGCTCAAATATTGTTAAGTTATGAGTACTTATGAGTTTCAAATTTGGAACGTCGATTTTGGTAACGTAACGAAAGTCCAGCCCTCCTCCCCGACCATCGGCACGCGCCCGCCCGACCGCCCGCACAATCGCGTTGGCCATGGCGGTGCAATGGCGGTCATTCTAATGGTTTCCGAACACGGCATTTAGGATTTATAATATTTGTGTGTGTAGATAAAGCAGTGTATGCAACTGTACGTAATTAGGCCTTAAAACACTCGTGTTATTACGTAACAGTTACATAAACTACTATTACTGCATTATTCGGTTTGCCTGGGTTGTTTCTCAGTTCAGCGAGGGTTTATCAATGGAGCATTAGCAAATACGGAGACAACCATACCGTCATTTGTATCATTACGTATCACTCTAAAAAAAAAACAATATTTTAACTAATATGTATCCCTGGTCAATATTTGTTTACTTAGTATGACCGTAAGTAACGGTAACGAAAAAGTATGAATAGGTACTTTGTGTGGTCAATATTTACAATCATCTTACAAAAAATGTAGGTATTATGATTTAACGGTTTGGACAAGATTTAATGCCAATGACTTTAAGATTATCACAGTAATTGACAGTCTTTGTTAGGTGATGTCATAGCTACTTGTGAACGAAAATAAAAATATCTTTGGACATTGCTTTGGCATGACTATCGTGACCTTCAAGAGGTAAAAGGAACTTAAAGGCTGCTTTTACGTTCTCGACAATTATGCGACGTCTATCTCTTGCTTTTGGATATTGTTTTTGTTTGTTGCAGAATATAACAAGGCGTCGTTTCTTGGTATGAATCCCGTATTCGATCACAAGCAGTCGAAATCTTTCCAAACATCTTCGATCTTCGGAGATTTCTACAATCGTACTACGTCGTATAGACCTGTAAAAGAAAGGAACCCTTGGTGCTATTAAAAACAAATAGTTCGAACACTACTATTCTTCGTATATGTACAGTTTCTAACTAACTATATTTGACGATACCTATCAATTTACTTTAGTAAATGATAAGATCTTAACTGTACCTAAATTGTACACAAACATTGGTGTATTATCTAAAAGATAAAAAGATACAGATAATTTAAATTTACGCACTTTACAACTTGGGCGAATCAACTTTTTAATGTTGCTTATTCTGTCTCCATTGTCCGAGGGACATCCTCATACTGTTTCATAGAAAATGTTGGGTTGTCCAAGGGACGTAACCATAGCAATGAGGGGCAATACAGTTGATTGACTCACTTATGAACGTCAGGAGTCAACACATCGTCAGAACAATAGGAACGTTATTTTCTATCTAAACAAACAATAACGTTTAAATAAACAATATGGTGATTTCAATTAATTATCTACATCTGATTTGATTTGTTGGTACAACAGATTACAAATATTTAATAAGTTAAATCAAGGTTGTGCACAGAACGTTGAAGTGAATTAACCAAATATCATTCTCATTCTCAAAGTTAAGTGGCCATTCATAATAATTAAACATTCTTAATAAAGTGGAAAATCAACAGAAATACGAATAATTATTAAATATAATCAAATACAAACATTGAAACATTGAAAAAATAATCAACCCAGTTTGACTTGAACAAACATCGATACGCCTTACCGGGGCTCGATTTCGCTTTACCAATTAAGCTATGGGTTCAGTTACTGAGCTGACGAAATTCTCAATGCCTTCAATCATCTTTTTGCATTTATTTTTACATCGACTTTATAGCAGCCGTAAGGCGACATCTAGGTGCCAACTACTACAGTTAGCTACCCTTCCCGCCGACTCTTTTAACAAGTGTCACAACGGAAATAACAGATGGCGCCTGCTATCAACTCATAATTATTTTACTTGTTTTTAAAGTGGGTATTCCACTCATACATTAGTATGTTATTTAATCAAATACAAACATTGAAACATTGAAAAAATAATCAACCCAGTTTGACTTGAACAAACATCGATACGCCTTACCGGGGCTCGATATCGCTTTACCAATTAAGCTATGGGTTCAGTTACTGAGCTGACGAAATTCTCAATGCCTTCAATCATCTTTTTGCATTTATTTTTACATAGACTTTATAGCAGCCGTAAGCGACATCTAGGTGCCAACTACTACAGTTAGCTACCCTTCCCGCCGACTCTTTTAACAAGTGTCACAACGGAAATAACAGATGGCGCCTGCTATCAACTCATAATTATTTTACTTGTTTTTAAAGTGGGTATTCCACTCATACATTAGTATGTTATTTAATCAAATACAAACATTGAAACATTGAAAAAATAATCAACCCAGTTTGACTTGAACAAACATCGATACGCCTTACCGGGGCTCGATATCGCTTTACCAATTAAGCTATGGGTTCAGTTACTGAGCTGACGAAATTCTCAATGCCTTCAATCATCTTTTTGCATTTATTTTTACATCGACTTTATAGCAGCCTACAAGGCTGCTTGATACAGAGAAGATCAATAAGACAACAACCTTAATTCTCGCCAAGGACGTCAAGTTCGCGATATGTAAGATGACGAAGGGCAAATCACCCGGCCACGACGGTCTCTCTGTCGAGCACCTGCGCTATGCCGGCGTTCACCTACCACATGTACTTGCTAAGTTCTACAACATCTGCCTAGGTCACTCGTACCTGCCCCGGGACATGATAAAAACTTTGGTGGTGCCTATTGTGAAGTCTAAAACGGGAGATGCGTCCGATAAGTCTAACTATAGACCCATCTCTTTGGCCACGATAGTAGCAAAGGTACTTGACAGTGTGCTTAACTCACATTTAAAAAGTCATATTAAGCTCCACGACGCTCAGTTTGGTTTCGTTCCAGGTCTGTCTACAGAAGCCGCCATTCTTAGTTTGAAGCACACTGTCAGGTATTACACTGACCGGGATACGCCAATATATGCTTGTTTTATGGATCTATCGAAAGCATTCGATACAGTTTCATATGAGATCCTTTGGCGTAAACTGGAAGGTGTAGGGCTACCGCCGGAGTTAGTGTCAATGTTTAAGTACTGGTACGTAAATCAGGAAAATCAAGTGAAGTGGGCAGGCGAGTTGTCGGCGCCGTGTAGACTGGAGTGCGGGGTGAGGCAAGGGGGATTAAGCTCGCCCTTGCTCTTCAGTTTATACATTAATGCACTGATTGAGGAGCTCAGCTGCACGCATGTTGGCTGCTCTGTTGACGGTGTCTTTGTCAATAACCTCAGCTATGCGGATGACATGGTGCTGCTGGCCCCCTCAGTCAGTGCATTGCGTCAATTAATTGCTGTATGTGAGGCGTATGCGGCGCCCCATGGCTTAACTTACAATGTAAGTAAAACCAACTATATGGTCTTTAAGGCGGGAAGTAAATGTCCGTTCTTTGTTCCACCTATAGTTCTAAATGGTGTTCCCCTTACAAGGGTAAAACAGTTTAGATACCTAGGACATTTGCTGACTGAGGACCAAAAAGACGTTGTAGATATGGAGAGGGAGCGCAGGGCATTGTCAGTTCGAGCGAACATGCTAGCCCGCAGATTTGCTCGTTGTACAGATGAAGTAAAAATAACACTATTCAAGGCTTTCTGTACATCGCTGTACGCGTCAAGTCTGTGGGTTAGATATACTCAACGTGCTTACAATGCCCTGCGCATTCAATACAATAATGCTTTTAGGGTGCTGTTGAGACTGCCGCGTTTCTGCAGCGCATCGTCCATGTTCGCCGAGGCGCGCACAGACGGCTTTGATGCCGTCTGGCGCAAGAAAACGGCCTCACTGCTAGACAGGGTGCGCGGGAGTAGCAACAGCATCCTAAACATGATAGCTAACAAGCTAGGCTGTCCTCTGCTGTGGATAATGGGTCAGAGGACTAAATCGCTGTTTTGTATATATTATTAAGTAACTAATATTAGACTAAGTTAATACTAACATTGTATGGACCATTGTGTTGTCTTTTAATAAATATATCATTTATCATTTATCATTTATAGCAGCCGTAAGCGACATCTAGGTGCCAACTACTACAGTTAGCTACCCTTCCCGCCGACTCTTTTAACAAGCGTCACAACGGAAATAACATTGAAGGCATTGAGAATTTAGTCAGCTCAGTAACTGAACACATAGCTTAATTGGTAAAGCGATATCGAGCCCCGGTAAGGCGTATCGTTGTTTGTTCAAGTCAAACTGGGTTGATTATTTTTTCAATGTTTCAATGTTTGTATTTGATTAAATAACATACTAATGTATGAGTGGAATACCCACTTTAAAAACAAGTAAAATAATTATATTAAATATAATGTAAATAAAACACGAGCTGTTTCAATATTAATTTTTGAGAAGTGTTTAAGTATATTTAATAACAAAGTCATTTTTATTGGTTGGTTTTACAAATCGTATAAGTAGAAATATGTTTCTGAATTCGAAACTTTAAAGTTGTTAAATTCAGAACGTAAAACTAGATTAGTAAAATACAATAACCAGATTTGTAGTACCTAAGGCTATTATTTAGGTGATGTTTGTCGATTAATTACAGTGTTTTGGCCAAGATTCCCTCAACATTCTTAAAGCTGAAAATGCAGCAATGCGACAAAGTTAAAATACTGTAATTATACCGGACAATGTCAGACATAGTACCTATAAATTCTTGCAATACTCATTCAACAAACAAACGCAACCTGAGAATCAAAATGACTCAACTTACACAGTAAAAACCAGACAACCTGGACCCCAGCCGTTGCTTTTAGATATTAGGTTTCTAGAACTGCCGAGAGGTCGACATAAGTTGGAAATGAACAAGCGAAAGTTAGTATGTAATAGCTGGAGTCTAACTGGATTACATAAATTACATTTGCATGTTTTGTTGGAATGAGATGGGCCCATAATGTTTCTAGCAGTTTTCTTTGCTGTCGTATTTTAAGAAATTAGTGGAAGTTAGCTCTGCAACTAGGCTATCTGACAAAAAGGATTACAATGTCTTACAACGCAATCAGGGCCATAGTCCAAGTGGGAGACTTTAGATAAAAGTTGGGGCTATACTTAATACTACTATATAGGTACTACTGCTAATAGATTTAAAGGTCATTACACAGTTTGAATTTGCTTGTTTTTTTTTGGTAATCGGCTAGAATTATATAAAAAATTTGGCAGCTAGTCTAACAGAGAAAAAAAAAACAGTTTTTTTGGTTACTCCTGCTTATTAAAGCTACCTCGTTTTACAATACGTGTAAACAAATCGAAAATTATCATAGGGTGTATAACTTTATTCTCTTCACATTCGGGACTAACGAGAACATTTATGTGCACATCGACTTTCATTCCTGTGAACGGATGAAATACCACTGTGGCCGTTAACTCTAAGCACAGGAATAAATCAACGCCTTAAATAAATGGTAGGAATAAGCTTTCTGCATTTAAGTTGCAAGTCAGAAATTATCTTACAGACAAGCTACAAGAGACAGCTTACAGTTACCGACTTCCGTTCAAAATGATCCTACTATCATTATCATAGTGAAGTAAATTGAAACCACTCCCTACCATTATCCCTTCAATGCAGGTTAGTAACAAGTTAAGCGGTGAAATGGCCGGCCGCGGTTTTCTACTTGACCCCTGACTGGCGAAAGCCAGTAAGGCCAGTGTGCGAATTGTACGTATAATTATATTAAATGCTGTATAATTCAATTTAATTAGATGAAAATTTGCACTGTTTAAGTAACGAATAATTTGCCTACTTTTGCATAGAGCAGGTAAACACAATTCACGGTAAACGGTGGCTTTCTTATTTCTTGCATTAAGGTTTTATAGTACAAATCAAGCGACAAATAAATAAGGTAAACTTCTGGTGCTCGACACGTTAATGCTCAATAGTCGGATCGACACCCTGCTGTCGCCTTTATTGCGAATAACAAGTTTTAAGATGACATGTACTGGGACAGAGACAGCACTGAGACGTTTACCTTAAGTAAAATGAACTATTTTGTAAACCCTTTAAAGGGCAACGGTCTCAAAAAAGACCACCCGTTTTTTTTTTTGTACAGAATTTTTAGGACTAGATTGGCGATGAGGCTTTCATTGAGGATTTTTCTGAATCTTGTTCGTTAAAGGGTTAAAGACGTTTGCTAAGTGTTAACGATACCATAGTCTACAATATTCAAAAAAATAAAGAGAAAAATCACACACAATCGGTTAGCCGTCTGAGTTCGAGTCTCTGAAGAAGTGACATACTTTTAAATTTTTCCTTAATTTCTAAACGTAAACAAACATTATCCATACGATTAGCCAGTCAGCAGGCTGTGGAATGAACTCCCTGCCGAGGTTTTCCCAGCGGGCTACATAATGAGGTTCTTCAAAAAAAGAGTGTATAGGTATAGGTTCTTAAAGGGTAGGCAACGCTCATGTGAATCCTCTGGGGTTGCAGGCGTCCATAGGCTACGGTAACTGCTTACCGTATGGTTGTTTGCCACCGTCGTCGTATTAAAAAAAAGCAGCAGACGTAGCTAAGCGAGTGAGGTGTTCAAAATTAGCTTTATTGTTAAAAGAATAAGAGCGTGTGAAGGTCATTTTGAACACCTCACTCGCTTTGTAACTTCTGCTGCTAGATTAACTGCATCATTTAAGACTATCGTTATCTCTAGATAACCCGTTTTATCCACCTCGCGCCGTGTCAATATCGTTAATTGTATGAGATTACTCCGCTCCTAACCTTGTTGGTAATGGACTTGGCTGTTATCGTATCCCACATCATATCCTGAATGTTTGGTTTAAGCCTCAATAAGTAATACACCTTTTGCGACTCGTCTGCTTCATTCGCAATGGGAATTCATGGCATTACACTACATTACACAACCGCTTACACCGATTTTCCGGAAGAATCGATTCATAGTAATTGGCGACTCGATACCGTAAGTCGGCCAAGTGCTTGACAAATCGGACGATGAATTGTTTCTTCGATTGGGTGTTTTTGTCACCATTGTTTTAAAGTAAAATATTGGATTGGTAACTCATTTATTTTATAAGACTAGTAATCCGCCTCGAACTCAGATGTCGTGATTTTTCTTTACGAGTGACCAATATAACAAGACCCTAATGATGATTAAGTTATCACGCGACAACTATTGAAAATCAAAAAGCCATCGAAATGCACAGACGTCTAGGTAGCCGAAGTTTTTAGAAAGAACTTTACTTTGCTTACGGCGCTCGTTCGATAATGAGAAAAAAGTCCTACTAGAGGACAGTCAGTAGCAGAAGTAGCTAAGCGGACAAGTTGTTCAAATTGGGCTTGACATGACTTCAATGTCACGAAAACAAGAGCGTGTAAAGACTACTGCTTCTGACTGTACAAATCATTTTAGTAAGGGCAAGAGTAACTGGACTTAGTTTAGCGAAAAGAACCATCCTCAAAATGTTGTCATTGAAATGAATGACTTATGACTGACAGAAATTTCAAAGTTTACCGTCGGATTTTTGTGGATTGGACCCTTCTCCCTAAACTACGTCCAAGTATTAGCGAGTTGTACAAAAAACCAGTCTCCGCCAGGATAATAATTCAATTTACCCCAAAAAGCAACATTAACATTCCTTACATCATAAGTACCTAAATAATCTCCGAGCAAGAATCCCGACACCTTTAGTAAAAACTTCAAGAAGATTAAAGCAACAATAAACAGCAAAAAGGTAAAAAGGACAAAAAACGAAAGGCACGCGTTCAGGAACCGAATCCCACCATTAGCGTTCCGGGCACACCTACCTGTTCGAGGTTAAAGGTACTGTCGGACAATGAAGTGTTTCAGAAATATACTGTTACAAATGTAGTGTTAGTAGGTTGAAGTGGCAATGGGCTGGCCACATATGTCGCAGAACCGATAATCGCTGGAGTAAGTGTGTTCTGGAGTGGAGACCACGGTTGGGCAAACGTAGCGTGGGACGCCTTCTGGCTAAATGGCGGGACAACTTACATAAGAGGGCCGGCAGCTACTGGATGCGTAAAGCAGCAGACCGGGCTCTGTGGCGTACCTTGGGAGAGGCCTATGTTCAGCAGTGGACTGCAACGGGCTGATGATGATGATTATGAAATGTAGAGTCTGCCCGGAAAGAAAAGTATCGTGGAATCTATGAGTTCCCATATAAACCACGACACTGCTCTTTCCGGACAAACTCTAACATGTATTATGTATTTAAAATGTAATGTATGTACAGTCGCCATCAGATATATTGGAGCGGTCAAGGTGGTCGCAAATATCTGAACAACGCATCTATTTTCAAGGCAATAAAGTGCGTGTTTAGATATTTTTGAGTACCTTGGCCGCTCTGTTATATTTGATGGCGACTGTACAAGTTTTCGGGTTCAGGGCAACGGGCATGTAATAACCAGGTGGGCTGTATGCTTTTCACAGACGTGGGATAGATAAATTATGAAGAATAGTTAAAAATAAAAACATAAGTGCAGAATCTTTCTTATACAGACTGGAGATAAAAGGTACCTACTCACATACGATTTTTTATCCAGATCGACTACTCCATAAAAGAGACTGACACTGGATTTCTTGTATTTTATCTTGCTCACGACATACTCGTAATACTTATTGAGATAGTACTCGATTATCGAATTTAGTTAATAGTGACTGTAGTAATTACCGTATTGTATATATGAGTAGGTAACTTAGCGGTAAACTACGTAACTATTAGTATGCAAATTCTCAAAACAGACATTATAAAATTACTTAGTTCCTTTTATCTCAAATAAATATGAATTGTACAACATTGTGTATGTAATTTACGTTTCTAAGCATATAAATTAAGCAAAGTAAATATAAAATACGAAGCAAAGGTAACTCATGTTAAAAATGAAATGGTTAAGCATAATGAACTAAACAAAACAAACATTTGGTAAGTAGATAGTTGCACATTAAATCGCTAAAAGAATACATTTCACGTCAGCTTGTTATTAAATGTTGGAATGCGCAGTTACAACGAAAATCAAACAATCATCTTTACAACGGAAAATGAAACGTAAGCGAAACACGATGCAATCATCGCACAAAGCAAAAATAAAACACGAATGCGAATGCGAAGTGCATGTAACATTAAACTGTTATCATATTTACGGTTAATTAATTTCGGGAAATACTACAAAAAATACTGAAATATTCACACGTCAACTGACGATATACGCGAAAGTGGAATATCAAATCGGGTCCATAGGTTATACGTATTCGTGTCCGTCAGATCAACACGGAATAAAAGTGCAAATATAAGCTTTAATTAGTGTTTTCAAAGTCCATATTCAAATGGCAAAAAAGCTTGACAAGCGGCAAAATCGTATGCTACTCAATAAAATCGGTAACATTTCCGTGCATGAAACAGTTTCGTGCGCGATTGCACTGTTTTTAAAAGAACTAGTTTAGACAGGCAGTCGGTAAGTGGAAAAAAAGCGTATAAGGTTTTACTGTTAATATGTTGACTGTTTCGAACACGGCTCAGATATTTTGTATGTATTTAGCCTAAATTCGAGGACATTTTAATTTATTTCTACCTCACAGCATTCTAAGTAATTCCTAGTAAACAATATTGAAATAATAATGCCTCGCTTCATATATCAGCTTGACACAGAACATCATGTTGTCATTTTCTTACGCTACTACTATCACTGTAATAAAAGGAAGATAACCATTGCTAGACTATACCTAACTACCTAGGCAAAAACCTAAGTCCTAACTAGGTACTATCAAAACTTATCTAAGTACTATCAGAACCTGGAAATATACCTAATCTGTAATACCTACCTTACATGGTTGTGAGCAATTTCTTTATAGTTTGTTAAATTACCTCAGATTTCTGATAAGAGCACTTAAGTTGATATGAAATAGCTACAGGTTCTATTACAAAACCTAGAAAATTCCATAAAGCCTACTTTACTAACTTTTACCTGCTTCACAGACAAGTTTTAGATTTCTCTAAGTCATAATTAGGTAGCGAAGCATAAGTACGAGTCTGTTCTGTACCACAACATAAAGCAAATAAAAATAAATTAACTGGCATGAAAATAAAACCATATTTTTATGACCTAAAAACGTGCGATACTGGTAAAATCTTCAATCAAAGTAACAAGAGATCATCGCAATAAAACCAAATCATAACGATATATGGCAAAGAAAGTAATACTCAAGCAAACAAGTCTATAGAATCTTTTCATCGCCGGACCGATAAGGTCTGGCACCGTGTATTATTATTGCTCGAGAAGGCATAGTAACTCGAGACCTAGAGAGTCATAAGAAGTATGCGTACCATCAGAGCATTGAAATACTGGTTTTTTTGTACGACTCGCCTATGCTCGACTAGCAATGGCAATGGCAGCAGGTCTCGTACCACGGAGTGAAGATAATTGCTAAGATAGCTAGCTTTGTAACCTGGATATAGATGACAAGTGACGGGATACTCATGGCATCTGATTATCTTTTAGAGCAGTGACCGCATTTTATCATGAAGGCAAGTAATTATATTATGGAAAGATGTCTAGAAATAGGAGAAATCATTTTAATTCTTTCGATAAGGAATGAATGTAAAAACTATAAAAGTTAACTATTTCGAAATAGATAAGCAAAAGGCTAAATAAGAATACGTTTTACACATATTCAACTGCTGTAGGTATTCCAAAGCCAGAAATGCACGAGATCTATCCGTCCTCTCGGTATATTCTCAAGCAAATCCGCTGCCACTGCATAATTATAGGTATTGACACTATTGACATTAAACAAGCGATTGTAATTCTAAAAATAATGCATTAAATGAAGCTTTCTAACTGCTAAATATACCTAAACAATACATCATTACGTAGGTATAAAGCCCAAACAAAAACTTCCAAACATAACATGCGAATTGACGTCGCGCACCAAAAGGAAAGGCGCATTTCATTACTCAAACAAGCAGGATTTAACCTAAGGTCATGAGCGGGAAAGTGGCCGGCATTATACATCCAAATCAATTGTTTTCACCACATACCGAGAATGCTAATAGTAAAAGTGAACCTATTGGAGTGGATAGAGTACTCACGCGCTGAACATGGATTTACATCTCTTTACACGAAAGCCAGAGATAAGTATATTAATCGAATGTTTACTGGATAGCTAGAGGCCCATTCGAATCGCTGTAATACATTAATTATTGTGTTTATCACAAGTATTGTTCATGAGTCATAGATACTTAGTACGTGTTTATCTCAGAGTCCGATGGCCGTCGGGCGAAGCAGTGTTTCTTGCTGGAGTCTTCTCGGCTAGGCTAGGGTTCGGTTGGCGAACCACCGTCAACACTTGTGTGTGTCTACGAATAAACTATATTCTATTCTATTCTAAGACTGCCATCATCAAAGTACAGAGACGCTCTGAGTTAGAGAGTTAGAAACAGATTGTATGCGGTAGGTCACAACTTTATTAACGCGCCATTTAAATACAATAATGATTACACAGCGGCTTTATGTATTATTTATTTATTCTGTAGAGGTTAACAGTCTATTAATTAAACTTCTCTCTGGCGATAGATGCAGTGTTCTGGGAATCTTGTTCTGCAATGGTAACGTGGCCAGCTGAATGCAATAGTGGCACAATTTAAAAGTCATTCCCATACAGCTCGTAATTACAAGCTTTTGTTCAGCCACACATTCGTACGCCCGCGCTAACGGTCTTGAAACTCTTTTTACCCAATTGCCGAAGGAGTGTTATGTTTTTCACGAGTTTATAGGTACGTATAACTATTTTTGCATGTTTTTAAAAGTGGGGAATTCCACTCATACTATAGTTTGTTATTAAATCAAATATAAACATTGAAAACACTGAAAAAATTATAAACCCAGCAGGACTACCCTGCATTGATACGCCTTGCCGGGGCGATCGCTTTACCAATTAAGCTATGGGTCAAGTTACTAAGCCAATTACCAATTTTTAGGGTTCCGTAGTCAACTAGGAACCCTTATAGTTTCGCCATGTCTGCCCGTCCGTCCGTCCGTCCGTCCGCGGATAATCTCAGTGACCGTTAGCACTAGAAAGCTGAAATTTGGTACTAATATGTATATCAATCACGCCGACAAAGTGGTAAAATAAAAAGTGGATTTTTTTTTTTATTACGGTACCTCCCCTATACGTAAAGTGGGAAGTGATTTTTTTTTTCATTTCAAACCTTACGTGTGATATATTGTTGGATAGGTATTTAAAAATGAATAGGGGTTTACTAAAATCATTTTTCGATAATGTAAATATTTTCGGAAATAATCGCTCCAGAAGTAAAAAAATATGCATCCCTCTAACTTTTGAACCATAAGTTTTAAAAATATGAAAAAAATCTGAAAAGTAGAACTTTGTAAAAAAATTCTAGGAAAATTATTTTGTACTTGATAGGATGAATAGTTTTTGAAAAAAAATTACAAAATAATTTCTGAACTAAGTTTGTAATTTAACCTTATAAGCAGATGTTTATTGTACCTGTAATTTCTACAAAATTACAATGAAATGACGTGCTTTCAAATAAAGTAAAAATGTTGAAAATCGGTTCACGCAATAAAGAATTATTCCATAAAAATCATCTTCCATACTTTAAGCTCGCGCGCAATAGTTTACTTAATTTGCCGATAGATGTCGCTGTACATCTATCAGCAAATTAAGTAAACTATGGCGTGGAACTCTCATATCCGACGTAGGCAATCACACACACACACACACACACACACACACACACACACACACACACACACACACACACACACACACACACACACACACACACACACACACACACACACACACACACACACACACACACACACACACACACACACACACACACACGCACGAACGCATATCCTACATGGCGGTGTTATTAACTCTTAAGTGGGGACACTTACTGTGACGGACGGAAAACTACGGAACCCTACACTGAGCGTGGCCCGACACGCTCTTGGCCGGTTTTTTAATGTTTATATTTGATTAAATAACAAACTATTATAGGTACGTAGTTATGTATGTCTATATTGGCACGCCCTAATAGGTCCTTTGCCTAATAGATTAGTTACGAAGTGTGAGATGCCATTAGAATCATTAGATTCGTCTCGATTGTGGGGTGACATATATGGCATGTTAAACAATTCGCAGTTAAACTAAGAAGCTTAAGATTTCAAAATTCAATTTTCTTATGTATTTCCCTCACTCATCTTTTGATAACTAATTAATTGATGTCCATATATTATATTGTATTTTATACTGTGAGATGTAATCATAAACATTTTTGTTTATATACAGGGTGGAAAAATAAGTCGGGCCCTGGAGGGAAACTACCTTAAAACCTTGAGATAGCTCAATTCGCTCAAAGGAAACATTCTTTTATTTTTCCTAAAAACTAAAACTGCATTCACAGTTTTTTTCTTAATTTTCACTTTTTTCCATACTAATTGTATGAAAAATATTATTATTATTATTTATGGGTTCTCTTGTGCCCTAAACTTGGTTGGTATTTAGAAGTTTTTATCCTCGTTGGAAACAGGATCAATTGGCATCAATTGTTATAAAAGTTATTTATGGCAAAAATTACAAAATAAATACTTTTCCAAAAATCTGTAAATGCAGTTATGTCCCTTTAAATAAATTAAAGAATGTTTCCTTTCAGTGAATTGAGCTATCTCAACGTTTTAAGGTAGTTTTCCTCCAGGGCCCGACTTATCTTTCCAACCTGTATACTCAACCCACTTATTTTAAAGATCGTCTTGATAAACTTGATTACATTTCTGAGTTTATAACAATAAGTGGTGACCAAGACTATTGCTCGTGTCGTGTTTGCCCCCATCTTAGTTATCAGAAGGTTATCTGTTATCAGTGTGATAAAAATAGTAAACAAAGCTTAACGTGGTGGGTATAGTTACTATACATATGACAAAGTCATAATTTTCATGGCTAGTGGCTTATACTTGTAAAGTCTTTGGGATATCGTATAATTTTCTATATTATTATATTTTATTAATTTGTATATGAATTTTACTGTACAGTGAGTAAGAAATATTAAATATATCGTTGATGTTTAAACATTTTTACCAATACTATTTTTCCAAGTAATACTTTTACAAGAGTGACGTTGCTTCGTAATTGTACCTATAGTTTGGCTAAGTATACATACAGTGAGAATCATAGTGTCTTTTTTAATAGTACATAATGAAAAGGGATGAGTATAGTTTTCTTATTCTACTGTTTATCTAGTTGACACTGACAAAATTGGTTAGCCAGACTATTTCTACTTTAATAGTAACCTCTGTAAGTAGATGTGCCAAACGCTAACTCGGCCATTATAGTCACGAAACGAAACAAATGGACGGTATCATCTTTATATTATAAAGTACTTAAACATAATGTATAGGTAAGGTAAGTTTCTTTATCCGGTGGCATAACCTATAATAGCTTAATTTGACAGCTGTCATCGCGGGAACCTTAAAATAAATAGTTATTGTCCGAATGGAAAGTTCGTTGATTGTCAACTCATTAAGGTCGCGATTTTGCTGTGTTAAAAGAACCTATGTGCTTGTGACATGTAGGTACATATGATTATAGGTCGTTTGACCAGGGGTTATAGGCTGAAAGTCACTTTCTACTGACAAATGTTTATATTTCACACGTTTTCGCAGCTGTGTTCCGTGACGCAATAAATGTTTGATGACCGAATAGTCGTCATTCCATCGGACGTGTCAATTTGCTTACACTTTTTCTTTTTCTTTTTTTTTAGTTCTGGTAAAATTTTACCAAAACAAGGAAGGAAAAGGAATTAGTCCAATCAGAATATTTATTATGCAGAGTTCTGCAATCTCTGCATTGCTTTTAAATAAATAAATATTATGGGATAATCTTACACAAACCGACCTAGCACAGTAAACTCAATAAGGCTTGTGTTGTGGGTACTAGACGACGATATATATAAGTAATAGATAGATATAGACAAATACTTAATTACATAGAAAACATCCATAACACAGGTACAAATTTCTGTGATAAACACTCAAATAAATACCCTTACCAGGATTCGAACGCAGTCACTACCGTCACTACCGACTACGCTAACGCAAAGCATTTTGCAACGGAAAAATGTGGAACTGCTACCATAAACAACATCAACTTTTGAAAATAGATGTCATATAAATACTTCAGAAAAAGTGACCAAACCCTCCGGTGTCCGAGGCCAGATTTGAACTGGCGTCTTCAGCTTTCGCGGCTGACGTCCTGACCACTAGACCGCCCGGTCACGGCGGAACTTGACAAATTTTCTCATGTATATGCAATTTCTGAATTTGAAACGGCTAGGCGCCGTTGGCCATACTCTGAGGGCATGCGCAGTACGTGCTTGCACCTCCTATCCGAATCACTTACGTGACTCAACACATCAACTTTTTTTTATTAATTTGGCGTTACTGGCTCTCCACACATTGTCACATGCACAGTAGGTGTAGAGTTATCGTAGTCTGGCTATATTGACGATACTAAACCACATGTTAAAATTTGTATACTCAATAAAATTTCACCGGTATTATTTTTACTTAATGTGTGTGAAAATTTCACTTTTAATGCGAAACGGTGTGCACGGTAGAGCAATGGGCCAAGTTCATTAACGACCGTTGACCCACTCGTCGATTATAAGAAAGACTTTTACTTCTCGCCCTAAATTTTTAGTCACTTGCACTTGATTTAATTGTGGGATTAAAGATAAAAATCTCAGTTAGTTAAACAAACATGAGAAGTAACCTGAATTTGGCGACGTTGAAGTCGCAAGTCAGCATCCTAAAATAGCTATATTTGTGTTAAAAGAACGTTTTTTTTTTTCAATTAATTTCATTTTATACCTACTTAGGTAATCACGCCTTCGTAGTAAATGTGTAATTTCTAACTTTTGAACTTACATTAATTACACACTAACTGCTTTAAAATACACACATTTTGGATTTTAAATCCAAATATAAATCTACTCTACTGTGTCACGATCCATTACAACTTGTAGTGGAATTGTAATTTACAAGCAACTATTGATATTATTCGTTACGCTTGCCCTCAGTACCTAACCCTGGCCGAACTTAAGCATTACAAAACGCTTGTTTGTTTGTGTCATCGTGACGGACAGATAGACAGACAGTTTAATTATACTTTTACTTTCGTATCTAATGTCATATCGTGTAATGTATGAATCTTACCAAATATTTCGTAACATTGAAAAAATATTATATTAGTAACATTTAATACTTACTAGAACTGGTAAGTCGTCACTGGAATCTGAAAATAAAACAAGTATGGTTCAATTTAAATAAGATAAAATACACAAAATATTATTTATCATACAAGTTTTTAGCTTATGATCTTGGCCTGTAGTTCTATCGAAAACAATAAGGGATACTTACTAATATTAATACATACCTATAATAACAACTTAATTTTTTGATAGTAACAGATTATTTTATGGATAAAATGCAAAACAAATTTAGCTTTTGCAATCTCAACATTAGTGAAAATAGTAGTAGTAAAACACTTTATTGCACAAAACAAGTACATGACCAACAAAAATATAGTGAGTGTGCACAAAGGCGAACTTATCCCTTTAAGGCATCTCTTCCAGCTAACCTTTATGCAACTGTGAGAAATTGGTCAGACATAGTAGACAAAGATCTGTTTGTAATGATAATGACTTGTTACGTCTTCTTTAAAAAAACTGAAACTGGAGAGTACATAGCATTTTGCCCAAAAATGCTTTCATATTTATTGTGTCGAAATTGGTAAGTTGTCACATTAGGCACTCGCCGCATCTCCAGTGGCGGTGAAAGCCGGCGGGCCTTTTACGTACACGCTCGTAATATCGCCCCGGGCGCCACAGATTCTACCGGCTACAAAATTATTCGACAAGTGTCCGTGTCGAATATTTTTTGGTCAAAATATTCGATATATGCTTTCATTAATGACTGTAACTTATAATAACAAACATATAGGAGAGTTGAGAACGTCCTCCTTTTGAAATGGGGTACACAGGTACACAGGGGTATATAGTATATACCTAATTATGATCACGCAAAATAGGCACAATATACAGACGTCTAGTCACAGAAAACAGCCCGCGTTTACCTATATCTACCTTATTATGATATACAGGAGAATACCATTATCTTCACATAAAACCTGACTATACGAATAGTATGTCCCTTTAGCATCATGCTACATCCACGCTCCCAATGCTTTGATTTCATCACAAACCTTGCACAAAAACACCTCAATTTTACGTGTTTGCATATCCAGTCACCTTAATTACTTCTATTTCAGCGAAAACAAAATGCAGTTGTCAGTCAGACATATTTATTTACATTATTTTATATTTCTATTAGGTGCCTATGTGCATACATACATAAAGTTTGTTTAAGGTTCTCAGCAGAGAAATCTATGCAGAAAACAATCGTATGCAGATCATCTTCTAGATCGTCTGTGGAAAACGCACTTGCTTCTATTGCGTTTATTCACTTAGGCAGGTACTTACTTCTGCAAGTTGTATAAATGATTGAGTGCCTTGATTGAAAACTAAATACAAAGAAAAAACATAAAACAAATTTAATTTAAAAATCAATATTACAACTAAAATAAATATAGTTAATGATCTTATAAACGGAACAATAAACTGGACATATTGTTTTGAATTTTAACTAAGCAGCGAACACAACTCACTCAAATAGATTGTTTAATCACAGCAGGTTACCTACTCTTACTCGGCCTTTCCCCACTGCCTGGCCTATACTGCGTTAGTACTGTTAGTAACTAGTTTAGTGTGGTATTAGTAGGTACCTAATATAGTCCGATTAAGCGGTCAAATTGCTGGGAATCTCTGCCCGCATTCTATAAACTTCGTGATTATTATAACGACATTTCCCGCTAACCACGGCTTTATTTTTATCATTGCCCCGAATTAGAGCCACGGTTTAAACTATATTATAATACCGCTAGACTGCGATTTGGTTGTTCACTTTAATGAATAAATTTCTTATTTTGAGGAACCGCAACAAGACTTACAACTGTCAATAACTATATGTTTATTACGAATTTTGTAAAATTTGGCTGAGACACTTAAAAATCCTTAAGGCGCTAGGCGCTAATTGTGGCCGAAAACTGTTACGTTCTAAGGGATATATCTCAATAACGAGCTATTCAAAAATTTTGAAAAAAATATATGTTATTTACTATTTCATGTACAACATTGTCAACGTTTGAATAACTCGTGTAACGTATAGTTTCTCCGTTATGTAAATGTAACGAAATGTCGTTTTACGGTTAATTTTGCTTATATCTACTGAACGGCTCATTCGATTTAAAATATTGTTGAACTAAAAAATATGTACTACAGAACACTACAAACTCAACGTAGGATATTTAAATTGGATAAATTTTCTTAAACAACTTGATCATAATTCCACATTTCGTGCGTTATTAGCTCGAAAACGGCGTTGCTGGCAGTCGTGAGCTAGTTTTGAGACGAGGAGGCTGTGTCGCTTGTCGCTCCGTGCTTGCCTTGTACTACATATACTTGTGCTTGGCCCGTGAGCAATAATATCGGACTTACTGTGCCTAAAGACTAAATAACTGCAGAGGGTTCATGCGGTGCGGATATAACGTGTCTTCCCGGAATCAATAATGTATTGACGTTTTATCTTTTAAGATAATGGACTCGTATGCATGTTTATGTACGTTTGTATAAAAAGTGTATTTTATTTAGATTATAATACAAGTAAAAAACAAATGAAATAAAAATGGAGAAAAAACAAAAATCATGAATCTCTCATTGCTCTGAAAACAAATTTGGTCATGTAAGTAAACTAAAATTATTATGTTTTAGTAGACGCATGCATCACGCAAAATAGGCATTAGTCGTCGAGTTGCGGAAATCTGCTAGTACTGCAATACAATAGACTAATAATTAATTTAATAAAAAACTCCAAAGAACCGAATTTATTTAAACATATTTATTTAAGAATACCGTGTTCTAAACGAATGTAATATGCGTTTTATTTTAAGATTAAACACAATCTTTAACGATATACTTTATACTAATTTCTCAAATCTAGAAATTGCGAAGTAAACTGCAAAGGATTGGAGATAAACCGGCCAAGAGAATATCGGGCTATGCTCAGTGTAGGGATCCGTAGTTGCCGGCCTGTTACAATACATCCATTCAAAAGGTAGTCTATAAAGAAATATTTTGTGGCACTTACGTTATTTTACTATAGGCATAACTCAAAAACGGCTCAACCGATTTTATTCCATATAGTTTTTATTTAAAATACGTTATAAGTATTTCAATGGCCACACTTCCAGGAATTTTCCCAATTATTTTGGACCCACGGTTCAAAAATCAAAGGGCATTTTAACTTTCGAAGCTATTATTTACGAAAGTATTCGTTTTATCCAAAAGTTGTTTAAGGCATATTCTTCTTGAAAGACCTATCCAACAATGGGTTTCAGATACTTATTGTTTTACCACTTTGTAGGCGTAATTAAAACACATAATTACTCATACCAAATTTCAGTCTACTAACTATCACTGAGCAAAGCCTGATTGAGAATCTAATAAAAAATTGCTGATATCTAAGAGTTCAATGTATGTAAGAATAAAGGAAAAAAGCTTTTTTCATACCACGACGCTGGCAAACAAGCATAGCCCGATTGAAAGCAGTTATAAAGCCTATGGACGCCTGCAACTCCAGAAGATTCACATGCGCGTTGACTACCCTAAAAAAAACTACTATGTCGGTGAAATGCAAATAAATACAAATTTGTGTATAAATAAATTACTACTAAGGGTTAATACTACCTATCAAATATCTTTAAAAGACCGGCCAAGTTTGTATCGGACCATGTATAATGTAGGGTTCCGTAGAAAGTAGTTTCTTGGAGATAACTCAAAAACGGATGAACCGATAATAAGTGAAATAATTTTCGTAGAAAATTAAGTACTAAGCCTTCTTGGTATTTTTTCATATTTTTTAGACTTACGGATTAAAAGTTAGATGGGGGGCTATTATATTTAGACTCTCAAAGCAATTATTTCTGAAAATATTGTTTTGTTTTTTTTTCGATTTTTTAATGATTTTGAACATGAAAACATATATGTTATTGGTAAAACTGTCGATTAAAATAAATTAGTACATTTTTTTTCGTAAAAAATAGTTTATGTAAAGTATTCCTTGGCACTTTGATATCTGTCAATAAGAATGTCTAGACTAGACCCCATAAAGGGTGAAATCGCCATCAAAAAAGCGTTTTGCACTGAGTCACAATAAAAAATATTTTTTTATTTCATTGATAGTAACTCTGAAACTAGGCGAATTCCAGAAAAGTTTATACGACATTTTAGTCTCCAATTATGATCAGGAATGCACTGTTAAAGTCTCTCGCAATCCTCACGAGCACCGTGTATATATAAGATATTTTTAAAGCCGTATCGTACAACATGTACATATTTACAAAAAAAATATTTTTGACATTTAGTTTGGCATATGTATGTATGGAGTGCCTCACCTAAAAGATTTTTTAGCAATTTAGCCAGAAAACTAAGTAGCGGCACATGAAACACACCTCTAGATAAAATTTCAGTAATATATGTTTCATAATAAAAATGGCTGTGACATACGGACGGACAGACATGTTTCAAAAAACTTTTAAGGGTTCCGTTTTGACCATTTTAGCTATGGAACCCTAAGAAGTGTTTGCGCTGTGTTATATTTTAAAGATCTAAATTTAATGGGCTTACAGCTTTCATTTGTATGACGATTTCGTGCACCAATACCGCTCCTTATATGTGCATTTTTACTATTCGCAACTCGCAACAGGCTTAGTTTTGTTAATTTATCGTAATTAAGTGAATTTTTACGGTTAATATTTAAAATCGCAACAAAAAATAACCATCTATTAAGCTCACTTGCACAGCAAAAAAATCCAAATTCACATGAAAACACCGCTTTGATGTGTATTCAGATTTTTTTTGCTGTACTAGTCAGTATTTTTTTATTTTTTTCTGATATGCGGAATATTTTTAACCATATTTCGTAAATTCATAAATATTTTGCCGCTCACTGTACTTCAAATTCAAAATCTAGGTTTTCATTTTTTTACATAAAAATCTACTAATCGAGATCGTTATTACTTATCTTATTTAGTAGCATTCCTAAAAAATGTCACCGTAATACTTAATCACAGTATTCAAATCGCAAAACATCCACAAAAGGATTAGGCATGATTATCATAAATCTGCCCGCGCGCCTCTGAGTAAAGTCATATTCTTTGAACATTATTGCGGTGCATCGCGGCGGATTTACGCACGATCGCGATGAGAAGGGTACGCGGGTGGCGCGGGTAGAGAGCGCCCAAACGCTCAAGGACACTCCGGCGACAATCGTCTTAACTTGAAGTCACCAAAAACTGGATAGGAAGATATTATGAAGAAAAATATATATAAGCCCGGTAAAAGTAGCAAATCCAAAGTACAAAGAATTCCAATTCAATGTTTTAGTCTAACTCCAATTACTTTGGATATTGGCAATTAATAGCCGATCCGAATTGCCAATACATGACATATTTGTATTATTAACGGTGGCACTTACTTCCTTCGGCTTCTGATAGTAAAGTCAACATAATACATTTTAATATTGAACCCCAAAAGCAACTTTTACAAATGGTGACATATTAGAAAACCAAATTCCGAAAAAACAATTCACTCTACCCTACCGTATAAATAAGCAGACCTGTGTCCACGCGACCTCATTCACCAACCAGTTTATGTCGTTTCTGAGGACATTAAGTACGCAAAAATCTTATCTTGAAAGTTAATAAAAAGCTAATAATTTTAACACGCAATGGAATAAACCTGGTAAAAATTTGACTAAACTTTCTTTTTGCTAACGACTTGCAATAATCTGAATTTAAACATATTTATAAAACAGCTTAGGTACTAACCATTAAGTCTTTAATTAAGTAATTTCTAACGAGTAGACACTGAAATATAATGAAACACGTACAGTTAATATACTCATAAAATTTCCAACATAAATCTAACTAGGCGTCGAAATGGAATGGGCATATATTTACTTTACGTTTACCGTCCCACAGTAGAAACGGACTTTGATAACCTAAATAATAATTTGTAGTTACATGTGCAACTGTTGAATTATATACTTTACAATTCAGTTTTCGATTCGTAGGTGGGTTCGTACTTAGTGACTTTGATTATGATCATCATTTCAGCCGAAAGACGTCCACTGCTGGACAAAAGCCTCCTCCAAGGATATCCACAACGAACGGTCATTCACCGCACTTAACCAGCTGTTTCCCGCGATTCTAAGCAGATCGTACTTCGATCATAACGATTCCTAATAACATTAAAGACCGAGAAATCTTGACATCGTTTGAGTGAGACCTACATCTGGAATCTTCTTGTTTCCTAGGTATCTGGACCGAGACGGGTGACATCAGGCCGTGATATTATCAGCACTTACCGAGGGCATTACCTCGGAAGAACCAGTCTAAATGTTATCGTCAGATCACAGAATCATTGCAGATCTTGAGGTCAGATTTTACTAGAAAGTGGCTCATATTGGAGACATTGCGGACTAGGTAGCTGTGCAAGCTACTGCCGCTGCAGCGATGCTCTATTGTTTTATTATACGAACTTATAGTTTGCCGCTTCTTGGTTCCGTTAATGTGGAAATTGATACTGTATTTTAAGTTGTAGGTAGGCTTTTACGTGCATTCAGTTGTCGAGCTTCGTTGAATTACACACCTACACGTTGAATACATATCACCAATTTATAAATCGTTGGTGTATGACATCACATTAATGTTTCAAAATGCAATACATTTCAATAGAAAAAGTGTCATGGTCTAAGAGCTGGCCACCTCAGATGTGACACAATAATGAGAGCAATGAAACCTGTCTAGTTAGAGTGCTTTACCGTCCTTATTGCTAGATCCGGGCATCTGGCAGCTTTTAATGGGTGGATGTCAGAGTGACATACTAACAAAGTTTTTAAGTTGGAAAAAAGTAATACCAAAATAGGTAAAAACTGCCAAAGTTGTGTTATTTATAGAGGACAGGACCTATATTTTAACATTAGATTATAAACCACAGCCAAATAGCACTAGACCCTACTCATAGTGTTGTGTTCCTGCTGGTGAGTAAGGTTGCCAAAGAGCTCAAAGAGGACCCAGTGTGTTGACGATGAGGGACCCTCTTGTTCCTTTAGCCGTCAACACAGTGAATCCTCCTTTTTGTAAAGGGTCGGCAACGCGCATGTGACTCCTGTGGAGTTACAGGCGTCCATAGGTTACGGTAGCTGCTTACCATCAGGCAGGCCGTATGCTTGTTTGCCACCGTCGTAGTATTAAAAAAAAACCATTGTCTATTATTGCGGATGCAAAACCAGTAGGTGACTAACTAAAAATTGCAATATACATCATTTGGCACTACTTTCCCCAAATAGAAACTTCTGGATATGATATAATCTAATTCATTACATAATTTACCATAATATTGCATCAAACCCAGAACTCTAGGATTTGTTTTCGTCAAGTTATTTGCATTCTTTGACCTCCACCACTTTACAGCTGCCAGATGTCCGGATCTAGAAATAAGCATAGTATAGCAAACTAACTAGAGGGGTTTCGATGCTCTCATTATTGTGTCATATCTGACGTGGCCAGCTCTCCGTCTATCAGTTTTTTTGCGATCCAAAGTGAGACGAAGATGATAGACGCAGACGCAGACGCAGACGCAGACGCAGACGCTCTAAATGCATCTGGATTGCCTATATATCTGTCTTACAAAATAAATTTGTTTGTAGGGTTTTTTTTTCCTTTTCAGCTCGACATATGAGGAAAAATGGTTACTGAGTGGGACCCACGACACACCCTGGAGGACTCAAAATACAAACGACAGTTTGTAGGAAACATACAAGAATATCTAGCGTATTTATAAATCTTATCTTACGGCGAGACTAACTTCTATACGGAGTTCAATTGTCCGTATAGCAACCAGATAGCGTCGTCTAAAAATGTAATAAACGACTCTGTAAACTGGATATTTTCAAGAAAAATAAATTAAAAAATATAATGCTTCTTTAATTGACTTCTTCCCATTGTACAGATATGTATTACACCTATGTCACATTCACACCTTTCTCTCCTTTTGCGGCAAATAAAAGAAATGTTAAGCCATATCTTCCTAATTAAATTTACATACATATTAAAGATGTATCGATCGATGACATTATGAGAGTTAATATTAGAAAATGGGTGACCTGCTTCCTTAATATGACTTTCATTGGCAGCCTTTTTGGCAATATTAATTTGGTAAAGGTTTGTAACCATTTGGAATCCGGCCCTTAATAATCCATTGAAATGGTACAATTTGCCTTACATCAAATTAGTTATGGCCGATTTTTTTATATGTTAGTAGTGATGAAATACTAATATTAGACAAGAGTTTCCGACCTCAGAATCACACCGGGTCAATGTCAAATTCTTAACCAACACCAACATTTTCGGGTTAGATATTTTTGGTTTCTTAGATTTTTTCCAACAAAGGACGTATGTTCCGGCAAAAGTTCCCAAAGACTACTATATTTGCAATATAATGAGCCTAATTAAGTTCAACACCTACCATTTCAAGTAGCTAATTAATTAATTAGCTACTTGAAATATAATTATACATGGTGTGTACTCGCTCATCGTACTAGCTCTATACGAGCTTAACAAATAAGCTGATCTCATTTTGATATAATTCTGACATCACTCGTACCAATATGTGTGCAAAGTAAGAACGAGCGAGATGCACTTAGTAATGACGTCAAAAATGTCAAATTGAAATAAGTAATTTAATAACGTTCAAACAGGTCTCCAGCTGAAACACTGGTTGTTAATTGCCGTATTCCAACAATACCACATAAGAGCCGTATGTACATTGGAAAACCAGTTACAATTTGTAATAAGTTTGCGAGAATAGGGTTAAACAATTAAATACAATTTCCAATGTCTGTTACGGTTCTTTTGCGGGTCGGGACAGACACACGGGAGAATTAGCAGCAATGGTATCGTAAGCAGTCTCTGCTATTTTTTAATCAGCTTCTTCTCTATTATTTTCCAATATTCATACAAAAATCTGTTTGATAGATTGAATCAGTCAAGTCAAGTAAAGAAAATAAAGATAAATTATTGGATAAAGATTGTTGATACAAGTAGGTACTTTAAAGGTTTTAAGCTCACGAAGTTAACTCGAATTAATAGCTGTTCTTTAAAAATAAATTACCAACCTGAGTGAACACGGAAACATTAATTTACCTAATTAATTACCAATTTGGTCATCTTATGTGGCCAGTAAAGGTTTCATAATTATAGAAAGTCGCAGCAAAAAAGTATGTAGGTAAGTAAATACATTTATGTAACGTCAAGAACTTGATTGGTTGCGCCCTTTTGGGTATTCTATATTCTCGACAGATGACATTCTGTGATGCAAGCTACCTGTTATGCGGAGGCTGGGCTTACTGATTTCATTGTGTGCTAATTTGTGTTAATCGTTGGGCGAATGTATTTGGGATGTTGTGTGGCAATATTAAGTTATTTTGTGATTAGTCACCTATAGACATTGATGCAGTAAAGCACCACTAATTTTGTTTAAATAATAACTAGAGAGGATGGGAGAAGATTTCTCAGTAAAAAGAGAATATTTGTGTCGACCGACTGGACGCCGTCCTGTCGGTCATCCTAAGTATCGCTGGGCAGACAGAATAGGAGCAGATCTTTAGGAGCTCAGCGCCGGTGAAATAGCACAGGATCGAGCAAAATGGCGTGCTTGTGTGTCGGAGACCAGGACTCATTTTGGGTCGTTGCGCCCAGTAAGTAGGTAAGTAAGTAATAAATCAGATTAACATTAAAGATCTAATGATTTCTTGCCGATTGTTCATTGGTATTATGTCAGATGCATTCGGTTGGAAATAAAAAGGTATCATAATATTATATGGTACACGGCACTCATAACCAATAAACCGGGTTAAAGGCAGAACCAACTATTTCGATTTAATATTATTAGCATAGTTGGTTTTGCCTTTAACTCTAAAGGCAGAAACTACTTTTTGGATTAAATTCTATTAGCAGATAGTTGGTTTTGCCTTTGACCCCGCGAAATAGTAACTGAAGACAAAATATTTACCTACTAAAACAAAAAATATAGTTTAACATAATGTAGCTGTATAAATATTTTTATAGCTCAAAACTGGAGGCAGTATCAACATAAACCAAGTGACGGAACATTTTGAAATTCCCTGGAATGACTTCGAGGAAAACAGCTATTACATAAGTATGGCAAGAGTTGCAGAAACGCAAGAATTCCTCTATCGTCTCGTGTGAGACAGGAAAGCAATTACATAATTTAAACGTGAACCTCGGTGTCCTTAACCGCGTCTCATTATTATAATGCATCTAATTGTGTGCAAGATCGTGTCAGCGAGGCTTGATCTTTATTCATAATCGTACGTAATACAGTAAATATATGTCTAAGATGGTAATTAAGTACGTCAAATGGGGAACAGCATATTCACAAATAATTAATAGTTAAAGTACAGATTTCAGTAATACGGGCAGTCATAAGTATGAGAGGCACTAGAACACATATCAGACCCTTTATTATAATAATTTTATTTAATATTATAGTAAATATATCTTTTGATACTCGTTTTTACGTGAAATAAATTAAGATGGTCATTTAAACAGTTTCTTTCTTATAGCAAGAATACTATAATATCGCGACTTGCTCAATGAATAACTAAATAAGACGCAATAATCAAGTTTGACATCAAGTATCCCTTATTTTTACATTAAATTGATAATTACGATTAGTTATTGACTATTGTTACGCTAAGCCATAGGCCAGGCATGCACGCAAGTGCTATCCTCAACACTTCTCAGTTCGAGAAATGAGGCTTGTAAGGCGTTTATGTTATGAATAAGGTGGTAATTTTATTTACTTGTAATATTACAAGCGTTTATTACATGTAATGCGACGGATATCAAAACTGAAGCCATTTTTAGGGTTCCATAGTTTTAACGTTTCATCATGTCCGTCTGTCCGTCCGTCCGTCCGACCGTTTTACTCGGAAAGTATAAGACGTATCTTATTCGTATCGTCGTATCAAATTGTAATATAAGGTGTATTTTGTATATCGCTACTTAGTTTTGTAGTGAAATTGCTGAAAAAAATAATTTTAGGGAGGACACTATACTATATTTTTTTACCAGATATCAACATGTCGCATGTCGCACATCAATCGACAGATCTTTAAAAGTGACACTGAGGTTTCTTTGAACATTTTTTGATTTAGTTCATATTTTCAGAAATAATTACCCCGAAAATCTAAAAAAATTTGTAAGTTTTGAACTGAAGATCAAAAAACCGGCCAAGAGCGTGTCAGGCCACGCTCAGTGTAGGGTTCCGTAGTTTTCCGTCCGTCACAGTAAGTGTCCCCACTTAAGAGTTAAAATAATACCGCCATGTAGGATATGATATGAGCGTTCCACGTACAGCGACATCTATCGGCAAATTAAGTAAACTATTGCACGCGAGCTTACAGTATGGAAGATGATTTTTATGGGATAATTCTTTATTTCGTAAACCGATGTTCACCGTTTTTACTTACTATACTATTTGAAAGCACGTCATTTCATTGTGATTTTGTAGAAATTACAGGTACAATAAACACTTGCTTATACGGTTAAATTACAAACTTAGTTCAAAATAATTTTCCTGGAAAGTTATTATTAAGTTCTACTTTTGAGATTTTTTTCATATTTTTAAACATATGGTTCAAAAGTTAGAGGGGACACATTTTTTTTTTACTTCTGGAGCGATTATTTCCGAAAATATTTATCAAAAAATGATTTTAGTAAACCCCTATTCATTTTTAAATACCTATCCAACAATATATCACACGTTAGGGTTGAAATGAAAAAAAAATCACTCCCCACTTTACGTATAGGGGAGGTACCCTAATAAAACATTTTTTTCCACTTTTTATTTTACCACTTTGTTGGCGTGATTGATATACATATTATTACCAAATTCCAGCTTTCTAGTGCTAACGGTCACTGGGATTATCCGCGGACGGACGGACGGACGGGTAGACATGGCTAAACTATAAGGGTTCCTAGTTGACTACGGAACCCTAAAACTATGAAAAATATTGGAAAGATACATCTTTGCATATACTTAACGAAAATTGTTTTGAACATTATCGGTTAAATCATATTCGAGTTATCTCCAATAAACGTCTTCCATATATACGACCGTTTTATAATTATTTTTTCTTATTCCTTTGAAGATACGGTACCCTCCATTATGTGTGGTCCGACACGCACATGGCCGGTTTTTTATTACAAAGCTGTAGGTAACAGACATGGAAGAAGTTCATGAGGTTTATCTAATCTTAGAAATGTGCTACACAGGACAGGATTACAATGGACTATTTAATGATAATGACCTCAAAGTGATCAAACGTGACCAGATTATCATTTCAGTTCGCCCACCTCTTTGCCCGTTCTCGACTGCTGCTCTCGATTACAAGTGTTATTAACTTATTATAGCACTAAAACCTCTGTATTTTGATTGACATAATATTAATCAAAAGACAAATATTGCAACCCAAAAATCAGGTCCTGGACTGCGCTGGGATAGAAGTTATAGGGGTGGAAAAACTGGGAAACCAGCTCGAAGACTGTCTAGACCATTTATAAGTCCTTTGATAAAAGACGAGACTACTAAGACACCAAGAAAAGCTCGTTCTAAAACATTTTTGGAAGAAATGTGCAAAATTTTAAATGTATGATTTTTAAGTAACTAAATGATAACGGTTTCTAAATAATTGATAATAACAAAAAATCTGCACGTAACTTAAAAAAAATAACAAGCGTGCAAAATCTTAAATTCAACAGATTTTAATTGGTGAAATCATCACAGTAACAGCGGAGCTCATGTATTGCTCTCAATCATCTTTTAAGAAATGTTGACTACCGACTTAAGGATGGTTCACGTTAATACTACGTCCGCGTCCTGCACGACACTTCCAATGCTTCATCTTGTATAGAAATCGTTACGTGATCCTCGGGGGTCACGTGATGTTCTCTAGGTATTTTAAAAATAAGTGTCAGAACTCGGAAGTGTCGAGTAGGACGCGGAATGCTACAGCACCTTTATAGGTATATCTTAATGCAAATGTACGTACCTAAATTGTTATAAACTCTGTTTTTATAATCGAGCTAGATACTAAAATGACAGATCGATTGCCTCAATTTAGGTCATTTCAGTACAAATCAAAACCTGATTGAAGTAACTTTATCAACAAATCAGACGTTTACGGGAAGTGAACCCAAACACATCACGGAAGTGATTCATATCCTGACTATTAAATTATAGATCAACGCTGGAATTAATATGGACTCAACTCACAACCACTAACACAGTTTAGCAACATGCCATTATCATACAGACGAGCGAGGCTTCCTGCACGCCAGGTCACCAGGACATGGATTCCTGTTTACTTATTCTCAGCCAACGAGCCGTATTTTCCGTCAAACCAGTGTATCTTGACCTCAAGAATCGAAACTATGCATGATTCTGTGCAGCATGGAAACCATATGATCAGTAATGGAACGAATAAATCACAATTACTGAATTACCAGTAAACTAATTCCATACAGCCGTCTGTATGCGACTGCGAAAATTAAACTTTCACTTTGGTTTCACTATTCAACAGGATTTCCATCTCTTTGGCTATTACAATAATCAGGGAAAGAGCGATACTGAAATGTATGTAGTCTTGTTCGAATAGACATTTAGAAATAGTGGTTATACTTTGGTTGACAATACTTATATTCCATCCTTTAAGTCGTCAGACAACAGAACTATCATATTTTTAATATTTTTTCACATTTATTTTGTACTAGCTTTTGCCCGCGGCTTCGCTCGCGTTAAATTCGGGGTAACACGGTTCCCCTTTCCTGATTGTCCCCGGAATGCTCCATACAAACTTCCACCCCCCATTTTAGGGTAGTAGGGGGTTAGAAAGAGACAAAAAGTAGCCTATGTCACTCTCCATCCCATCAACTATATCCACTTAAAAATCACGTCAATTCGTCGCCCCGTTTTGCCGTGAAAGACGGACAAACAAACAAACAAACAAACAAACAAACAAACACACACATACACTTTCCCATTTATAATATTAGTATGGATATGGATACCCGTCCCAAGTGGTCACAGTCACAAATAGAACGAGTCTTCGACTCGTCCGTAGTCGGCAAGCTATTGCAATAGCAACCCTGGTAAACCGTAGCGTGTAACCGCAGCGCGTGCGCATCCGGACAGGAAATCGACTCGTACGTGATTTTTACGGGTGTCATTTGACCTAAGATTCTTTAATATACGGTAAGCATTAGGTGTCGAAGACCGGACAAAGTGGAGAAGACTCAACCGAAAAGCGGGTCCTGGCAGTAGGCCGAGAAATCGCTAGGTAGAAGAAGTAAACATTTGAACTCAAGAACAAATCAAATTATTTTAATAAATATTCTGATTACAGACTCATAATATTGTAGGTACCTTAGATGCGCCTCAGCATTTACAAAGGTTACATATACACGAGAAAATTCGATCGGTGCCGCTGTGACCCGGGTAGCCTAGTGGTTAGGGCGTCTGCCGCTAATGCAGAAGACGCTGGTTCGATCCCAGCCCTGGACACCGGAGGCCTGGTTAAAAGAAGGTGCCATTTGATGATTAATTATTGCACGTATTTTTATTCTATTTTTAGCTTTAATTTAAGGTGAACACCTCACCTCACCTCAACTTTCAATTCTCGAGTGTCCTAAAATTAGACCTTAGACATTTTAATTTACCTACACTAGAGTAAGAATACCCATCAGAAGTTGCTACGTGGGTGAGGTGTTCAAAATTAACCTAATCCAACTTTGTTGTTAAGATAATGAGAGCATGTCCATGGCATTTTGAACACCTCACCCGACTAGGTAGGTACTTCTGCTGCTGACGCTATGACGCTGCTGACGCTATGTATGACGCTGCCGACGCTATGACCAGAACTAACTCTTTTACTGACTGGTTGATTGACTCGACATTTATACTTTGACGGGTTCGTGTGTTGTACAAAAAATATCCGTATTCATTATGCAATGTACGATTGATACGACTCAAATGTTTTAAATGCAATATAGCATTTAAACTTATCCTTACTTGAACAATCCAAACATCTGCTCTTATTTTCTTTTATCTTATCTTGTTCCGGTATTGCGTGATATTCAAAAACTTTATAGTACCTATGTAATATAATGTAATAGTTACTGATGTGTCCAGTAGAATACAAAGCCTCATACAAAGTAAGTAAGTATTAAAATTATTTTCACGCAAACAAAAGTGCGCTTTGATATATAATAGACTCGCCTAGGCATATATAAGTAAACGAGTACATAGATACACAATCAGTAGCCAGGGTGAGTGCTCCCAGTCTAAATATAGCCCAGGCACTATGGGTGCGGTTACTACTGAACTCAACTCGAAAACAACGTAACACAATTGAATCGATACTATTTTATGTCGTTTTGAAACTGATAATGATACCTTGTAATAAAGAAGCAAAGCTTTTACTTGCAGCTTCAAACATTCCTGATCGCAAACGAGAAGTTTAAAAACTTTAATTCCGACTGCATTTCGTTTTCATATTTTAAAAAATCCTATTTGAAATTTAAAATAGCATGTAAATCGTCTCAGCAGTTTTACATAAATACATTAACGTTACAGTCACCTATATCCCATCAAAAACATAAATGTGAAAGGCTGCCAAGTTCGATACTATGGGAATGCTTCGCCTATAAAAGAAGTGAGATCTGAATAAGTACCAAGTTCCATAAAAATACCTCAAATCATAAATAGTTATAGGAATGCACACTTGATTTCCAGCAGTTTTTAAGGTACATTTTGAATAAGTATCACGTTACATAGAAATACCTAAAATTATAATAGTCAGAGAAACGCACACCGGTTTTTTTAGCAGTTTCCTGATAACATTTATTATTTTCAGTACTTTTTAATGATGTTACTTGGCAAGTTTTCACACACCACACACCTTTTCAATGCAATGAATCGACACCTTTGGACTGCAATGTGTCAAGTATATAATTTTCTATTAAAACTTGCCAAGTTACATCATTAAAAAGTACTGAAAATAATAAATGTTATCAGGAAACTGCTAAAAAAACCGGTGTGCGTTTCTCTGACTATTATAATTTTAGGTATTTCTATGTAACGTGATACTTATTCAAAATGTACCTTAAAAACTGCTGGAAATCAAGTGTGCATTCCTATAACTATTTATGATTTGAGGTATTTTTATGGAACTTGGTACTTATTCAGATCTCACTTCTTTTATAGACGAAGCATTCCCATAGTATCGAACTTGGCAGCCTTTCACATTTATATTTTTGATGGGATTTCATTTATTTTTGTTAGGTGTAGGTTCTTTATTATTTTTTTATCACTTTTGCTTTAGGAAATGTCTCGCGTATGACGCGCGGCTGCCGAACGCTTTGGTTCGTCGACTCCCCGCCTCCCGCGCGTACGCATCCCCCCGGCGGCATGAGCGGGCGAACGGATGGCATGAGCTGGCGGACGGCGCGAGCGCGGCGGACGAGTGTAGGCAGCGACGGAGGGTGCGCGAGGCGGGGAACGGAATTTTTATCTAGTATCACTATACATACATATATCGGGATTTCGGGATCGATCGGGCAGCGCGAGTACCTATAATCTATGATAAATCCTATTTTACTATTTATTTATAGGTGATTTTTACAAATAAACTGGCTCCCTACACCTATAAAATGTACCTACTTACATATAATTACATACATCAATAACGTACTTTATTCTGTTTGTAAGTACGCTACCTACATAGATAATTAATAACTTGGTAATACCTACCTACCAGTAGGTATTATAATTGGTGGCCTATTATGTAGCCCTAGAAGTGCACCATCCCATCTCATCCCGTGGCGTATCGGAGGGTGAGATGGGCAGTAGTATATATAATTCCATCTTAGAGTATATATGATTTCCATGTTCTTGAATCTGCGATTTTATTAGTTGTAAAATTAGAAATTATTTAGACTATGCGAGAAAAAATAGTCTTTTCATTTTTGTTTGACTGATTTAGCGCACCTAGTGTACCTAGTGACCTGCTTTGCACTTCGTAAATCGTGGGTTCGGTTCCCGCAACAGACACACACAGAGTGGTGAACAATTTTATTGTTCTTGTCTTTAAGACAAACATGTATTGTCTTAAATTGGTATGTATCTAAATTTAAATAAGTCTTATCTCATTTCCACTCCATACCTACTTATAGTAAAACAAAATTACACATTCGTTGTTTTCGAAACTGACTCACACTTGGCCGTTTTCAGATTTTTACTTTATTTCGACCTAAATACAAACCTTCGAGCCAAATTTCAGGTCGGTACGACCATTGGAAGATAGACCCATTTAGTTCATTATGACTTCATAGTAGAACAAAGTTACACCTTCGCTATTTTTAAAACTGACTCACACTTGGCCGTTTTCAGATTTTTCCCTTTACTTTGACCTTAAGACCTATCTCCATGCTAAATTTCAAGTCAGTACGACCATTGGAAGTAGTCTAGGTTTTTGATGAGTCAGTGAGTCAGTGAGTCAGTGATCGAGTCAGTGAGTCAGTGAGTGTATAGTCAAAATAGCGATTTTCTGACGTCAATATCTCAAGAACTGCTATAGGTAGAATAATGAAATTTTGCATTCTAGACAATTAAGGGGATGTCAACAGACACTCGAAATTTCATATGCGTAGATAAAATATGTTTTGAGTTATAGGGTGGTCGAAATTGGCCCGAAATGGTTCGTGTAATATAACCCACGGCCGGTGTGTCGCTTTTTTTTGCTCGAACTTGGCGTACACACTGCCGTGTGTCTAGATACTCGTAGATAACTATTTATTTAGGTATTGATATGTACAGTTGCCATCAAATATATCGGAACGGCCAAGGTACTCAAAAATATATGAACATGCACTTTATCGCCTTGACAATAGAGGCGTTGTTCAAATATTTGTAACCACCTTGGCCTCACCGATATATCCGATGGCGACTGTACCTCTATCTTCTAGTCTAGAGAGTTAAAGTTATCGACGTGCATACCTATGTAAATTGTACAAATCTAAAATTCAATGACTGCATAGAAAGGGTGGACAGTTTTCGAAACCGACGTGACTAGAATGAAGTAGTTACTATGTAAATACATACACATTTCACGTCGAAGATTTTATTAGCTGATGCAAAGATAAAGCTCAAAGAGGACCCAGTGTGTTGACGACGAGGGACCCTCTTGTTCCTTTAGCCGTCAACACAGTCGATCCTCCTTTTTGTAAAGAGTCGGCAACACGTCCATAGGCTACGGTAGTTGCTTACCATCCGGCGGGCCGTATGCTTGTTTGCCACCGTCTTGGTATTAAAAAAAGTAAAAAATAGCTGTTAATCAGTTTAACAGTCATCAGGATCACAATTCGTTTTTTTTACAGATATTGATTTATTACGAGCTATGCGTTTTAAAATAAAAATCTCTTACTCCATAAAAAATTACTAGACATGTTCTTTCCGTCTGTCCTTCATGTGGGTAATGCTCTTATCGCAGTTACTCAGCAGCGCCTATACCTGCCTGCTATTTAATCATGTCTCATCTAATTATTGCATTACAGCACTTAGCACAAAATATAACATAACAACCCAGCTAAACGAAAATAGCTCCAATATCTCTCAACAATAGGGTCCACGTTTGAACTACGCTATAAATCTTAACTTTCAAATGGTCCGATCAATAATTAGAAATAAATTGTCTGAGAGCAGTTTGATCGTAGAAAGTCCAGTTAACGTCTGCTAGGAGCCGATAAAACCGCTCAAAACCTTGATTGGAGTATCGACATAACATAACAAGGTAAAAGTAAAAGCTGAATCAATTAAAACAATATACAGGTGTCATAAATTACTCTTGTATACACTATAACTAAGGGCAACGCCCTGTGTAGGACCACCTCATCTGGTTTTTTAGGGTTCCGTAGCCAAAATGTCCGTCTGTCCTTCCGTCAGCCATTTTACTCGGACACTATAAGACGTATCATAATAAAATTTAGACAGTAGGTTTATTTTGTATGCCGCTAGACGTATCTTAATAAAATTTTGACATGAGGTGTATTTTGTATGCCGCTATTTAGTTATGTAGTGAAATTGCAGAAAAAAATGTTTTCAGGGGGGCGCTCAAAACAAAATTTTTTTTGCTAATATTAACATGTTGCACATTAATCGATAGGTCTTTAAAAATAACATTGAGGTTTGTATGAACATTTTGTGATTAAGTTAATATTTTCAGAAATAATCGCTTCGAACGTCAGAAATAGCGTCCCCCCTCCTGTAACTTTTGAACCGTAAGTCCAAAAAATATGATAAAAATTGTGAAGATGCGCGTTATCATATACTTACTTTCTACGAAAATTGTTTTCAACATTATCGGTCCAGCCATTTTTGATTTATTTCCAAAAAACTTATTCCATAGGCATCAGATAGGACCTTTAGGCATTAGTTTGGTTCTTATTCCATTGAAGCTACGGAACCCACCATTATGCGTGGTCCAACTCGCACTTGGCCGGTTTTTTTTTAATTCCTCTGCTAGTTGAGTTGGTTTTAATCTTCTTGATTTAATGTAACGTTTAGCGTAACTTCCTGCCACTTGAGAAATACGTCGGGCGTCCTGCTATTTGTTATACCGATGTAATATATTACGTACGCACTTTTTAACCTTATTGCCTTGTAGCAAGGTCGTTGTAGTCGACTGTACTTTAAGCATTACAAGATTGAGAATATCCGGATTGACAATGAGGTTCAATAATAAATATTCGGCAAAAATAATTTAATTATAAAATGTTCTGTATGAAGTTTATGTTTAAGGCTGTGTTCCCAATTTCCCGTCCGTCCTCGCATCGGTAGTTTGCGGTTTGGTATAGCGGTGACAAATGGAAATGATTTGAAAAAACTTTTCTCATCTGCACTCAACTGGCACAATGGGAAATACACAATTTTTAGGGCGCAATGAAAGTAAATTAGGCATTTTGTAGCACGATTCCGTCTTAGTAAGGTGTGTGTACATGTTTTCATTTCAAAACCGTTGCTAACGTTACTCGTGAACATCTCTACGGTTAACGAGTTATCCATCATAATTGTTAAATGGAAAATAAGCTGTTACCAATGACTGGGTACATTTTGGCGATCACTAGAAAGCGTAGTTTTGTAAAGTTTTAGAAATTTACATTAATTTAAAGTCATTGTTTTAATAATTGACATGATTAGTTTCTTCCTTTTTTGTATAAATTTGACTAAACTAATAGGTATAATCTATTATTATATAAAATAAAATAAATAAATAAATATTATCGGACAATCTTACACAAATCAACCTTGTCCCACAGTAAGCTCAATAAGGCTTGTGTTGTGGGTACTAGGTGACGATATATGTAATAGAGATATACATATAAATACTTAAATACATAGAAAACATCCATAACTCAGGAACAAATATCTGTGATAAACACACAAATAAATGCCCTGACCAGGATTTGAACCCGGGACCTCCTGCTTCATAGGCAGGGTCACTCCCGACTAGGCTAGGAGGCCGTTTGATATTAATGTTAATGACGTTGATTTAATAATATAATGATTGATGATAATTCTTGCCACTTTTTTGGAAAATGTATCATTTAGTTAGCGGAAAGCGCTTACGTTGTACTTGTAGGTTCAGATGCAATATTGTATTTCAGCAATTAACGCGGAATCGCCTGCCACGGAATGGTGATTTTTGGTCTAGACTAGACTATCACATTCAAACAATCGATCAAACTTACATTATTTTTAAGCAATAATTATAAGTTAATAGTTATCAGTGGGGAGGTATCATAGACTAATGACCCAAGACCCCGCATAGCCGGGCGAACACCCCCGCTGCCACGCCCGAAGTAATTTCACCCTATAGTAAGACACTAATATATTGTAAGTAACAGTAAACTTAGTACGTCTCCATGGCAACCATTAATGTCTGACTCTGTTTTACGCCCCACGGAACAATGGCGCGTTCCCTGTCTAGCATTGCGTGTTCCCCTCCCGCACCCCTTCTTTTTGGCAGCTTAGTTTTCTAAGAAATAACGCGCTAAGCGGAGTTTAGAGATATCTTGTATATGGGAGGTATTCATAACAAGATTTTCAGCAGCTTTTTTTTTATACCACGACGGTGGCAAACAAGCATACGGCCTGCCTGATGGTAAGCAGCTACCGTAACCTATGAACGCCTGCAACTTCAAAGGAGTCACATGCGCGTTCCCGACCCTTTACAAAAAGGAGGATTCACTGTGTAGATGGCTAAAGGAACAAGAAGGAACAAGCTTGCTTAATTGACAGGAAATTGAATTCATTATCTTATCTACTAGTCAAGAGTAAAATTAAAGCCAAAATAAGTTCCGCTTTGCCAACGAAAAATTTTAACACGCCGCGCCGCTACCCATTTGATAGTTACCAATACCATTCTAATAACACTTAACAATGACTAAAAGAAACAACAATAAATACAGTAGAACCCGCTTAATACAATTTTTTCGCATAATACGCCCTATTATATCAGTCCCTGTTTGACTTGAATTCCCCCAGGACAGTCACGCATAATACGCTTTCCCTCGTAAGACGCGGTTTTGGCTGGGTCTCATCAAAATCTTCTTAAGTTAGTTTTACTGTCCTATCATTACATTAGTAACAATAAGCAAAGTAACGTTTATTCCAATGGCATGTTTTGCGCAACACATTATGCGTTTGACAGCAGCACGGCTATCAGTGTAAATCGACCTTTACAGCCTCCTGACACGTTCAATCGCGGCATTCGACCCGCTGTGCCCTTTCTGATGACGACCTTATTACGAAGCGTGAAGGTCTACTTTCAAACGTTGACTTGAGTAAGTGTTAGAATGCTTCCTATTCATGTAGTTAGGAAATTGAAATTAACATTATTAAATAAGAAACATAATGCAATAATTACATACCTATAGTAATATTTATTCTATTCAAATGTAAGTTGACAATAACCAACTACATATACTTGTAGGGCTAGCATATCTTACGTTGTCGCCTGTCCCTTCATATTTCGAGTCGCGCTTGAAGCATGAACTCGCGTGTCACACGTCAAGATGTGCTAGGCGTATTGGTCTGACTTGTCCAAAAATTGGTGTTGCTTCTAAATAAGACATAGACGAAGCTATCCGTCTAAAGCTGGGTCCCTATAAAACTGATGGTCTATGATGGTCCATGGTCCATGGTGGAGAAGGAGCCTTAATATGGCAAACACAAAAGTGACACAGCCATTGCCCAAATAAAATACATCAGCCAAATATATTTTTTTATTTTATTTATTTAAGGAATTCCAACGGCAAACTTTATATAGAAATAGAAATACAGAGCCAATTACAGGAACTCACAGATAGAAAACAGAATATGATAGTAGTAATTGTGATGACCAACTCTATAGACAATCTTTACAATATGTGATAGTCCAAAAAAAAGGTACTATTTGGCGGCAAGAGCTTACATTACACAGGGCAATGAAACCGTAAGCGCAAATAGTACTTTTTTAATTGGACTATCACATACTTTTATCGTCCTCAATTCGATAAATGTACTAACACCATTTGCCGCTCGCCCAGTGGCCACTTCGCACCTTTTCCAGGCGGATGTTACATAAACCATAAGTAATTGGTTTGAGCGATCGAACGCGTTAAGTGTGCGAACAATGTTCTTATGTAAGGGTCAGAGGGCATGGGAACTTACGTCACTGCCTTTGTTTGAATGGAGGTTTATTTTTAAAAGGAAATGTTTGTTTTTCGTTCTTCCGAAGTATTGTTTTCCGAATGTCTTTGCTAATTGTTTTTTTTTATAAAAAATAATTTAATTTCTTTTTAGTACCCGAGTATGTCCTTAAACTACGTTCGGACACGGGTATGTCCTTAAACTATGTCCAAAAGAGAGGTATGGGTACTGCGAATATCATCTCGCTATGTGTGGTAGGGTAGGGCACAGCACAGCGAATGTCTTCTCGCTTAAATCTGGAGCAGAGTCCGACTGGGGAAATACCTCCACCTTACAGAATATCACAGCCAAATAGCACTAGACCCTACTCGTAGTGTTGCGTTCCTGCTGGTGAGTAGGGTTGCCAAAGAGCTCAAAGAGGACTCAGCGTTTTGACGATGAGGGAACCTCTTGTTCCTTTAGCCGTCAACACAGTGAATCCTCCTTTTTTGTAAAGGGTAGGCAACGTTCATGTGACACCTCTGGAGTTGCAGGCGTTGTTTACCACCGCCGTGGTATATATAAAAAAAAAGTATAAGAACTACATATAACCCCTTCCATTTTTTCTTACATGTATGTTACATTGCAAGGGAAAGAAAGATGCATAAATTGAACATCGACAGGAATGTATCTAATAAAGAAAAGTTTTCTCAAGAGAAACTGGTGCAAGACATTTCCTCAATCAACAAAGACTAGCAGCACTTTATCAACGCACCATGTGAACCCATCCCTCTTCATATCCTATTGGCTGAAGGCTGCATAGCCAGTCGATTGTGGGTTACTGCCGTGTGTTGTATTGTAACTCGTCCTTCCCCATCCCAGAGCGTGTCTCCTCACAAATTTGTGCCCCCGTATGGCTTGTCCCTGGCTGGGAGTGGTACCTATGTTTAAGCGGTCCTATCAGTAATAATGTCATTATTTATATACCTGTCCTGTTCTATGGATATGAAGGATGAGAAGGATGAGCAGAGGAATAATATCACTATTACTGACAGTGTCTGGTCAGCTTTATAGTTCAAAATCTGTAAGAATGAACTTTTGACACTTCAGTATTGACGTCATTAGTGATGGGGCTAAGACGTATCGTTTGTCAAATTTAGCGATTATTTATGAATTGTTCGAATCGATTTTACTACAACCGATTTTTTCTTGTTATATGCCTATATATTTTGTATCACAAATCTTCTCAAATTATAACAATAAGAGAATAAAAATAATGTTTATTGACTTAAACCTAATACAAGTGTAAGTAATATTTGCACAGTACGCTAATAGCTTAAGAGAGACTTATGTATTAGGTTTGAAACAGTTTCACCGGAACTGAGCCTCTGTCTTCCGAACTAGGCGGATGCCTGTGACTCGGAAGTCAGTGATTCCACCGAGAATATGAGTTCAGATGAGTTGTATGCAGTTATGCCTAATATACAAAAATAAATTAAAAAAGGAAAACTTAACTATAACAAAGCAAGAAATAAAATTATTTAGGAAATTATCATTTAATAATTGTTATCTACTAATTATGTATAATAATTCCATAATTAATACAATATGATAAGAAAGTCTTATATTGTCTATTGATTACGGAAATGTTATATGAATCGGAACAGCAGACATGGTCACAACACTAAATTTAAAAAAAAGGAGGCGTAGACCGTAACTGTTTGCATGCTAAATTGTTATCGTAAAATATTCAATAACTAAGATATGAAAAAATGTAACATTAATTAAGTTATGTCTATAAAAAGTGAAATATTGTGTTTACGTACATGACAAGCTGTAAAATCCTTATGGGATTTTGTTTATAATTTCAAAGTGTCTTGCGCGTTTACGTTCTACGGGCGTTGCGATGTGTCAAAAGTTCATTCTTACAGATTTTGAACTATAGGTTCATGTTCATGTAGGGTAAGTATCTTTTTGTTAATTTGTTTGCCTGATTTATATACAAATTATCCGATTTAGTTGTGATTTTCTGCAAACTTTAGTTTCTGCAAAGTGATACACCAGCAAAGGTTCTTAAATAGTTTTTATTTATTTTGTCGGTTTTGTTTTTCAATTGAGTAGGTCTTCTTGTACGTACTTCATCAGCCGATTTATTATAGCTAGCCACCTTTAGTTAAACGGTAGAGATGTCACGTAAGCGTTGTCTACAGTTCCATATCGTTTTTATTTATTCTCGAAACTACTATTCAGTTACCAATATGGCCATGTATTTTAATGAAACGCAAGGCGATGGCCTTCCGTCACCAGGACATTGTAACCTAAAACGGCAGCTGGAGGGTCAATGAACTGTTTTATGACGTCATCTTGCGTCAATTGAGCATTATATTTTAATCGTATCGTACATTTTTTCTCTAACAAAAACACAATGAAATGAAATGAAATGAAATTATTTATTTCAGGCACAAGTCCCATACAATGTTAGTTACAATTATACGACTTAACCTATGTTAGTATTACAATGCTAATAAGTATAAATCAACAAGTAATCATAAGTACAAGTTAATTTTATATATTTTCTGTACTGGTTTTCTTTTTGAGGTGTTCAATAAAGAGTATTGGTATGGTACAAATCTTAAGGTACCTTGGCAGCAACCGTATGATGGTCACACTTTCCAAGTTTTCCATTACATATTACAGCACTTCATCTCGTGTGTCAGAAACTGACGTAGGTAGGTGATTGTGCTGCGTTTTATTTCGTATACGATAAAAATTACGATAAGCGTAATTATAATACATCCATACGTTGTGGGACTTAGTATAAATTCTGTTACGAGATTTCGTACAAATACTTACCATCCTCCTAGCATCTGTCCTGGCTTGGGATCCGCTTGACAACCTAATCCCATGAATTGGCGTAGGCACTAGTACGAAAGCGGCTGCCATCTTACCTTCCAACCCAGAGGGGAAATAAAACTAGTCCTTATCGGGATTAGGTCCGGTTTCCTTACGATGTTTTCCTCCACCGAAAAGCGACTGGTAAATATCAAATGATATCCGAAAAAGTGGTACGGGCCGGGGTTTGAACCCGAGACCTCCGGATTGAAATTCGGACGTCTTACCGCCACCATCAGCGCTTTTATTAGTACAAATACTTACCAACAGCACTTTAGGCGTAAGTACCCGGCATTTTAGGTGTAGCTGCCTACCTATTTATACGCCGGTTTCAAATAGTTTCTGATTCATGAGTATTCATGACCAGACCAAAATAAGTTCAAATAATTATTGAACGTGGCAGTGAAAAAGACATCAACGCGTAACGTTTAAAACAATTATGTTTTGATTATCGAGGGCCTCGATTGCCACGATACAAGCATCCAATGTCTTCTATCTAAATATATAGAAGAAGAAACTGACTGACTGACTGACTGACTGACTGACTGACTGACTGACTGACATATCAACGCACAGCCCAAACCGCTGGTTCTAGAGATTCCAAATTTGGCACGTAGATTCCTTATGGGGTCTAGGGGTGCACTAAGAAAGGGTTTTTCAAAATTCACCCCCTAAGGGGGTAAAATGGGGGTCCAAAGTTTGTATGGCGAATCAAGATTTGTTAGATTATTTTATTCGAAACTTCACAGGAGTATTCCTAACGATAAATGAGTTAACACGTGTTTCAGGTTTTTTGGAAATTCAACCCCTAAAAGGGGCAAGTGTGGTCACAAAGTCTGAAAATCAACATGGGTATCGTATCCTTTTTGAGTACTTATAGTACGCGGGCAAAGCCGCGGGAAAATGCTAGTGGTAGTAATATGAGAGAAGCCGGATTTACGGAACTATATGCGAGCTAAAAACTTGATATATTCCTAAGTTTTTAATATTAGATATGCAACTAAATCGTCGTCGGGTCCTCGCCAATCTTAACCGGTTATTACAAAAAAACCCCGAAATAACCCGATAATTAATTATTTTATGGGCTTTATGTAGAACTCAATATTGTATTTAAGTATTGCCATGGTGTTATTAGATTGCCTGGTTGAATATGAACGAAAAATACCGGTATTTTAGTATGGAGCAATTACCCGTTTCCGATCCCTGGTCTACGGAACAACGCTGGTTTTTCGCATGTATTTTTTATTATGCATAGAAGTTTAGACGTATAATAAACAAAAAAGTATACGCGTCCAAAATGTATGAGCCCTACATAACCAATAGCGAAATCACTTAAGACTGTGTCGACCGTCCAGTGGCGCCCTCATTGGGGGGATTGTATTTCCTGATAAACTAATCAATGTATGTATAATATCTCAGCGCTAAGTTGTAGTCCTACTGATTACGCAACTTTTGATTTTGTCACATAGTTTCATTTTGCGTATTTTTTGCTTCATTACCTAAACGGCAAATGGTGGCCACTTTTTCCGTTTAGGTGATGAAGCCAAAAGTAAGTAATATAAAACTGTATTACATAGATCATAAGTTGCGGAATTAGTAGGACTACAACTTAACATGATAGATTATACAGAAATTGATTAGTTTATTAGGATTAATGTCCCCAATGAGAGCGCCACTGGACGGTCGACGCAGTCATAAAAAGCCGCTGCAGTACCGTGTGTTTACCTTACCCTTCTTATCTCACGACGATGAGCTGGTCAGGACAAAAATATTACCTAGCAGATCCAAGTTTTTACAAAAAGGTCTAAGTTCTTCCAAAGTAAAACTAAACGAAAAAATTGTGTCTTGCTTCATTCCGAGCGAAGTGTTTTTCATATTATAAAATAATAAATGGGTTTGTCACTTTGCTTGAACGAACAATGGTCTCAGCGTGATTCGGACCACCAAGGCTTGGTGATTTATAATGTAATAGGTTTGTGAAGGTGCCCATTATGCCCTGTTTTGCATTTAATCGGATTGTCGTGTATGTTATTTAAGTATGAAAAGGATCCCTATAAACTTTTAACAATTTTTAACCAAAATTATACTTAGGTGTATTTTAGGACCTTTCTTATGATGTGAATTCATGCATTGGGTTTTGAATTCTAATTACTTAATAATTAATCTGAGTTCTAATTTTAAGTTATCTAGGTAGGTTTAATCTAGGTAGGTTAAACCTACCTAGATGATTTTGTCAATTTTTGAAACACAAAAAAATATAAAAGCGATATTAGCTACCATAAGGGATTTCCTCCAGCAGCATTAAACAATTTTAAGGTCGAAGAAACGTTTTTTTTTCGTTTTTTTATCAATGCAATTTGGTCCCATAATACAGACATGCAATCCTCACAAAAACAGGGTCACATGAAACCATGAAAAAAGTAAAACCAGCCTAATACCATAGATAAGATCAAAGTTGAGAACAGAATGTTTTGTAAATACTTCTGGCTGCAAACCTTGAGCTCGGGGACCGGTTCAAAGGAGCTTTGTTTTTATTTCAAATGTCTGCTGCGTGCGTATGCAACTGTAATTATGTTTGAAAGGAACGCAATAGAGGGGTTAGTCTACGTTATTCTTATTACGGTCACCTTCAAGAAATCGCATCTGGCGATAAGACCGCCTGTTGTCAAGCGTTGTTTAATTTTAATTTTTTCGGATTTTTTTGTTAATTGTTCTTTATTTAAGTAACATGAACTTTCACCCCGTAATTCAAACATGGCTCTCAGGCCTTAATTAGTTAATTTGTGTTTTGTCTGTTTCTAACAAACACAACTGTCAAAGTGACAGATAAAGACAAAAGATATTAACTAATTGAGGGCTGAGATAAGTTTATGAAAAGTCGTCAATATGGGGTAAGAGGAACAACGGGTCTATCTTGTCCCACCAGATCTTACCTATACGTAAGTAAAGAAAGAACACTTTCTTATAAGACATTTAATTAAGACGCGTCAGCTCAAAACCGCCTTCATTTATTATTTTTAAATCCTGAAATCTAGCTATCTCAACCACGGAGAAAAAGCTATGATTTGAAAACTTATGAAATACTTTTGATATAAAGTGATAATGATCGATATTTTAACTAAAACGTTAGTCAACACTTCTGCACACAACTACATAGGTAGACGAGGGGCTTCTTAAACGTTTTGCCTTCATACCTTCCCTTATTAATGCTTGTCCAGTTGGGGGACTGCCACGATACACGTTTGTGAACTGCCTCTAACCGTCTCCAACAGTTGGCGCATTTCTAAAGACAAGTAAAAGCATCTACAAATACATAAACACTAGCTGCACCTTGTCCTACATCCACGACTGATGTCTCAAAACGTTAACCTCTCGAAAGTTAACATAAGCTTTGTTTTTCAACAAAAGCTAGCTTTCAGTTGCAAATTACTTAAACTTACCGGTTAAATTGCAATCCGGATATTTCCAAAAGTGCACAACACTAGAAACGTAGTTTCGTTCGGATATTCGTTTAACTTTTCAGTTTAACCTCACTAGCACTACTTTCGAATGCGGGTACGAGCGATACGAACGCGCGCGGCGACTGTCCACCGGGTACTGAAGAAGTGAGAAGACACGTCACTGGCGCGAGCGCAGGCTCAGGCTCACCTTTACTTCGCGTGTAGAGCGACTGACTAGTGTTGATACTTAGCTTTGTAAGAAATCACTTTTATCTGACTTTTTTATTACGGTTTCCCTTTGATTCTGGTGTCATCAACCGCAAAAGTATGACAAGGAGCACTGTTACTCCAATAGTCTATTCGAATTTTAAGATTGCTGATTGAATTTTTCAAGTTCGATCGAACTTTGACGCTATGAAAGAATTCTAAGATGAGGCAGCCAATAGGTAGTGCAAAATAAAATGGCTGTTTCAGGAGCTCTGGTGACGGTCTTTAAAACAGTTTTTTTTCCATGTTCGGTTAGTTCTATTCCATTTTACCTCATTATCAAGGTTCGAAAATGACGATACTTCTACACCTACAGCTAGCAAATTCCCGGAAAAAGCTAAGCAAGTATTAAGTCGGCTTCTTAAAAAATGATTTAACTATTCAAGTTCCAGGATTCCGGAATTGTACAAAACGTCATGAGAATGTAATGCCTTGCAAAACGGTTTAGTTTATGTTATGGCTATGTTTGGCGTTTATGCAAACACAAAAGTTGATGTAAAAGTTTAACGATTTAGTTGGATACATAAAGAAAATAACTTAAAACAGTTCATTTAAATCTATACATATAATAAAGCTGAAGAGGGTCGAAAGTCTGTACATGGAAGATAATCGAAAAAAAGTTGGCTGGGGATACTTAGAATCGATAACAGAACACGTTCCAACAATTTTCAGAATTTTTGTCTGTTGTCTGTTTATCTGTTTGTCTGTTTAATTGACCGCGCATCACGTGAAAACGGCTGAACGGATTTTGATAAAATTTTGTATAGAGATAGTTTGAGTCCCGGGAAAGGACAAAGAATAGTTTTCATCCCGAAAATCAACCCTGGAGGGGTGAAAAGGGGGTTGAAAGTTTGTATGGTGAATTTTTTATAGAAATTAGTATGGAGATAATTTGAGTCCCGAGAAACGACAAAATAGTTTTCATCCCAAAAATAAACCCTTGTGGGGGTGAAAAGGGGTTGGAAGTTGGTATGAGGATTTTTTTACCGCTGAACTGATAAAGATGAAACTTGGTATAGTATGGGTCTCAAGAAAGGACAAAGGATAGTTTTCAACCCGAAAATCAACCCTAAAGGGGTGAAAAGGGAGTTGGAAATTTGTATAGGGAATCATTAACCGCAGAATCGATTTAGATAAAATTTGGTGTGGAGATAATTTGAGCTCTGGAAAAGGAAATAAAATAGTTTTATCTCGGAAATTATCCCTTAAGCGGATGCAAAAGGGGTGGAAGTTTACATGGGGAAGAAACAACCAATAACCGCTGTTAAGAAATATTTGAAAATGTCATGAATGTCAAAGGGTTATTGCAGGTTCGAGGACTATATATGACGGACAAAGATGCATGGCCCAAACCAAAAAACTACTAGAAAATCATCTAACATTTATAGGACACCGTTTAGGTAGGAAAACATATCAAACGTTTTGTGAAGCAGTCAGATTAGGATTTATTTTTCTTTATAATTAAACAATAGGTACATTATCTGTCTCTCAAGCTGTTTTGATATGTCTTCTTGAAGAACTACGCATTATTTTGTATCTTTAAGATCTAATAATGTATAACTGTTTTGAAAAAAATAAGTCCCGTCGAGTTTCTTTTCGGTCATAATACTTCTTGGGCCAGAGGTGTAGGGTTAGAACCGGTGGTAGTTTTGGAACGAAGTTCCTTATCGGACGGTTCGCGGATGGGGGGCTAGGCGAAAAAAAATCACGTGACCGTCACGAAAAAGCGTCACGTCACGAAAACGCGACACCCATACGATTGAGAAACATGTAAAATGGAATGAAATAAAAAAATATATAAAATAGAATAAAGTGAAGTGAAGTGTAGTGAAAAGTGAAAGTGAGAAGTAACAAAGTGATAAAAGTGAAAACAGTCGAGAACCTAAAAGTAAAAAAATTCAAAAATGGCAAATTTTCAAAAACTTTCAAAATTTCAAAAATTAAAAAGAAAATTAAAACCACAAAATTTACGAAAAAGTCAAAAATTAAAGAATATACCTTCGTTCCAACCGAGTGTTCCACGACACTCGCGTATTTTATTTTTCTCTGACGTTCATTAGTGCATTGTAATGTGCTTACATTGAAGAATAAATATCTTGATCTACACCAATATCATAAATCCTCTATTCCGCGTTCGGAACCGTATGTAATTACCACCATTATTGCAACCAGTAACGTAACATCAGTGTATTATCTGTGACAGTGTGGTAAAAACATATGAAAATTCATTACCTACGGTAACGTAATGAAAATCCCCCCCCCGACCGCCCCCCCCCCCCCCCCCCCCCCACCTCCAACGCAATAAGGTTGGTCATGGCGGTAATATGTGTGTAGGTAAAGCAGTGTATGTTTCTGTACATAATTAGGCCTTAACACGTAACAGTTACATAAACTACTATTTATCTCTTTTTAGGGTTCCGTAGTCAACTAGGAACCCTTATAGTTTCGCCATGTCCGTCCGTCTGTCCGCTGTCTAGCTCAGTTACCGTTCGCACTAGAAAGCTGAAATTTGGTGAGGCCTGATAAGGACTTTCAATAAAAACTATATTGAATAAAATCGGTTCAGCCGTTTTTGAATTATCAGTCAGAAACGCATAGTGATAGAAAGTGCCGGATAGTAAAATGACGTCAGCGCCACCTTAATAAACGACCTTTTGAACGGACGTTTTGTAACAGGGCGGCATCTACGAAACTCTACACTGAGTATCGCCCGACATGCTCTTGGCCGGTTTTTTTTTGCATTGTTATCCCGGAAATCACCCCTTTAGGATTACTAATTCCAATTCAAGAAAATCCCCAGCCAGGTTATACGTAGCCTACAAAAATTCAACGTCTAAAAGGGGGGTAGCCACTACACTCGATTGAGTTAAATTTGCCGTGGACATGAACGTATAAATACAGAAGTGATCCTGTATCGTCCGATATACACCTACTACTCTATGTCGTTTAAATCATGCCAAAAAAAAATTATATGATAAAAAAAGTATTTATTTTTGAGTGTAGTTTCATTTAGTGGTAATTGTAAAATATTTTATTAGGACTACTGTCCCCTAGCGTATCCATCTGTCTACTTTACTTCAAGTTCCGCCTCCAGGGTAGCGGGAGAGAAATTAGGGGTGAATTAGCCGCTTACTGACACAGACCGAATTCCACGCGGGCGGAGCCGCGGCCACAGCTAGTACTTAAATATGTGTGTTCATGTTATCTCAAATTTAGATAATATCCCGGGAAATCTATTAATAACATTAATTTGAATCCGTTCATACTACTCAACAACGACCCGGTATAAAAGCATCAGTATTTCCGAACCCTATTCATTATAGAAATTTCTTATAATGCTTTTAAGCTTATACTACCTACTATTCGTATAGTGATCGTTAAAATGGAAACGAAAACAAAATAATATTATAGGTACGAAGAATCCGTCGATTAGCGTAGGCATTCTTAATTTTCATACTACAATGAACCAACCATAACGAAGGGACAGTTAATATTTTTGTAAATTCAAATTACAAATAACCACTGTATAATCACTCCCTAACAGATAAATACATTTTCATGCAGTTTTTATTTGATATTCTTGTCTATCGATATCGAAATTATTCTAAGATAAGTTTTTATTTTCAATTTTTTCCTAGACGGTGCTGTTATAATTTCGTTGAAATTTTTATTTATTCATTTTCAGCTAAACAAAATATCAAATCTGCAAGTGTCAAGGAGTAGCAGCATCTCGGCCTCGATACCGCGCCGCACCTCACGCTCCATCTAGCTATCTGTTTCACATTAGTAAAACGCTAGCCAAAGACGAATGGACGCAAAAACGCATGAATACCTCAAATTATAATCATCGTCCAAAATTGGTCGGTCATTACGGTTAGGCTCGGTTTAACTGGATATTTTTAGTGTAGGTCTTCATTAGATCGAACTCGTAATTTTTACAGAGTTATGTGAGATTGTAGGATACAGTTATTTAGAAATAGTTTTTGTTACACAAATTGTTATTTAATTCTCTTGTTCATATTGAGATCCGAGTGTTAGGTTAAAAAAGTTGAGAATCTTGGGCGTTGCGAGTTTCAAAGCAGCCCGCGAGACAAAAATAACAGTTGTAAACATTAAAAAACGTAACGATCAAGATCATTTTGAACACCTCACCGTACTGATTTTTTACGGCGAGAACTGGGATTTCTGGGATCTTCGGGATTTTTCGTATGCAAATCCAGCACCGGGAGTATACCATAATAAGAAGGCTTCATCTACGAGTTAACCGATTATAAGAAAGCATAGTTTATCAAAATCCCGCAGAATCGAAATGCAGTAGGCCAATTATGGTCAAAAACGGTGGCAACAGTCGATAATTGGTGCCACCATTGAACAGCAGGCGCGCTGGGTTAGATGAACGTTGATGTCTTTTGTTCCATAAAAATTAATAAGTACCGTGAAATGGACCGATTTTGCTTCAAAATTTGCTATTTTATTTTAATATCTAAACTATACAACAATGTATTATGCAACTGAAGAATAAATCAAATTATTTTTAATAAATATTTTGATTTGTTTATTTTTAAGTAGACACACTACTATATAAATCATAAACTTATATAGATGTCATATACAAAAGAAAAAGTGACCTAGGCCTCCGGTGCCCAGGGCTGGGATCGAACCAGCGTCTTCTGCATTCGCGGCAGACGCCTTTACCACTTGGCCACCCGGGTCACAGCTGCACCGGTCGAATCTTTGTAAATGCAATGCTTGCTTTGTTTTTGTTTTGTGGTGCAGCTGTGACCCGGGTGGCCAACTGGTAAAGGCGTCTGCCGCGAATGCAGAAGACGCTGGTTCGATCCCAGCCCTGGGCACCGGAGGCCTAGGTCACTTTTTCCTTTGTATAGGACATCTATATAAGTTTAAGTTTATGTATTATACAAATTGTAGTAGAAAGTCAAATTATATAAAAGTAACACGATTAGGTATGTTATGTACTATCGGGTTCAGAATTGCATGGCCAATTTATGAATGAATTCATTGATAAATTGACCATGCAATTTTGAACCTGATGGTACCTGCTTATTACTTTTACGACAATTGCAAAATAACATAATATTTTTGGTTTAATGAGCCAGCCAGTTTAATGTGTTTGTCAATAATTTTCCTCCGTATAAATTTTGTGCAGGTAAAACTATAGTTCATTAATGAAATGAAAACAGAAAACATTGTTCTCTAGTGTTATTTTTTTGTCGTATTAAAAACATTGACTATAAACATTAGTTTTACTCGCAAAGTACTAAGACTAAAAAAACATTTGGAATATTATTACCCAGACAGGAACAAAGTAGGACCATTTTACAGTAGGTGTTCTATAATGGATTATAGCTGAGCTAACGTTCATAGATGTACAGACTAACCGACATTTAAAAAGTAACTGGGTAGTGATTACAATTTTACTATTAAAGTGTACTCACGCGTATTTCATTACGCACGAGACGACATGTTTCGGAGTGTCTAGGTCTCCACCTTCAAGCACCAAGAGTGTTAGGGAAACTACAGGTGCACGAGGCGCGTGTTGCTGGGGCGCGCTACCGTCAGTGAATCGCACGAAAATTTCAATTCAATCATTATTAGGTGTAGTTTTATTTGAAATCTTAATACAAAAATAAAATAAACAAGTCCAAAATAAAACAATAACACAAATACAATAGTCTAAACACAACCACCAATTAATCTTACGCTACCTATTGTTATCCTAATCTGTTTATAACATACATATATGACTATTGTATGTGATATAATATAACATACGTAGGTACCTACTGTAAAATAATCAATCACGCAATTTGACATATAAATAATTACGTAACATACTCATGCGCATCTCTATTCAGATCGTCAACAACTGATCATGCTATATGGTCATTACTCAACCCTTTAATTTCATGATTTTGTCCAAAACTAATATATATACGCCCAAGTAACACAGGAAGCGTTATAATATAACATATGAATAGTTAACTTATTTAGAACTTAAGGACCGTATAAACCCTTATATACGTTCACCGAGCAACTTGTCGCATTATATGATGCTTTGAGCTGTATAACGGTTATATAATGGCATATCTAAATGCTTTTGTAAAGCCTTTAGCTTTAGTGCAGCAAACCACAACGCAACTGTACAGATTTCAGCTGTTTAAAAGCACTTAAGTGCTTTAGGTTCTACAATAGCATTATATAATGCTTTAAGCTGAATAACGGTTGTATAATGGCATATGTAAATGCTTTTTTAAAGCCTTTAGTTTTAGTGCAGCGAACCAAAATGCAACTGTACAGATTTCAGCTGTTTAAAAGCACTTAAGTGCTTTAGGTTCTACAATAGCATTATATAATGCTTTAAGCTGTATAACGGTTGTATAATGGCATATGTAAATGCTTTTTTAAAGCCTTTAGTTTTAGTGCAGCGAACCAAAATGCAACTGTACAGCTGAATGCTGTACAGTTGCGTTTTGGTTTGCTACACTAATGCTTCGGTGTGGTTTAGTGCCTTAGGTTCTACAATAGCATAAATAAATGCTTAATGATGTTTATGAGCATGAATATTAGCCATTATAATGCCACGTAAATCCGATATACAGCTTTCAGCTGTTTTTAGTGCTTTAGGTTCTACAATAGCATTATATGATGCTTTACGCTGTATAACGGTTGTATAATGGCATATGTAAATGCTTTTGTTTAGCCATTAGTTTTAGTGCAGCGAACCAAAATGCAACTGTACAGCATTCAGCTGTACAGTTGCGTTTTGGTTTGATACACTAATGCTTCGGTGTGGTTTAGTGCCTTAGGTTCTACAATAGCATAAATAAATGCTTAATGCTGTTTAAGAGCATGGATATTAACCATTATAATGCCACGTAAATTCGCTATACAGCTTTTAGCTATTTTTAATGCCTTAGGGTGTACAACAGCATTTATAAGTAGGTAATACATTCCTAATGCTGTATAATAGCAATAATATAAACCATTATAAAGCCAAGTGATTCACTATAAGGGGCTGTTCATAAATTACGTCATTTCAAATTAGGGGGGGGTCTGGACATCGGATGATGATAGCATGACGTAGAAGGGGGTGCCGTCATTCCGAAGATCACATCATCTCTCGCATCTTTAAAAAGTGCTTCAATGTGTAAAAAAAGGAATGAAATTCGTGTTTCTATAAACTTTTAATACTATTACTAAATAGTTTTTTATTTTACAAGTAAGCTACAAACGCATTTTTTTTTAAATGACGTCACTTTATTGGGCAGGGGAGGGTTAGATTATTTTAGGGGGGGGGGGGTAAAAATCATCAAAAATTGATGACGTAATTTATGAACAGCCTCTATACAGCTTTTAGCTGTTTTAGTGCCTTAGGGTCTACAATAGCAATTTTAAAAAGTATGTAATGCTTAATATTGTTTAATAGCATAATTATTCACGTGTAATGCTGTAGGCATTAATAACCTTTTTTTAAGGGTCATTGAGCTGCTATTGGACTAAAAGCTAGCCACGTCAGATACAATAATGAGAGCAACAAAACCCGTCTGGTTAGATTGCTATACTATTCTCATTGCTAGATCCTGGCATCTGGCAGTTTTTAATGGGTGGAGGTCACAGTGACAGACTAGCAAAATGTTTTAATTGGAAAATAGTAATACCAAACTAGGTAAAAACTGCCGAAGTTGTCTCAGTTATAAAGGACAGGGCCTATATTTTAAGGGGCGCCAACGACCTTAGATCTGATTCCCTTAGTTTTCTAATGATTTATATAGCTTATCATATTATCAGTAACGGCTTTAAACAATATAGTATCCTATATTTACTTCAATATTCATTATCTTCGAGATATTTGACATCAAAGTCGAACCGGTTTAGGCTAAAAAAGTGGTTTTATGGTCATAAATTTTGTGTTAATTAGTTAAAAATTAAAATCTCTACAGTTTTTAGAGAAATCAAAGAGGAACCCTAATATGTAGATTACGTATATGTATGATTCTTTACACCATTCAAATATCTATAAAAGTGTTTTTTTAGACCGTATTTTAAAAATATCATAAAAAAATAACGTCTCATTTATTTCAAGATCCGGCTCTACAGAATGGAGATAAAAGAATCAAGAACCGATAGTCGTTTGTCTTATCTGTAGTGAATATGTTGGAATATCGACTCAAAACTGGTAAAAAATCGATAAAAAACGTTAGACCAAAAAATATTGTGTATTATTACGGAAACAAAAACAGTAGGCGACAAACTATGAACTATATTATACATTTTTTAAATCTGATATTGTATTTTATTATTTATTCTTAGTTTTTATAGTTTTGTGACATTTAAATGTACTACTTTCACTGTTTTGACGATCATAATATAAATTTGTATAGATTAGGCTAAGACCATTTTGTACTATAATTTATTATTATGAAATAAATAAATCTAAATCTAAATCTAAATCATTGTTTGTCACTACTTTCCCCCAACATAAACTTTTGTATAATTTCTCTTAATATTGTATAGTATTTGTATAGTTTCTCATAATATTGCATCAAACCCAGATCTCTAGGATTTGTTTTCTTGAAATGGTTTGCATTCTTTGACCTCCACCACTTTAGAGCTACCAGATATCCAGATCTAGAAATAAGCATAGTATACCAAACTGACTAGAGGGGTTTGGTTGCTCTTATTATTGTGTCATATCTGATGTGGCTAGCTTTCCGTCTATATAGACCAACGCCATTTTGTAAATAATTTATAACCTAAAAATAAAATCATGCGGACCTATTTATACAAGGAAAATGCCTATATAATAATGAAATAACTTAATTTAAGACTGCTCAACCAACACTATTATGTTAATAATGCAAAACTCGTTCTATACGAGGATTACACAATTGTTTTGTTTATTTGACGCACATCTTTTTATAATATTTTATAGCAAAACCACAATAAACCAAAGGCGCGTGAAAAATTTCAATGAAACTTATATACACATTTACAGTAAACTACATTGCGCAGTAATATTTGAAGGATATAATAACGTAAAAGAGTCAAAAACTTTTATAAATTTTGTTACGATGCAAACAAATATGACGTGTCACTCATTCTGTTTTTTGTATCGTCTTCGTCCATTTTATATTGCGAGACAAAGTAGTTAAATCACAACGTTCATTGTATTATAACATTTGTTCCGTTAACGTAAGGTTTATTTTACTACACTCTTGTGCTAGTATAATACTTTTGTATTGCGATTGGCAAGTTAATCGAGAGTACTAATGCTTCTTTACTGCGATTAGCAAGTTTTTTGGCCGTATTAATGCTTCTTTAATGCGGTTGGCAACTTAATAGAGCGTACTCATGCTTCTTTAATGCGATTGGCACTTTCCATGACAACGATAATGCTAATAGCGCAGACACAATGCGCCTGTAATGCTATTAAATGACCTGTGTAGGATCTCAAGCTGGGTAATTTGTGCCCATTTAAGACCTGTATCAGCACTATAAACGTTTATAATGCTACTATAAAACGAACTCAAAATGCTAAAAGCATACAGATATGCTGTAAGACGGCCGTTATACTGCTTTGATGTGTTACTTGGGCGGGGTGACATCTGAGACGTGATCAGTTATATGTTTTTCTAACTCAATAAACAACTACCAACTGATTGCTCTGAGTCCTACTAAAATCAGGCATTTTTTTTATTTAAAAATTTATTTTTTATTATTTTTTTTTTTTTGATAATATTAGTGTAAAACAGTTTTATAAGACACTAGCTTTTGCCCGCGGCTTCGCTCGCGTTAAATTCGGGATAACACGGTTCCCCTTTCCTGATTGCCCCCTGGAATGCTCCATACAAGCTTCCACCCCCCATTTTAGGGAAGTGGGGGGTTAGAAAGAGACAAAAAGTAGCCTATGTCACTCTCCATCCCTTCAACTATCTCCACTTAAAAAATCACGTCAATTCGTCGCCCCGTTTTGCCGTGAAAGACGGACAAACAAACAAACACACACATCCACTTTCCCATTTATAATATTGGCTAGTTGTTTACTCCATAAACTTAGAAAAACTGGATTGCTCCCGGGAATTCCCGGTACCGAAAGTACCGGGAACTCCCGGGAAATTACAACTCAGTCGGAACCGGTACCGACCAATGAAAATCCCGGTTCTCGGTTCTCTTCGGTACTGGGGAGGAACGCAAATATTTTACACGTAGTGTGAAAATTTCCAGTGATATTTTTGTGTAATTTATTACTTTTGAATCGAAATTGTATGGATAATTATTTGTTGCAATTTTTTTGTGATACATCAATGTGATTGACAGTTTATCTCATTTATTTATCAAAAATTACAAAAAACAGAAATGGCCAACAACAAGGAAACGGCGCTAGTACATGGGAGGGGTAGATGGGTAGGGCCGCACCGTCATTGAAACCAAAGAAATGTTGGATGGATTTGAATCTGTGCCGTGTCCCACGGATACACATGCTGGTGGCTCGGATTATCGAAATCATAATTTTGGATCTTAGCCAGCCCATTACTACACTAAGGGATCTGTTCAACCGGTCAGCGATGGCTTCACCGAGATGTTTGATGAAGGTGGACATTTCCGGAGCGAAGAGGGGAGTGTAAGTTGCGTGACGTTTTTCACAACGTTCGTATATTTTCTTTTTTTCTCTTCTTCGGCGGATTTTAGGACGGATGCTACCGGACGTGAGATATAAGAGGGACCGTCTGTTTCTACGACACGGATATCAAATAACGCCCCTCTGTGCATCCCAGACGCCGCGGCAGCAGAGATCCCAGTGAAGTCCACCTTCGCCTTCGGTGATGATGGGTTCTTTGACCACGTTCCCCCAAGCGTGCTGGTATTGCTCACAAAATAGATTTCTAATTTCGTTGTGTCGTCGTGTTATTAAACCACAGTCATCATTGCCGCAGCCATCACATGATTTGGGCATGGAGACAGGTGTTCTGTGGTATCGCCGTGCCAATGCGTCTCTAAATTCTAGTGGCGATAAGTCAAAATGGTCTTGCCTTGTCGGTATGACTGAGAGCCAAATGGAGGATTTTGTTTTAATTTTTGTGAAAATTGAGCGCTCGTTTTTTCGTGTAAGAAAGTTTATCCGGATAGATTCCATAAATTCACCTTCAATGCGATTGACTAATATTATTTTAAATCCTAACTATCATTTTTCACACCTTTCCTTCAATTTTTATCTCATCACATTACTCTTCGTTCGGTTGCTTCTTATATATTAACGTGTATAGTGTTATTGTCACGTCACGTGTAACGTGACGGTATATCTATGTGTACTTGTGTAGATATTGTTTTGTCGATGTTTTTAAAGTCATTTGGTATATGTCAAAAGCTTTTCATTTTAACTCCATTAACTCAAGACCCGGCTTAAAATGATTACATGAATCAAGGCAGCTTTCGAGTCTCAAAAATAGATCAAGTCAACACACTGCGCATCATACCTACTTACTAGAACAGGGTACTGAATGGTAGAGGGAAATGTACGTGACATTTGTAGATTTCAAAAAAGCCATTGATACCCCAGGTAGCAAACTGACGTCAGCGACGCACAAGCGACGTCATTTTTATGTCATATTAAGGTCTGTCATTTATTCGCTGAAAACGTACGTTATAGTGACGTCAATTTAAGGTCAGGTTAAAAAGTGGACGTCGTACTAACGTCAATTAAGGGTCATCATCTGGACGTACCATATTCACCGCAAAGTGGACGTCTTAATAACGTCAATTTTAGGTCAGCATCTGGACGTACCGTATTCGTCGCAAAGTTGACGTCTTAATAACGTCAATTTTGGGTCAGCATCTGGACGCACCGTATTCGTCGCAAAGTGGACGTCTTAATAACGTCAATTTTAGGTCAGCATCTGGACGTACCGTATTCGTCGCAAAGTTGACGTCTTAATAACGTCAATTTTGGGTCAGCATCTGGACGTACCGTATTCGTCGCAATGTGGACGTCTTAATAACGTCCATTTTAGGTCAGCATCTGGACGTGCCTTATTCATCGCAAAGTGGACGTCTTAATAACGTCAATTTTAGGTCATCACCTGGACGTACCGTGTTCGTCGCAACGTGGGCGTCTTAATAACGTCAATTGAAGGTCAGCATCGGGACGTACCATATTTACCGCAAAATGGACGTCTCAATAACGTCAGTTTAAGGTCATCACCTGTACTATGTACGATGTACAGTAAGACGTACAGTATCCGTCGGCAACTAGAAGTTTTGCTAATGTCAATTTTTGGGATCACTATTAACGGTTAGATGTTTGTGACACGTAAACTATTTCAACAGGAAGTTTTATGTGGCAGTTAATTTATATGCTAGTAAGTTATCCTATACTTTACTCAGGCTTTGTAAATCTTCTTTCTTCGTAAATCTGTCCATTATCATAGCGAATGCTAAGAGAAAATACTAATTAATACATTATAACAAGACTTTATGTAGCCAGTAAGCCAGTACTTATGCATAGGAATTTGAAATTTGAACAGTTTCATATTAGTCGTTAGAGTCTGTCCGGAAAGAGAAGTGTCATAGAATGTATGAGCTCCCATATAAACCACGATACATCTATTTCCGGACAAACTCTATAAGTATCCGACCTACTACCGACTTAAAAATAAAGCTTAAAAATATATAACGCGTTTCGTTTCTTGATATCAATAAAGTTTGTCAATCTTGTAATGTAAAACATTCATGAAGTAAAAAAAACATTTACGTCTTTTTAGTTAACCTCAAAGTTAATACTTGTATAAAGTCATTTATTACAGATTTTTTAATGTTATTAAACATCAAAACAAACTGAGCAATGTGATTTTTAAAAACATAAGAAATTGGAACGGAACGAAATTCTGTCATTTTGATTGAAGTGACGCTTTGTTTGAGTGACGTTGTTTTCCCTCCTTTTTCCTTTGCCTTGCTGCCCGTGTCCGGCTTGCGTCCGTGATTCTGATTGTACTACTGCCAATGTGCGTTTCAAAAACTTTCAACAAGAAGAAAAATGTACTCAGTGACACAGTTTAGTGTAGAAGACGGCGTAAACAATCAGTGGTTTACGCGAAAGTGTTGTGAAGTCTTTTGGCCACCCGTTAAGGGAACTAAAGCGTTTGAAAAGGTTTTGGCTGATCATCAGCCAAAACCTTTTCATCTGGTGTCTTGACATCAGCCGCTGATGTCAAGACACCAGATGAAAAATGGAAATTATACAGTGTTCAAAGAGTTTTATATGATACTGGTACGTATATTTTAATCGTTTTTTTACAAACCACTTTGGCTATGAAAACTAACGAAACAGTTTCGTTTCCTGGTTTCTGGATGCAATATTTCCTGATTTATTCTTCTTCTTCAGCGAGTAAGTATGCGCACACTGTTGGGCATACACGTCTCCAGTTTGATTTCCTGATTTACCGAGAGCTTACTGATGTTGGTGAAAGTTTTCTGTTACTGTGTGACTACTACCTAATATGGGTAATTTTTAAAACTGCTTGGACAAATGTGATTGCTGTCCTGGGGCAAGTTTTGTATTTGCATGCAAATATTAGGCCTGCCGTAGAGAGACAGCTTAAAGCAGTCAGAGTGGTATCCAACTGCTTCAAGCGGTCCATTGGCGGGCCTAAGTGTTTGTAGACTCGTCATACATGGACCGCTTGTAGCAGTCGGACTGCTTCAAGCGATCTGTCTATAGCGGGCCTTGAACTTGAGATCTAGACTTACTGCGGGAAAGCAAAAATTACATCATAATACATATGTACATAAAGACACAGACTTTGTTATGACTGATGATTTGGTGCAGCAGCAGAAAATTTTGAACCATTTTCACAATAACTAAATTAATTAATTACTTATGTGGCAAGTCATCACATAACATTAAACTCATGGTGAAAGGCTCAAAGTGGCCTACTAATCAAAGTGGTTGACTGTACAACTTCAGGTTGTTCCAACTAATGAAACTCCATCCTATATTTTTACTAATAACGTAATAACCTTGTTTTAATTGAGTGAGGGATGCATTATGCTGTGTTCATTTATTATGTTTGCATGTTGTGTGTATTTTTTTATTTCATTTGCATGTACCTAAAGATGGCATAGAGAAAGCAAAAAAAAACTGAAACTGGTTGATGAGGATACATCAGAACCAGAACTAAGGTCTTAAACGGAAAAGGGCCAAAAGATATGTTTCTAGCAGCGACGAAGATAATGACAATCCCACCACCATTGAAAAAAAGACCTTTGAGAAAATACAAAAATTTCAAGCCGCTGGCAGTGTAGGCTTAGGAGATTATAGAGGTGAGTTTTATAGTCAACAGCTGTTATGAAGTAAACCAAGTTTGTCTTGTAGCCAAACTTATCTTTTTCTTAGAACCCTGTTTGGGTATGGATTGTATGGAGGGACAGATGGATTTTTTTTCCTTTTGTGGTTCCAGGTAACTTACATAAGAAAGAAGGAAGAAACAGCTTGAAGGAGGTGGTGCAAGTTATAGTTGTTTAGTAGTAATAAAAATACATAAAATAACGATATCTACACACTTAAAACATTGTATGAAGAAAGTTATTTCAAATCTTCACTTTTTTTACATTTGGTCTGATCAACAAATAATTTGCTATTTTACAATTATACATTCTCTTGTTTGTTACAGGTTTCATACGTGAAAACTTGGAGGCAGGGATATTTCCAGCAAAGTGTCTCGGTTGATGAAATTTTGTTTTACTGACCAGCTAGCTGAACAGTACAACTTCTATGGAAAGAGATCCAACAAAAAACCTTTTTGCCAACTGCGCCTGCGAGAGTGTATCGTAGGTATTCAGCTTGTGACAAGTGCATAGAGGCAGGTGAATGAATATCGCGGCCGCGTGATCTATTAAAATGCGTCAGCGCCCACAAGGACCAATGAATCATTTCGTTCGCAGCTTGATGAAGACTATCATGTTGGAAAGTTACCACTTTTACGGCTCCCTATAGATTTCAGAGAACTTGGTATAGATTTGGCTCAGGAAATACTACAGATTTTTATAAGTCATTCAAAATTGGTTTATGGATTACATTTTTTGGTATGCCCCCTAGCCTGTCCGTGGCTTTGACCTACATGAATACGGCTGACCGCATGCTCTCTTGCTCAGTTTAGTCCCCTTCTCTCTTACTAATGCTATTAAGATAGAGAGGAGTAGGACCAATGTGAGCGAGCGAACACGCGGTCAGCCGCCTTCATTAAGGAAGTGTTACCACCACTTTTACCTACTTCTTCGAAGTTTTAATCTATCTACTTAAAATTGACAAGCTTACGGTCGTGTTTTTTTTAGTTTAGTAGTCCGATAGTGGGCATTAGAGATATAAATCTTATTGTAAGTCATGGCCTCATACATATTAAAACAAAAAATAAAAACTACAACAATTACCTAATTATACTTGTTTTTTTAGTAATAGAAATAAGGTAAACAATCTTGTACCTAGACTAACTAGACAAGTCAAACCTTAGGCTTCAATATATTATCGTAAGTTTTAAGAAGAAATTATATTTTGAGTTGTTGAGTTGTACTTTTTTATGTTGTTATAAACAAATTTGAGGACTGACAATTGAACTTAGCACCCATTTAGATCTCACTTCTTTTGTCGATGAAGTCAACAACGACGGCATATATAATATGTATATTGAACTTTGCTCTCATTTCACATTTATGTTTTTGATGGGATTATTGTTATGGGGCTATTGGTTCCCACTGTCCGTTAATGCCTGTTTAAATATAGATTATACTACTTACATAGCGTTTTTTAGTTTCATCCATAAGTCCTAGAGTTTGTTCAGGGTACGTAGACAAGATGCCTGCTATGCTAAGTGCTAAACTCTTTTCTACTCTTACGCGTAAGAATTTGCGCGGGGAGAGGGAACAGGGAACAGGTATAGATTAGAACGCATTATAGCGTAGGCGTCTTGTCTAGGGCGCCTGGCCAATAAGTTAGAACCGTCTTAGAACTTAAATCTAGCACGTTGTTAGTTCACTCAACAGCCAGGTCGGTTCTATTTTTGAACAGACTACCCACCCACCCTAGCTACGAGGAGCATATTGCCGTGCTTACGATATCAGCAGTGTGTTTTGAGAGATGTTATTTAAATTTATATAATACCCGCCTTAATCAAATTAAAAATCGCTAACTTCTACTGCTGATATCGTGAACACGGCAGCATAATGCAGCCCTCGTAGGTCCTGACCTGTGCCTATGCAGGAGTGATTGTGGTGTTACTATGTCCTAGTAACGCCACAATCAATCCTGTGTGTGACGTTATTCGAACATACTGGCTGCCCTAATATGTACGGCCCAGAAACGTCCGTATGAATTCAGCATATGACGTCTCTCCAACGTCAGTGGCTGCCCTAATATGTACGGCCCAGTAACGTCCCTATGGATTCAGTATATGACGTCTCTCTAACGTCAGTGGCTGCCCTAATATGTACGGCCCAGTAACGTCCCTATGCATTCAGTATATGACGTCTCTGTAACGTCTGTAAACAGACGTCTTGAGGCTGTGACAAATTGACGTCATCTGCTGGGACCCCCCGACGTCGAGAAATGACGTCTCTTACGTCGAGCAGTACCGTAAACGGACGACATAATGACGTATAAATGCTACCTGGGACGCTAAGGCTTGTATCTGCATGAAATTGGTGTTCACAAAAAATTCCAACCTCATAAACTCAATCTACAAGAAATATTCTTGTAGCGTGCGTGACGCAGGATTTTCGGACGATATTATAGTTAATGCGGGTGTGCAACAAGGGGTCTTCCCTCTCTCCTTTTTCATGTTGCCCTTAATGGCTGCATGCTTGCATGAAACGAAATCACAGCGCCGCGGCATGAACTGAGGCCTCTCAAACATTATAGAAGATTTGGACTGTGCTGATGACCTTTTTCTGCTAAGCCAAGCATGAGCTGATATGCAAGCCAAATTTGACGATCTTTGAAGAGATGCAATGAAGACGGGAAGTGAACACTTGGAAGATCCAGGAAATTTGGTGCAGCGCGACTAGTATCTTACCGTTGCTTATTGGCACAGAGGTTGTGAAAATGTTGTGTCGAAGAATGGAGGAGCCGGAGAGGATACCGCTTCGAGAATCGCCAAATCAAGAGCATCCTTCGCACAGCTTCGCCAGAATATTCCGATCAAACGGTTTACCGTGTAAAGACCGTGTTGCTATATGGGTACGAGATAGACGTGGAAGGTCACAAAAGATATCTCGCGCAGATTTCAAGTTACGATAAACCGCTTCCTCCACCGGATTTTCGGTATATACTGGTCCGAGAAAAAATATAACCCTTATCTGTTGAAATTCGTCAATGAGACACCGATCGACCAACAGTAACTTAGTGATAAATTCGCCTTTAAACTTTCTTGGGAAAGTAGAAAATACATTATGTGTTATGTATTTTCTACTTTCCCAATTTTCAGTTACTTACGGACATAACAGGTTGTAAGTATAGTATTTTTATTCTAAAACCATTGAAAATGTGACCAAAAGAAAATCTATAACTGTAAAAGAGCCGTTTGAATAGCAACCCATAAAGAAAAAAAACATACGCGAGGAATTATAGCGTATTTAGGAATAAAATTTCATTATATTTAAGCGAAATTACAAAACTTCCAAAAAAATTCTCAGTACCGAAGAACCGGGAATTCCCGGTTCCAAGCAAGTACCGGAAATCTCAGTACCGGTTCTGAAAAAGGCACCGGTACCGCAATCCCTCTGATCACATCTCAGATGTCAACCTGTATAGTTTGGCCAGGGTTTGTTTTACTTCAAGCATAGACAGAGAGCATCATACTGTCTCTTTCTCACGCTCGTACCCTCGCCTCGCTACTGAAAAAGGGACGAGTATAGCTTATTATTTCCACTGTTACTGCACTTTTTGGCCAGAGAAAGTGCTGAACGAGTCGTTCTTACAGCACTCGTATTGTGGGGCCATTATTTTGGGCTGATTGTGTATCTCGTTCTTTATTACATATCGGTGTTTAAATGGTAAAATATATCCCATCAAAAACATTAAGTACATGTACAAAAACGCCAATCTCGCAACGCAGTTCTCCTACTGCAAAAAGTATTGAGATCTAATGTAAAACCAAGCCGGTGTGCCGGAGTTTACTAACACCATGTCATTGTGATCCTTTGAATAGATTTTTTTTACCTTTTTTTATCCGACTTGTTACTAAGTATAAGATACTTTAAACATGCGTTGCGACTCGCGAGCGCTGAATTGTAAATTTACCCGTATGGGCCAACTAAAACCTAAACGGGGTTCTAGGTATCCCGTAACGCACTAAAAGGAAATTTTTGTTCTGCGTTCGGTAAGGGGTTTATGAGAATTCGTGTATTTTAATTATGTTTCTAAATTCGGTTTTTAAAGAGAAACGCGAATATGTAGTTGTAAATCTCATAGACATACAAATACCAAAGATACAGCTTCCGCACCGTAAGGAGAGTAAACACGCTTTTTATCCCCGCACTGAATGACGGTATCGTACGGATTTCAGAAGCCCCCGTAACACAGTGAACGTGTTAATGTGAGTTGTAAACTAACCCGGTAGAATTATCTACATCTCCCACCTCTCATTTAGTTTTTAATACCATAGTAAATAAATTATAGGTAAGTACTCATTAGATAACATACCTAAAGTTCCTACAAGTACCCGTTAAGAGTTAAACCACGGTTAAGATGCATATTACCATATTTAGCCGATAACTACATTACATTTCAAGCAAAGGAATAATGTAACAAGCCCCTTGAAACGATATCTTCAGATTTGTATCTTTGTTACCATGGAGTAAGGTACACAATAACTATAAAACGTTGTATTAAACTGACTACATATTTCTTTTGAATAATGCTGGTAATAACCATATAATCTAACAAATGACTGTGGTAAAACCACCTGGGGCACTCTTTACTTAAGATATATCCTCTGCCCTTGGTACAGCTGCTATTAAAATGATAGTCTGATATCGTTGTTATTTTCCACCATTCCGCCAACAGAATGTTACATTTTTTCTGAGAAATCGTAGGAAACCGATTTTTGGTCGATACAGTTTATGTTTTTTTAACCATGCCAGTTATATCATCAAGAAAATAACCTTAACCTGAATATAAAACAGCGCTTTGATGCTGAGTTTTTTTGCTGTGCAAATCAATATGTTTTGATATGCGAAATATTATTTCCCTAATAAAAATAGCGTAGTAGCAGATGTCGGTATTAAAATTGAATAAAGGAAGATCCGTTGCCACCAACTTTCCAATGCAAGAACATTTTTGATTTTCGAATCACTGTCGCCCACTTTCTTCCGAAATCATTGACGTTGGGACAAATTTTACGATAATGCCTACACGAAAGTCGGCATGTGGGTCGCAACCTGCCGCTCGTGAACTTGGAACCGGTCCCAGCTGATTCCGAAATTATAGAGGGAGAGCGTTTCACTTGCGCTCTGCTACGATAGGTCAAATCAAAGAGAACAGGTGCCGTTGAGACCTGAATATAAATATTAAACTGATCTGGGAACCCCGGAATGTTGTATATATTTTTTTATACCACGACGGTGGCAAACAAGCATACGGTCCGCCTGATGGTAAGCAGCTACCGTAACCTATGGGCGCCTGCAACTCAAAAGGAGGATTTTCTACAAAAAGGAGGATTCACTGTGGTGATGGCTAAAGGAACAAGAAGGTCCCTCATCGTCAACACTCTGGGTCCTCTTTGAGCTCTAAAAAAAAAAACAAGCTCTAGAAGGAATGGTGTTAACTATCTAGTTTGGTCCTGTTTAAGGGTATAGAGGCACTTAAGGGGCTTCCTGGCCCCAATGACCTTAGATTTGAGTTCCTCAGTTTTCTAGTGTTTGTTTTTTACTTTTCATATTTATTTACACTGTAGTTATAGGTAGTTGAAATATGGACTCGAAAAGTCGAAACCATAACGCGTGTAGCGTGACTTTGCGCCACCAAGTTGCTCCAGGGGATATTTTTCCTGAGAAGATGAAAAATGCCTATGTTGTTAGAATGTACAAATACAAAAACATGAATTTATGTCCCAAAAAGAACGCAAGATTTGAATTTAATGGAACAAATTTTTTTTTGTTCATAAAATACACCAAATAAGTAGGGTTATGTGTGGAAACGGTGAAATAAGACCACAGAATAACTAATAGTACTACCGTACAGAAAATTCACTCCTTCACAAAAGGCAGATTTAGGTATAAAATTATACCTATACTCGCCGCCTGCAAGCAAAATTGAAACTTGTAACCGCGCACGAACCATGAATCTTCTTTGCGCGCCGCAGTTTTATGACCGAGCTGTCGGGGTTGTCACTTGACAAGTTTTTGTACCTAAAATACCTACTGATTTATTATTTTTAAGATAAATATGTAGGAATTACAAACGTTGATTCTGTAAACATGAAATTTTTATCTGGAGATAGTATGTCTGATTCTCACGGAAGTAGGTATGCCACAGCCGTATTCCTTTGAAAATATGTCGGTCAGTTCCTAATATTGTTTCTGGGCAACCAATATTCAATATATTAAGGATGTTTATTTTAACTATTACCGACTAAGTAAGGACTTCGGGACCTTTTAATATCATCCGGAATTTAAAAAAGAATTCTGCTTCCTTGTTCTTCCGTTTATTCAGACATCCGTAAACAGAACAATATATTTTATACGGATTAGTTCGAGATTTAGGTTTCGAAGCCATCGTGTATTTTCAATTTTGCGTAAGCGCCACGTGACACGAGTATCGTGCGAGCCGAGCGGCAGCCCACTGCCATACGCCTGCCCGGGAGGCGCGCCGGCCAAATGTACCTAAACTGCGTAGTGACACCCCCCTGATAAGACGTCGGGCAAATTGCCTCCACGGCTTTGCTGGCACATACGCACTCATTTGTCAAAATTTTCCGTGACTGTTTTCCATAAATTCGGCAGAATTTCACCGATGCAGCGTCGCGTCGAATTTTTCCTTCAAAGCATGGGTGGTTGTGGGCTTGTTTTCATCTTTAGACTTCTTTTTGAAGTACTAATGTATAATAACGATGTGCTTATTGATCAAAATATTTACGTATAATGTATGATATATTAACTATGTGGGATCAATGTTACTCTGCGTCCGTAGGAAACACCTTAGACAACCCTACACGTGATCCCTGGGTGGTGCTAAAAGAGTAACAAACTTGGCAGCTGCACTGTCCCATCTGGACCTCGCAGCACTCACTGGATTTTCTTTATCTGCTTTCCCACTACTACTACCCCAGGGAAGTAATGCCTATATATATCCAGTGACATGTAGGCATACGATAACTAAAACTATGTATGTAACTATACATACATGAAAATTAGAATGCTAGTCAACATACCAACGCCGGACAAGTAGTTTTTTTTTGTCAGAAGACAACCAGCAAGATAATCATCTTGATATATTTTAAACCAACTGAGTATCACCCACCCAGATGTAGGTACTTACTCAAGATATTATCATGTACGACTTTCATAATAAATCAACTAAAAATACCGTTACTTTTAAGTTGTATGGAAAGTAAGGAATTCCGTTCGCGATACGGATATGTTCATCCATCTGTCATTAGGACTGGCTGTCAGAATTAACATACTTAGCTATTTCTTAGTTAAAACACTTGCCTACTATACAGGGTGACATCAAATAAGTTACCAGATATTTCGTTATTCGAATCATTCACCTATTGTTTTTAGAATTACTTTTTTTTTTATTAGACTATCTTAGTGTCTCACTGCTGGGCAAAGGCCTCGCCTTTTTTTCTCCACTCGACCCGGTCGTTTAAATTTAGAATTACTTTATAAACGTTTATTATACAATGTTATCTGTGTTGAGGGTAGTTTCCAAATAAAACACAAACATAATAAACTTAATATAAAGATATATATTTGACACCGTCATCAACTTATATTAGGTAGGTACTAATTATCATTACAACATTTACTACTAATAGTTAAACGAAGAAGGAAGATGTGTAAGGTTTAACTCTGGTTAATATTATTAACCGATAATATGCTCCCAAAACCAATTTAACCAAATAAAGATTTCAATGTAGTTAATTATTTTACTTAAGAGGAATAATTAATTCTTATTTGTGTTTCATCACATCATTGTACATTATGTGTCTGACAAATAACATATCACCCTAAATAATATTTCAAATTATACATGGTACAGTCACCATCAAATATACCGGAGCCACCAAGGTACTCAAAAATATAAGAACATGCATTTTATCGCCCTGGTAATAGAGGCGTTGTTCAGATGAAATTGAAATTATACATATAACTATTTGTATATCTGCAACAGTTAACGCAGGATATTTTTATTGTGATTTAATTACTATAGTTATTTTATTTGCTGGGGTTTAGTAATCAGACGCTAACTGTAGTAGAAATGATTTTGTTTGTCCTCTAATAATCTAAAACTGACAGGGGGTTCGATATAATTACTATAATACTGATTAGTTTCCCCACCACTTCGATTAATAGTGCTGCTATATAATCACAAGCATAGACAAATTCAATTATAGACCATAGCTAAGATGCTTCTGACATTGCAACAATGGGGAAGGCAACTGTCAATTTGTTTGTCTATGGTATATGTCAAATGTCATACAAAAAAGGACTCGTACGCGGCGCCATCTGGAATTCATTTAACCAGCTGTCAAAGTACATATAAAATGAGGACCATCGTGCGCCATCTATGATGACTTTTCACCGGCCTTCCCCATTCCCACGTTTTATTTCCATGTCTTTTAGTTTATAATTGTCTATGTAATAACAAAGAGAATGTATAAATAGCGGGGCACAGTCGAAGATTTTTTTTTGCTCCAAGCTTGATAGCTTTAATAGATGACACTGTAAGGTGTACGGGCCCATACATTATGCGGTAACTCTGAAGCGCCATACAAACCAGAGTTACCGCATAATGTATGGGGCCGTACAGCGCCATCTAGTAATGCTATCAAACTTGGAGCACAAAAATCTCTTAGACTGTGGCCCTGTATTTATAATTGTCTTTGGTAATAACTAATTATTCCTCTTAAGCAATGGGACTCTTAATGCTAGTACCCAGTAATACTGTGACTAGATTTAATAATCGTCAATGACCCTATACTCGGTGTCAATAAATAAAAAATAAGGTAAACAAATATGGCTGCATATCTAGACAAAAAAAGCAACTGACAGATGACAAAATAGTATTATGCTGGGGCCACACTAATGGGAAACATCGTTGATTATCGTGTTCCATCTCGCTCTTTCATGTGCAAACAATATAGTGCTTCTCTCCGTTAACACGATAATCAACGGCGTTTCCCGTTAGTGTGGCCCAAGTATTAAAGAAATTCGTTTTCGTCAAAGGTAAATTCGTTTGTTTACATTATTTTACTTTTCTATTGAATCCGAATATAGAGTTGGTCCGGAAACTCTTTCCGGACATACTCTATAAGAAGTCACTTATTAAAAATATAATAGGTAGGTAATATTGAATAAGATTGCACACTTAGGCGAACAAAATAATACCCCGTTAAGGATATATAATTATTTAAATGGATAGATTATAATATCATTATAGCACTTTATGCGACTAAGAAATAACATTAATTATTTTGTAAGTTAACACTGAATTAAATATTGTAACAGAAATGATTGAATTGTATAAAATTTAGTGCCACATTAATGTATTCTACAGTTCAAACTATTATACATATTCATAATGACATTAGAGGATCACTTCAAAATGGCAACACAAAACCAGCTCGGTAACCAACAATATTTTTGTATTAAATTTTGTTGAGCATGAAAAATATAAAATAAAATTGGTAATATAAGAAATTTGTGAATTGACTCTTATTGTATGCCATTTACTGAGGCATACATTTTTTGTAAGTACCACCACTTTGAAGTCACCCTGTATGACATAAGTTGCTTCCAACGTCGCATTTTTAGCTACCTTCTATATGTAAACATATCACTATTCTCACATACACTAAATGTTGATTTGATCGTTGAAAATGTGTCGAAATTTTTTCTTTTATTGTCATGTGCATTTTTTGTTATGAGACTATTGTGTGCTTTTATTCTAAATTTACTTTTGTCTTTTTTTTTTGATTACAAATGTCAAAATAATAATATTATAAAAAATGTACAAAAACCAGACTACAAGAGTACAAGAAGTACTAGTCAAATAACCCGCCCCGTGTCATTCCCGGCGCAAAGGTTCCCATTACGCTCGCAGCATTGCCACGCTGGATCGCAATTGACAATCTTTGTACCAGGAATGAAACCTTTTGTCTTGGTAACTTATAATTGACATTTTATAGAATAAAAAATGATTTTTAAATTATAGAAATGAAATTCAAAATGAAATAGGCGTAGGAATCAAAAAATGGAAATGATTAGGCCTTTCACCCACGATTGACAAATAAAATTAATATAACAATAAAACGTTTAAATTCGAAAATTGTTGCAAGTATTTCTTACGCTTAAAGGCTTAGGAAGAACTATCCCCCTTATAAACGTCTCTCAGGTCTGAATTGGTTAATTTATTTTTTGTCCTTTGTCACTTTGACAGTTGTGTTTGTTAAAAACAGACAAAACATAAATTAACTAATTGAGGCCTGAGAGACGTTTATGCATAAGGGGGTAAATGTACACTCGCGAGCAAATAATACAGGTCAGTGACAAAAACCCTTATATTTTGCAAATTAATAGCGGTATGTGCAGGAAACTAACTGTGTATTAAAGAGAATTTAATATCGAATTAAATTGAACCTTCAATGTTCTACAAGAATTCTGGAAAAAGTTTTATTTAAAAAAAGTCGAATTTGGTACCAAATTCAAATTGAGCTTATTTCACTTTTGATTGTTTTCTCACTTTTGTTTTCCATCTGTCAAAGCAAAATGATAAAAGACAGTTTTTGTTGACTTTGATGGTCATTATTGAATTACTATCATGTCGCTAACACAAGATGAATGTACACGTATCGTCACTTTGTTACAAGAAGGCAGAAGTCAGAGATATACAGCAAGAAGAACAGGCGTGTCACTATCTACGGTGCAGAGGGTCCTCCAACGTTTCCTACAAACTGGCAGGAACCTTCGAAGACCAGGAACCGGCAGGCCGAGATGTACTACGGCTAGAGAAGATCGATTTATCGTAACAACAATGCTCCGAAATCGGAATCTCACTGCAGTTGAAGTCAAAAACCAACTTCGGGAGACCCGAAGAGATGACATCAGCGAGTGGACTGTAAGGCGGCAGCTTCGTGAAGCTAATTTGACCCCACATAGACCGGCAAATGGCCTAAAACTTGACAGAGGGCATCGAACTGCAAGGAAACTTTACGCACGCGAATACAGGCGATGGGGTGCCGAAGAATGGGCAAGAATTATGTTTTCTGACGAATCCAGATTTATGCTCTATGCACATGACGGGCGGCGAAGAGTTTACAGACGGCCAGGTGAACGTTTTATTCCAGCCTGTTTTGAAGAAAAAGTTGCTTTCGGCGGTGGGTCTGTTATGGTTTGGGCTGGAATCTCTTCAGAGAGTCGCACGCAATTAGTTTTGGTAGATAATGGAACGTTAACTAGTGCCAGGTATGTGGAAGAGATTCTTAATGAGCGTGTAGGCCCATATTTAATTAATATGGGTGAAAACTCAATGTTCATGCATGACAACGCCAGGCCACACACCGCACAGATTGTGGAAGATTATTTTGAGGAGGTTGGCATCAACACTATGAACTGGCCCTCGAGAAGCCCGGACCTAAATCCGATTGAGCACGTATGGGACGAGCTCGGAAGGCGTCTAAGAAATCGAAACCCCGCCCCAGCTACACTTAGAGACCTGAAACAGGCGTTAGTGGAAGAATGGGCTAATATCCCGCAAGAACGCATAAGAAACTTAATAAACAGTATGCCCAATCGTTTAGAAGCTGTAAGAAGAGCCCGAGGAGGCAATACGAAGTATTGATATGTTTTACTTTTTTTTGTTTTTAGTTTTGTGTGTGAGGTACCACGGTTGCTTTTTACCTATAATTAATTGATATCGTGTTTACTATGTTAATTAAATAAACAAGTGAATATCATCTCTAACTCTTGACGTTGTTTTATTAACTATGCATTTATCTATAATATACAATTAAATTCAGGCTACTAGCTTTATTATTTTAGGAGATATTATAGTTTTTCGTACTGACCCGAATTATTTGCACGCGAGTGTATATCTAGAAAGTATAGTCGTACAAACAGCAACACTGTTAACTGTACATCGGTGGACCTTATTACAAAAGGCATACGGTCCACCGATGGGCAGATAACAGTGTGTGCGATGGTACCTATTCTATGCTAATCGGGTTGATACACTAATGTCAGATATGTGGTTTTTTCACTGGTCCGAAGTGATAAGAATGGTGCATAGGGAAAAATAAATTAAAGTATGTTACAATGGCACCCATATTGTGAAGGAACAGTGAACAAGGTAGCATTAGAAAGTAACCACAGTTTCTCATTACTTCTTGTTTGTTTCTTGAATTTACTCATTTATGTAGTGTATGTCACGACACAGGGTAAATTTAACCTTTATATATTATTATTATTATTTAAAAAAAACTCTCTGTGGCTGGTAATATGCAGTGAAAATGTAATGAGAGTTTCCGGGATCGAGTTTTCACTAGATGGTAGCATCGTGGCGAGGGGTCTAGCTGTCATAATCCACCAATCATGTTTTAATCATATTTTTTTGATTGGTGGGTTTTGACAGCTGCTGTCAAAGAGACCTCTTAGCCACGGTGCTGCCATCTAGTGGGAAACTCGATCGCGAAAAACCCTCGTTAACAAATATCTCTTTAAAAATAATTATCGAAAGCTGTGAAATCACACAAAACAAACGTTCACACAGCCATACTAATGCATCAGTCATTTTGTCTATGCACTACCCGATTTCAAGATTAAAAAATCTGGTAGTTAATGCGTTCTGGAATGTAACAGACATAGACAACTTCAAACCATAGTCTAAAGAAATGTCCTTGACGTTCGAACTCCATAAACTAGATTTATGTGGAATAAATAGTAGTTGACAGCCTTATGACCGCTAAATGTACCTACAGATGCGTTACATGTCGGGTCATGTCCAGTCACAAATGACCGGACGTGACCCGTCATGTAAAAGCTTATCTATAGTTTTCAAAGTCACTTCATTTTGCTAATTCGAGCATCTAGTGTAGGTATTTCTTTGTTCCATGTTAAAAACACTCAATAGACAATGGTAAATTTACACATAAGTGCATAACACAAAGTGTGCTTTTTGTATTTCCAATAAGTCGTGATGTGCAAAATTTATAATGTGTCAAGTTATAAATACGCCTACCGTCGGCAATAACATCTCTTAACAACACTAAGCAACAAATAAGTACAAGCGACTAAACCATTTCCAATCAATTATGATCCAAATGTCTCAACCAAAGTCCGAAGAGCAATTTCAAAGTATGCACTACACATTTATACATTTCGCCCTCGTCCAAATTGTTATTTTCGTCCCAATACTTTTTCTCCCCCCTATTGGAAACAGTTTTCATGAACAGTTTACAAATAATCCTATGCCACACAGACCTCCTGTCCTCTTTTCCTTCGTCACTACAAATTCGACAATCACAATTTCTACTTATCTCTACTACATTGGAAGTATTCGTGGAATTTTCATATTTGGCATCACTTTTGCAACGATCTACGTCGTAAATGGGTGTATCTCTGGTTTCTGGAGGCGAGACGAAAGATAAACTCTTTTTTAGTTTTCGAATACTTGTATAAATATGCCCGCTACCTAGTTCTATTCCTTGATAGCTACCCTTAAGCGTCAAGCCTAAAGGAGCTGGCTTTGCTATGTTTTTAGCAGACTCCTGTCGCCTGAGTTTCGAGTAACTCCGTAGCGATAAATCCTCGCAACTCTTGAAGTTGGGAACGGTCTGTTTTAAGACCTCTTTCCTTAGGTTATCTTCAGGTTTCCTCCCTTCAAACGATAGAGTTCTTTGAAGAGGTATAGCTACTTTCCTCTGTCGTTGTGTCTGTCTTTCCGTCTCTTTTAAGTCATTGCTCGGAGCAATAGATATGTTCCTGTACATTGGTATCCGCACTTCAAGTTCGTCCCTTTCAATATCCCCCTGAACATCGTTTCCCGATTTTTCATCATCCCTTACCACCGCTTTAAAATCTTGCAAAGAATCATGGAACGAAAGGTTCCGTCTTAATTTCCTGATCTGCGGCGATAAATTGCTCGAACTATCGAAGCCTTTATAGCTATCTTTCAGTACGGACAGGGCCAAGACGCTTCCAAAGAAAGCGTTATCCTTATCAAAAGATGCCCGCCTGCTTTTCGTCCGCGGAGAAGCGGGGATATCTTCGTAACTCCTGTACCGTTCCAGCTGACTGTCCCTGTCCGAATGCACCGTCCAAGCGGAAGAACTACCCACGGACCAATCGGAGCTGATTGTCTCGAGATAATTGAAGATTTCTTTGCCGCCGTCGAGGGAGAGCGATCTCTGCAGGGGGATGTCGTGGCTGAACTTGTCCAGGTAGTCCTCATCTTTTTCGTCAAATTTACTACCGAGCCACTGGTCGACTTCCTGGTTGTTCAGGTTGAGGTTGATGAGTTCCTGGCGCAGGTCGAGCTTGGACTGGGGGTTGTTGATGTCGGAGTATCGGCGCAGCTTGGGCTGGTGCGGGGGGGAGGGGGAGGGGCCGGGGAGGGAGTGCCTACGTGGCGCGCGCGGGGGGCGCGGGGTGGGGAGACATCTTGCTCGCGAGGGACGACAGCGAGCGCCGCGGGAGCCCCACGCCGATGTCAGACTCAGCAAAGAGCTTGCGAAAACTGGAAAACGAACGTATGTTGTAATATAAGCAGTTTACCGGACAATAGAGATCCTTAACCTACCGATACAATTAGTTAACTTGGCTGTTTCTTTTCCCTTCCATTTAGTAATCTCCCTTGCATTACTTTAAGCCATCTAAATTTACTTTAAATTCATTACTGTCCATTAGTCTTCTCTACACCACAGGCCATCATGGGCCAGTCTAAGGGACGCAGCTATACGGCGGAACCAGATTGCAATATCATTTGCTCCTTCTAACGCATAGCTGCGTCCCTATGATGACACATGCCGTAGAGGAGCCTTATGAATTAAACACTTTTTAAGTTCCTTCAAACCCTGTCCAGCTAGCCCTATTCAACAAAAAGAAACTAACACAATTTTGGTAAGATAAAATTCTTTTTGGTTACTAATTTACTAACATCCAATTTTTGACAAACTATCAGCAATTTTGCCTAGATAAGGTCGTTCGTATCAAAAACGAGAATAATATCGACAAAAAAAAACAATTTAATAGGGTAAGCTAATAATACAGAAAACGCTTACAATTACCCAGTAAATCCCCGTTAGTTTCCATCTCTTAGCACCCTTCATACCTCCACATCCTCAGTACCAAGGGCCGAAAGAGATCCTCGGAGGCGGCGACCGGCGTCCCTCGTCCTTCGTCGTCAGCGCCAACCAAAACCTTGCACGCAACCACTTTCGTCAGGAGGGTTCAATAACAAAAAAGTGCCGGTAGGTACAAATAACAGCGAGAGGGTTAAATGTGTAGTTAGAAATGTAGGGAAAATAATAGTGTTAGTAAGATGTTGAGTGTAGAAAAAATGTAACACAATTTGTTATGTGATATTTATATTGAATCGTTATTTTACTGACATGTTTCATATTCATGGTAATAATCATTTGGAAAGTGCACAGAGTCTTTAATAATTCACATACGAGTACATGGTGCATTTCAATGTGACGTTCAGTGACATCGAATGCTTCTAAAATCAAATTGAAATGCCAAAATCTTTCATGCGCGCAATTAATCTTCATAATAAGTCTCCAGATACACAATAATAAAACATACGTGATTGGCCATTGTCATAATTCCATAGATATAAAGGGTTTTACCTCATTTGCCAAATCACGAGGTCACGTCGTTATATTTCTTTAAATTATTTAAAAATGCACATAATAATCTTGCATACAAGCAACGTTCTTTGGGTTTATTGTCAGTGCAAAAAACTGAAATAACCGTTATTTTTATGAATGAAACTGCCACTTTAGTCGGCAAGTTTTAAAATTGATTTTTCTTTGAACCAACAAGGCGTAGATAAAGGTACAGATCATTTTTACAACGTAAACTATACCTTAGCATTGCTGTAACAATACTGTGCTTTTTTTTAGCATACAAATAAAATAAAGAAAATAAAAAAGGTATATAAACAAGGGAATAGGGAAGTGGTCAAGCGAAACAAGCATTTGACTCGAGTGCAATAGGTATCATAATACCATGCGGTACCGTGCTCGTGTTACGATGGATCCGTGGCATTGCGATCTCTTTCGGCCCTGGTGCCATTTTTCATTCAATAATCACCTAAAAATAATTTTGAAAATAACCAAACTTAATAAATATCATGCCTTTAATACCCAAATAGTCATAACAGTAAACTGAAAAAAGTACCAGAACCAAATACCCGATGAAGTTATGTAAGACAAACCAATCCCACAGTTTTCGTGCTTGAAATGTTATTTTAATAGTAGAATATGTACAAATTAAATTATCCGTTTATTTGTGATTTAAAGTTGAAAGCCTCACTGCGGCGCATGCTACGAATAAACGCTATCTACATGGTATGACTTTTTTTTAAATGCTAATAACGGTATTTCAAAATTGTTATTCTATCGAAGTTAACTATGAATAAAACGTTACCGTATAGGGGGCGTCCATTAATCGCGTCATACTGTATAGGGGGGGGAGGGGGTCAAGAAAAAATCACCAATGATCACCACAGGGGGGAGGGGGGTCTGGACACATATCACGTGTAATTTTTTTGTTATTATGGCCAATAAAATAAAAATTATCAACTTTTAAATGAATCAATATGTCAAAAGCAGAGTAAAATTACACTAGCACTATAATTGTAAATAATTTTTAATGGCAATTGACATATTATTTTGTGAAGTAGGTTTTTAGGGTTCCGTAGCCAAAGTGGCAAAAACGTAACCCTTATAGTTTCGTTATGTCCGACTGTCCGTCCATCCGTCCGTATGTCACAGCCATTTCACTCGGAAACAATAAAACGTATCTTAATAAATATTTAAATATAAGGTGTGTTTTGTATGCTGCTATTTAGTTTTGTAGTAAAATTGCTGAAAAAGATATTTTAAGGAGGGGCACTACTCCAGACATGTAATTATTTGTAAAAAAAATTTTTTTTTACCAAATATTGACATGATGCACATCACTCGGTAGGTCTTTCAAAATAACATTGAGGTCTGTTTGTTTTTTTTTTTTTTCGTGAATATTTTAAGAAAAAATCACTTCGTTAGTCTAAAAAAATTGTGTCCTGGGATTGAACCGGAGATCCAAAAAATATGAAAAAAATTGAGAACATTATCGGTTTAGGAATTATTGAGTTATCTCCTAAAAACTCATTTCATACTCAGACACGACCTTTTGATATTAATTTTTCGATAGTAGGTACGAAACCGCGTGGCCCGACACGCACTATTAAAGATTTTTTTTTCTATTAAAGATTATTTTATTTTATATGTAGACATGTAGTTTCATTCGTTTACCCTTTACGTGTACGTACGTTACGTAAGTAGCTTCACGTGTTAGAAAACTGTACTTACTTTAGTTAGCAAAAAATTACACGTCATATTGGACAGGGGGGGAGGGGTCCTGAAAATATCACCAAAGATCACCATGGGGGAGGGGGGGGGTCTAAAACAAGCCAAAAACGTATGACGCGATTAATGGACATCCCCATAAATATTATTATTATTATTATTATTATTATTATTATCCCCATAAATGATAAAACGTTGTTATTAACACATTCTTCAAGTCTCTAAATATCGAAGTTAACTATGAATAAAACGTTACCGTATAAATGATAAAACGTTGTTATTAACACATTCTTCAAGTCTCTAAATAGTACAGTACGCAAACAGTTTTGAGCTTCGATAACTCACAAGTGCAATTTTCTTTTTTAGTTAGAGAATATGATATGATTACTTATAGTAAAAAATATTTTCTAACAGTTTTTGACGTCGCGCTAGGTATTATATAGATATTTGTTAATAACAACAAGAAAAGATTATACAACAATTTCAACATTATCTGTCATTTTATAACAGTTTGGTCAATAGATAATGTGAGCATAATTGAAAACAATTTGTCAAAATATAAGTGACCTTGAATTCTAAACGAATTACAAATGGCTAAGACGACATATGCTCTTGACAAAACCGTTATAAAATGTGAAGTTATGTTGCAATAGTAAAAAGCGCGGTGGAGAAAAATAAAACTTCCATAATCTTTTCTATGTGTAGCAAACAAATACATGTATGATACCTAGCGCAATGCTAACAGTTGTTAGAAAATATTTTTTATTATTAGTACTTAACGTATTCTAACAGGTCACAAAATAAAATTGAACTTGTGATTTATGTAATTTTTATAGGTTATAAAGGCGTTCCCGTACTCCACTAAAATTAACAGCGCCGTTCAGTTTATGTTTAATTTAATGTCTTTTTATTACGGCACCCATTCAAAACACTAATAACCGAAATAAAAGTTGCGCTATTCTTAGGCTAACTATATTTTTAAAACATAGCTTGCCTGGTTCAGTAGAACATTTATTGTTTTTATAAAATTAGTGTAGAATGCGCCGTAGTGATATTTCGATTTAAGTATAAGATCGGAATAAATTATTACATAATTTATTACAAATAATTGGAATAAAACTATTTTAGTTTTCGACCATTCGGTTAATATGGAAGATTAGCACTACATGTAGTAAAGTATAGCTTTGTGTCCAATATGTATGATTTTATGAAAAAGAGAAAGAAAGTAGCAAGTGACAACACACATAGAATGTCCCTTTTTACATATAAACATGCTGAAATGTCGAAAAACAGTGTTGTGAAAACATTCAAATATTGTACATTCCTTAGTAATACATTTTCTGCAACCATTTTGAAATATATTTAAACACAATATGGAAATTTACACAGATTTCGAGCGATAGATATCGCAAGTTTACCTGCCACGTCTTCTGGTATTTGTTGCAAAGTCCAGTGCAATGCAATATTACGCAGTGCAATGTTCCTACTGTAACACAGTTTAGTTAATATTTTGTTCAATTTTTCAATAAGTAAGTCCCCTTAACTTTACTTGATGCAAAAGGCGAATTAATATGAAAATTATCAATAAGAATATAATAAATGTCATGCAAGTACAAGCGTTGCGATATCTGTCCACTCCAAATCTGGGTTTACCAACACCAGCATATTATAATATTAGACCTATAAAGAATGTTCATTTATTAGCCCCCATATTTCCAGCGTTCCCAACGTCGAATCGCCTCTATGTAGTTATGCCATCAAGAAAATAAGAATATATTACCCAATCATAAGCTAAATCTGATTAAAATTGCATGAAATAATGTATAAACCTTCTTTTGTATATCACACATGCTGCGAAATATATGTACATATTGATGAGTTTTCATAATAAACCTTAAGGCTAAGCGCGCACCACGATTTTTTTGTCGTGCGATAATTTTGTCGCAGAAATGCAACGTATGGGTTTATATGTCAGTGCGCGCATATACGATGGAAAAATCGCAGCGATTTTAAAATTGTGATTTGTCACATTTTGCTGCGACAGCTCGCGACGCGATTATCGCAAAAGTAAATTGCAGCGTACAGAGTTGTATGGCCCCGCGCGCACTGAGATAATAAAATCGTTCCCCGCGCCCCGCGGCGGCGCTCAGTGGGCGTTCGGCTCTTCAAGCGTAAACATGTCTGAACCTGCTTCTCCGATGGAGTCCCAAGACGAGACGCTAGACGTTGACCATTTAATAATGGAAGTAGAAACAAAACCTCCTCTATGGGATAAATACTCGAAATCATATAGTGATAGAAATTTAAAAAAACGTTATACCAAAGTGGGACGAACTCGCCAATGACAAATAGAAAAAGAAAGCTATTTTTAGCAATTTGTCAAATGTTTTAATCTTCATTCTATAATAGCCAAGGAATTTTTCGGGATAAAGTCGAAGTTCGTTGTATCTCACATAAAAATAACCTTTGATACGTTTTTGAGCTGTCCAATATTGATAATTTCTTTTTTCCTTTCTACTCCTCCGAAGGAGTAAAATGGCAAGACAAGCGACTTGTACGAAATCCATGTTGCGAATGAAAAATCCATCGATTTTTCCGTCGCAGTGCGCGCAGTGAATCTTCTACGATATTTTAACAGCGCTATTATAAAATCGTGTCGCAACGTGTCAATCGTGGTGCGCGCTTAGCCTTAAGCTTGATGTAAATAATAACTTGATCGTACAAAAATTTTTCCTTTAAAATATAGGTTTAAAAAATAAAGAGTCGTCATAATAGAAGTTTTACTAGTTTCTCACACCACTGATTAGTTTCCACACTCTGCTTCCTTTGATACCCATTTATTCATATATTATGTAGGAACTTACAGGGCAAGATTTTAAAAGTTTCAATAGTGAGATAGTGACGTATATTTTTTTTTAAAACAAGTCACAGCTATTTCACTAGCAACATCAAGTCAAAGGGTATCGTTATCTCTGTTTTTTCCTTTATTAACGTTATCAAACAACTCGTTTACAAAACTTGAATGACATTTCTTTAAAACGTTATTCATCACATAATTTTATTTAGTGAGAGGAGTTATGCTAGGGCTGAGCTGTAGGCTACTAGCGGGGTCCATAGGTGGCGGATAATGGAACAGCCATCAGATATGATGGTCAGCTGCGAATAATCAATAAGCAGTCCCCGACCAAACAGCGGCAGAGTTACCAGAGCGTGTTGGGAAGTCCAGTGGGATGGACTTATCTATAAAAAAACACAAATGGCTCGTTGACGACTATGCGACATGGCGAGAAAACGCCGCCATCAAATAAGCGTTCCCCTGATGTTGGGCAGCAGCAACATCAGTACCAAGAAGAGGCCGAGGAAGCGGATTCCGGTAGGGCTCCGAAAAGGATATCAGTAGGCGTATTATTAACGGTTGCTGAACTGCGGTGTGGAAGGAAAGGGGAAACCACCGCACTACACTCCCTTTACCCCGTAGCAATGATGAACAGTACAACAAATATAAATATAGTCCTTGACAACGGGCTGCCACGACGTAACATACCGTGGCGGTCCGAGTCCGGCAGGGGCAGAAACAAGGCTGCCTCGGTCGTCATCCCGCGAAACCCTTGTCAGGATATGAAGATCGGAACCTGGAACGTACGGACCATGCTGCCAGACGGAAAACTAGAAGAGCTGATCAACGAAATAAGAAGATTAGATTTAGACATACTCGGAATAAGCGAAACACGTTGGGAAGGAAGCGGGGACTATTGGGAGGACGACCATAGAGTAATTTATACAGGAGGGGAAAGGGGAAAGAACGGTACAGCCATTATTTTGAATAAGAAATGGGGGCAGCAAATAGAAAATACGATGCATTTCAGCGATAGAGTCACTGCATTGAAAATTAAGGCAGAACCACAAAACATGCTGGTTATACAAACATACATGCCAACAAGCTCACATGCAGATGATGAGGTAGAAGAGATATATGAACAAATGGAAACGTTAATTGACACAAACAAAAGAAAAGAACAGCTGATTATAATGGGGGATTTTAATGCAGTAGTGGGAGAGGGTAGCGAGGGGGCTATAGCTGGCAAATTCGGACTGGGGAAACGTAACCGAAGAGGGGAGAGACTAGTGGAATTTTGCAAGGAACATGAGCTAACAATCACAAATACCCTTTACGATCAACCCTATAGAAGGCGTTACACCTGGAAAATGCCAGGCGACATAGCCAGGTATCAACTGGACTATATACTGGTAAAAAATGAACACAGAAAGTATGTAACTAAATGCAAGAGCTACCCAGGAGCTGATGTGAATACTGACCACAATCTAGTCATGTGCAATATTAGAATTAAGCTAACAAAACCCCTAAAACCCCTAAGAGTAAGTAGAAATAAGACTATAGATATACAGAAATTGAAATGTGATAAGGAAACCAAAGTGCAATATAGCAATTCAGTAGGAGACAAATTGTTAAAGTATAAGGAAAAATATATATCAGATGACATGAATAATAGAATAGAAGAACGATGGGAAGATATTAAAAACATAATGAAGGATAGCGCAAGGACTGCAGCAAAGAGAGAAAATATCAGACCAAGGAAGAAATGGCTTACACAGGATATTAAAAAGATAATGATAGAACGAAGGAAGCTGAGAAACAAAGCTGACGATGTAAGTGTAAATAAATACAGAAAACTCACAAATAAAATAACGTTATTATGTGGAGAAGCGAAGATAGAGGACATGAAGAGAGATTGCGAAATGATTGAGGAACATATAAATAAAGGAAACACTGACAGAGCATATGGAATCATAAAACAACAACATAGGAAACATAAAACCAAGTCGACAGTAATAACAAATGAACAGGGTCACATACTAACAGAAAATAAAGAGATACTACAGAGATGGAAAAGGTACATGGAAGAGCTGTATAAGGGAGATGGTTTAAATATGACAGACATTGAGTTAATAAATGAGGTAGAAATGGATGAAATGGGACCTGAAATTATAAGGGAAGAATTTGACAACGCTCTAAGAACAATAAGAGATGGAAAAGCTGCAAGTGACGATGAGATCTTCATTGAAATGATGAAGTACTCTAATAACCCAGCCCTACTAGATGAGGTTTTTGAACTCATAGCAAGCATGTACTCTATAGGAAAGGTACCGAAAGACTTTGCAACAACGAAAACCGTTATGTTGCCAAAAAAAACAAATACCTTAAAGTGTGAGGAGTTTAGAACACTTAGTCTTATATCTCAAGCTTCCAAAATACTATTAAAGATATTACAACGCCGTATAAGGGAAAAGATAGAAAATAACTTAGGAGAAGATCAATACGGGTTCAGAAGGCAAAGGGGTACAAGAGAAGCAATACTGGCTTTGAGATTAACACTGGATAGACGTTTAGATATTGGCCTTAATACATGTGTAGCATTCGTGGACCTAGAAAAGGCTTTTGATAGGGTAAATTGGAAACAGATGATGAATAGACTGAAAGAAATAGGTATTGACTACAGAGATAGAAGAATAATATATGAACTATACAGGCAACAAGAAGCTTTTATAGCAATGGGAAACGAAAAGGGAACGGCTAAAATACGACAAGGAGTAAGACAGGGATGCCCACTGTCGCCACTTATATTTAATATATTCATAGAAGCAGCAATTGTAAAAGTATTAGAGTCTGTAGATGGGGGCATTGAATTTAATGGTAAAAGAGTGGTATTTGTACGATTTGCTGATGACATTGCAGCTTTTGCCAGCACCAGCATAGAACTAGAAAAAATATTAAACACAATGGACACCATCTTTAAAGAGTTTGGAATGAAAATCAATAACACTAAAACAAAATTTTTGATAGCGTCAAAGAAGGGAAATATAAAAGGTCAAATAAATGTAGGCGGAAGAAAAGTAGAGCAAGTCCAGAAGTTTAAATATCTCGGAAGCATTATTACGGAAGACTCAAGGTGTACGTTGGAGATAAAGGCAAGAATTGCTATGGCCAAACAGACATTCTACAAGAAGAAGACACTATTAAAATCTAAAATCGCAATGGCTATAAGAAAGCGATTCATAAAGACATATATATGGTCCATTGCTTTATACGGATCTGAAACTTGGACAATAACGCAGAAAGACGAAGAGCTCTTGAAAGCTTTCGAGATGTGGTGCTGGCGAAGAATGGAAGGTATATCCTGGACAGAGCGAGTGACCAATGAAGCCGTCCTGGGGAGAGTAATGGAAGGAAGAAGATTGATGAGCACGATTAAAAATAGAAGAGGCAAAATGCTCGGGCACCTGCTACGGCACGACGATTTTATCAAAAACATTATTGAAGGGAAGATAAATGGAAAGAGAGGAAGAGGAAGACCAAGAGATAGTTACATGCACCAGATAAAGAAGTATTTAAACGTCGTGTCGTACCAGGAAGTCAAGCGGCTGGCCTCGGACAGACAAAGATGGAGACAACTACATCAAGCTACACCGACAAGAGCTCCGCTCTTAAGACAATGATGAATTTTATTTAACGTTACCGTTTCGTTATCGTTACCGTTACCCAATTACTATTCCATGCCTCGAGAATTCCCACATATTTCGAACCTTATTCCAAGCCAATAGGGTTCACAATAGCATTGACGGTACTCACAACTTCCTGATGCCGCTGTGCCTCTTCCAGGGCGCGTCGTCGGGCTCGCACGGCAGCGGGCCCTGCACGGGCGCGTCGTCGCACGCCGCCGCCGGCGCCGACAGCGACGTGTCTGAACTGCTGTGATGGGGAAGGCAACTCAATCTGATTATCATGGATACAAATCTTATTTTAAAAAAACCGGCCAAGAGCGTGTCGGCCCACGCTCAGTGTAGGGTTCCGTCCGTCACAGTAAGTGTCCCCACTTAAGAGTTAAAAAAACTTAGTTCAGAAATTATTTTGTATTTTTTTTTTCAAAAACTATTCAACCTATCAAGTTCAAAATAATTTTCCTACAAAGTTTTTATAAAGTTCTACTTTTGAAACTTTTTTATATTTTTAACACTTATGGTTCAAAAGTTAGAGGGGAAGGACACATTTTTTTTTTCTGGAGCGATTATTTCTGAAAATATTTACAAAATATTATCAAAAAATGATTTTACTAAACCCCTATTCACTTTTAAATACCTATCCAACAATATATCACACGTTAGGGTTGAAATTAAAAAAAATCACTCCCTACTTTACGTATATAATGTTTTATTATGAATATATGAAAATATATATTAAATGTTTTATTAGGGTACAGGGGTACCTCCCCTGTACCCTAATAAAACATTTTTTTCCACTTTTTATTTTACAACTGGCCCTCAACAATGGCGTGATTGATATACATATTAGTTCCAAATTTCAGCTTTCTAGTGCTAACAGTCAGAGATTATCCGCGGACGGACGGACGGACGGACAGACATGGCGAAACTATAAGGGTTCCTAGTTGACTACGGAACCCTAAAAAAGGACCATAGAGTTAGGATATTACGTATAGACGGGGCAAGGCAATAATAATACCAAAACCGAACGTATGACAGAGAAGGCGCTATTATCGTTGGTCCTTGTCAGTCTCACATTGTGAATATTGCTTGCTACTAAAAAGGTCTTAAGTACAGTATAAACGTTTGTTGCCCTCCGCCGCTTTTGAAGGGCAACAAAGAAACCGACAAGTTTTTATTTATTTATTTAAATTACATAATTTGAAATGTAAACTTAATACCTCTCCAATTAAAACTGTAAAAAGTAATTAAATAAACGCATTTGTACTAAATTCTGTAGGCTAGTTACGGTATTATATCAGCCATCTTGAAACGTGTTTTAATATTAGTCGCGTTGTGTGTAACCTTTCCTTGGGCGAACGCGTGTTTCTACTGAGATACTTGCTTTGAGAAAAGGACCATCGTAGCGAGCGCCATCTAGAATTCCTTTACCCAGCTGTAAAATTTTCTTTACATCGGCCTTCCCCATTGCTAAAATGTATTAAATTAGCAACATGCATGAATTATTCTATTTCCCGCGAGATTCAAATGTCTCAAACAAACCTTCGATATAGTGTACCCCAGAAAGGTCGAAAAAAAAAATGATTACGCGCCTGGACCGAAAGATAATGCGTGGCTGCAGTAAGCTGTATGAAAGAAATATTTTCTTGGATTTTTTTTACTGAATGTAGATTAGGATGAATGTTATTTTCTTGTTTTGTCAAACATTAGACGTGGTTCTTGTGTAAAAATTACGCAGTATTTTTGCGGCCGAACTAGAGATTAAACTTGAAGTCGAACACCGAAGTTAAAGGTCAGACCGGTCCCTTTTATGTGTTAGTGTTACGTTTTTCACATCAAAGCATCCAGTATTAAATTGGTTCTCGTCGTCCAGAATATCGGTAGTCTCATCGAAACTGTTAATGTCATCTGAAAATATTGATACCTACAATATTTTATTGTTTTTTAAGGTTCCGTAGCCAAATGGCAAAAAACGGAACCCTTATGGATTCGTCATGTCTGTCTGTCTGTCTGTCTGTCTGTCTGTCCGTCCGTATGTCACAGGCATTTTACTCGGAAACTATACGACGTATCTGAATAAAATTTACACATAAGGTGTATTTTGTATGCAGCTACTTAGTTATGTAGTTAAATTTGAAAAAAAAAATATTTTTAGGGGGGCGCTCCATACAGGTAACTAAATAAAAAAATAACCAAATATCAACATGTGACACATCAATCGATAGGTCTTTCAAAATAACATTGAGGTTTCTTTGACTATTTTGTGATTAAGTGAATATTTTCTGAAATAATCGCTTCGAAAGTCAGAAAAGTTGTGTAGCCCCCCCCCCCCCCCCCCCGTAACTTTTGAACCGTAAGTTAAAAAAATATGAAAAACAATTGAAGAGATGCGCCTTATCATATACTTTCTACGAAAATTGTTTTGAACATTATCGGTTCAGCCATTCTTGAGTTATCTCCAAAAAACTTCTTCCATAGGCATCAGATACGACCTTTTGGTATTAGTTGGGTTCTTATTCCATTGAAGGTACGGAACCCTCCTATACGTGGTCCGACACGCACTTGGCCGGTTTTTTTTTCATAGATTCCCATGGAGGTGAAAGAAAGCATGTAGCTTGATTAAAACTAGTTACCTCTCCGACGGCACCTCCGCCTGAAGCGCCTGCAACTGTTCCTCTGCGCGGCCCAGCTTCAGCTTGAGCTCGTTGCGCTCGTGAAGTATGGCTCGTAGCTCACGGACGCTGAACGTGGGCTTGGAGGACTGGTCCTCGTCGTCCGGACCGTCGGGGGACACCGCGCCGCATGACGCGCACTTCTGAAACGGACATCGACAAGTTATAGGTTGACTTATAATCAATACAAAATAAGAAAAATGAACCGACTTCACTTGGCTTAGGCAGCATTCCTAGAGCAAATGCCCGAGGTAAATAATAATTCTAAAAAAAACCGGCCAAGAACATGTCGGGCCATGCTCAACGTAGGGTCCCGTAATTACCGGCCCGTCACCATACACCCATTCAAAAGATTGTTTTTTATATGATATTTCGCGGCATTTAATTTTACTAACTATGCGGCACTTACGTTCTTTTTACTATGCGTTTTTGAGTGATAACTAATAAACAAGTCAATCGATTTTATTTAATATAGTATTAATTGAAAGTACTTATTAGGACTCACTTTTATGCATTTTTCCAACTGGACCCAAGGTTCAAAAGTTACAGGGAGAGGACGCTGTTTTTCAAACTTTCGGTGCTATTATTTACGAAACTATTAGATTTATCCAATTTTCTTTTTAAATACTTATCCAACGACACCCCACACGATAGGGTTGAAACGCAAAAAAGAAATCGGCCCCGACTTTATGTGTACCTAAGAGGTACCCTAAAATTATATTTTTAAATTTTTTATTTTACTACCTTGTTGGCGCGATCACTGAGCTAGACCGCGGATAGACGGACGGACGGACGGACGGACGGACGGACGGACGGACGGACAGACGGGTATGGCGAAACTATAAGGGTTCCTAGTTGACTACAGATCCCTAAAAAGAACCGACTTCACTTTGGCTACACCTTACGGCTTACCAAGAGCAAATGCCGGATAGCTACTGTAAAAAGTACTCATATTGATGTGCCTATAATAATTCAAGAGTTCCCTCAATTTGTAGCAAAAAAACCCCGAAATAAATATGTATAAGTAGTTTATGGTTTCTATGTAGAAATCAATATTTTATTTAGGTAATGAGTTCATATTATAAGATTTATCAATCAAATGTGATATTGTAAACGAAATAACGAAAAGAACGAAAAAAACGGTATTTTAGTATGGAGCAAATACCGGTTTTCGAGCCCTGGTCCCAACAAATTGAGAACTTCCTCCTTCGAAATTTTGAAGTCGGTTAAAAAGCCCTGACAATATTCGAATCGACTGATTATAAATCGAATCAGTAATAAACAATTTCTTAGTTACTAAGAGGTACAATGTAACTTTAGTATGTACTAAACTTCCAGTGTTAGAATTAGAACTAAGAAGAGAAGTTGCTGAACATTATTAGGAAATGATTACAATATCCGAGACAAAAATACATGCAAGAAAAACAGTTATGTCATGCTCTGAAAGATGATTCAAATAATGTTTTACATAAAAAAATGCGAAACAAAATATCTTAATAATCGTTAAAATACCATAAAACTAAACCCATTCCATTGGTTATCTTATCTATAATTAATTACGTACCTACCTACCAAAACGAGTACGCTTATGTTCATTTTTTTAACATTTAACAATCGACGAAATCATATTACGCATATTCTGTAGCTTTCATTATCAATTTATCTTACAAGTGAAAGGTAAGTATTTATTATGTATTAGTATATTAGTAAGTATGTATTAAGGTAGGTATTTGTGAAAAAAATGTCAATGCCTAAGTTTGAAAATGTTCTTACTTATTGTTAATCGTATTATCAGCTATTAGGCAGCGTTTTTTCGCAGTTTTCCGTATGTAGTTGTTTACACAGACTTATATAACGGTATCGTAATGCACATCATAACACGTTGAAAACAAAGAAGATATAGTGTTGCACACATATCACCATTTACATGGATGTGAATAATTGGCGGCCGACCACCGACCACAAGTATTGATGTCATATCGATATTAATAAGTGGGTTAATATTAATGTTAACTCATGTAAAACTCACGCAATTCTAACGAAACCTTTAATATGCTTATTATTTGTATCAGATCTTAATATCTTAGGATTTGATATTTGTATGTAGGTACATGGTACATAAAAAAAACGTAGTTTAATTAACGCCAGAATAATTGTTTTTATTTTTTTTACTAAAGGTTACATACAAATAGCTTAATATTTCAAATACAGGCAATTTGATACAAATAAGTGATTTTGTTTTGAAGTAGGTACTTATTCAAAATACAAATAATTATTGTAGGTATAGTACGATTTTTTTAAGATGTCGGAATTGTCGGTACAATTACTTGGTAAGATTCCGACATCTTAAAAAATACCACTATAATGAGAGGCATTTGTTAACCAAAAAGTAAGTATCTTAATCTACATCATTCAAAACCCACCAAAAATATACGTATAAAAAATTGATAATTACTTATTATTTACAATGAAACAGATTGGCACAAAAGAAACAAATAACTAACAAGCACCAACAACTTTGCGTTATCATCATAAGATAATCACATCTGAAGATTTCATTCAGCATGCCTATAATTGAGATTTAATTCATACACCTTTTGCACGCATACACACCGATACTTATATTGCAAATACCACTTTAACATTATAGTAGTAAAGTACAAAATAAATGAATCAAGAAGAATGCTTGTCCATTACCTCAACACTTCGGTTACCATAGTAAATAAGGTTGAAGCAGACGAGCAGTCTGACGTATTGAGATTAGCGTATCCCCAATTAAAACTAAACCTTAAAACTAAACCTTAAAACCCAAAGTTAAGATCTAAAATTAGAAACGCATGGACTAACCTTGTTCTGTGCGTCGGCCTGCTGCAGCGCACTGATGTCCCTCTGCTGGGCTTGTACTATCGCATTGAGCTCTGACCGCTCCTCGCACACTAGACGCAGCTAAAAGGTCAGGATGGTTAATGCATGTGCATGGGTATTAATGATTTGACCGTCGGGGTTCATGCGTGAAATATCGGTCTAATACAACATATCTGAACGTTGTAGCCGTATGGAATAGAACACTATTTGGTCAGTGATTTTAGATTAATGGCATCATACCTTTTATGGACACTGGGTTTTTTAACAATCTATGTACTAACAGCATCCTACTATCAAAATGACACCAACGAAATATGTTTCTACTCTGCTCATCTGCACGGCTAGGTTTTTTGCCCAGTTGCAGATTTGCATATGACTGAATTAATTTATAATGTCACATGTGTCCGTGCAATTAGGGTTTCTACAACACCAGGTGGCGGCACTGTAACGAGAGGTCCTTTTGACAGCAGCTGTCAAAATCCACCATTCAAATATGATTAAACAAGGTGGACTGATGACCTGGTGAAGGTCGCAGGAGTCCGCTGGATGCGGGTGGCGCAGGACCCGTCATTGTGGCACTCTTTGGGGGAGGCCTATGTCCAGCAGTGGACGTCTTTCGGCTGATATGATGATGATGATGATGATGATGAAACAAGATTGGTGGATTATGACAGCTATACCTCTCGCCATGGTGTGCCACCTGGTGAAAATATCGATTGTAGAAACCCTGATTTGCAGCTCACAGTATTTTATATCGACTTTTCTTAATTTCAAATATAGGTAGTTATATTTAACGCCGGCGGTCAAAAATGTAAGTTTCGATTTGCGGAAGGATGGATAGCGATAATACTATTAAATGGCTACCCAATTAGTTAGTGAGTTTGGAGAAGCAAAAGGGACTAGCAGTATTAATCAAATCATGGGTAAGCAAGGACCAAATTATAAATAAGTTTCCAATGTTTTAACAACATATGATTATAATGGTAAATGTTGATGCTTCGCTAAAGTCCTGTTTTAAAAACACGAATTGAAGTGAAAAAACCACAAATCATTTGACACAATTCAGCAAAACGTCGGTTAATAATTAATATCCAAATTAAAAAGTCAGTACTTTAAAAAAATATTAGCCCTGGGGTAACACAGGCCTTGGTCACTTTTTCATTCGTATTATGACTCAGTATATAATTTACAAAGTAGGTTTTCGACTTAAAAATATTAATCAAGATATTTAAAATTGTTTGAAAAGTTCAAAACAAAGATTAAGGGTGCAAATTTTCATCTGATGTAGATAGAGCAGTACCTTCTACATTTTGCGATAACGTTACATAAAAATTGTGGCGCCAAAAAACGGTATCAACTTTTTCTGTCATAACATAACGTCTATCTATGGTATCAGGTATTGCATGCCTACAATAATTTTAAACAAAAAAGAACCGACTTCACTAAGCATCCACCTTTCCAACACCAAATGCTCGATCTGCTGTAGAAAATACTCAAATCACCATAGGTGTGCCTATAATAGTTGAAGAGTTCCCTCGATTTCTCCAGGATCCCATCATCAGACCCTGACATGGTTACAATGGGACCAACTGTGAAGTATACGCTTTCCAACAAAAAAAGAATTTTCCAAATCGGTCCAGCCGTCTTCGAATAATCGGTGAATACATAAAAAAAAAAAATAGCAAAAACAAAGATCCCGACGAATTGATAACCTCCTCCTTCGAAATCTTGAAGTCGGTTGAAAACAACGCTCATATCTCAGTGTAATTTAGCAGAGATATGAGGTTTAACGGATTAGTGTACATTTCCTGTGAGCATTGCCTTGTGACAATATGTTTAATATGTTTATGTGAACAAAAAAGAATAAATAACAATTTTTTGTAGAAAATTTAAACAAGGAATAAATTTAGTCGGTATAGCTTTTCTAAACCCCCTTTGCTTTTCCATGAAGAATAGAAAATAAAAGATCAGTTCGTGCTCAAGAGACCAATCGAGATATTAAAAGTAAGATATACTATAGACCATATTTACCTGATTTTGTATCTGCTTATGTTTTCTCCGGAGATCCCGACTGACTTGGGACAATTGGTCAATCTTATGCGACAACTGCAAGGTATCCAAAATTGCCATTTTGAAAAACTCTTCAAAAACTATTCGTTGCAAATAGTTTCAAGAGTTACACGTGATTTTATAAAGATATACAAACAGTGAATGTAGGTATTGATATTGTTGGTATGTACTGGTTAGTATAGAGATAAGTTTATAAGGTTTTTGTTGAAATGGATGGGCGGAAAACATCATTTTTGTATATCGAAAGATAAGATATTGTCAGACAGGTTAATGATAAGTCGATGGGGCATCGAGTGACCTTGATAAGTTGTAAAATAACTAGATATCGAGCTATTTGTAATATTTTACAAAGAAATTTTTTGTTAAATAAATTATCAGAATCTTTAAAATTATTTCGAACTAGGTAAAAGTATATTAATATTTTGCTGTTTAAGTAAATGTATGTTCAATTACCAGCTTTAAATCACGTCGTCATACAATTAGCATATGATTAAAATAATATTGAAGCATCGTTTAACTGTTACATATGTTAACTGTGTTACCAATGCTTCAATTTAATTCCGTTCAATATGCCACTGGCAGCATTCGTGACCGTCGTCACGTCATCAGCCTTAAATTCAAACAATATCATAATTTCTGTAACTACTTTCTGGTCTATGTTCAAATTAAATAATTTAGGAAGTTTAAATGAACGCTGTGATACCGTTACTACTACTAAGTACACTCTACTATCAACTAAGTATTTTAAAAGACTTCAAAACTTGATGAAATATACACAAAAAATAAACCTTTGAAAGAGACTTCGTTCTCACACTTCTTTTTTTCATCTGTCCTGGAAATCCACAAAGCATTTGTCTTAGAGGTATGTGATGCACATTTATTGAAAAACCTTACTATAATGACACAACCTAAATACGAATAAAGCTTCATTAACACGAAAGCATGTGATTTTTCACGACAATCAGCCAGTCATTGAGTTGATCTCCGTCGCTTCGTGTAACCTAATCTGGCTGGCACTATGTGCCCAATTTAGTTCGCAACCTGAACCTTATTACGCAGCTATAAAGCTTAGAATCGATGAGGAAGATACAAGCGTTGCCGGGCAGATTAGCGAGCTCATTCCATATAATTGCTTATTGTCTATTCTGTGCTGATTTCCTGCGATCAATCTCACTTTTGTGTTATATTTTATTTATGAGATTTTCACCGACATATAATTTTATTATATGTGATCACCATCAATCAGTTGTCTAGAGTGCAAAAATAAACTTAAGAAGAAACAAAGTCAACCTTTTAAATGAATGACATGACATGCTCAAGGATAAGAAATTAAGGAAAAAAATATTAAGAAGCTATTTACTCCTTTTTTTTTTAAGGTTTTCGTATAAATTGGTCAACCACATTTTCACAATTTTCCCTTTCCACGGTATATTAATGAATAATGGGTACCACAACGGTGTCCACAAATCTGAAACTTTATGAGAATGTAAAGTTCGATTAAAACTTAGTATTTTGTGCACAATCAGCAGTACATGTTTCTTTTTGTAAAAAATAACTTGATATCATTTACGAGTACAGCTTCTCAATATATTTTATAGCAATTTAAAGGTTTTCACAATCAACGTTGACGTCATATGTTGACGCTAGACTTCCGATAGGAATTGTCGGCATATTCTTCAGATCTCTGCCGTAAACAGACAAGTGATAAATAATGTCACACCTTGATATTGATGGAAGCCATGTTGATTGTAGCGTGATTAATGTAAAATCGTCAAATATCGTATCAATACGAAGCCGGTATCTTAAATACATAGGACTGGATATTTAAACGACGCATTAGACGTCTAAATAAACATTTTAATATGGGCCAGAACTACATTAAAAGCGATCTAATATCCACATGCTATATTAATTAAGTGTTTATAACTTTTAGCAGAAGGAATATTTGTTTTTCTGTTTGACCTATGTAGATATCATATTATTTACACTCATCACGCAACCATATTGATTTAAAAAAAAAACCTATATTAAATAGACAACAGTTTTAAGTAGCGCAATGAAAGGTGAAAACTAGTGTGTCCCATTAGAATCAATTTTGCTTGTGACTCTGTATAAAAATCCATACTAATATTATAAATGGGAAAGTGTGTGTTTGTTTGTTTGTCCGTCTTTCACGGCAAAACGGGGCGACGAATTGACGTGATTTTTTAAGTGGAGATAGTTGAAGGGATGGAGAGTGACATAGGCTACTTTTTGTCTCTTTCTAACCCCCCACTTCCCTAAAATGGGGGGTGGAAGTTTGTATGCAGCATTACGGGGGGCAAAGGGGAACCTATAGTTTCTCAGTTTCCGATCACTTAAACTTACAACGTATAAAAACGTACAAACAGAACATACAAAAGTACATCGTAGAAAACCCGCGCCAGACAGCCAGACACTGACTCAAACATGGCGTGAACACGGTGAGTCATGCGGATGGGGGGTAATTCAATAGCTCTTGGGTCACAGGCTTCACAGTCATGGCACACCGATGTGTAGCTCATATAGGGTGAACTTTACTGCTTGGATCGGTGGAGCCAAAAAAAGTTTAGCTGATATCATGACCGAATAAAAGGATATCTATTTACAATCGCAATAGTAAACGAATATGTTTGACTCCCAAACACTGAGTATGGCCTGACGCTTCACAATGCGAAGAAAGCTTTTGAAAAAACGAAAATTAAGATTTTATTACTTAGGTTTGTCAGTTAACGCATTTTATTTTGTACCTTAAGTGACTCAAGCGCTCTGAGTTAATAATGACTTCATATTTATTAGTGACTCAAACATAAAGCCACCTGTTCAACAATGCATTCAAATATAATAAGTAGAAATATATAGTCTAGTGATACAGTGATTCCATTCATAATTTATTCACAATTTTTTTATAATGGGATTTTTACTCTATTTATGGAAAAGTTATAATTTTAGCAGGCTACGAGTAAGTTATGTGTAGGTACCTTTGTCATTAAATAATTATTGCATGTCACTCTAGCGTCAAAAGAAATTAGGCAACTTCATGAGGTGATGTGACTTGATTCCTTTTAAGCTCCGGGTAACATAATATGTGTAAACTACATTTTAGAGGAGGTACGACACAGTTTTGCATACATTCCCTGAAATACGCGACGCGTTTATTATTCTGAAACTGACAGCTTTAAGCAAACCACGAAAACGTATTATATTTATAGTTTACGAAATACTGCGGTTACCATGAATGCTTGCAAAAACGTATTTTTCGCCTATCTGAACATATATGTTCAAAAACTTACAAAACATGACATGACTTTCACGCTATGACTTTCAATCGAGATTGAAGCGTCTGCCGTTTGAAACAAAGCTGCTTCTCATAAACCATTAAAGGCAAAATAGGAACTTTGTAAATGTTACCTCCGTTACGCTTGAAGCAATCAAGTGGCGCCCTAAACCTTTGTTAGGCAATATGTCTTTATGTTCTCGGTCATAAACAAATATACAGCTTTACACCTTATACCACAGCAATAGGGTGTAAACGTGTATACATGTTTATAGCCTTGATTGGTTAATGCCAATCTGCCCGAAATAGCTTTAAGGTGTCGTAAAGGCAGGTAATACAGTGTTTAGGATTCGTGACACTAATGAATAATGCGATGAGACAATGTGTCGCAAAGAATGTTATCATGCTAGAGAAATAATTGTGATTGCGTTTGTTACATAATAAGTTCTGAATAAAAAAGCGGCAGACTTGTAACAAAGTTTTGTAAGATGTAATAACAAACTGTCACAAATCTAGTTCTGTTAGAACAGTTCGCCTTTTGTTATTGTAACCCAGTTTCAAAAAGATTAAGGAAGCAGATAACGAACAGGTATTTACTCTGAGCAAATAAACAGTAGAGGAGTATTTTCTTGTGGTAGTTATCTGTGCACAAACAGTGTTATTGTCAAAGCAAAGTTTAAGATTCGCTAACTCGTGAATCTACCGGCAAATACTGCATTATTTGTCGTGGCAAGTAGATTTAGGCAGTCCTTCGTAATCGCAGAGATCAATAACCTCAGACGTTTTTAGTGATAACTTGATACCGTTCTACAACGTCACTGTGACGCTAATACTCCATAGGAGCTTGTCAATTAATTGCGACGCCCTAACTGCATTGGCGGTCACGCTGTTATGGAGAGGCAATGTAAGTATTGTACCTATGGCCAGGGTCTGTCTCACTCTAAGCATAGACAGAGAGAAACATACTGTCTTTTTCTTACGCTAATACCCTAACCACTAAATAATTTTAAACAAAAAAGAACCGACTTTAATTAGCTTCCACCTTTCCAAAAGCAAATGCTCAAGCTGCTGTAAAAATACTCAAATCACTATAGGTGTGCCAATAATAGTTGAAGATTCTCTCGATATCTCCATGATCACATCATCAGATCCTGACCTGGTAACAATGGAACCAACTGTGAAGTACTCTTTCAAACAAAAAAAGGATTTTCCAAATCAGTCCCGCCGTCTTCAAATAATCGGTGAACATACATAAAAAAGAAAAAAATAGCAAAAACAAAGATCCCGACGAACTGATAAGTTGATAACCTCCTCCATCGAAATCTTGAAATCAGTTGAAAAGGGATGTACCTAAATCTTATTGGAAGGACTGTACAATATGTGACATCGAGTTCAGGCTTCATATTTTTTTTGTAGCTTCTACTCGCCAAAAGACAACTCCTCACCAAATTTTAAGTTGCGGAAACGCTTGGTTTGCGAAATAAAAAATAATCATAGTTCCATATAAAATCCCGATTTTACACCGCCATGACACAATATTTTGCAGAGGAGAGGGGGGGAGTGTGATAGTGTTAGGTTCTGGCGCTTCGCCGGCCGCTGCCGCGGCACGCTCGCTTCGCTCGCTCGGCTCGCGCGCTGTAGGGTCGCAGTTCTACCTAACACTCCTCCTCGCTTCGCTCGTCGTCGTACCTACACCGACCTGCCTTAGAGTCTGTCTGATCTGAAACTACTTTGAACTAACCTAAAAAGTTCCTACAAAGTGTCATGTCTTATCCCCCGCCCACAGACCCCGCCAATTCTATTTGCGTTTTGTTTTACGCGTTTTAGTAAAATCGTACTATTTTTGATAATTATTAATCAACAAATTTCCACAAAATAATGCTTATAAATTAAAAGAATCGTTGAATAAATATCATGTAACTATTATTGTACACAAATAAGTCGAAAAAACTGTATTTATGTAAAAACTGAACATAAAACAAATCATCACGTTTTAGTTTTTCTCAACACGTTTAACGAAACGCAAATTATTGTGTCATGGCGGTGTAAAATTGGGATTTTATATGGAACTTTGATTATTTTTTATCTCGCAAACCAAGCGTTTCCGCAACTTAAAATTTGGTGAGGAGTTGTCTTTTGGCGAGTAGAAGCTACAAAAAAAAAATGAAGCCTGAACTCTATGTCACATATTGTACAGTTGAGCCAGCTTATTTCTTCTACTGTTACTGGATTTGTTGGTCAGCCAGACAGATATGTATAATGCTTCGGGACGCCCCGTTAGGGAAGCCCTTATTGATATTACGAGTACCGTGAATTTATCAATTGAATTCCTTTTCCTACCAAGTCGTAATTCGCAACCGTAGAGCGTGCATAACAAATGTTCTCGACAATCGATCATTTATCGTAACGGAAACCGAGCGGACAGAACATCTGGACTTGATCGACCGTCCACCCACCCGCTTGGATCCTCCACCGCGATCGCCTCTTTGACAGGAATAAAGTATCCTATGTCTGTTCAAGTTATTCAACATTGTACTACTAACTCGACCCCGATTTCATTACTTTTTTTGCTAAAATCTACATTTTGACCTAAGCTAAAACTATTATGTAAGTACGAGTACCTAAGATATCGTCGTGAGTGTAACCGTTTACATTTTGTAGTGTTAGTATGTCTCGCGAAAGTTTAGATTTAATACCTATGATTTGGCAAATATTTAGTAGGTAATTCATAGATGAATTATAGATAATTTGCCATTGAGTACAGGAGATGACATCCCTAAGAAAGTTTTTGTCCCAAAAGTTGTAGTGAAAATCACTACAAGTCTACTACTCTTTGATTCAGTCATAGCTGTCAACCGCCAAAATTTGTTCTAGATGTCACATCTAGTAGAATACATGATATATCAATGTAATTTCCATAACTTTTTGAAACATCACCTTTTTAAGCCCTTTAGTTTTTGTGTTTGAATTGATCTAAAACTAATTAAATATGTTTGACTAGTTTAACTGTTAAAAAAAATCTGCTTCTCGTGTATTTTGTATTGATGAAAATTAATTTATTTTTCCCATCTTTCTTGTCAAAAGTAACGTAGTAATTTATACCAACCAATACATATCAACAATATTTTTAAAGATTATGTTTATTTACGGGGTATTATTACTTTTGGATAAATAAGCTCAACTTTGCTGGGGTTGATAATATTATTTCTACAGACAGGGCTTAAAAAAGAGGCAATAAAGCTAAAGGGTCAATATTTACGGTTATCAATTCATATCGTGAATTTTTGGGGGCAGAAATGATTTCGTGTGTTTATAACTTTGTTTATTGTAAAATAGTTACCAAACTATGAATAAAACGTAGGCAGTATGATCAAAACGGGCTTAGAGATGTTCAAATCGTTTCTTTTTTAACAGTTTTTGCCTATTTTTTGGCGAATATAAATCATTTCTGCCCCCAAAAATCCGGGGTATGGTTATCATCCGAATAGACGATGACTGAAAGACTAGAACCGCTAATAAAAATACCTGTGATTTATCTACCGATCTTCTTCATAACGCTTCATAGTAACAGTAATCACATTTTTAATCTCACATTAGACGAAAACAGCCACAAAATACAGATTCAGAAATTACTCTTTGATAGAATCGATTCTATATTAGAACTCGAAATTTAGCTAATAGGATTAACAGACGTTTAAGATGTTTCATGGTTATAAATTAGACTTTTATTCATTAATCTGGTTAATATTTTGTGCCTGTTTTTAAATCACTTTTTTTGAAGAACGAGCATAAACCGTTACATTTGGCGCCCAAAATCCAAATATTCATTCTTAACAGCAGGAGGTGTCAACCAATGAGCATGCTCCCACGGGGTCACGCACGTAGCACGAATCATTACGCGAAAAAAGGGAGAAACCCTAAAAAGAACTTACACTTTCAATAATCAGCTGTTTTTCCTGCAGCTGCGACTCCTGCTGGCGTAGCGTGGCCCGCTGCTTTTCTGCGGTGCTGCTCAGTCGGGACAGGACTTCCTGGTCGTGTTCACGGGCTGGGGAGGGCGGGGCACTGGTGCCTGATCAAAATATAACACGCCTTAGTCTTTATACGAGTCGAGCCTAAATTTGATGATGCTTAGGCTGGAAAGATATGGCGTGAGTTAATAGGAAGGGCGGTTTAACGACGCCCATGGCCATAATGATAAAAGTATACGACTACGAACTACATGATTTAACTCGTAAAATTCGAAATAATACTCTAACTTCAGCTGCCGTCAATTTAATATACACAACATTTTAATATACGATGACTATTATATTTACAATTTTATTGTAATTTAAACCATTCAGTATTCAGACTAAATAGATAATATGATCGCATCATTTTAAAGACAGTAACACGTGCTCTAGTAAAAAATAAATGCATAGGTGTGTATTTATTCAAACAAAAAATAAAAGTAACCAGGCCTGAACATAATTTTCCTTTATGTCATCCGAACGAATTCATGTCGTATTTAACTACAGTTACCAAGTTAAGCTGCCGTCGTTAGAGCATGACATTCACACCACGTGGATTTACTCATCGTGTCATGAAGTAATCATTCGCTAACTAAATTTTAACGATAACATCACAAATTATGTTTAGTAATAATTACCATAATGGACGCGTGGTCCGAAACACTAGCGTGTATATAGAAAGTCATATTGTGTTAGGTAACTTTTACGACATATGCCCGTTTAAAATTGGACAGAGTAAGTGTAGGGTTATTCTCAAGGTTATTAATTGGGCAACACGATAATGGACTGTCGCTATTGACAATAAGGTTTATAATGGCGAACAGGTGAGGCCAGACTAGATTGGCAACCACAGAGAACTATGTGTTGGCAACGCAGGTGGCGCGATTTTAAGCAGAAGTAATGTTATTGCTAAAGGCTGGTGCGCTAGGCATGGTAATTACATAGTAAATAACTAGAGAAAAGTAGGTCGTCTGAGTTAGTCTTTTTATGCTAAATCTGGAAGCGTTGCTAAGCTGCACCAATTAGTGGAGTACGGGAACGCCTTTTTAACCTATAAAAATGACATAAATCACAAGTCCGAATTTATTTTGTGACCTGGTAGAATATGTTAAGTACTAATAATAAAAAATATTTTCTAACAATTGTTAGCATTGCGCTAGGTATAATACATGTATTTGTTTGCTACACATAGAAAAGATTATGTAAGTTTTATTTTTCTCCACCAGGCTATCGCTTTTTACTATTGCAACATAAATTCACATTTTATAACGGTTTTGTCAAGAGCATATGTCGTCTTAGCCATTTGTAATTCGTTTAGAATTCAAGGTCACTTACATTTTGACAAATTGTTTTCGATTATGCTCACATAATCTATTGACCAAACTGTTATAAAATGACAGATGATATTGAAATAGATGAATGCAATAGTATGGTAAAGGAAAATATATCTTGTATAATCTTTTCTTGTCGTTATTAACAAATATCTATATAATACCTAGCGCGACGTCAAAAACTGTTAGAAAATATTTTTTACTATAAGTAATCATATCATATTCTCTAACTAAAAAATAAAATCGCACTTGTGAGTTATCGAAGCTCAAAACTGTTCGCGTACTGTACTAAATCAATACAGGCTACTTTCGATGAAATAGTAGATGGCATCCATGTACTTAAAGTTGAATGACTTGTGAAGGTCCCCGGAGTTCGGTGCATACGGGTCAGGTCAAGAGCAAAACCGATACCAACATAATAGCAGGAGGTATGGTAAGGTGCAACCCATTTCTTAAGTTTTATTTTTTAATTAAAACAAAAGTCAACCCATCAAGTAAAATGTTCACACACGAATCACGACACGACCATTGGAATAAAAGGCCGGGTGTACAAAAGATTGTTACCTATCTCGATATTTATTAAGGAGTTTCATAGGTGTCTTACCATCGCCTGGAGCATTTATAGTCCGCCTCAGCCTCTTGTTCTCATCCTGGAGACGAGACACGGCCGTCACTAGGTCCGCGGACTCCGTCCGCCATTGCTCCTCTATCGCTTCTATTTCCTGTGGAAATGGAAACAAATTTCAATGGCAGTAGTAATTAAATACATTCGCGATAGGAAGACCTCGGTGCATTGATAAGCTTATCAATTCGCAAGGTGAATATACGCACGAAATATTGGTCAAGGACTGTTTTTATTTAGTATTTGACGTAACATGTCAATAAAGAGTTATAGTTTGGCCGAGTCTGTGTTACCTCAAGCATAGACAAATCATACTGTCTTTTTCTTACGCTAGTACCCTCACTAGTAAAAAGGGGAGGTGCTAGGCAGGAGCCAGACTATTTTTCCCTTCAGTGAATAACCTTTTTCAGAATCTCCTCAGATGGTATGTGGGTACCTACCTACGTTTAGTACTTTGTCACAACAACATGCTTACCCGCGACTATACTAGCAATAAAAGACAAAGAACTGTTTTTATTATTAAAGTCAAGGTAACCTGAAAATACATTGTAGAAAAAGACAAGCAATTGTTTTTTTCATTATTCAAATCATGTCATGTTACCTGAAAACACATTGTAGAAATTGAACTTATGTTAATCTGAAATGTTAATATAAAAGTACGCCACACAAACTCACGTAGTAAATAAAAATCAACAAACGTTACTATACCATACAATTACTGTACTAACAACAAGTCTGTTACCTGATTATCAATGGACTTTATGTCTTTACCATAAGGATTATGATTAATCAGTCAAACAGCATGAGCGATGGTACCTGTTAGCATGCTATTAATTGACTTTCGCTGTATCTATTGCACGTTTTTTCACATGAATCACAATAATCAGTGTGTACGTTTTATCTATGAAGGAGATATTGCATGCATGTCTAATGCCTGTGAATTATAATCTACTTGTTCTATGAGAATTGTTAAATTAACATTACGAAACTATTGGACTAGATAAATAGAGGCATCCTCAAATATTAGTCCTTCGATATTTTACTTGGATTTAGTCCAAATATGGTGTGGGTTATAATAATTTTAAGGTCTAGTTTTGGCAGACGAGTAATCTTGGCCACATATGTACAGGATACCACCGAAAGACGCCAAGATCAAAGATTATGAGCTAACTATATAGCATTTAGCCGCCGCTTGGTACGTTTTTGAGAGCAATGAAACTTAGCACTTTGGTTTTTTTTTTACTATCTTGACTTAGATCCAAACGTCTGGCAGCTGTTTATCGGCGGAGGTCTACTATATTTTAAATATCCAATTTTCTAGTGCATGGCATGAATACTGATGTGCATGTTGCAGGAAGTCTCAGAAAAATTGCAATAGTTCTTGGAAACTTCTAGAAACTTTCACAAGAAATGTAGGAAATTTAAATTTAAGAAACCGAATGTATCAATCACAATACAAAATTATGAGAAGTTTCCGATATTTTGGAAAATTTCCGTCTGCACATCAGTAGGCATGAATATGTGACATTTTCAAGTCAAAGGTATGTGACATCTTCAAGTCAAAGGTACATCATTGTCAGTTGTTAATAAAGTTCATTTCTAAAGTATTTTTTATGGAAGCAACGCCCTATTGACACCTGACAATGATGGACCTTTGACTTGAAAATACATACCACATTATGTTTACACTTTTGCACCTTACTCCTTTGTAATTAGGTGCAAACGTGTAAACATATAATAGGCATGATGAATTTATTTCATGTATGGTATCAATCGATTCGTTTTGTTGTAAGGATCAAATGTCTATATGGGGCTAATTGCGTCAAAGCAACACAAAAGTCAGAAATGAGATTCAAAATCTGTCACTCGCTTTTGTTTCTCAAAACGCTCCTAACAAAATGATATGCAACAGTGACGTCACGGTTGCATAGTCGCCTTGTTTAAAGTATGGAAAAATTATGAAACTGCTATTTTGACGGTAAAATATTCCGTTTATGTGTATGGTTAGGGAACGTACCCATACTACGTGACCCGTTTAGGGGGGGGGAGGGGGGTCGACAAAATACTACTCTTGGTCACAAGAGGGAGGGGGGGGGTTTAGGTTTACGTCACGTAATCAATAATTATTATAATTATGCTCTAGGGAAATCTCGCGCAATTTTTTTTTTTCACTTTTTAATTATGGTTTGCACGCACCTTGAGGCGTTCCGCGGCAACCGCCGTTTTAATAAATACAAATATGCGCCAAATTATGATATTTTTTACTTTCTGTTTGCAAAAAACAATATTAAGAATTACTACGTGACAACCACTGGGGGAGGGGGGGATCTTGGTCACCGAGGGGGGGGGTGAAAATTGTAAAAAAAAATTGGTCACGTAGTATGGGTACGTTCGTTCCCTTATTATACAATTTATTTTACGATAAAAAGTAAGAAAACGAATGGTGTCATTGTTTTTTAGAATTTCATACTTTAATAAAATCGTAAAATTTTAGAATTTTGAAGTCTCGTATCTTTGAACCCATTTCAATAGATTTTTTAAAATTTTACTTTATTAGGATATATTTATCACTTTGCATCCATTCAAGTTAATTGTATTACAAAATTCAACATGTGTCATCATTCCTATTGACGTCGACTGTACATAAATTAGGTTTTGGTTTCTCGATCTCAAACTTGATCGTTGTACAGTCAAGTGTAAAAATATGGGTGTACTCATCTTACTCAAAAATATGTCCCATACTATCTTATTCCGTTGTAATAAGTGCGTAGTACCATATTTATAAGACGATTTTTTCGATACGTATTTTTGCACTTGACTGTACTGCACAGGGGTAAATGACTGACCCCTATAATTTGTAAGTGTCGTTATGTTGCTGAAAACGTGTTGCTCCTTCTTACTTTGTCGTGTCAATTGTCATACATGTACATATGTTTATTTTCGGGATTTTGTTTACCTACTGAAACTCAAATCATCGTCTAGGCCATTGTTCTAGGACTACAGATTCCAATAAGATTACATTCGGTCAATAACGTAACGTATATACTCTAACTATAATAAAACAACGTGACTGTCCTTCTGTGAGTAGATAGACCTACCGACCGAGACCTACTCACAGAATGACAGTCACGTTGTTTTATTTTTTATGTACATTGTTTTGAATACTTATAGCAGAAATTAAAACATTGTTTTGTATACAAATAAACATAGGAATATATTGACCTTGTCGGCATAAACAAACCATTATAAATATTGTATTGTACCGATGAAATTACAGTTCCGCCGCAACGATTTGCTCTCATTATCAAGTGGAATGATCTTCAAACCATAATGAAACATTTTTTTTTATACCACGACGGTGGCAAACAAGCATACGGCCCGCCTGATGGTAAGCAGCTACCATAACCTATGGACGCCTGGAACTCCAGAGGAGTCACATGCGCGTTGTCGACCCTTTACAAAAAGGAGAATTCACTGTGTTGACGGCTTAAGGAACAAGAGGGTCCCTCAACGTCAACACACTGGGTCCCCTTAGAGCTCTTTGGCAACCTTACTCACCAAAAGCAAATGCTCGAACTGCTATAAAAAAAACCGGTCAAATGCGTGTCGGACCACGCATAATGGAGTTACATGTATGGAGCGCCCCCATAAAAATATTTTTTCCTGCAATTTAACTACATAACTAAATAGCGGCATACAAAATACACCTCATGTCAAAATTTTATTAAAATATGTCTTATAGTTTCCGAGTAAAGTGGCTGTGACATACGAACAGACGGACATGACGTAACTATAAGGGTTCCGTTTTTGCCATTTTGGCTACGGAATACTACTACTGTTTCGGTAACGTTATGCAAACTGAATCGCCAAGTAAAAAGAGCGTATGTCTCCGTCCCTGAAGGTTGATACTGTATTTTTTAATAAAACGGCAAAACTGGTCGTAGTTGTAGATTCGTGTTCTTTGCAAGTAAAAAGGGGAAAAACTGGTGTTGTAACTATGGAAGTTATGCCGTGGTGCGGTGACGCAGTTGTTGGCAATGAAGATAACTGTTATTTGGAATAGCAACGTATGCAATGATTAAGGCAACAGGGGGCCGATTTTTGACTTTCAGCGCTCAAAGCTCGAATTCAAGGTAATTAAGCTCGATAATAATCGGCAATCGCACACAAAAGTTTGTCGCCAAGATTCTCGCATGAAATTAGTAGTTTAAATGATCATGATCTTAAATTCCTATCGCTCTAATTTTTAAAACGCCATGTCATCGTTTTAGACAGAGTTTTAAAAGTCAGATTCGAGCGCTCGAATCTCAAATATCACCCCCCTGGTAGCTTTACAATCTCTTCTAGAAAACTACTTGCAACCGAAGTGATACAAAAAATGTACTTGTAAAAGTGATAACTATCAATTTGTCACAAAGGCAGGATGAGTATGCCATCAAGCCCAATCATTCAATTAAATAGAACCTATTGTATCCTTTAATAGCCGGCAGTTACTGTTATGACGGCATTTAGGGCCTGTTTCACAATGTCCAAGTAAAGTATTGGATAGCTAATTTACCTGCAAAACTTAGCACTTTATCTACCAGTTAAGCTTATTTGAAGATTGTGAAACGCCTACGATGACTTCATTAGTCAGATATTAGTGGCAAGTAGCTTATTCAGGACTTTACTTGGACATTGTGAAACAGGCCCTTAGTATTAGATGTACTAAAGTGCAGGAAAAAATACGAGTAAGGATTTTTTTTTAATATAAATGATATGAAGTAAAACCTTGAAACTAAATAGATCAAGAGTAGGCCGTAGGCAATATTATTTCATCGAGTAGCAAAATTTGGCTTATTTAGGGTAATGCACGATAAAAAGTTATGTATTTTAGTACTTTGTCGTACTTGCTTTAGTCAATTTTCGCCTTAAAACAACAAACTTGGCTAAATAACAAAAGCTCCAGGTTTAAGGTCAGCTACCATTTTCGTTATAAGTAACCAGGTTGATTAGTACTTTCGAAAGGCATAAGGTTCAATTTGGTATTCGATGAGGTAGATTTTATAATGATACTTTTGCTGACTGTACAAAATGCTCTAACTTTGGCTCAGGCTACCATATTTTAATAAACATGAACATAGGTACCACACCCAGCCAAGGACATGCCTGCTCCGGACAAGCCGGCATACCCGGGGGCACAAGTTTTTGAGGAGACACGCTCTGGGATGGGTAAGGACGAGTTACCACACGCGGCAGTAACCCACAATCGACCTGTTATGCAGCCTGGCTCAGGCTACCATATTTTAATAAACATGAACATAGGTACCATACCCAGCCAGGGACATGCCTGCTCCGGACAAGCCGGCATACCGGGAGGCACAAGTTTTTGAGGAGACACGCTCTGGGATGGGTAAGGACGAGTTACAACCCGCGGCAGTAACCCACAATCGACCTGCTATGCAGCCTGGCTCAGGGTACCATATTTTAAGATGATATTATAATGCAAGGGCGGCAGCGAGTTTTCGCCATTTATACCTATTCTATCATATACTGACGTGTAATTTTATATTATGAATAAATAACTATTATGGTAATTATTATACTTATTATTATAATACATACAATTTTTTGATCATTGTCTTCTGTCTGAGAGAATACATGAGGTGTTTCTCATATGGGATTTTTTATTTGATGAGCTATTTTATACCTTATTTAATTACACATATAAAGTAACTTATAATTTGCGTAACAGATACTTAATTATTTATAAATTGTTCATTTGTTAAATTGTATCAATTAAGCTGATAAGTGATAACATTAAAGTTATAAATCACAGATATTTACCTTATAGGTAAAATATGTAAATATCTGTTTATAGATTACTTAATGAGTTATTTTATACCTTATTTAGTTACATATATAAAGTAACTTATAATTTGCGTAACTGATACGGCAACTTAATGATTTATAAATTGTTGTTCATTTGTTAAATTGTATCAATTAAGCTGCTGATAAGTGATAACATTAAAGTTATCAATCACAGATATTTACCTTATAGGTAAAATATGTAAATATCTGTTTATAGATTACTTAATTAACAAAATATGAATCATCATTAATGTTATGCCACAGCTCAAACTGGCTTAACTGTAGGTAAATTTTTGGCCCAATATCTGGCCAATGGGTCCGCCGGATATCCGGTATCCGGCCAAACAACTATCCATTACATCTCTAGTACAGATACAGACACATTATTATATTATATCAATTAAAGCATATGCGCTGACCGCCTCATGGTACCTTTTTAAATAAACTGTCACAGTATAATAAACAAGAAACATGCCATGTGTACTCTTTAAACTTATTATCAAACATTTTTTATTTACCCTTACCTTGTGTACCTAAAACAAATGCCGCGAGTGTCATAAGACGCTGCAGTATACGGAGTAAAACTGCAGGTTCTATAAAAATTGAAGATAAAATTCGAATAAAATGGACTAATGTATCAAGAATCAATTTTTAGGGTTCCGTAGCCAAATGACAAAAAACGGAACCCTTATGGATTCGTCATGTCTGTCCATCCGTACGTCACAGCCATTTTACTCGGAAACTATAGGACGTATCTGAATAAAATTTACACATAAGGTGTATTTTGTATGCCGCTACTTGGCTATGTAGATTAAAAAAAAAATTAAGGGGGGGGGGCGGGCCTCCATACATGTCCTTAACAATTTTTTTTGACTAAATATCAACATGTGACACATCAATGATAGGTCTTTAAAAATAACATTGAGGTTTCTTTTTTTTCTGAAATAATCGCTTCGAAAGTCAGAAAAATTGTGCCCACCCCCGCTGTAACCTTTGAACCGTAACTCCAAAAAATATGAAAAAAATTGAGGAGATGCGTCTTATCATATACTTTCTACGTAAATTATTTTATTTTGAACATTATCGGTTTAGCCATTTTTGAGTTATCTCCAAAAAGACATAGGCACCAGATACGACCTTTTGGTATTAGTTTGGTTCTTATTCCATTGAACCCTCCTATGTGTGGTCCGACACGCACTTGGCCGGTTTTTACTTTTGAATTGATTTACTTTAATAAAAATCCGTTTCTAGTAGCCTTAGCTATTTTATTGTCTCGCAAGAGGTGAGAAAAGTAGAGTATACTCCTCGGCGATAAAGCTGTTTTTGTCACGGGCGCGCTTGAACCCCTCACTGCACTCAGGACTCAGTCTTAATTCCCTCGCTTCGCTCGGGAATTAACTCATAACCCCCTCGCTGCGCTCGGGAGTAAAATCTGGAGTCCTTCGTTACGTTCAGGATTCAATATTGCGGCCGTGACATAAAACAGTGCTTTATCCCCTTGGTGTACAATCTACTATAAATAGACCAAAGTGTCAAAAGGGCACCCTTCAGAAACACATGAATAATTCAGATTGAATTTGCTTTGAATATCATTACAAAAATATTTTAATAAATACTTCATTAAAATAATTAACTATGCAATAAATATGTACCCTATATAATTTTTAATAAACTGCCAAACCATATAAAAAATGAATTCAATAAAAATAAATTTATAAACTCTTTGAAACAATTTCTTCTTCTTCTCTAACCAACCATACAAATATCACTGTAATAATTGTTCCAATTAATTGTCAGACTCTCTCATTCCTAATATTGTGTTAATGTATTGTTAATACAATAAATTATGAATATCTAAAATAAAATATTACTCAATTTAAGTGAAAATTACATAACAATATTAAATGAGAAATTTATCAACACAAATTATTATTTTAATGTGTTTATAATCGTTATTATTGCTAATAAATTTAACATTGCATACTTTCGTGTAAGCAGCCATGCTTAGTACCATTTACACTGCCCTCACAGGGTTGTATTGAGAGTTTGAAACATATAATAACCTATTCTTCACACCTATTGTACACACAAAGCAAGGAATAGAATGATATGTGATGATCAGAGACAGGTAGAAATTTTAGGACGAAAGAAACACACAATTTTTCTGACTTTCGAAGTGATTATGTCTGAAAATATTTACTTAATCACAAAATGTTCAAAGAAACCATGATGTTATTTTTAAATACCTATCGATTGATGTGCAACATTTTGTTATTTACTTTATTTGTGCAAACTTTTTTGAAATATACTTACATGTATCGACCGCCTCTCTTAAAATATTTTTTCTGCAATTTAACTACATAACTAAATAGCGGCATTCAAAATACGCATTCTTTTATTTTCTGAGTAAAATGGCTGTGACATATGGACAGACAGACGGACATGACGAAACTACAAGGGTTCCGTTTTTGCCATTTTGGCTTCAGAATGGAACCCTAAAAACTGGTAATTTCATTTTATTTTTAATTATATAGGCTTAATCCATGTTAGTTATTAGTTAAACATCAAAGTCACATAAATTGCTACCTGCCGCCGATCTTTAATGATTTATGAATTTCAAAATGCACATTCAGAAACTCAATGCCCACTGGCTTGCCTTAAGCTCCTTGCAATTGAAGTTTAATACATTTTCTTGCTTTGAATTGTGGTATTTCATGCTTGTGGTGATTTTGGGCTAATCTTTATGAATATAAATTACTCGTCTTATACTGTAGATAGACTTTAGTGATATAACTATTTGTTTATATCTATTATTGATAGAGGATGAAGTGAAAGCTGGATAGATTACACAACTGTATACATATGACTTAAGATCATTTTACCTTTCTAAAACTGAAATGAAACTTGATACTAGACAAAGTTTGTCCCAAATGTAAATCTTGTTTCTGTTAACTGTCATAGGTAATGTTTTAAAAACATTTGTACCAAAATAACCCTCACAAATCTTATGCAAATCAACCTTAAGTAGTATTTTAAATTCAATACAGTAATATGACAGCTCTTCAGAGTTCGAAATTATCATGATAATTATGATCTCTGATATTTATCACGATTATATAGGATAATTTTTTAATTAAGGATTTTAAAAATTATTCCTCAACAACTACTGTAGATCTTCACGCGCCATATTTTTTTGTACAGTCCACCTTAACAAATTTTGGGTGATAATTATTGCGATAACTATAATTGATATTCATCCTTTCCAACCCTGCAGCTCTTGTCATACATTGGCAACCACTTTGTATGGAAAGCGCTTTCTGATTACTGTATTAAATAAAATAAAAATACTAGGTTAGTGCCATAATAGCCTCAATGAGGCTTGTGTACAATATATATAAAAGATAAATACTTAAATACATAGAAAACATTTGTGACTCTGGAACAAAATATTCATAATAAACACACAAATGAATGTCCTGGCCAGGATTAAAATACTGGACCTCTTGCTTTGTAGGCAGGGCCCTACCAACTAGGCTAAGAGGCTGTATAGTGAATTTAAAATCTGTTGTTCCTCACCCTACCTTAGCATGTTTTCTATAAAATCTATTATGCATGGTACTTTTACCCAATGTTATTTATTTATCAACAGCGTAAAAAATAACTTAACAACAAACCTTCACATCAGCACAGAACTACACAAAAACTGTTCAGTACAATGCATAACTCATTATTATACCGAATTGAAGGCAATTATCGTTCGCAACGCCGCGGTGATGTCAATGTCGCGCAATACTAGCGTCCATCGGCTTCTATTGCTGTACTTATACTTTTGCAACTGCACCTAGTGACGAAACTTCTGCCGTTCGAGCTACTAACCACTGCACGCACTATCCAATCAACTATTTTATTTGCTTAGCAGTGACCTCTAACACCTACCTTTTCAAAGCGTTGTCTGTATTCAGCCTTCTCTAGCTTGTCGTTTTCAAGTTGAGAAATCCTCGCCGTCAGCTCCTGTAGCGCCTGATTCTCTTTCTCGTTCCGCACAGCCAGGTTCTCCAGACACTCCAGGGCATTAATCACCTTTGGCAACAAGGCTGTCACTGCGTCAGCCCCGTATTTCTCTATAATAATCTCGCATTCCTTCCCGATATCCGATGCCAGGTCATATACGTCGACCACAGTGACTTCGTCCTCGAACTCCGTCATTTTGGCGGAAAAACGCCTGTGGTACGGCATCGAAATCACCTTGTTTTCACTTCACAGCACCGCATAAAGGTAAACGTCCGAATAATTCACATAAAGCTATCCACCTTTCGCAAATGCGCCATCATTACTGAAATGTCAAATTGTATTCAGTGGTAGGGAGGTGCCGTTCCGTTCCACAGAATTGATAACGTTGTAACGAATCGTTAAAACGTGTTAATACCGCGTTATTAACTAATAAATTTCATTTTGTTTGTGGAAATTTACTTACCACATCAAAACTTAGAAAATTGGTTGAATTCTCTGTAAATTCTCTAAGCATCAAAATGAATTTTTGAAAGAAATATTTATATATTTTTATAGAAAGCATTTAAGCGGTCTACAGACGTAAGCGACTAGTCAGATGATTAGAACGAGATGGAACTATAGTTAGAATGAGAGGTCAGCTGTCAAATTCAAAATGGTTGTGTTGTTCAATCGAATGCACATTCAACCGGCGACTTGATATGGGTTTTTCGTGTTACGAAATATTTGAAATTATTTTAGAAAATAATTAATTTTGTTGAATTCCAAATTTTATTCAAAAAATACTAAAGAATATAGGCTAGGCATCCGATTAGAGTAAGAGGGAACTATATACTTAGAATGAGACGAAAATGGTCAAATCTCTTGTCCCGGTACGACGTGGGTGGTCCATGGATATATATGAAGTTGATCTAAGTAATTCTTACATTTTTTTCCCTAACCAAACTTGAACCTTATTACCGAGCAAAACAGTCGTTTATAGAAGACTATTAAAAAGTAGTAAAAAAGTAAAAACGGTCCAATAGAGAGCATAATGTAGGGGGTGGTATCTCACTCGCACTCGTTACAAAATTGTCATATTTGACACATATTGATATTTTGATTGTCTGATTATTTTATTTCAACCTATTTCGGTCTACAGACGTAAGCGACTATTCAAATGATTAGAACGAGATGGGAATATAGTTAGGATGAGAGGTCAGCTGTCGAAATGGTTGTGTGATCATAGTGTGATCAATCGAATGCGCATTTATCGTTTTACAATATATTTTAGGAAATAAATAATTTAGTTTATTTAAAAAAAAAGTCAAAAAATACTAAAGAGTATATCTGTTTACAAAAACATATTAATTATTGACTATTTGGTAGTGTGTTAATATTAGTTGAAAACGTGTGTGAAATTAAACGTCAAGTTGGGAGTGGGGAATGTCAACTGTGACGTCAGCATCGTGTTGACGCCATATCGCGGCGAGTGTATACCTCTTATGATTTGATAATGGACGTTTCGCTTTACGATTTTTTTGTGATTTGTTTAGAAAATTAAATAAATTGTGTATAATTTAATTTTTTTATTCTAAAATTACCTACATAAGAAAATACTGGGTAACGTGTTATTTTTATCGAATGTATATCATTAAATTCAACGTCATGCTAAAGAAACTTGATGGTGAAATGTCGCAGCGTCGTGTTGACGCCAAACCGCGCCATCCTTTTTTTGTTGGGAAAATTTTATAGATAGAGAGCGAGCCACGTCAGATATGACACAATAATGATAGCAACGAAACCCCTTTCGTCACTTTTCTATACTATGCTTATTTCTAGATCTGGACATCTGGCAGCTGTAAAGTGGTGGAGGTCAAAGAATGCAAACCACTTCAAGAAAACCAATCCTAGAGTTCTGGGTTTGATGCAATATGATATGAAATTACATAAATAATAATCTTAAAACAAAGTAGGAGATTTTTTTTTGTATGGGACAAGTCGCCCCGGCTGGCCAACCCTCCATACAAAACTATTTTTTTCGTGAGATTTTTTATTTTAGTTTTAAGTCATCCTGATGGGCATAATTGGTAGGTATCGCTTTCTGTTACACACCAGCATTTTTGTTACACTTTGTAAAGTCACAATAACATAGTAAGGTTAGGTACATTTGGATGTGGTTGGTTTAATATAAGTATGTACTTAGTAAAAGTAACTCCGTTTATCTACCTTTCTTTTAATTATTCGCGCCGAATGAGATAAAATTAGGCATTTAGAATTTTGGGAAAGGGCATGGGATAGTTTTTATAAATAACCGAAACTATACCTTAAGGGTAGGAAAGGGGAAGAATTTACTATTGGAATTGAATGTTTGTTATTACATTTTATATCATCATCATTATATAAGCCGAAAGACGTCCACCGCTGAACATAGGCCTCCCCCAAAGAGTGCCACAATGACCGGTCCTGCGCTACCCGCATCCAGCGGACTCCCGCCACCTTTACCAGGCCATCAGTCCACCTTGTGGGGGGTCTACCGACGCTGCGCCTTCCGATTCGTGGTCGCCACTCGAGAACCTTTCCGCCCCAACGGCCATCGGTTCTACGGTGCAATGTGCCCCGCCCACTGCCACTTAAGTTAAGCAATTGATGATGATGATATCGGTTACTTTGGTTCTGCTGCGGATGGCCTCATTTCTGATGCGATCACGCAGAGAGACTCCAAATTGCCCTTTGCATTGCATAGCATTACATTTTATATAGACGATTTATAAAAAAAATATGTTTGTTATACTTACAGAAGTTTGAGAAGTTACAGACAAAGACGCGAGTAGAAACTTATGAAAATTAAATGAAGTAGAAACAAGCAGGTAGAATAACAAACAGAAAAATAATAATGTTATACAACAAGCAAACTTAAATTATCCCTTTAAAGGATCTCTTCAAACGGTTAATTACTTTTTTTGTCTATTGTATTTAGATACTTATCTACCTATTACGAGTATTACTTGCCTAACTGCTTATTTTATTGAATTTCTAATTTACCTCTTTCTATTATTGTGCCTAATACCTACCTATATAGGTACCTCTGCCTATTTGTGATTTGTATTTAGGTAGGTAATTGAAATAATGTTACTTAAAAAGTAAATAACAGTACAACAAAGAGCCCGCAAAGTTCAAGTACTAACGCATATTATTGTAGTCAACAAAGTACGTATCTGAACTATCTGATAAAGAACCGGCCGACATATGTTACAGTTTTCAGTGTTGTTAAAATATCGATTATTAGCCGCCGCCACGCGCGAAGCAACAGTTGGTGTTCGTAAACAGCCGCGAACGAACGCGCGACTTTCCCGCGCCGCGTAAACAATATTTTTTTAATATTTTTTTTTTCGAAATGAATTTACATAGCAAAGCCAATAAGTTTGTGTGCCCCAACGACAGGCAGTTGTCACTACGCGCCAAGTAAGTTGATGGAAATTGGAGTCGCGTCAAGTTTTCCAGATGATCGGAGTTTTGTTAGTTTTCCATGGAATTGATAAAGTTTGGAGTAACTTGTTATTGAGACGCTTAATCCTGCACTGTAATTCTATTGTATGTTTGAGTATACTCACGTTCTTTTTTTCCTGAAAATTAGCCCATACAGATTATTCCTTAAATAAGTGTATAATGTACCTACTCGTATATTCAGCGCTATAGATGGCTATAATTTTTATTCAGCAATATTTTTTTCTTTTTTTAATATTTATTTAAAAACATTAACTTGCTAATTTCTTAATTTTTTTGAAACAAATATTTCCAAAGTACCTATATCGATTCAATATTTTTATAATGACTAGCTAAATAAAGTAAACGGCGTAAATGCGGACAATAAATCAGGCACTTGAGTAGTAGAGTTAAAACCAATTACGAGGTGTTTATAAACATTAATTCCAAAGCTCAGAAAGAGACGGAAATCGAAATTAGCTCGGGCTTGCCTACTAATATCCCTCCTCGTACAAATAAACCCTTTTTTGTTTAATTTATATTTTAAATCACGATATTACTTTTTATTCGGTACATCGGTGCTACGTCTACTACGCCGTAGCTCGTAGCATTTTCCTGCTTTGAAGCAAATGTACAATACCAAGGGCACGATTCGAAAAATAAACACACACACTGGACAGACACAGCTCCAACCCATTGTACCAATGTTGTACCAATGTGAGACCAATGTGAGACCAATGTGTGACCAATGTGAGACCAATGTGAGACCAATGTTGAATGAAAATCTGTTCGAATAGCAAATGTCAATGTCGTTATAGCGTTGAGTTGAATTGCGTTGAGTTGGGTTGGGTTGGAGCTGTGTCTGTCTAGTGTGTGTGTTTATTTTTCGAATCGCGGCCCTGGGCTCATAAAAAGGGTCAATGACAGTACATCTTTTCTAACAACTTTTTTTCAACTTTTCTAACAAGAAAAAGCTATCGATACAGATTTCCATAAAGTTAAATGAATAATCGTAATTTTCCGTAGCATAAGCAACAGTTCCCTCCAACGAGGCGAGTAATGATAAACTCTAATATTCAAATGCTTCAAACTCAAATAAATTGCATTATTTATGTCAAAGTCAAGCTTAATACTTTCGTATTAAAGTCCACTTTTCAATACGCTGAGAGATACGTGAATGGGCAAATTAACCGTCGATTTGTCAATGCCAGTGAGCGGACCCTGTGAGTATCACATTACAGAGACTGGCTCTAGTCTTTACTTGCCCTTGGCAAAGCCGATCACTGGAAGAACTGATTGATTTCGGTAGAAATGAGGTCGAACCCAATTTAGTTGTAAAGAAAGAAACCTTATTGGTTTCAGGACACAAAGCGTCCTTTAGCAAATCTCTGTTTGCTATGGTCTGTTAGATAATGTTTTGAGTCATTCAGTCTGCAGTACTTACTTCGATTGTAAAATAAAATTTACAAAAAAAATATAATACAAATAATAAAGTAATTACTGCTCACAGAAATAGAGGATCACAAAAATAATGCCATTTGAAATGAATTTCTCCAGGAAAAATAAGCCGATTACGCTCTTCGCAATTTACTAAACTTGGAGCCAGACGGCATACAATACAACCACAGCCCTCTGCCACAAGACTGGCAGAAAACAGAGATTTTAAACCATGTAGTCAGTGGTTGATGCCAAATTTTACATGACCTTTAAACGCCCTTGGTGGCTAGGTGTGCTCTAAATAAATAAAATAAAATCATCTTTATTTCAGACCATATTTCACGTCCATATTTCAATTAAATTAAGGTTAAATTTTTGAATTATATATTAAATTAATACATTAATATTGGCAGAAGCCAACCATTGGCAGAAGCGGTTGGTTGGTTGTCAGCCAATGTAGCCGCTCGCTTCAACAACTCGCTCCAACCAAGGTCACGTGGCAGAATCTGCGGCTTGCTGCGGCTATCTGCCGTCTGGCTCCGACTTTATTTAGGCACAGTCAGCAGCAGGGGTAGCTAAGCGAGTGAGGTGTTCCTAATGAGCTTGACATTACTTTATTGTTAAGAAAAAAAGAGCGCGTGAAGGTCATTTTGAATACCTTACCCGTTAAGCTACTTCCTCTGCTGACGTATACCTATAATTTTCTATAGGTAAGTAATTCAAAATTAATATATTCAACGAAACCTATAGCCTAAACTATAGCTATATTCATCAGGCAGTTTGTTTTTATGTACATAGTTAAATTTCTTAGATTGCGAGTGACCTCTAATTATTTTCTTTAACCAAAAAATATTAATATTTAGTATTAAAATTCACAACTCACAAGTAAATAATGCTTAAACGTGACAATTTTCTGAAGCTTATATAATAAGCGTTAGAAAGATTACCTAAATAGTTAACAACGTTCTAAGTGCTAGCCCCTCATTAGGCCCAATCAAGGAGCTAAACGATTTAAGCCACGACAGTGCCGTGGTTGAATCAACCTAAGTTACAAACGAACAGCAATGCACTCTGTTACAATGTGTTAAGGTCGATATACACTTAGCAGTGTAGTCTGGATACATTGTAACAAACGTAATTAAAAGTGAAAGTTTTAGATGTCCGTAACTTTTCCTAAAACCGCTTTGAGTAAGTTTCCGTGGAACTTTACTTTTATGTTGTCTGTTTTTTATTCATATATTTGGATTTTATTGTTTTTATCCTCTTGAAAATATATTTTTTAATCGAAAATATTACGCTAGCGCTACTCTTTATGATGGTATTTTATTTGTAATATAATTTTCGAGCAATTTTATGTAGTATAACAATATATCTTAAGCGTTAGGCTATTCGTTTTATTAAGGAACCGATACCATTTGGCAGAAATTTTCCACCCTCTTTCATAGTCCACCGACCTAATTAGGAGAACGGTCGCTGAATACCATGTAATAATGACCTATGTGTAGGCGAGCGACAAAAATGCAAGCAAATGATAAGCGAAACGCGGAGGGTTTTGAACCTTATTTTTTAAACCTGCTAAGGGATATAGTCGTAGTCAGACAACTTTTACCGTGCACCGACTTTATAAGTGACAATTTGAAGGGTACACGGAAAGAACATGTCTTGTCCCTTTTTTTGTAAAATGAGATTTTTATATCAAAATGTAGAGCTTGCAATGAACTATTAGTAACAACTTCTGTTACATATGTAAATTTTAACGTATATCCACTTCTTAACTCATAAAAACCATCTAGTTACGAAAATAAACCCTGACCAGAAATATATGATCATGCGCCATGTTGCGGAATTTCATTGGAACTAATTTCTTACACTGGCAATAATTTTAATGACAGAATGATGTGCATGTGTGAGTGCATGTGATAAGCTGTCACTGTTGTCAAGTGTCATTGAGACGGTTTACTTGAATAAAAATAAAGTGTTGAATATTAAATAATAAACCACAAAAAAAATCCAAAATGATCCATATTCAAGAGTGAAACATTGTAAATAGTGTATATAATAAACTGATGTAAATAATACGCTCGGGAAATGATACTATTTCGCTGTGAAACATTTTCATATTAACATCAGAGCTGACAGGTAAACAAATCAGTGACAAATCAAGATGTCACTATACCATAAAGAATAACACGCTCTATGACTGTTGCCATATAAATGAGAATAATAGCGCCCTCTTGACAATAATCATATATTTCTGGTCATACTTTAGTATGGTTAATTGAATCGTTCCAAATTTTAAAAGCGCTATAATTCAAAATGTTGTCAATGTGACTAGACATGTTCTTTCCGTGTACCCTTCATTTGTGGTCAAAGTAAATGTGAAACATCGTCGTCTGCGTCAAATTATTTAAAAATTGGAAGACAATTTTTTTATAGGCTAGTATTTAAAGGTGCAGCAAAAAAAAACTAAATTCACATCAAAACATCTCTCTGGTGTGCATTCGGATTTTTTTTGCTGTGCAATTTAATATTTTTTTGATATGTAGAATGATATTTTCCATATTGATATGCAAACGCACTACAGACTCTCTCGCCATCTCACTAATCATAGGTATAAGTGCTTTTTTATGCTGTCGATTTTTATTAGAAAACTAGTTATTTCAATAATTCGGACACCTTAAAAAAACAAGCAAAAGAGTGGAAAAGCCTAAATATAGCCTAAGCGGCACCACACATTTGGTCTAAATTCAGCACTGAATTCAGCTTTTCATAGATAATTGTCTATGGTTGCGTAAATTTGTCAAAAAAAATGTGTGGTGCCCCTAAGTGTGCATCGAAAATGTAGGTATCGGAGCGCCGCACTTCACGTGAAAATTAGCACTGCCACACTATAGACACTTCACTTTGTAATTAGCGGTAGGTATGGGTATGGATATGGGCATAACAAAGAGGATAAGCGCAACCTCGACCTTGCACTGACATCGCTCGGTTATCGGCGTGTGATATCCGGTTCCGGTTCCATGTCGGTTCCAACGAACACTGTAACAATGACGATAATATTATTCTAATTTAAAAACGCCGATTGAATAAAAAGTATAAAAATAATCGAACTTGCGAAGCGTAAGCGAAGTGAAGTTCTTACAGACAACTTCGGACACAAAACAACAGAACTGTCAGCTGATTAACTAGACGACTGTACATTTCGATGGCTTTTTGATTTTGAATAGTTGTTCCGCGATAACTTTAGTAACGTTTTTCTAATCTTTATGAAATTTGTTGGGTATGTAGTAGACCTCAATACAATTTGAGAGTTCGTTTATAAGCAGGGTCGATAGAGGGGTTATGGAGCTAGAAGGCTCATAACAATCATCATTAGGGTCTTGTTATATTGGTCCACTCGTTTGCAAGGTATCACCGCACCGCACCGCTCGCCGCCGGCAGGGTGTTCATCCTCACACCCTGGAGCCTAATGGGTCACGCACTGTATGGTTTAAGAGGAATTTCCTCCCACGAACGCTGCGACTGTGGAATGAACTCCCTGCCGAGGTTTTCCCAGCGGGCTACAGTATGAGGTTCTTCAATAAAGGAGTGTATAGGTTCTTAAAGGGTAGGCAACGCGCATGTGAATCCTCTGGGGTTGCAGGCGTCCATAGGCTACGGTAACTGCTTACCATCAGGCGGGCCGTATGCTTGTTTGCTACCGTCGTGGTAGGTATATAAAAAAAAAGGTATAATCGCGAGTTCTCAGTTCTAGGCGGACTACTAGTTTTATTTAACCAAAAAATAACAGCGCGCAGTGAAGCCACTCGTCGCCACTGGTCGCATCGCTCGACCGTACGCTGATTTTACACCATTTTCTTCCTTCTTTGTGTACATTTATACACAAGTCGCGTCGCGACCGACATTGATTTACAAATTATAAGTATTTGTGAACACCACCAAGCCAAACCTGCCGAGGTTTTCCAAGGGACAGCTTCTTCAAAAAAGAGTGTACAGAATTCTAAAGGGTCGGCAACACACATGTACATTCACACCTCTGAAGTTGCAGGCACCCATAGGCTACGGTAGCTGTAATAGCAGCTACTATATACTATCAGGCGGATCGTATGTTTGTTTGTCACCGTCGTGGTATATAAAAAAACCACGACAAGGCTTTGAGCACTAAAATAAAATCCAATTATCTGTAATTAATTACTAATATTTACCCCTCAGCAACGACTAAACTAAACAAATTAATATCTTAATTAACATTCACCATTTATTCAGTTACATGAAAGAATAACTTGAAATTATTAAAGGGAAAACGTCTATCTTTTGATGGATGAAACGTACCATTTAATGTACCTAAATACAATCCATCACTCGAGAGTCGAGTCATATTATTACATTCTCATCGAAAAGAATGAAGAATGAAAGTGAAGTAAAATATCGCAAAATTAAAAGGTTTGTTGCTAGGGCTCACTTTCGAAAGATAATCTTTAATTATAATTAGATATCCGCTCAGCTAACATCATCTTGATTTTAATAACTCTGAACCAGCTTCTGAGGACCGAAATTTCGTTATCTGCGTCTCTTTCGTTCGAATGAGCAAGTGCGATAGAGTGGGAGATAACGTAATTTCTATTTTCAAGGTTCGCAGTAGGCCCTTTGCTTTCGAATACCAGAGTCAAACGTATTTTTAGCCCGTTAGCTTTGAGGGGCTATTGTTTTGCGTTGATTCGTTTAAAGTATTTCCTTTTACTACCTTTACCTTTGACCCTTGAAGATAAAGGATGGGATAAGGACAAGGGAATGAACTCATATGTAATGAGCTCCTTAACCTCACCTTTCTATTTACATTGTAACCTTTTTTGGGGTTCCGTACCTCGAAAGGAAAAACGGAACCCTTATAGGATCACTTTGTTGTCCGTCCGTCCGTCCGTCCGTCTGTCTGTCTGTCTGTCTGTCAAGACCCTTTTTCTCAGGAACGAGTGGAGGTATCAAGCGTGAAATTTATATAAAATAGTCAGGTCTACTGTCCCTTGGAGCTGTGAAAAAATTCACAGATTTCGTGCCTCACACGACTATCGAGCACATTGGAAATGAATCTACGGAAGTCGAAAAAATATTGTCGCTGAGCGACGAGAAAGTCGGGATAAGGAAAATGTCATAAAATAAAACTACGACGTTGAATGATAATTATTTTATTCTTAGATTAACATAAGTATCCTCGACATAACGCCTGTGAACCAGAGTTGGGCAAAAATTTACGTGTTTGAAACTACAGTTAAAAATGAGAACGTTACTCATAATCATATGAACACATGATTACGAATTCAATCATGAGCTTTCTAATCTGATTGACCACCGACATGAGTAAATCATGTCGATTTATAGTTTCACTCATGATTAGCTGAAGTGATTACATTAGTAAGACAGTATGCTTAGTTAAACTATCGATTTAGTTGATTATGTAGTGCAGTCTTAAGTTATATAGTGCAGATACAATATTGAGCAATCGACAATTTTTTTGTTAGTTTTTGGCATGAGTGTGCAAATGAATGCTCTCATTCTCATTCTCATTCTCACTCCCACTCCCACTCCCACCCCCACTCCCGCTCCCGCTCCCGCTCCCGCTCCCGCTCCCGCTCCCGCTCCCGCTCCCGCTCCCGCTCCCGCTCCCGCTCCCGCTCCCGCTCCCGCTCCCGCTCCCGCTCCCGCTCCCGCTCCCGCTCCCGCTCCCGCTCCCCCTCCCACTCCCACACCCACACCCACTCCCACTCCCACTCCCACACCCACTCCCACACCCACTCCCATTCCCATTCTCATTCTCATTCACATTCTCATTCTCATTCTCATTCTCATTCACATTTTATTTTAATTTTCATTTAGGATAATGAAAATTTCTACATATGTATCTGGTTCAATATGTGAAATTCAGAACAAACGCCTTATTCAAGTAATAATATAAATCAGCTTAAGAACACTCTAATCATACATTCGTCAATCACATTGAACAAGTTAGTTGAATAGCGTTAATTTAGTATCAATCAGCGCCCGTCGTTAATGATTTACTCATGGCGAAATTACTTGATTGTTTTGTGTTATGATTTAACCAGCGATTATTCAATCAGCGATGATTAGTAATCGATCACCGATTTTAATCAAGTGTGCCCAACTCTGCTGTGAAAAAACAAATTGAAAAATTTCCACAAGCATATCGAAGTTTGAATAATTGTCGCCGTGGCGCCTATAAAATTATTACATTACAAATCCGTAGTCAACTCGAGAAATGGTAGCCACATAGCTAAATAATTAAGCAAAAAAAACCGACTTCTTCCATGGGGGAAGCCGGTGAAGGATTATTGTAGATGGTGCACTCTCTATACAATGAAATAACTTGCTTAACAAACACAGGGAAGAGGACAAATCGTCAAACGTGAACTATTTATGCGGCGTTGAAGAATTCCTTTCTCATTTTACATTTCACATGTTTATGGCATCAGCCGCAGTTCCACTTCATCAATATGTCACTGTTTTCAATGAAAATGCTTGATTTGTTGATTTAAATACAAAAATCACTTTATGTATGCCTTTAAGATTTGAGAAGTTTCCTCGATTCCTCCTGGATCCCATCATCAGAACTTGAGCTTGACGAAAATTTGTCCTGAGAATCTAACTTGTTTAACAAACACAGCGAAGAGGACAAATCGCCAAACGTGAACTATGCGTCATTGAAGACTTCCGCTCTGATCATCATCAGCAGTTCCACTTCATCAAATGTCACTCTTTTGAATGAAAATGCTTGATTTGTTGTTTAACGGCCTCCTAGCTTAGTCGGTAGTGACCCTGCCTATGAAGCAGGAGGTCCCGGGTTCGAATCCTGGTCAGGGCATTTATTCGTGTGTTAATCACGGATATTTGTTCCTGAGTTATGGATGTTTTCTATGTATTTAAGTATTTATCTATATCTATCTATTATATATATCGTCGCCTAGTACCCACAACACAAGCCTTAAATAAAGCTTACTGTGGGAGTAGGTTGATTTGTGTAAGATTGTCCCATAATATTTATTTATTTATTTATTTAATACAAAAATCACTATGTGTTTGCCTTTAAGATTTGAGAAATTCCCTCGATTCCTCATGGATCCCATCATCAGAACTTGAGCTTGACGAAAATTTGTCCTGACAAACTTACTTGCTTAACAAACACCGATGTGTGTTCGATAAGAGGATGAATCGCCAAACGTGAACTATGCGTCGTTGAAGAGTTCTCTTCTGATCATCATCAGCAGTTCCGCTTAATCAAATGTCACTGTTTTGAATGAAAATGATTGATTTGTTGATAAAAATCACTACATGTATGCCATTAACATTTGAGGAGTTCCCTCGATTCCCCATGACGGAGTTATGGAGTAACAAACATAAAAAAAAACAAAATTAAAAAAACATACACGCCGAATTTAGAACCCTCCTCTTTTGAAATCTTGAAGTCAGTAAAAACAAATTAATGTGAAAAATGTCGTTCTGACTTTTTTCAAAAAGGTTAGGCTACAGGGCAGACCCTTAACCCGATCGTCTTATTTTTAGGCTTAAATTGTAGCTGACTAAATTGTCCAGAGGAATTCTTCTCAAATTTTTGATATCATTCTTCGTTTCCAAAATATCGAACGCCAAAATCAAAAATTTGGAAAAAATTGATTTTTTTTTTCACTATTCCGGCCATAACTTTGTTCTTTTTTGATTTTCTCGAAAAAAAATTTTTGCATCTTACAGCTCTCGTAAATATGAGTCTTTTGAGCTATTTTTGAATATCATATCTTAACAACTTTCCGAGTTATAAGGGGATAGCACTTTTTCGTGAAATCGGGGCCTATACTGGAACGAAAAAAAGACATTTCCAATGTCAAAATCAAACTTCTAAGCCAACGCAATCAATAGATACAGCCGTTTGTGCCGCAAATTTCCGCAAATTTTCAAAACTCGCTGTAGTATATCCCTAATTAACATATTAACAGTTACTTCACGTTACTGTTAATATGTTAAATAAAATATGAAATTGAAATACGTACACGTACCTACTTTTAAATACTTACGTGCTTGAGGTCTGGCTTTAATAAAGTTTAGTTCGGTATAATAACTACCAACCAAGCACCAAGCTTTCAGGAAATAAGGAACGAGCCACGTTCTAAGGTATTAGCAAACTTTCGCCACGTGGCTTACCTAACGAACTCTAATTCCACTTAAAACTATTCAAGTATACAAATACAAACAAACAAATACAAATAATTTAAGCGATATCGAGCCCCGGTAAGGCGTATCGATGTTGGTTCAAGTCCAACTGGGTTGATTATTTTTTCAATGTTTTCAATGTTTGTATTTGCTTGAATAACATACTAATGTATGAGGGGAATACCCACTTTAAAAAATGTAAAATAATTATGAGTTGATAGCAGGCGCCATCTGTTATTTCCGTTGTGACACTTGTAAAAGGGTCGGCGGGAAGGGTATCTAACTCTAGTGGTTGGCACCTAGATGTCGCTTACGGCTGCTATAAAGTCGATGTAAAAATAAATGCAAAAAGATGATTGAAGGCATTGAGAATTTCGTCAGCTCGGTAACTGAACCCATAGCTTAATTGGTAAAGCGATATCGAGCCCCGGTAAGGCGTATCGATGTTGGTTCAAGTCCAACTGGGTTGATTATTTTTTCAATGTTTTCAATGTTTGTATTTGATTGAATAACATACAAATAATTTATTGAGATAAGTATAGTACAGTGTTTGCTCTAACGGACTAAGATTTTTAAACGACACGTGGTTAACAAATGCCTGAACTAGGATTCCCTGTGTTTCAGGCAGCGAAGGACAATATTAGTTATTTTTAATTATTCACTTAATTATAAAGTATAAGTATTACACAATAAAAGTCTTATCACCTTAACAAAATAAGTAGGTTCTTAAGTAATAAATAACAAAGGACAGTAGGTAGTAATTTTACGACTAATAGTAATTTCTCTGTATCATCGTACGTCATTTTTTGAAGGGCGCGTCGTAGAGTACCTATTCTTACAACAGGCTTAGCTAAGTGGGTATGTCTAGATTTGCATTTAACCTGTTGTATTAAAATGGGCCCGAAAAGACAAAGAATCTAGATAAAAATACGTGATATATTTTATATTTAAGTGTAATTTATCCCTATGTCTCATAGATCGAAAAAGTCCTGGGGTAATCCATGGTTTTTTATTAAAATTATTGCTATTTAGACGTGTCTTATTTGTGTTAGATAATATTGCCTGTTGGACATTTTTTAATCCAGTACATCATACTATTTTCTGCGTTAGCATAATTATAAATGGGGCCGAAGTCAATATTGCATAAATCATCTACAAGTTTGTTTATATTTAATTTGTTGATAAATTGCGTGCGCATGCATGTATTACGTGCAGTGATCGGAATAGGCAGAGTATAAATACCTAAACTTCGGCGTAGAACAAAGTCATGAAGTGGAGACTTCCTTGTGATAACATTTTTTTCCGGGACTTCCCGGGTTAAACATACACTAAATAAAACAATCCCATAATTATATTCCGGAGGTATTAAAAATCATAAGTAACAACAGAACTATATTTATTATTAGTTTAAATGGAAAAAATAACATTCATTGTATTATTTAAAACTCGTCCGTCTCTTTTACGCAAGTGCTTTTATTGTGTTTGAGTGAAAGAAATAGATAAAGTAGGCTTATCTATTGTATTGCTTGTGGTTTCTATTGTTATTTTATTGTGTAAAATAGAAAGCAGATGTCGTTATCGCTGGTCGCTGCTACCCTTCTTGTGCATTAAATAATAAGTTGACAGTGCACTTTCATACAACCCTTTGAAGAGTACGGACGTGATTATTCTGAGTTTTTGTGATATTTGACGTTGGCTTGTTTACTGGAAATTCACCTGCGTTACCTGATTATCTGGCTTGAACTCGGACACTGACTTTGCTTTGATTTGATTTGACTAACTGGATACAAAAATACCACGGCTACTGCAAGACTACCAAGTTTCAAGGTAAGCTGATGTATTTTTATTGCTTTTTTGTATTTGTATGTACAGTACCGGCCAATAATATATCTTATAATTAAAATTAAGAAAATATAAAACTCAAATGTGCGGTGGCAAACCTTGAGTATAGGGTCCAATGTTTCATAAGTTGACTGTGTAATGTAGCAAACCGACATCAATTTAATACTTAGTGTAATATAGCTTTATTAACACGTGCAAACTTGCAACGGAATACACTGTGAAAATGCGTAAAATAAACAAGTACATACTTGCTGCAGTTGTTAAATACTACTCAATTTGGGAAAACGCAAAAAATAAACTTTTTACCTCAAAAAATGGGGGTTTTGTGTCCCTTTGCGCGTTTGCACGTGTTGATTTAGAGGGCGTTTGGAGCTTTCGCAGAAAAAAATAGCCTTATAGTGCATTAATTAGTTAATAAAGTTTCGAATACGTTAATTGTTAAATGACACTAATAAATTTTAAATTTGAAATGTTACGTTGTAACAAATCAAAGTAAAATAAGTTATTGGCGTTGCAACCTTCATTCCAAACTGTTTCCGTTTGCTAACTTTTATATCTAATTTATTTCAGATACGATTTCGGTCAGCATGGCGAAACAAGTGAGACCCGAACTGGTGACTAGTTGGATTGTTAATAATCCAGAACTTGTATATGACGAAGCAAGTGGTATCATTTTCTGCACCGTGAGACTTCTTTGAAAGCCATGCATAAAGGCAACGTTGATCGACACATCAACGGACCAACACATCAAGGCAGGCGAAAAAATCCTGAAAAAGAATTTTACTTCGATTTGATCAAATTTTTAATTTTGTGTAACATTCCTTGGTCACAAGTTAGTAATTCAGAGTTTAAATTATTTTTCAACAAATATGTTTGCCGCAATGATTGTTGTGTTTGCGTAAACAAGAATGTACCATCTGAATCATTATTACGAAAAAAGTACCTTGGTGAATTTTATAGGAATAGATTGAAGATACACGACACAATAGGAAACAATAAGATATGGGTATCACTTGACGAAACAACCGATTTTATGGGAAGATATGTGGTTAATTTGCTAGTTATGCCTTTAATCAAAAATGTAGCTACTCGACCGTATTTAATTGCATGCAAGGTGCTTAAAAGCGTAAACGGGGAAACAATAGCAAATTTTGTTATAGAATCTTTGAAAGAAATGTGGGGAGAATCATTTGTCGAAAAATCTGATAATGTGCTGATGTTATGCTCTGACAGCGTGGCATATATGTTGCGAGCCGGACGGTTATTGAAAATCGATTTTCCAAATATGTTGCACATAACTTGTTTAGCACATGCCCTTAATAGAGTAGCGGAACAAGTACGCTCTCAATACGGAAATGTTGACAATTTAGTAGCGAATGTAAAAAAAATATTTTTAAAATCACCTAATAGAGTAAATATACTAAAAAACATGTACCCTAATTTACCGCTACCTCCGCAACCTGTTATAACTAGATGGGGTACATGGCTAAAGGCAACGTCGTATTACTCTAAACATTTTCAACAAATATCCAACGTTGTAAATAATCTAAACAGTAAAGAAGCAATATCTATAAGAAAAGCAAAAGCCGCGATAAGAAGTGAAAATATTGAATCAGAACTTAACTTTATTGACGAAAATTATACGATAATTCAAGTGGGACTTAAACAGTTACAAATCACTGGAAGAATATTTTGAAATTATTGACAACGTAAGATGCGTTTTGAATTGGTCGTCTAGTGCGATGGTCGAAAATAAATTAGAGAAAGTCATAGAACGAAATCCTGACTATGATATAGTTAGGGCCAAAAGCGAAAAACTTAAACAGGGGATCGACGCAGATGACGACTTATTCTATAAATTTGCTCCGCTCACGTCTGTGGATGTTGAACGGTCATTTTCAACGTATAAATGGATTTTAAGCGTCAAAAGAAACCGACTTACCGTCGAAAATATAGAAAAATTAATGGTAATATATTTTAATTATTTACAAGAAAATAATTTTAGTAATGATTCTGAATCTGATGCTGATGATGATGATGATATTGAATATGTATGATATTGTATTTGTTAATTAAGTAGCTAGAATATTTACATTTAGATTTAAGAAACATTGTATATATGGTGTATAATTACAAAAAATATAGAAGAATCCGTCGATATTTTTGGTTGTTTTATTTCATGTCTATTGATTGAACTGGAGCGGCACGCGTTGTTTTTTATCTTATTTTTAACAATATAACTCATTTAGTACATTCCCGGGAATTCCCGGGACGAAAAATATGTAGTCGTAAGGAAGTCTCCATTTTTTTGGCTCTGTTCTGCCAAGTTTAGGTATTTATACTCTGCCTATTCCGATCACTGATTACGTGATTTACGATAGAGGGTTAGTAGGGCAGCTTTGTGGTCGGTCACTGTAGAGTTAGTAACAAGTGCTAATGCCGAATAATTAGATTTTACCATAATATGGTCTTTGGAAATACTGCGTATGTTTTGTGTTATAATGGATAATGGACTTCGACAGAGTCGAATATGTTGTTTGCAAGTTTCGACATCGCATGCTTTAGACTCCAATACGGAGATGCTATCTAGGACAGAGAGTATGCTATTATTCATAGGTAGTTAAACTAAAGAAACAAGAAGTGCTATAAAGAAAATGTGAAAAGTTAGCGCTCTTAGGCGCCTTCATAGTCTATGGAGTTTAAATACCTATTTTCAGCCATTCGTCTAGCTGGGCACTCGGGGTCGCCTGTTTGGTGGTTGCATGGTTTGTTGTAGTGCGAACATGTTGCACATTTTGGTGCTTCGTCCTTTTTTGTGCATTCCTTGAGTGAGTGACTCGCTTCGCTGCAGTGGCCGCAGATGTTAGTCTCCATTTTGCAGGTCTGTCGTTTTTCAGTGTTGAGCACCCTTGCGATTTTCATACAAAACTCGAAAGTTTAGACTGGCGTTTCTATCTTTTTTGAAGTTATTTTATCAATTAATTCAAACTGAACAGGCATGTTTTGTTGAAGTGAGTAGTAACTGCATAGAATATTTGCAATTTGTCGCACCGACATACATTCGCATTTTTGGGACCTCCACTTTTCATATTTTATCCTCGTGCCGCCCAATGTGCAATAGAGTGTACAAAGTAACACTCAGCATTAACGCCCAGACTTTCGAAAAAATAAAAATGAGGTAAACGCCCAGTGTACAGTACGCTGTACTTAAAAGCTTATGAAATGTCATTTTTATATTTAAACATATTGGCTTATACATTGCACATTGGACGCCCTTTCTTGACCTTTCTGAGCTTTTATTTACGAAACTTTCAGTTTCATCCAAAAAATGTTTTGGAAGACCGCTATTCCTTTTGAAAGACCTATCCAATGGTACCCAACACGATAGGGTTGGATCGAATAAAAAAAATCACTCCCACTTCATGTGTACGGGAGGTACCCTAATAAATAATTTTTTTCCAAGTTTTTATTCTACCACTTTGTCGGTGCACATACTGATACCAAATTTCAGCTTTCTATTGCGAACGGCCACTGAGCTAGACCGCGGACAGACGGACTACGAGTATAAGGGTTAAACGAGAACAAAATTATCTGCGGGGTAAATTCGTTTCGTAACCGTCATCATACCCGCGAAGTTCTTAATTAAACTGTCAGACACGAGAAACATTCACTCGAGTCAAATCAGCTGCTATTTTATCAAACTTCTAAACGATTTGTTATAATTTTTATCTACACTCGCATTGTAAGTCCTCTAAAACGTGTTCAAAAACGGTAGGCAATGGCTAGCATTACCACAACCGATTTTACTATGATAAGCTTTTTATCTGTGACAGTAACGTAATTTTAACTTTACATGCTCAAACATTGATGTGTTATGAGTTTTGATAACATAATGTACACCTGCACGCGCCCGCGCGGCCACCGACACGCTCCATCCCGACCGCCGGCACTCTCCCTCCCGACCGCCGGCACAATCGAGTTGGCCATGGCGGTGCAATGGCGGCCATTCTATGGTTTCCGAACACGGCAATTAGTATAAATAATATGAGTGTAGATAAAGCAATGTATGCAACTGTACGTAATTAGGCCTTAAAACACTCGTGTGATCTTATTATGAAACTCACCTGCGGCTCGTTTCATAAAACCACACTCGTATTTTAAGGACCCTTATTACGTAACAGTTACATAAACTACTATTATCTACACTCATACTGTAAGTACTCTAAAATGCGTTCAAAAACCGTAGACAATGACAAGCATTACAACAAACGATTTAACTATGATAAGTTTTTTATCTGCGGCAGTAACGTAATTTTAACTATGCATGCTCAAATATTGTTAAGCAATGAGTTTCAAATTTGGAACATCGAATTTGATAACATAATGTTACCGCCATGGCCAACTCGATTGGTCCCGCGCGAGCGCCGGCACAATCGAGTAGGCCATGACGGTACAATGGCGGTCATTCTATGGTTTCCGAACAATTAATTTAATATATATAATATGAGTGTAGATAAAGCAGTGTATGCAACTGTACGTAATTAGGCCTTAAAACACTCGTGTGATCTTATTATGAAATTCGCCTGCGGCTCATTTCATAAAACCACACTCATGTTTTAAGGACCCTTATTACGTAACAGTTACATAAACTACTATAGAATCACAGGATTCTAATCGGAAAACGTAATAACAATTGACGATTGACATTACCTTTGTTTGAATCGGCATACCCTGTGTCATTGTTTGAACTTTTCATGTTTCCGCTGAGTAGAGCTTTCACTTCCGTAGGCTTTTTTTTGTAAATTTTGATTGTGTTTCCCTTTTATCTTTTTGTTAGAAAGTATACAGGTATTGAACCTGTACCAAATTATCAAAAATTCAATCAAACCTACTGTGTCTAGAAAAATACGCTGTTGAAACGCTTATAAGTGATGTTTTACTTACCCGCTTCAAATATCCAGTATTTTTATAAGCACCAACTACTAAACGCTAAATTAAAGAATTTAACTTTTCTCCTTGCACCTTTTGAATGTCGCTGTTTGGCCCCATGATTGCCATTTGGCATTAAATCCGAATTTGTACATACATTGTTGTAATTGCAATAAAGTTTAAATAAATAAATGCATGCTTCGGGCGTGCACATTCTACGCTTGTCTAATGTAATGTATGACAATCGGAATTTGTCGTCCAATATGTACTACTTACTCGTAGTCTAGCGGAAAATGAAGAGTCCTAGTTTTTATAGACGGAGAGCTAGCCATGTCAGAATTGTCAGATATGACTATATGACACAATAATGAGAGCAACGAAACCTCTTATTGCTATTTTTTTTATACTACGACGGTGGCAAACAACCATATGGCCCGCTTGATGACAAGCAGCTACCGTAACCTATGGACGCTTGCAACTCCAAAGGAGTCACATGCGCGTTGCCGACCCTTTACAAAAAGAAGGATTCACTGTGTTGACGGCTAAAGGAACAAGAAGGTCGTCAACACACTGGGTCCTCTTTGAGCTCTTTGTCAACCTTACTCACCAGCAGGAACACAACACTATGAGTCTAGTGGTAGTATGGTCTAGTGTTATTTGGCTGTGGTTTTCTGCAAGGTGGAGGTACTTCCCCAGTCGGGCTCTACTCCAGATTTGAGCGAAATGACATTCGCTGAATGTGCCCTACCACACTTAGCAAGATGCCATTCGCAGTGCCCATACCTCTCTTTTTGGCGTAGTTTAAGGACATACCCAAGTCCGGACGTAGTTTAAGGACATACCCCGGGTCCAATCATGGGTCCAGGGCTATACTATGCTTATTTCTAGATCTGGACATCTGGCAGCTGTAAAGTGGTGGAGGTCAAAGAATGCCACTTCAAGAAAACCTAGGGTTCTGGGTTTGATGCAATATTATGAAAAAATATATAAATAATTAGATTGTATCTTTGCCAAAAGTTTCTGTTGAGGGAAAGTTGTGCCAAACCACGCCTTGCCCAGAGCCTTGGCCAGAAGTGTTGCTGATTTTGCGATTTTCATACAAAACTCGAAAGTTTAGGCCGGCGTTTCTATCTTTTTTGAAGTTATTTTATCAATTAATTCAAACTGAACAGGCATGTTTTGATGAAGTGAGTAGTAACTGCATAGTATATTTGCAATTTGTCGCACCGGCCTAAATTCACATTTTTGGAACCTCCACTTTTCATATTTTATAGGTACCTTGAAAGTGTTATTAAGTGAAGTTTTCTAGATATATCAATAAAATATAACATTTCACGTCATCGTACATTGTTATGATAGGGAATTAATATTTAACATCAAAACTGTAAACAAAAAAGAGCAATGCTCAACACTTCTGGCCAAGGCTGTATAATGTAATTCATAATTTGTCGACTACTGTTTTGTTTTCGTAATAATACGCAATGTTTTTTGTTCTAATGTTAAAATATAGGCACTGTCCTTTATAACTGAGACAATTTCGGCAGTTTTTACCTATTTTGGCATTAATAATTTCCAATTCCAAAATTTTGCCACTCTGACCTCGACCCATTAAAAGCTGCCAGATGCCCGGATCAAGCAATAACGATAGAATAGCAATCTAACCAGACGGGTTTTGTTGCTCTCATTTTTGTGTCATATCTGACGTGGCCAGCTCTTAGTCCATTATAGGAGGTACATTTTACAACACTTCTCTTTCCTCAGGCTCTAAATTGCATTGTTTAAGCGATCATCACACTGGCGCCACAACGAGATACGGCGACGGTGTGCAAGCGTGACAGCGCTATACACATGCAGAGCGCTATCTCGCTCGCGCACCGGCATCCGGAAAACGCAGCAGTGCGAAAGCCGCCTTTCAAGCGTGTGAGTCACACGGTGTGACGCTCGCAGCGTGTGTTCTGTGGAATAGCGGTACGCCACGTCGTAGGTCGTAGCAAGATCTAAATTGATGCATAAGTGCCACCTAGTGCTACGCTCGTTGCCTATAGCCACGTATTCGTCGTATGTAACGCGTAGTAGCTACGAACAGAGAACCCGACAGTCGGGTTTTCGGCCCTGAATGTGTTATACGGTACAATAACATCATACGCCTTGGATATGTCGCAGTCACGCCATGTCGTAGCTCGTAGCAAGATCTAAATTGATGCATAATATAATATTAAACCGTACAATAACATCATACGCCTTGGATATGTCGTAGTCGGATCGTACCTATAATCCGCCGTATTACATTACGGCTAGCTGTTATCAAAAACATGGCCGTTTTGAAATGCGGCGGTTCAACGATTATCGACAATCAACGATTATCAACGATGCTCTTTGGCAACCTTACTCACCAGTAGGAACACAACACTATGAGTAGGGTATAGTGCTATTTGGCTGTGGTTTTCTGTAAGGTGGAGGTACTTCCCCAGCCGGGCTCTGCTCCAGATTTGAGAGAGATGATACTCGCTGAACGTGCCCTACCACACTTAGCGAGATGCCATTCGCAGTGCCCATACCTCTCTTTTTGGCGTAGTTTAAGGACATACCCAAGTCCGGACGTAGTTTAAGAATTTACCCCGGGTCCAGAAACCCTCTGTATTTATAAATTACTAGCTTTTGCCCGCGGCTTCGCTCGCGTTAAATTCGGGGTAACAAACCATACAAACTTCCATCCCCCATTTTAGGGAAGTGGGGGGTTAGATAGAGACAAAAAGTAGCCTATGTCACTCTCCATCCCTTCAACTATCTCCACTTAAAAAATCACGTCAATTCGTCGCCCCGTTTTGCCGTGAAAGACGGACAAACAAATAAACAAACAAACAAACACATACACTTTCTCATTTATAATATTAGTATGGATCTTTGCCTGTAATATTATACCTACAGTAAGTTTATACCTATAGATGTACGTCTCGTTATCAGCCTCCATCAAGTACATTTCGCAAGCCATCTGCCTTCATTAACGCTTCAAACGAATCCATTACAGCCGTCCTATTTATAACACCAGTTGCAATACCGGGTCACGGTCGCGAATTCTTAACCGACTTACTAAGGATGAAGGGATTCGGTGTACTTGAGGATTCCCGAGAGCTTTTTAGTTATAATACACTAGCCTCTGCCACCTCTACCTGTAAATTCGTTAGACTCCCTCCACGCACGTACTAATTGGTTACATTCCAGCCCATGAGCCCAGTTGGTAGTGACTGCCTACAAAGCAAGAGGTCCCGGGTTCAAATCCTAGTAAGGGCATTTTATTTGTGTGTTTATCACAGATATTTGTTCCTGAGTTATCTTTTATATATATCGTCGTCTAGTACTCACAACACAAGCCTTATTGAGCTTACCGTAGGACTAGGTTGATTGGTGTAAGATTGTCTCATAATATTTAATGTTAAGTTAAACATGTAATTTATTTAGTGTAAGCGCATGTAAGAATTGCAGTGCCCTCACAGGGCTGTGTTGAAACATAACTAATATATATATATATATATAAGACCTATTATACACACAAAGCAATGAATAAATGAAATGAAATGAAATCTATTATTTATAATTAGTTTGGTTGGACGCGCATCATGCAGCTGGGATGTATACCTAATCCATACTAATATTATAAATGGGAAAGTGTATGTGTGTGTTTGTTTGTCCGTCTTTCACGGCAAAACGGGGCGACGAATTCACGTGATTTTTTAAGTGGAGATAGTTGCAGGGATGGAGAGTGACATAGGCTACTTTTTGTCTCTTTCTAACCCCCCACTTCCCTAAAATGGGGGGTGGAAGTTTGTATGGAGCATTACGGGGGGCAATCAGGAAAGGGGAACCGTGTTACCCCGAATTTAACGCGAGCGAAGCCGCGGGCAAAACCTAGTAAATAACATACGTACACGGGTAGAATGGAGAAAGGAACAGCATACCTCTACAACATACAGCCTTGGCCAGAAGTGTTGAGCATAGCTCTTTATTGTTTAAAATTTTTATGTTAAGTATAATTCCCCATCATAACAATGTACGATGACGTAAAATGTTATATTTTATTGATATATCTAGACACTTAATTAGCAACACTTTCAAGGTACCTATAGTCTCGTAACGCCCAAGAAAAAAAACACAAGTTCAGCTAAACGCCCAATGTGCAATGTATAAGCCAATATGTTTAAATATAAAAATGACATTTTATAAGCTTTTAAGTACAGCGTACTGTACACTGGGCGTTTTCCTCATTTTTATTTTTTCGAAAGTCTGGGCGTTAATGCTGAGTGTTACTTTGTACACTCTATTGCACATTGGGCGGCACGAGGATAAAATATGAAAAGTGGAGGTCCCAAAAATGCGAATGTGTCGGTGCGACAAATTGCAAATATTCTATGCAGTTACTACTCACTTCAACAAAACATGACTGTTCAGTTTGAATTAATTGATAAAATAACTTCAAAAAAGATAGAAACGCCAGTCTAAACTTTCGAGTTTTGTATGAAAATCGCAAGGGTGCTCAACACTGAAAAACGACAGACCTGCAAAATGGAGACTAACATCTGCGGCCACTGCAGCGAAGCGAGTCACTCACTCAAGGAATGCACAAAAAAGGACGAAGCACCAAAATGTGCAACATGTTCGCACTACAACAAACCATGCAACCACCAAACAGGCGACCCCGAGTGCCCAGCTAGACGAATGGCTGAAAATAGGTATTTAAACTCCATAGACTATGAAGGCGCCTAAGAGCGCTAACTTTTCACATTTTCTTTATAGCACTTCTTGTTTCTTTAGTTTAACTACCTATGAATAATAGCATACTCTCTGTCCTAGATAGCATCTCCGTATTAGAGTCTAAATCATGCGATGTCGAAACTTGCAAACAACATATTCGACTCTGTCGAAGTCCATTATCCATTATAACACAAAACATACGCAGTATTTCCAAAGACCATATTATGGTAAAATCTAATTATTCGGCATTAGCACTTGTTACTAACTTTACAGTGACCGACCACAAAGCTGCCCTACTAACCCTCTATCGTAAATCACGTAATACATGCATGCGCACGCAATTTATCAACAAATTAAATATAAACAAACTTGTAGATGATTTATGCAATATTGACTTCGGCCCCATTTATAATTATGCTGACGCAGAAAATAGTATGATGTACTGGATTAAAAAATGTCCAACAGGCAATATTATCTAACACAAATAAGACACGTCTAAATAGCAAGAATTTTAATAAAAAACCATGGATTACCCCAGGACTTTTTCGATCTATGAGACATAGGGATAAATTACACTTGAAAGCTAAAGACAATAATATATTGCAATTGTAATATAAAATATATCACGCATTTTTATCTAGATTCTTTGTCTTTTCGGGCCCATTTTAATACAACAGGTTAAATGCAAATCTAGACATACCCACTTAGCTAAGCCTGTTGTAAGAATAGGTACTCTACGACGCGCCCTTCAAAAAATGACGTACGATGATACAGAGAAATTACTATTAGTCGTAAAATTACTACCTACTGTCCTTTGTTATTTATTACTTAAGAACCTACTTATTTTGTTAAGGTGATAAGACTTTTATTGTGTAATACTTATACTTTATAATTAAGTGAATAATTAAAAATAACTAATATTGTCCTTCGCTGCCTGAAACACAGGGAATCCTAGTTCAGGCATTTGTTAACCACGTGTCGTTTAAAAATCTTAGTCCGTAAGAGCAAACACTGTACTATACTTATCTCAATAAATTATTTGTATTTGAATCTTGAAGCAAATCAAATTATTTTGTTCAATATTTTTTGATTTGCAATTTTTTTTTTCAAAAATTGCAAATCAAAAAATATTGAACAAAATAATTTGATTTGCTTCAAGATTCATAGATGGCAGCACCATCTCTCTCGCTATACCAGAATCACGTAAGAGATTCGGATAGGAGGTGCAAGCACGTACTGCGCATGCCCTTAGAGTATGGTCAACGGCGCCTAGCCGTTTCAAATTCAGAGATTGCATATACATGAGAAAATTTGTCAAGTTCCGCCGTGACCGGGTGGTCTAGTGGTCAGGACGTCAGCCGCGAAAGCTGAAGACGCCAGTTCAAATCTGGCCTCGGACACCGGAGGGTTTGGTCACTTTTTCTTAAGTATATGACATCTATTTTCAGTTTATTTGTATTTGTTTGTTTGTATTTGTATACTTGAATAGTTTTAAGTGGAATTAGAGTTCGTTAGGTAAGCCACGTGGCGAAAGTTTGCTAATACCTTAGAACGTGGCTCGTTCCTCATTTCCTGAAAGCTTGGTGCTTGGTTGGTAGTTATTATACCGAACTAAACTTTATGAAAGCCAGACCTCAAGCACGTAAGTATTTAAAAGTAGGTACGTGTACGTATTTCAATTTCATATTTTATTTATCTACTACTTCTACTATCTATTACTTTTGTTCACAGTAAAATAACTACAAATGGCAGGCTTATTGCTTCAAGACATTCTCTACCACTCTACCCATCAACCATAGGACCACAGATATAAATATACATAGATCACGCAAATGCATCTAGTTCGCGTGTCTGAACTCGGAGTAGGTCTCCGAGTTGGCCGTCGCTACTGACATTCCGCGCGCGTCTGTTGTGGTAGCCGGTTGTCCGTGAAAATTAAGAAAATGCCTTTTTACATGGTATTAAAGTGCAATAGCCCAAAAATTTGAAGCACCCAAACGCAAGGACATTTTTCCTATCACACGTAAGTTATTTTCAAATTATATTATGCGTAAATTCATTTTAAATCTACTTTTTAAGTATTCCGAGGTGCGGTTCCAAGACTGCACCTAAGTAACAATAGATTATCGGTAAGTAAACTATGTTCACATTACATTGCCGCGTTTGCTTTGAGCGTTTAATCTGACGTTGTGTGTTAAGAGACGATGAATATCAGAACAAGCGATACTGTCGCGCATCGCTTGGAGTTCGTGGTACAAGGGAACTTATCATTCGTCTGTCAAATCTAGCAACTAGTGTTGTTCGTTCTACAACATTATTTCGATGATCGGTTTTAATCGATGTCGGACAGACGAATGATATTTTTAGGGTTCCGTAGTCAACTAGGAACCCTTATAGTTTCGCCATGTCTGCCCGTCCGTCCGTCCGTCCGTCCACGGATAATCTCAGTGACCATTAGCACTAGAAAGCTGAAATTTGGTACTAATATGTAAATCAATCACGCCGACAAAGTGGTAAAATAAAAAGTGGAAAAAAATGTTTTATTAGGGTACCTCCCCTATACGTAAAGTGGGGAGTGATTTTTTTTTTTCATTTCAATCCTAACGTGTGATATATTGTTGGATAGGTATATTAAAATGAATAAGGGTTTACTAAAATCATTTTTTGATAATGTAAATATTTTCGGAAATAATCGCTCCAGAAGTAAAAAAAAAATGTGTCCCCCCCCCCTCTAACTTTTGAACCATAAGTTTTAAAAATATGAAAAAAATCGGAAAAGTAAACCTTTATAAAAACTTTCTAGGAAAATTATTTTGAACTAAGTTTGTAATTTAACCGTATTAGCAGGTGTGTACCTGTAATTTCTACAAAATTACAATAAAAAGACTTGCTTTCAAATAAAGTAAAAACGGTGAAAATCGGTTCACGCAATAAAGAATTATCCCATAAAAATCATCTTCCATACTTTAAGCTCGCGCGCAATAGTTTACTTAATTTGCCGATAGATGTCGCTGTACGTAGAACGCTCATATCATATCCTACATGGCGGTGTTATTTTAACTCTTAAGTGCGGACACTCACTGTGACGGACGAAAAACTACGGAAGCCTACACTGAGCGTGGCCCGACACGCTCTTGGCCGCTTTTTTACCATTTTAAAAACGCCAATTTAGTAGTTATTGATACAAACAAGCTCGAAATATGTCCTAATTTTACACGACAGCTTTAAAAATGGAGGGTAATATCTTCGGGTAGAGAGTAAAGTTTATGTATGTGACATGTTTATCCTTTGAACGTATAATACGTTTATAAATTCCAATTGTACTTAAGAAACACTTACTTTTATTTAGTTTCCCACATGATCCTATCACAAAATAAAAATGGATTGCGGCCACGGGACGGAACGACTGGTTCCCGACTAAGCATAGTAAAATATTTAAGCTATTATGTAAGCTATTTAAGTAAATAAGCGTCTCCATTTCAGCTTGGCCCAAAAATGATTCTCATAAAATCTTGTGAACTATATAAAAATTTTCAAAATTAAAAAAATGGGAGATATGGAGGTAGGAAACTTAAAAAATTACAAATTTCAACCATTTCAAAACAAAGCGAGGTCTACAGCTCACAGAGCTAATAGTCTTGGTGGTTTAATTTTTTAAATGTACATAATTCAAATATCCTTTATTTAATCATTCCGTTTAATATCATTCGTCTGTCTACATCATTCGTCTGTCTATATCATTCGTCTGTCAGAAAATCGATGTCATTCATGTGAATCGATTAGTGCCGCCTTTGAATCGATTTTGTGCGGACAACGGGGAATTCACATCACTAATTCGCCCTTGTGACGTCACAGTAGGTAAAAAAAAGTGACACGGTTGGTTTTCATACAGATTGAGGTGTTTAAGTTATCTATGTATATTTAGATCTGTGCATAGGACCAAACAAAAATTCGCTAAAGTTAAAGTGAGAGAAATCTTGTTGTTTAACATTTATTTTTAGGCCATGCTACAGTAGCTGATTACCATCAGGCGGGCTGTATACTTGTTTGCCACCGTCGTGGTATAAAAAATGCATTGTTTTTATGTAACAAGACTTACATTTTAAAATAAATAGTACCGCTCTTGCCCCTTACAAATTTACAAAATCTGGGCCCATTCGGAAGAAAGCATGAAATTTTGCATGCACGTAGCTTATACACGGTACTCGTGACGCGATTTTAGAGAGATTTTAACAGTGTATCCCTGATCATAATTGGAGCAATGTCGTATAAACTTTTTTGGAATTCGTCTAGTTTCAGAGTTACTACCAATTAAATAAAAAAACATTTTTTATTGTGACTCAGTGCAAAACGCTTTTTTGATGGCGATATCACCCTTTATGGGGTCTAGTCAAGACATTCTTATTGACAGATATCAAAGTGCCAAGGAATACTTTACGTAAACTATTTTTTACGAAAAAAAAAGTACGAATTTATTTTAATCCACAGTTTTACCAATAACATTTATTTTTTCATGAAAAGCATTTAAAAAATCTAAATAAAAAAACAAAAAAAAAATATTTTTTTTTGGCGAAATTGACCTAAATTCATATAATTAAAAAAAACAATTTATTGGCAGAAAACAAGATACATAAAAAAAAAAAACTAAGCTTTACCTATAAATTAAAACTAAAATTAAAAATAAATGCTAATTAAAGTAAAACTTAACTAAAAACTAAAACTAAATAAACCTAAAAAATATCAAAAAAATTAGGTGCCCGCGGCATGGTGCCAAGGATGCTGGCAGCATTTCCCCGCTGTATTGCAATGCTGATGCGTTGCGCGAGGAAGCTGCCAGCTCGTCGGTCACCAGTAGAGTCGATCAATCTTTTCGACATCTCTTTGAAAAGTTGACGAGCGCTGGGACCCCACGGACCAAGGGTCTCGACTCCGAACGGCATGAAAAAGTAAGCGGAGCCGAGTCCCCGGTATTTAGAGATCTTTAGTTTTTCGGCCGCTTTAGCCGCCGCACCTACCTGCTTACTTGTCCCGATAATGTGGGAAGGGGCCAGTGTGTCCACGCAAGTAGCGTCCCACACTAGAACCCTTCCCACACTCCAGGGAATTAGGGACATGCCGTCCGGTCTCTTGCCGTCGTCCCTGGCTATGCCAGTTGGTTCCATTAAGGTGGGGACGTTGACGGTAGCAAGAGACCGGCGGATAATATCATTCAGTGCGGCGTGTCTAGAAAAGCGGCCGGCACTTTTCTGACATGAAAGCTCGTGGTGTCCCAGCTCGTCAACCTCGCTGCCGCAGGGGCACCTGTGTGGAGCACAGATATGGACCCCGAGTCGAAGACATGTGGCCAAGCGAAGGGTGTCTGGGTCGAGGAAGGTGCCAATGTTTGGCGACGGATAAGCCCTGAGCCAATCACCGGACTCCCTCGCCCCCGACGCTAGTAATCTGGCCCGTTCTGAGCCAGTGCTTCGGCTCAGGAGGGAATTGAACGAAATTTCGCATATTGTATCATCCCAGCTCCTCTGACAATTTGGATGTGAAGGGAAATCCTTGCTCGGGCAAGCAATTGACCACGCTTTTCTGGCCTCGACCAAACCCGCAGTCTCATAGTTTGAAGGAAGATCCCGTAAGATTTTACCTATGAGACTAGCAGAGCTGTGGATGGAAGACAGAAAAGCTGGTAAGGCCACACTAGAAATTTTTCGGATCCTTAGCCCACCATGTCTGATGGGTAGGGATGCTTGAGTCCAAGACTGGTCGCTGAGCTGAATGTTTAAAATGGATTCTAATGTAGATCTTATAAGGTCATCTAAAGGTGATAGAAAGTTTGTAAATTTCCAAAAAGGGCTACAGCGAAGAACATACGTTAATTTAGGGACGAAAAGGCAAAATTTGAGGACGGATATTGCGTAATGGGGGCTTATTTCAAGTAGACGGTCTGAATAGTTTTTGAATTTAGAAATGGAATTTTGAATGAAGTCAGAAAAGGAGTCTTCCAGAACGGGGGACCCTAGAAGGTAAAGAGAGTTGTTATTTACTATTTTAATGTTAGGCTTCAGTGTATTGATTTTTTGTTGAATTTCATCATAATTTGGACAGGAACTTGGCATGTATAACTCACATTTATTGAAATTTAACTCTAGGCCGTGGTTGCCTATGTCTTTAAATTCTGTTTTAATTATTGCAAGATCAGATAAAACTGTGTCTACATTACCTCCTAGGGTTCCGTCGTCCAAATACCAAACGTTAAATTTAGAATATAATTAAATAAATAAATATTATAGGACAATCTTACACAAATCGACCTAGGCCCACAGTAAGCTCAATAAGGCTTGTGTTATGGGTACTAGACGACGATATATATAATAGATAAATATGGATAAATACTTAAATACAGAGAAACATCCATAACTCAGGAACAAATATCTGTGACAAGCGCACAAATAAATGCCCTGACCAGGATTCGAACCTGGGACCTCCTGCTTCGTAGGCGAGGTCACTACCGACTGGGTTAGGAGGTCATATAACATTGATTACTCCTTATGACCTCAGGAATTCGTGGTTAAAATCTCTCGCAATGCTCACGAGCACCGTGTATAGGTACGAACAAATTTTAATATAACTAGTAGTGGATAAAGGTCGTTAAGTGATTGTTTCCTCCCCTCCCCCCACTTTTGTGTCGTTCCATCTTCTTCCGGATGGGACTAGACATTATAGGTAGAAGAGATGGCCAGAAATGGGTATAGGTACTAATGACATAATCACTTATCTTCACCTAAGTATCGCGACTACATAATTTCATCCGTAACTAGAAGGCCGAATATCTGTGACGTCAGACCCATTAGGCGGTCAATCAATTCCCGTCAAGGTCCGTGAATTATCTCCGGGGAATTCTTATAATTTAACCTTACGGTAAAGAACGAGGGACATGTTATATCTGAACTGTAATGTCTGTACAAATTCGCCGTACTTCAGCAGGTGCATTAAGCGATATTTATCGTGTCACATTCATTTTATGTCACCATGATGCCTATAAGTCACGTTGTATTTGGTATAAATTCTTTAAAAATACATACCGGTGACACATACCATACCATACCATACAATACATACATGTGACAAAAATAATTAAAAAAATTAAAAAATTAAAAATGTTTATTTACTTTCACAATTATCATCATAAACTTAGTGATTGGTATTTCCTTTTAAGCTTTAATATAGCTTTTGCCAAGAGGTACCGCTCTTCATTAACTAAATAATTTCTTACAAAATTGTGTTATGTTAGGTACATATAGTATTACATTTTATCTTATAAATGCTAAGAAAAAAAAAGTTATACAAAACTTAATCCACATATTATAGAAGACGAGTAAAGGTAAAAATAAATCAAAATAAAACATAAAACATAAATTGTAATAATCCCGTTTGTTGTGTGTGTGTGTGTGTGTGTGTGTGTGTGTGTGTGTGTGTGTGTGTGTGTGTGTGTGTGTGTGTGTGTGTGTGTGTGTGTGTGTGTGTGTGTGTGTGTGCATGAATAAGAATGCTTTGTGTATTTCATGTTGAATAGATAAATCGGGTAAGTAATTCCTCAGTTTCCTCATACGATTTCATTTTAAGCCAAGCCGGTATAATATTTTTGCACTCATAAAACTGTTTACTGTATATATTTACTTAGTTATTTATTTATAAAGTTGTATAAATTCGCAGAAAGTACTTCGTAGTGCCGTTTTGCAAATTTTGATTTATTTTGCGGTACAGTAGCAGGTTTCTTTTTTCGTCTTCTATGTGTACAATTGTCGTAATATGGTAATGTATTATGTTTTTTTAAAACTATGTGCAGAATAAACAATCTTCGTATTGAAAGAAGATTTATCATAATGTATAGTCTTTCAGTGGGAAATCTTATACTTTTAAAATGCATGACTTTCAGCAGGCTGCGTTGCGCACGTTCTAGTTGCAAGAAACGCGTTTTAGCAGCACCACCCCAGATAGGTATGCAGAAAGTAATGACAGACTGTACCAAAGCAATATATATTTCATTTAGTAGGTCTTTGGCAGAGTTTCTAGATGAAGCCATTCCCCTTGGTACCAATGCCTTAAAGTTTTAAAGATCCAGATTAACTTTCTTTTTCGTGAGGAGACATATTCAAGGTGCGGATACCACGAGAGCCGCTGATCCATGAAGACACCTAAATATTTTGTTTGTGCAACCTTTTGGATGGTCGGACAGTATAATGGTGATACGTTTAAGATCGACTGCGACTAAAAATAAGTAGAAGAAAAATTTTACGTAATACGATAACAATTATGGTCTTGAAAAAATAAATTTAAATTTTTTTAGAAGCAAAATACATATTACTGAAAAGACATACTGATTATGAGCCTTGAAGCTTGAAATATTTTTTTTTTTATAATTTTTTTTTCTGTATGCGACACGTCGATCCAGCCGGCCAACCCACCGATACAAATCAAATTTTTTTTCACGCGAAAAAATCTTTATCTTATTAGGGTTCCGTAGCCAAATGGCAAAAAACGGAACCCTTATGGATTCGTCATGTCTGTCTGTCTGTCCGTCCGTATGTCACAGGCATTTTACTCGGAAACTATACGACGTATCTGAATAAAATTTACACATAAGGTGTATTTTGTATGCAGCTACTTAGTTATGTAGTTAAATTTGAAAAAAAAAAAATTTTAGGGAGGCGCTACATACAGGTAACAAAATTTAAAAAAAAAATGTTTAACCAAATATCAACATGTGACACATCAATCGATAGGTCTTTCAAAATAACATTGTGGTTTCTTTGACTATTTTGTGATTAAGTAAATATTCTCTGAAATAATCGCTTCGAAAGTCAGAAAAGTTGTGTAGCCCCCCCCGTAACTTTTGAACCGTAAGTTCAAAAAATATGAAAAAATTTGAAGAGATGCGCCTTATCATTTACTTTCTACGAAAATTATTTTTAACATTATCGGTTCAGCCATTAATAATAATAATAATAAATACTCTTTATTGCACACCTCATACAGTTACAAGCACAAATTTTACAATTAGATAAATTTAGGTAGAGGTAACAACAGGCGGTCTTATCGCTAATGAGCGATTTCTTCCAGACAACCTTTGGGTAGTGGAGACTAGAGAAAAACAATAAGCAGTAGGTGGTGCATAGAAACAAAAGAGACGAAAAAGATAACACAGCACATTCATATGAATATACATACTTAAATAAATACAAAATAAACATACATATACGTACATATATACATATATAATACACAGAGTAACAAACAACAGTGTCAACTTAAAAACCTAAGGAAGAGATAAATAGTATTCCTTAAGTTGCGATTTAAAGCTACCAATAGATTGCGCGCATTTTATGTTGAGAGGGAGAGAATTCCACAAACGAACGGCCTGGAACGTAAATGAGCAATTATAAAATTTGGAAGATGAAGATGGCACTTGTAGGAGCAATTTTTGAGAGGATCTAATAGAATTAAGATAAGAGAAACGCTCTTTGAGGTAGCGGGGAGTTGCAGGGTTAAAAAGTATAGAAAAGAGTAAAGAAAGTATGTGAGAGTTACGGCGGTGACGGATAGGGAGCCATTTGAGTTGAGAACGAAAACTAGAAACATGGTCGAATTTGCGTAATCCGAAAATGAACCGAATGCAGGCATTTTGAATACGCTCAAGCTTATTAAGTTGCTCCTCGGTTAGGTCTAAATAGGAGATATCTGCATAATCAAGAATGGGGAGAAGTAACGACTGAGCAAGCGCAATTTTAGTAGCAATTGGCAGGAAATTCCGGAGCCGTCTGAGAGACCCTATGGCAGCAAACATCTTCCTGCTCACTTCACTCACCTGAGGCACCCATGATAGACAACGATCCATGATTACGCCAAGATTTTTCACTTGGTTGGAAAAAGGAATTTGGATACCATCGAAGACTATCGGAGGGAGCCTGAGAAAGTCAATTTTGGAGATTTGTTTAGCGCTACCCATCACAATTACCTGTGACTTTAGGGGGTTTACTTTTAAACCGTAATTTTGACTCCAATTTGATATGCGGAGCAGATCAAGATTCGTGGCTTCTATAACTGAATTGAGATCGCTATGCATACCCTGCGAATATATTTGAAGGTCGTCGGCATAGAGGTGATACGAAGAGGACAGATCAAGAGTTATGGAATTAATGAAGATAGAAAATAAAAGAGGAGACAGCACACCACCCTGTGGAACACCAGCTGATGTGCTGCACCAGGAAGAACACGAAGAATCTAGTTTTATTCTTTGCCGACGACCAACCAAATAGCTGCGGAACCAGTCAATCGCTGCAGTCGATATGTTAAGAGACTGTAAGAACGCGAGCAAAATGTCAAAATCGACCGTGTTAAAGGCATTACTGAAATCTAGAAGTGCAAGAACTGTAAGCTTCTGGTCATTCATACCCAAACGGATGTCATCGGTAACCTTGACAAGAGCCGAGGTAGTACTATGGCCCGGACGAAAACCTGATTGAAATGGGTTTAGGAGGTCATTTCTATTCAGGAAGGAAGTTAGTTGCTGATGCACTAGCCGTTCGAGGACTTTGGATAGGAAAGGAAGAATGGAGATGGGACGATAGTCAGAGAAGGAACTGGGGTTGGATTTTTTGGGTAAAGGAATAATATTGGCATCCTTCCACAGACTGGGAAAAGTACTTGATGAAATGGAAAAATTCAGAATACCGGTGATAATAGGAACAAACAAATCAAGGAGAGGGAGTATCATATTTCGGCTAACACAGTCAACACCAACGGCGTTAGAAGTGATATTCAATATACCCTTCCTAATATCACTCTCACAGAAATGGCTAAAATAGAAAGAAGAGAAATCTAAGGCAGGAAGTGATGAAAGATGATGAAGTGAGTTAGATTTCTTAGGACCACTGAAACAGGTGGACGATGAAAAATGCTGGTTAAGTTGGTCAACGCTAATATTGTTTAAATTGGTTGCCTGTTGAGATTTGCCAACTCCGAGACCTTTCAAAAATTTTGGCTGGATTTCCATCTTCAACAGAACTGTGAATATGACGCCTCTGAGCATCTCGACATATAGTGCTACAGCGATTGCGCAGGGTTATATATTTAAGTTTATTTTTCTCAGAGTTGTTAGCCTTATACTTAGATTTAGATTGATTCTTCCTCTCCATAAGGGCTTTAATATCCTCAGTGAGCCAAGGAGCAGGGAGATGCTTGACTTTTATTGCACGAACAGGAGCATGAGCGTCATAAAGTTGTATGAGGAGCGAATTAAAGAGAGAAACTTGATCGTCTACCGAACCCGCTCGAGCGATACTGCTCCAATCGATTGTTAAAGCGTCATCTCGAAGCTTTTCCACATTTAATCCACTAAAATTGCGCTGCAAAAGAATTTTTGATTTAGATTTGGGAGGACGAATTTTGTAAGAGAGATAGAGCAGATCATGATATGAGAAGGCATCCGCGGAGTATTGTCCAAATTTAGACACATGAGAAGTCGAAGAAACTAAAGTTAAATCAAGAAGAGAAGGCGAGCAATTTGGAAAATAGTGTGTGGCGTCTGAAGGGAGAATAGTTAGTTCCACCAGAACGGAATAGTTAGTACCATTTTTGAGTTATCTCCAAAAAACTTCTTCCATAGGCATCAGATACGACCTTTTGGTATTAGTTTGGTTCTTATTCCATTGAAGGTACGGAACCCTCCTATGCGTGGTCCGACACGCACTTGGCCGGTTTTTCATAATTAGAATACGGTATACGATACCAATTATGCCCTTAAACGGACACCAGTGTTTTTGTTACATCTTGTATTGAATTAACTATAGGTACCAGTTTCAGATGTTAGCTTCGTTTCATCTATATTGGTAAACTTATATTAAAAACCCTAAAAATATCACGAAGTTTCGAGTTCCCTATATTCTGCCACAGTTACATGCACCATTACCACCCACTGGCGTTGTTGCAGTAGTCATATGTAAAGAGCTTTTAATTCGCTATGGGTTTGAGTGTACTCATTTTAATAATAGTTGCAATTTCATTCTGTATAGGTAGAACAATTTTCGTGTATGCGGTAGCGTGTCAAGCCAAGTTCAAGTAGAACAGAACTGGCGAGCAGCACCGTGTGTGTATAATTATATTGAACTTGGCTCTCATTTCACATTTATGTTTTTGATGGGATTAACTTAACACCGTGCGTGTATTTATTTGCATCCATAGTCACTAAGCCAACATTGCATTAATACAGACCATTGCAATCGATACCGCTTACCGACGTAATTGCAGTGTTATCAGCCCATGGATTGAGATATGCCACTATCAGACCCGGGGGTTCAATAGGTTTGAACCACTATCGTAGGAAATTAGAAATTGTAGGTTAGGTTAGGAAGTTGTTAGGGTCCGTACCCAAAGGGTAAAAACGGGACCCTATTACTAAGACTCCGCTGTCCGTCTGTCACCAGGCTGTATCTCATGAACCGTGATAGTTAGACAGTTGAACTTGTCACAGATGATGTATTTCTGTTGCCTTTATAACAACAAATACTAGAAAACAAAATAAATTAATATTTAAGGAACCCATACAACAGACATGATTTTTTTGCCGTTTTTATAGATTTTGTATGGTACGGAAAACGGAACCCTTCGTGCGCGTGTCCGACTCGCACTTGGCCGGTTTTTTTGGTACTCTCACGCCTCGGCTAGGTAACGCACGCTCCGAGTGTGTGACGGCGACGTTCATTCATTCTACGTCATTCGGCGTCTGCGTGTTTTTAAGGTTCCGTACTTCCGTAGTCAACTAGGAACTCTTATAGTTTCGCCATGTCTGTCTGTCCGTAAAAGAAAGTGCACCTAAACTAACAGAAACATAATTTCAGACTTCGCACGGGATGGAGCGCAGCACGAAGCGAGCCACCCTTGACGCCGACCGAGCGGGAAGCCATCGCGGCTGTCGTGCGACGGGCAGAGAAAGTAGACGAGGTCGAGGCGCGACGCGTCGGACGACTGGTCGCACGACTTGAAGGTATTCTTGCTGACTAGGGGAACGCATCCTGACGGTGACAAAGCGGAAAGCTCTCGCAGCTGTCGTACGACGGGTAGAGAAAGTAGACCAGGTCGAGGCGCGACGCGTCGGACGACCGGTCGCACGACTTGAAGGTAGGTCTCTCGCTGACTAGGGGAACTCATTCTGACGGTGACAAAGCGGAAACCTCTCGTGGCTGTCGTACGACGGGCAGAGAAAGTAGACGAGGTCGAGGCGCGACGCGTCGGACGACTGGTCGCACGACTTGAAGGTACTCTTGCTAACTAGGGGAACTCATTCTGACGGTGACAAAGCAGAAAGCTCTCGCAGCTGTCGTACGACGGGCCGAGAAAGTAGGCGAGGTCGAGGCGCAACGCGTCGGACGACTGGTCGCACGACTTGAAGGTACTCTTGCTGACTAGGGGAACTCATTCTGAGGGTGACAAAGCGGAAAGCTCTCGCAGCTGTCGTACGACGGGCAGAGAAAATAGACGAGGTCGAGGCGCGACGCGTCGGATGACTGGTTGCATGACTTGAAGGTACACTTGCTGACTAGGGGAACTCATTCTGACGGTGACAAAGCGGAAAGCTCTCGCGGCTGTCGTACGACGGGCAGAGAAAGTAGACGAGATCGAGGCGCAACGCGTCGGACGACTGGTACGTCGCACGACTTGAAGGTACTCTCGCTGACTAAGGGAACTCATTCTGACGGTGACAACGCGGAAACCTCTCGTGGCTGTCGTACGACGGGCAGAGAAAGTAGACGAGGTAGAGGCGCGACGCGTCGGACGACTGGTCGCACGACTTGAAGGTACTCTCGCTGACTAGGGGAACTAATTCTGACGGTGACAAAGCGGAAACCTCTCGTGGCTGTCGTACGACGGGCAGAGAAAACAGACGAGGTCGAGGCGCGACGCGTGGGACGACTGGTCGCACGACTTAAAGGAAGTAAATGTGTCTTTTTAGGACTGAGGTCCATTTTAAACTAGAGTCTGTCTGGAAAGAGAAGTGTCGTAGAAAGTAATTTCCCGCACCTATTACCTTCTTTTAATATCTGTTTGGCCCGACGGTTAACTGGTAGAGAATGCCTTTTGGCAGTAAGTTCTCCTTTTGTACTCTTTATTTAGAGTGCAATAAAGTTTCAATAAATTAATGTATGAGCTCCCATATAAACCACGACACTTTTCTTTCTACCCGGAGCATTCTTTTGTATAGTATCATATAACAAGTCCCTGATTTAAATCGTTTGTACAACAAGCCGGTAATGGGTAAGCCTATATTAAACTATCATATTCATCATATTGAGAGAAAAAGCAAGTTATTCCGAACTTCGTACGGTAATCTCCAGCAGGAAAGTTTGGACGAGTTTAGTTTGTTAAGTGTTGCACTTTATACCTATTACGAGACACTTTTCTTTAATCTTACTACACTTTCTTTTCAGTGCAGATAAATAATTAATAAGTTGTTAGCATTCGTATAAGCCATGTAATAGTAAATATCTTTAAATTAAACCAAAGAATATTATAGCGGTACTTTACGTATTGACCATGTTTTCTCGGTGTATTTCAGTATTTAAATTTTATTTTGAAACCAAGCTTCCTCCTAGCGTTTGTCCCAGCTTTTTGCTCTATTGAGCCTAGGGTCCACTCGGCAACCGAATCCCAGAAAGTTTTTACGAAAGCGCCTGCCATCTGACCTTCTAACCCAGAGGGGAAACTAGGCCTTGTTGGGATTAGATCCGGTTTCCTAACTATGTTTTCCTTCAACGAAAAGCGAAAAATATCAAATGATATTTCGTACATAAATTCCGAAAAATTCAGTGGTACGAGCCGGGGTTTGAACACTTTGAACGTCTGAAGTCTTACCGCCAGGCCACCAGCGCTTTTTATTGAAACCGCTAAGAAACAATATAAATAGGTAATAGGAAAAAACCGGCCAAGAGCGTGTCGGGCCACGCTCAGTGTAGGGTTCCGTAGTTTTTCGTCCGTCACAGTAAGTGTCCCCACTTAAGAGTTAAAATAACACCGCCATGTAGGATATGATATGAGCGGTCCACGTACAGCGACATCTTTCGGCAAATTAAGTAAACTATTGCGCGCGAGCTTAAAGTATGGAAGATGATTTTTATGGGATAATTCTTTATTGCGTGAACCGATTTTCACCGTTTTTACTTTATTTGAAAGCAAGTCTTTTAATTGTAATTTTGTAGAAATTACAGGTACAATACACACCTGCTTATACGGTTAAATTACAAACTTAGTTCAGAAATAATTTTGTATTTTTTTTTTCAAAAACTATTCAACCTATCAAGTTTAAAATAATTTTCCTAGAAAGTTCTTATAAAGGTTTACTTTTCAGATTTTTTTCATATTTTTAAAACTTATGGTTCAAAAGTTAGAGGGGGGGGGGACACATTTTTTTTTACTTCTGGAGCGATTATTTCCGAAAATATTTACATTATCAAAAAATGATTTTAGTAAACCCCTATTCATTTCTAAATACCTATCCAACAATATATCACACGTTAGGGTTGAAATGAAAAAAAAATCACTCCCCACTTTACGTATAGGGGAGGTACCCTAATAAAACATTTTTTCCACTTTTTATTTTACCACTTTGTCGGCGTGATTGATATACATATTAGTACCAAATTTCAGCTTTCTAGTGCTAATGGCCACTGAGATTATCCGCGGACGGACGGACGGACGGGCAGACATGGCGAAACTATAAGGGTTCCTAGTTGACTACGGAACCCTAAAAACGGTATTCTGATAATTACATTGATGATTTCAAATTCGTAAAACGCACAACTAAACCGTTTAAAAAGCAGAACACCTTTATCCTGCTATATCAGTCATTGGTGAGATCATGTCTTGAGTATAATATGCCTCAGTAGCTTGGAACCCATACTATAATGTTTATGTAGATAAGGTTGAGATGGTGCAAAAGAAATTTCTTCGTTTTCTAAACTTTAAAATGAGGTACCCACGTCACTCATATACTGGTCTTCTGACCAAATACAATATGCTGTCTCTAGACAACCGACGGGCCGTCGCTGGCGCATTGATGCTGCGTAACATCTGCGTAGTCGATGTAGACTGCCCGCAGCTGCTCGCGTCCGTACAGTTCCGTACTCCGCGGAAGGTGACCAGGTCTAAGCATTTATTCAGCTTACCCATTACACAACCTAACGCAGGGAAGCGGGCTCCCATGTATATAATTTGCGACCACCACAACAAGCTACTTTCTCATGTCGATCTATTCTCATGCTCCCGCGCCTCATTCAAGGCTGCTGTCATGAAAACATTAAAAAATTGATAACTTAAATTACCAGTAAAATAAGTTTCTTTTTCTGACTAGTTTATACTTTTGATACATGTTTTTATTATGATACTAGCTTTTGCCCGCGGCTTCGCTCGCGTTAAATTCGGGTTAACACGGTTCCCCTTTGCCCCTCGTAATGCTCCATACAAACTTCCACCCCCCATTTTAGGGAAGTGGGGGGTTAGAAAGAGACAAAAAGTAGCCTATGTCACTCTCCATCCCTTCAACTATCTCCACTTAAAAAATCACGTCAATTCGTTGCCCCGTTTTGCCGTGAAAGACGGACAAACAAACAAACAAACACACACACTTTCACATTTATAATATTAGTATGGATTGTACTGTGATCCAACTTACATATTCATAACTAAATGAAGTCAATTCGACCACTGAAAGTAGGTCAAATTTTAACTTGCAATGTTATGACTCAATATCTAACTTACTTAAGATAGGATAAGTTTAGTTCAAAATTAGGTGTAAACCATTGTTTGCATGTTGCTAGGTTTATATTCTATTACCATCAATGTTCTCAGTGAGATATTTATGTCTAAGGGAACATCTTAATCTAGTTACGTATTTTCTATTTATAATCTTCTTCACTTCTATGCTTCCGTTGTATCTCCTTATAATAAAATAAAATAAAATAAATAATAAATGTTCCAAATAGCGCTCAGTAATCAAATAAAACTCTGGTTAGATTTACATAAAGGCAGTGAAACGGCGAGAAATCAATCTTATTATAACGCTTTAGGCCTATACGAATACCTACACTTCTCCACCACACATTAAGTTTGAATTTGGACTTTATGGTGCGTGAATAAGATTGACAATAGATCGAGTTTTCTCAATGGCTCGTACGCTGATTTAGTACGGAACCGCTAACAGCATTTAATTGGTTTCTTGACTTATTTATAAAAGGGATATAAGATAAATTATCATTATTGAGGTATGTTTGTTTGACACATTCTATCAGGGGATATACTAGGGGATACCAAAACAAGGTTATTGGATTGCACATATCAAAAAATATAGCGATATTGTGTTGTTTAAAACACGTTACATATTCCCATTGAGTTGATTGAATTTCGCTACTTAGGGCATAGGCAGAGATAATCATACTTGCTGTGTTTTTCTTAACTTCAAAAACTGGCCAAGAGCGTGTCGGGCCACACTCAGTGTAGGGTTCCGTAGTTTTCCGTCCGTCACAGTAAGTGTCCCCACTTAAGAGTTATAAAAATGGGCTATTTGTTACATTGAGTTGACATATTAAGTACAGGACCCTAAAACCCTAAAAACGGGCCCACAAAGGACGGTGATAACTAAAGAAAGAGTTATAGATTCCAACTACACATGGAAGGTTCGAAAAAATGTTGTCTATTTGAGTCCCACCACGAGTAGTGGGAAGGGGTTGTAACGTGGAGTGATAACCAGCGTCATTTAGTAATTTAAATACTGCAGTATTGCTGTTACTAAGATAGTCTTCGTTAAAATCTCCAAATATAATACAAGAACTGTTATGTGACAATAAATTATTTATAAAACCCACTGCAACGCTGTTGGAGCATTTGCATGATCTATACAAGGCTACTATCTTCACATTGTTTACTTCAATAGATACTGCTTCACAGTGTTCAGTTCCGGTAATTTCACTGTATGATCGCGGGTTGGAATATTCTACATTATGTTTTACCATTGCACATACACCGAAGCCGGGGTTTGCAGGATACTGTTTCGGGCCATTTGTTCGGACTATTTCTTCAAAATTATTCATGTTGAATGAATCTTGAAGGCAACTCCAAGTTTCTACGGCTAAATAAATGTCGCATGCCATTGTCTGCGGATCGGTTACTATATCCTGCAAGTGTTTACGTAGAGATTGTACGTTATGGAACATTATTTGACAAGAACTGCGGGGCTCTCTTAAAAAGTGATATATGGGTATCAGGGGATTTAATCTTAATTTTCTCATTTCCATTACGACGGAATCATGCTCAGATGGTGGACGTGGAGGACGAAAGAACTCGGTAACAATGAATAAACCTTGAGCGCTAGTGGCACGTGAGCAAGCGATGTATAACATAGATCTTAAAATATTAGGCTTTAAATGTACAACAACTTTTTGTAAGGTGGAACCCTGACTTTTATGTATAGTAACAGCTTCAGCGGGAACTAGCGGGAATTGGCTGCGACGCACTTGTAAGTTTGAAGATTTGTACCTTTTTACAGTGTACGTAACTGGTTCTATTGGCGTCCAATTATTTTTTAACCGTGTTTTGTAACGAGCGAGGGATGTTGAGCTCTGAATTCTTTTTAATTTGCCTATATTTACGTCATCGAAACATATCCAAATGCGTAATGGTCTTCTCTCACCGGTAGTAGGATTGACTGCAAAATCAATCGCAGTCAATACCCCCGTGGTTCCATTCACTAGTCCGTCTGAAGTGTTAATATTTACCGTCATCATATATTTAGCCGTGACTTTTAAATAGCATTAGGTAATCCGTAGGTTTGAGACGTAGGTAACTTGGCAACTGTATTTAGAGCTTTTTCTTTCATGGCAGGATTAGCTTCGCCACTTACTCTATCGACAGCCCGGGATACCGCTCCTTCGGTAGTCATATTTGACAGTACTTTAGAATTATGCTCATCAACTTCACGGTTACTGCCGAATAGATGAACTGCACCCTTACACGTGTCCGGAAGTGATGAGTTACTAAAGCACCAACTTTCAATTAAATTGACATCTTCAGGTGACATACACCCACTAGCCATATTATTTAATGCCGTTGCAAAGGCAGCATCATCCCTTTGGCGCATTATTTCTTTAAGCTCTGTCAGTACAAATAATTCCCAAAGCGGTGTACCTGCTATTTGTGCTAAAGGATTTCGAGAATTAGCTTGAAACACCCAGTTGTCGCCAACAGGTGGTAATTGTCTGAAGTCTCCAACTACTATTACTGAAATTCCGGAAAAGAAGGTAGAAGAATGAAATATTTGCTGAAGTCTATGATTTATTTGATGGAATGTCCTGGATCCTAGCATTGAAATTTCATCAATTACAATTAAACGTAGTTTTGCTAGTTTTGTGGCCAGAGTATTGGCTACACTTGGCGACAGCTCTGGTAAAATATTGCCCGCTTGAGACACTGGAAGTCCAAGTGCACTATGGATAGTTTGCCCTCCTATTCCGAATGCAGCTTTACCGGTAAAGGCTGTTAAAAGTATTTTTAATTCATCTGGATTACTGCCAGGTTCTCTGTTAAATAAGAGAGTAAGGCACTGATAAATTGCTTTAATCAAAACACTTTTTCCAACGCCAGCCCCACCACTGATAAATAAATATAGTGGAAGTGGAGAAGTAAAAGAAAAGTGTTGATAAATATGAAGTAACGTGTCCCTTTGAGCAGCATTTAATTTTCTAGCAAGAACCAAAAAATCATCATGGGACAAGTGAGGCGGTTGTGCAATGAAAGTCGAGGGGTCACCACACAACTGTGGCCCGGGATTTCCACCTGGAATGAGGTCTTCTGCTACATCTACTGTTTGTGTTTCAAATTCAAAGCCTTCAAATACATCCACGTTGACTCCTCTTCCTTGCAAATTTTCTTCTTCGTTTATTAATTCTACATTTCTTATTTCTGTTAACAATCTTTCAAACATTTCAGCGACACCTAACTTATTGAATTGTTTACTTTCGGCCTTTATTCTTTCTTTATACTCGTCAAATATGTCCTTTATATTTATGTTGGGATTTAGTAATTCTTCTTCCTCGCTTCGCCAAGGGATGTACAGCATTAGTTGTTCCCTATAGAAATCATCAATATAACTGTACCGGCGAAATCGTATGACTCGAGCCTTCGTTCTTTTCCGTATGTATCCTAAATTATCTTGCAGAGGAATCCAATTCCCTTCCGCGTCAACTTCTTCAACAGCCTGGGAATAATCAATTCCTTGAGAACTATCATTGAGAGTTTCTATTGATCTAGCCGAATGAGTTTTTTTGGAATAGGTGTAATATGCTACAAAATGGGCAAGACTTATGTTTTCTAACGATAGTGGTCGCTTTGAGTAATAATCAATAATACCTTTTTGGAATATATCGGACGAATCAGGTTCGAGCCTTTGTAATTCAAGATAACTTTTTAAAATATGCACTCGCTCTTGTGGCAAACTAGTGTTTATGTACATTTCAGCTTCACTAGCTCGTGACAGCGGTAAACCAGTCAAAACATAGATTGCCTCTTGAGCAGAAATCTCACTAGAATTTAAGAATACATTTGATACTATTCTTAATGAGTCTTTAACACTTTTATTTCCTTTTTTGGCTTCGTCCAAGGCTTCACGCAAAAGACGTGACATTCCTCGGTCAGCCTTGTTAATGTAGTCAACAATGTATACTGCGCACGCAAACGGGTCTAATATAAATTGAATGTCCATGTTTGGGTTCACTATTGTCTTGCAGAAACTTTTTTGACATATATTTGTTTTGCATAATGATACTTGGCAGAAGTAACGTTTGGCAGAAACACCTTACGCAGAGTATGCTTTGGCATAAATCATTTCGCAGAATTTTATTAGGTCGAATCTTATATTGGCATAATGTCGATGAGCATAATTGTCTTCTAAACGAATAGTACTTTCGCATAATTTTTTGTTTGCATAATATTTAGGCGGCATTAAGTTGTGAAGCCGATTTTTTTTTTGATTACAAGAAATTCTTCATTGTCTTATCATTATCAATTATCATATTGTACAAGACATATGCGGGATTGGATGTATTGCTCATAAGAACATGCAGGCACTGTAATACTGAGCATATTTGTGTCGGTACTCCGGTAAATGAAATTGTTATCTGCCAATTGTGTATGTGGTATTTTGTTGTGTCTTTCCAAGGCGGGCTCCCGGCCACGCTGCTACGTGCGAGTTATCGCGGTATGCTCGAGCCACCCTGAGAGCAATGGCCCGTTGCGGCCGCCACAAATACTTTTACCCAACCTGACATAACCCACTTTTCTGGCAACAGTTTGTTTCTGCGGGGGTCGCAGTTCTAACCTAACCTAACCCACTTTTCTGGCAACAGATTGTTTCCGCGGGGTCGCAGTTCTAACCTAACCTAACCCACTTTTCTGGCGACAGTTGTTTCCGCAGGGGTCGCAACTCCAACCTAACCTAATCCATTTTTCTGGCAACACTTTGTTTCCGCAGGGGTCGCAGTTCTAACCTAACCAAAATCAATCTAAACTTGGTGGGAATTATATTCTACTACGTAAAATTTACCTAACCCACTTTTCTGCTAGCAGAAGATAATTATGCTATTGTAATAGTATACTATAGGATTATTATGGTACATAAAATGATGCTAAATCAAAATCGGCCAAAGTAGTGTTCTGCAAAACAATATGCTGCAAAACGTGTCGTATGCGTAGTAGTAGTTATGCCAACTATAGCTTTATGCAAAATTACCATTCGACCGAAAGTGTTTCTGCGAAACATGTTATGCCAAGTGTATTTCTGACCAATATTTTTCTGCCAGATGAGGGTAACCCCCATGTTTGCTTTATGTAAAGCTAATATTTTTTTACTAAAAGGATTAATGAATACATCCTGAGGTCTACGTTTAAGAACAACCGTTGGTCGTTTTAAGGTGCTTCTAATAGCTAATATGTAATCTTCATAACCAACTCCAATCCAGTCCAAAAATTCAACGAAAGTGTATATTTCTGCAGGAATATTTTGTATTTTTTGGCAGATGTCTTTTGCCAATTGTTTTGACTTTTTGAACTCTGGATCGTCTTTTGAAAGTTCTACTAATACTTTCGTTTCATCCATGGGGAAAAATGGTATTCCAAAGCGACATAGTCTATTTGTTGTTGGCCGGCATGTATGTGTGTGTTTATGTAGTTGTAGACGTCTAAGTTCGTCAGGTACTTCAGTACTGTTACAGGAAATAATATTGTCCACAAATTTGGAAATATTACGAGCGCTTCGTCTAACCATAACATCATATGAGGCGATCCTCTGTGCTGAAACTCAATGCGATAATATAAGTGGGTGATGTTGTAATTTAAGAAAGGTCCAGATGAACAGGACCAGGTTTTTTGAATTTCTTTTAATTTAATTTCAAAATATGTGGCGCAAATGAACGGATCGGATTGTATAAGGCGAGCTTTTGTATCGTATGGCAAATTTTCCGCTTCGGGCTCAGTGAGTTTTTTCTTATCAACTACTTCACTAAGCAAGATTAATAATGGAGTCCATTGCACTTCAGCAGCAGATAAAGTTAAAAACAAAGTGGGAACACCGAACTGTCTAACCATTGCCAACAACTTTTTTTTTTCACTTTCCCAGTGAGCAGGAGAATTCCTGATTCCACCAAGAACACGATATCCATCTTCATGTTGAACTAAATTGTCAACAAAATTATTTTGAAGCACATTACATGCAAGTACAGGGGCACCTCTGACAGTTTTTTTGCGTAAACAGGTCGTAACATTATTTTTGACGGCAATAGTTTGTTGTTTTTTCAGGGCAGTAAATAGATAGTCAGGTCTTACAGCTCGCCTGTCATTTCTGGAAATTTCTGAACGTGTGACTTCAGAATGACTTAAGTTCACGAGAAATTTTCGCTCAATAGCGCAATGTACTTTTATGAAGGCAAGCTCTTCCAGATGTTGATCAAAAAGCAAGGAAATTGGCCGTTCACCTTCTCCTGGAGCCATAACTATTATTAGGTCTTGGTTTTCATTTAACAGAGTTTCTGTGCCACCAGGATTTAATTCAAGGATCTCATCAACATCGCTCTCCTGCTCAGATGAATCACAGGTACATTCGACAGTGTCTTCAGGTTCATTATTTGTCCATGAACCTTTAAGTTCTATACCATATGTCTGAAACAAATCACACGTTACTAAATATTCCGCTGCTCTTCGTATTATTTCCGGCCGGACTTGTTCTTTTCGACTATGTATATAACAGAATTTACGCTTCAACTCTACAGTAATGACATTATCATCATGTATCGACCGAGGTAAAGCATTTACCATGTTATTAATTTTTACAGGTACATTAATAACATTTCCTGATAAACCATGCTGATATCCTAATCCCTGGCCTCTACGAACTATTTTCAAAAATACGTGACGGGGACTTACTAATCTCTCCTCCATTGAAGTTAATTCATTCGAAACATCCGGAATATCTGGAAACTTCAATCCATTAGCTATTGCCAGTCGCGGCATTCGCCCTTGAGTAATATATTTAGCACACGTATAGCAAAACTCTGCAGATTCATCAAAAGGATTTAAATTAAATACATTTAGCGCGAATTCTGCATTATATTTAGTCGAAATAGCATGCTTTATTAGTTTTCTTACAGAATTTTTGTGCCATAATCTACCACAACATGAACAAGGATGATTGTATCCTTCGTTGGTATTATCAAAATATTTTCGTTTAATAGTATCCCAATCATTAATATAATTACAACGCGCCGATTGTCGAGCTCTGGTGTCTCTAGCTCGTTCAATTTGTGAATAATGTGGATCTTGGCGAGCTATTTGGTAAGCCTGCGTGTTTCGCTGCCGTTCTATATCTCGGAAGATAGGGTTTTCACGAGCTGTGCGGTGAGCCTGTGTATTTCGCTGTTGCTCGGTAGCCCGGAAGGTAGAGCTTTCACGAGCTATGCGGTGAGCCTGCGTGTTTCGCTGCTGTTCTATATCTCGGAAGATAGGGTTTTCACGAGCTGTGCGGTGAGCCTGTGTATTTCGCTGTTGCTCGGTAGCCCGGAAGGTAGAGCTTTCACGAGCTATGCGGTGAGCCTGCGTGTTTCGCTGCTGTTCTATATCTCGGAAGATAGGGCTTTCACGAGCTGCGCGGTGAGCCTGCGTGTTGCATTGTTGCTCTGCCTGTCTAATGACGGGAATCTGACGAGTGGCCCTGCGGCTCTCAGTGTTTCGTATTTGCTTTGTCTGTGTGTAATCAGTATTTTTTCTTCTGCGTTTGGCTTGGCCGGATCCAGTATGTTGGTTGTTGGTATGTTCTAATGTCAGACTTGGATTTTCATGAGTACTATTCGTAAGTGTTAAACACCCAATGGTCTGGATATCATTAGTCGGACTTTTGGTTTTCTGTGATTCATCTGTAAATGTTGGACTTTCAATTATCTGCGTAATGCCTGTAAATGTTGTACTTTCAATTATCTGCGTATTACCTATAAATGTTGGGCTTTTAATATTTTTCTTGTCATTAAAGTTTTGACTTTCAGTTTCTTGAGACTGTGTCTTTTGAGACCTTTTGTTTTTTTTCTTGTTGGCATCTTTACTTTTATTTTTTTCCTTTTTTGCTAGGACATTAAGGAATAAATTTGCTGGTGGCCGGCCCGCTCTTCTTGCGGTGTTAGTTGATGGAAAAAGCTCTAATACACCTCGAGATAACATATTAAACAAATGACGTCGCATGTCCTCGGCAATGTAATTGACACAGGATGGATTTACTCTCAAAGCTAAAGCGGTGGCAAAACAAATGGCAAATAGCCCACACTCAATAGGTACTATTATTTGCTTGCGTTGGACACTAGGGAATTGTATTTTATTACTGTCCAAATATGGGAATAGTGCCTTAACGTAAACGTGCTGCGAGTGACTTAAATTATTATATAAACTATCATAGACCCGTAATATTCCATTGATGTAATAAATGCAAATCCAATGTCCTACAAACCCGACTTCACCGCCATATAGTATAATTTGTAAGTGAGACTCGTCTTGAGGCACAGGGTCTATTAGTTCCGGATAAAGAAAAAAAGACACTTCTCTAGGCCGAAACGATGTATGTTGGGCTAACAAATCATGAAAGGCGCGCACAGCGTCGTCCTCAACATGATTATTAGTATTATTACTGTTCAAAATATACGAGAACATTTTAATACCGGACAATAACTAAGGACACAAGTGTTCAATGTAACTATATACTGTACAGGCAATCGTAATTAGCTAGTAGTTTTACGTATCAAGTAACTGCGTACATACAAATTTATTAATACGAACAATATCCCCAAGAAGTTAAATTTTACCCACAATGTAATTTAATGAAACTTAATTTATCACAATAACACTACAACGACTTTTTTCCCCGTACAAGATAAAAAATAAAAACGAAAGAAGTAAAACCTCAGTAAGTATCAAGGAGTAAAACTTTTGCTTATCTTCGCGAACAAAAGATATGAATCAATCTTTTCATTTCAGTGAAGCGTTTTGCGCATCTCTAATTACTCACTACGAAGCCAATTTTCCCTTACATTAGTATTATGAACCGAATGTATGAGCAAGAGAGTTCAAATTCACAAATCAAATCGACCCTGTATTGTAGACACAATACTTAGCGAACAATTTTATTATTACTATTAGACATCGAACGACCAAAGACAACTATTTACTATGACAATATGAGTACGACAAATTTTCGACCTAATGTATGGGCGCATCTGCTCCGACCCCATTAAATCAGGAAAAATCTTAACACCGCACACCGCCATGTAGGATATTTGCGTTCCACGTACAGCGACATCTATCGGCAAATTAAGTAAACTATTGCGCGCGAGCTTAAAGTATGGAAGATGATTTTTATGGGATAATTCTTTATTGCGTGAACCGATTTTCACCGTTTTTACTTTATTTGAAAGCACGTCATTTCACTGTGATTTTGTAGAAATTACAGGTACAATAAACACCTGCTTATACGGTTAAATTACAAACTTAGTTCAGAAATTATTTTGTAATTTTTTTTCAAAAACTATTCAACCTATCAAGTTCAAAATAATTTTCCTAGAAAGTTTTTATAAAGTTCTACTTTTGAGATTTTTTTTATATTTTTAGAACTTATGGTTCAAAAGTTAGAGGGGGGGGGACACATTTTTTTTAACTTCTGGAGCGATTTAGTTCCGAAAATATTTACATTATCAAAAAATGGTTTTAGGAAACCCCTATTCATTTTTAAATACCTATCCAACAATATATCACACGTTAGGGTTGAAATGAAAAAAAAATCACTCCCCACTTTACGTATAGGGGAGGTACCCTAATAAAACATTTTTTTCCACTTTTTATTTCACCACTTTGTCGGCGTGATTGGTATACATATTAGTACCAAATTTCAGCTTTCTAGTGCTAACGGTCACTGAGATTATCCGCGGGCGCGCGTAGGGTACCTATATAAAAACCTAGCGTCGCGCCTGATTCCAACAACAGGTAACCAGAGGGCTGGCCAGTATTTCGCTCAGCGAATAAGCATTGCCATACAACGTGGCAATGCGGCCAGCCTTCTGGGCACACTACCCATTGGCAGCGATCTAGGAGATATTTTCTTCTTGTAGTTTAAGTTTATAGTGTTTATTATTTTTATTTTAAGATCATACTCACACACTACAACTCGGGACACAAAACCCATTTATCTTGGACCTGTTGAAGTCGGCAAGCCAAATTTTCGAATATCAGTTTACTTATAGAAGAGCGCTAAGTACCTACAATGAGTAAAACAAGAATAACTACACTTAATTACTTAAAACCAATTTTAGCCATCCAACACTATCTATTTCATAAGTCGCGTCAAAAATACGTTTGGAAGTCAGTGCTAAAAATATACAAGGTGGTAATTCGGACCTCAGTCTCCCCTTCGTATACAGTAGACAACGGCATGCCAATATTGTATTCAAGTGCCACATAAAGCAGGTGACAGGGGGCCCGACGGGAAAACCAAGCTATTTCATGACAGGAGCCCTATTCAGACGTGCGAGTGCGATTTTAAGAGGATTTTCAGGAAAAAAGTGTCACATTTAGGTACTTTCCCCTATGAAACCATAAACAGAACATACCTAAGGACTAACTTTTAGGAAAAAATTGGTGTCATTTTTTTCATACAATTTTTGTGGTATTAATCCAGCAGTTATGTCGAATGAAGTTAAGGGTGGCTGGAAAGTAAACCAAACTCAATGGAACTTTAACGGGTAGTTTGGGGGTATGCCACGAAATTCTCATAAGTTTTCGACCTCGAGGACCTTGTGGAATTGGAGGGGGACAAAACCTATTTTTTTTGTCTGTTTTTCGCTTACATCTCATATACTAAGCATTTTTTGTGTACACCTACTATGGCAAAGTTAAAGAGCAATTTTCCGGTAAGTAAGCTGACATATCAGATTTTCAGGCAGGATTGTCAGGCAGATGTTATATGGGTCAAAAAAGGACAATTCTTTTAAGAAAAAAATTTCAACATGAAATAAACTTTTCAGGTAACATTTAAACAAAAAAGGTTCGCAAGAGAGTTAAGTCGAACAAAACTTCCACGAACTTAGTGAAAAGTTACCTTATTGGGTTTTAAAAGGTACCGTCGTGATCGAGGATTAAAAAGATGCAAAATCAGCTATTATTATAGTGTTTCATACCAATACTTGGTTTACGAAACACTTATGGGATCACTCCGGTCGCCGAAATCGGTAAAACGCGTCTGTTTTATTTAGAATCTCGTACGAACACTTAGAGTACTAGTGAAAGTTTACATTTGCGTCGTCACTGGCCGAAACGTTCTCTGAATAATTCGTGTACGAATGCCAACGCAAATGTCCGTTTACATATTCGACATTATGGTAGAGGAGTCATAAGTAAATTTTTTTAGTCAACTAGGAACCCTTATAGTTTCGCTATATCTGTCCGTCTCCGTCTGTCTGTCCTCGGGTTAGCTCAGTGCTCGTTAGCACTAGAAAGCTGAAATCTGGTATGAGTAAGTGTATAAATCACGCCGATAAAACGGTAAAATAAAAACTGATTTTAAGGTACCTGCCGTACACATGAAGTGGTGATTTTTTTTGCTCCAACCCTATTGTGTGGAGTGTCGTGGGATAGATCTTTCAAAAAGAATAGGGATCTTTTAAAGCAATTTTTGGATAAATCTAATAGTTTGTAAATATTAGCTCCGAAAGTTTTGAAAAAATTGGAAAAATTTATAACAGTGAGGCCTAATTAGTACTTTCAATGAAACCTATGCATATCCATACTAATATTATAAATGGGAAAGTGTATGTGTGTGTTTGTTTGTTTGTCCGTCTTTCACGGCAAAACGGGGCGACGAATTGACGTGATTTTTTAAGTGGAGATAGTTGAAGGGATGGAGAGTGTCATAGGCTACTTTTTGTCTCTTTCTAACCCCCACTTCCCTAAAATGGGGGGGGGGGTGGAAGTTTGTATGGTTTGTTACCCCGAATTTAACGCGAGCGAAGCCGCGGGCAAAAGCTAGTATTGAATAAAATGGGTTGAGTCATTTTTGAGTTATAACTTAAAAACGCCTAGTAAAAAGGACGTAAGTGTCGCATAGTAAAATGACGTAAGTGCCGCAAAATATCATATAAAAAACCTTGGAAGAATAATAAGTAAGGAAGCGTAATCAACGCTCAAAATCTGCTCCACTTTCCTGGTGCCAAAGTGGGCGGAGCTTGTGACAGCGGTGCCCTAATATCATGTCAAACATTTTGAAATTGTCATGTCGTCAAAATATTAGTTTTTTCGTCCATGAAATTTCGGTAATATATCGGTATTAAAATGCCGGCTTGTGCCGTGCATTGGTGCAGGAGCCACACAGGCGCCAAAGATGGTGATATTTCTTTTCATCGGTATGTAAATCACGCATAGATATTCTCATACATTACGGACTTGGTCGATGTTATGCAATATAAGTTTTGGAAAAGTAAACATAACTCATTTGAGGAAAAGTATAATGAATGTTCATTTATAAGTATTACCTAGTAGCATATACAAGATATCTCTATACTCCGCTTAGCGCGTTATTTCTTTGAAACTTAAGCTGCCAAAAAGAAAGGGTGCGGGAGGGGAACTCGCTATGCTAGACAGGAAACGCGCCATTATTCCGTGGGGCGTAAGAGAGAGTCAACATTAATGGTTGTCATGGAGACGAACTAATTTTACTGTCTGTTACAATAAATTAGTGTCTCACTATAGGGTGAAATTACTTCGAGCGTGGCAGCGGGGGTCGCCCAGCTATGCGGGGTCTTGGGTTATTAGTCTATGCCTAGTAGTAATAGCAGTTAGGTTTCCGTTGTTAACAAATAATCTTTTCAGTTTGTTTTTTTCGATATACAGTATGGTATGGGTCCTTGGAATAAATCGTTATCAATATTATACTACTTTGATAATATCGAAATGTCTCCCTTGTACTCATATATTGGGAATATGAGATACGTACTTAATAAACAATCTGAATATGCCACCTCAATCGGTTTTACTTACCTACTAAATATAACTTCAATTCTGTTACAATGATGACTTCAACAGTCATGTATGTTTAAAGTTTAATTTTTTTTCAAATCACTAATATTAAGTAAAGTCAACGAAATCGACAAAACAAAACCCTTCGAATCAGTACCTACTATACTTACTCTGGTAAAATCATACCATTCTGGCCGTGCCATTTCTAGTACAACTGACTAATAGGTATGACTCTTATTTTTCATTAATAATGAATGCTATAACTTCATAGCATAAGATAGTCTTTAATTATCAAATCTAGAGCAGAGCCCGACTGGGGAACTACCTCTACCTTACAGAAAACCACAGCCAAGGATGTAGTGTGTTGACGACGGGGGATCCTCTTGTCCCTTCAGCTATCAACACAGTGAATCCTCTTTTATATGAAAGCGTCGGCAACGCACATGAGACACCTCTGGAGTTACAGGCGTCCATAGGCTACGGTAGCTGCTTACCATCAGGTGAGCCGTGTGCCTGTTTGCTACCGTTGTAGTATAAAAAAATGGATACAAAATGTAAATTTATCTTTATATTTCCCTAAGCCTGCTACAATAAATAGTACACATAAACGAACTCATCCGTTATTTTTTTAGTTCTAAAAAACGAGGAAACAAAGTGAATTGTAACTATTTATATTGGAGGTATGGTATTATTTTCTAGTCTGGTCATAAATAAAGTTAAAAAATAATCGCTTTTTTTTTGCCATAATCAACTTTAATTGCTTAACATTATATTGCTTGAGACCAAGAGGGTCTCCCTAATGTAACGGATTTATAAAATTGTAAAAAAGTTCAAAATCTTTACTATTTTATGTTAATTTATGCTTATTTTGTAGTATGTAAGTTCCTATATTGTAATGAAGCACTTTTATTAAAGAAATGAAAGATGAAGAATAGAAGGCTTTCATATTATTCTTTATTCCAAGTACGATTAAATTTACGTATATTACATAAGTAATGAAAAATGCACTAAAAAATAAATTGTTAATTGATTACATTATTATTTATTACGTGAACCCATCCACGTCAAACTTGGGCGTATTTATTATACGTTAACTTGACGTTTCAGTTACTTCATTTGAGTATCTCCTGTCCAATTAAACTTCATTGTCAAATTGATTTTGACCACTCACAACACGGCAACTTTTCTTATTGGTGAAATGGCATGAAACCTTTGCGGAATTAAGGTTAACACATGAACTTTGCTTGCCTTTACTCGTCTTGATATTATATGTCGATGTAAAAAACTACCTTTCCGGTAACTACGAAACCGTACATTGAGTATGGCCCGACATGCTCTTGACCGGTTTTTTTTTGTCAGGGCCTCAATATACTTCAATTAAAACGTGACAGGCGATTTAGCGCTGTCGGAGTTTATTCCGGAATAGGACCCTAGCTCTAAGTGAATATCTCCACGCCCGACACCCCTGCTGACCTGACACCGCCGTAAACAAATTGCTTGCTATGCAGATTTGCAGAGGTGTTACTTGAATCCACAGATCACTTCTCTACCAGGTGGAGTGTCTACCTATTCATTTCAATTCGGCTCAACAACCCAAAAAGTAGTAGTTCGCCATAATCAGAGACATTGCGCACTACACGTGAGAAGTAAGAAATTGACTACTGAATTCCTTTATACTATAGTAAATTACGTCAATAACATGACAAACTGTGGGACTATATAAATATAAATGACCCTCCGTCATATGTCTAGTTTACGTTACTTTTACAAGCTGTAAAACTATACCTACTCACCTAAAATATGTATAAATACTTCCTCCTACGGTGAATTGCAATTTTTTTGTACCTCAATTAAGACCTGTCTCAAATGCTGAAAGCATATATTTTGATAATACGGGCGCAGCGTAACAATAGCTTTTCCACCACTCCACCTCGGAAACGCACTCTTTATCCCTTGAAAGCGGTGAGGGGAAAACGCACATTATCCACATGTGGGGAAAGTAATTTGGTACAATTTTGACTTATTTTGACTGGTGTTTTCACTTTATCTGACAGGATGAACTTTAAAGAGATGGTTTTTTTAATTAAGTATATAATTTTGAAAGCATTCATTTGGCTTCGATTTTTTTATATTTTATGCTTATATTTTTTCCTGTGGTGGTGTGGTAAAAAAAATTGTATTATACTCGGCAGCAAAGTTTGTTCAACCTCTCTTGCCTTGAGGCCCTCGTACGCTCAAGGTTCCATTCTTTTAACCACTCGTTACGCTCGTGGCTCAATTTTGGAATCTTTCGCTGGCTCGGGTCTCTATAAAGGTACGAGAGTTTAAACATCAACTTTGCCCTCTTGTATAATGAATACGAGTATATGCATATATTAATTCTCTTAGATTTGTAATGACAGACGCGAAAGCAATATACCCGCCTACGCGTGTTGAGTTGACTTCGCGATCTCCGAAAAAGCTTTATAAAGGAGTCTGTGCATGGAAATCTATGACAACCTTCGTTCGACCGTCCTTCGTCTGTCACTTTCATTTATTTTAACTTTCGCAAATATACGGGCTTTCCTGCATTTGCAAATTTTCCTTTTTGTTAATTTTTTTCCTTAGATTAATAGGCTATGTACAGTAAGATCCTACCGACTGTGCCATATAGTATTAAAATTATTAAAATTTCACTAGTTTTGTCAAAGATAGATTTATTAATACGTTCAAAAATAAAAAACAAAATAACCACGTATCTCAAACCAAACTAACAACCGGGGCACAGATTATATAATAGTTCTTACGAACAGATATGAATCACTCATAGAAAAAGCAAATACCTAAGGTTTACGTACCTACGCAATAATACAATGGAGCGACCTTCAACGCGCGGCACCCCGCACCTCCCGCGCACCCGCACAATCGCTAGGGTCGCCTAGCCTGTGTTTGGAAATGTTTTATAGTTAAGGAAATAGGTATTTTGCATTGATTCAGTGTTCAAGTGGTTCGCATGGTGCATAACAATTATAGTTACATGAGTAATATTGATTGATATTTTGTTGCCGCGATGAGAGTATGATTAATCTTGACAGATTTGCCACACACTGTCAAAATTAATATGGATTGACAGCTATATCAATCTTATTCTAATCTCCTTTTAGCAATATCATCATAGTTATTTGAGAGATTAATAAAGATAACATGTCTATTATTATTATAACATAAGTGAATCCTCCTTTTTTGTAAAGCGTCGGCAACGCGCATGTGACTCCTTTGGAGTTGCAGGCGACCATAGGTTACGGTAGCTGCTTACCATCAGGCGGGCCGTATGCTTGTTTGCCACCAACGTGGTAATAAAAAAGTTTGTACCTTTCCCCATCCGTCGGCAGAGCGAAAAACGATAAGTTTTTATTAGCTTTGCTATTTTTACATCCAACCACATCGCAATAAATTATTTTTTTTCGTGATAACATTGTTCCGAGTTCCGAGTAGCGTCGCGCGCGGTACGACGTGCGTTCAGTGAGCGCGTTGGTAGCCCACTGACTTTAGCTCCCTCGAGGGAGGCGCAAAACGTAGGTATATAACTCGCTCGCGCGGGCATGATTCATAGGCCTGACCGGGGTCGTAAAACCCGTTCACACTTGCATGGTCCCAGCTATAGTGAAAAAGATAGTGATAAGGTCTATTATTCATCCGTACTAATATATGTCCGGTCATCTAGGAAACCGTGACGTCAAAGATGATTATAGTCATAGTAGATAGATTGGAAATCTCGATAAAATATACTTACATAAATAGTGAATGAATATTTCACTTCTATTTTGTTTCCGATCTTGTAAAAAATTGTTGATAAACAATTTCAATTACCACAATAGAAAACGTAAAGTGAGACGGCAGGGTTGTAACACCAGCACATCAGTTGCAACATATAGCTGTGCAAAATGTAGGCGCGTTTGCCAGTCCCGTATTTTTAGGGTTCCGTAGCTAAAATTGCAAAAACGGAACCCTTATAGTTTCGCCATGTCCATCTGTCCGTCCGTCCGTCCGTATGTCACAGCCATTTTAATCGGAAAGTATAAGACGTATCTTAATCAAATTGTAGTATAAGGTTTATTTTGTTCTACTTAGTTTTGTAGTAAAATTGCTGGAAAATATATTTTTAGGGGAAGCACTCCATACATGTAACTAATTGTTAAAAACATTTTTACCAAGTATCAACATGAATCTTGAAGCAAACCATCTGCATCTGCATCTGGCCTCGGACACTCCGGTGTCCTCCGCCCTCCGGGGCTTGGTCACTTTTTCTGAAGTATATGACATCTATTTTCAGCAAATATCAACATGTAACACATCAATTCAAAAATAACATTGAGGTTTGTTTCAACATCTTTTGATTAGGTGAATATTTTCAGAAATAATCGGATAACTTTTGAACCGGAGATCCAAAAAATATGAAACAATTTTGAGAAGATACATCCTTATATATTCTTTCAACAATATTTTTTTTGAACATTATCGGTTGAGACATTTTTGAGTTATCTTCAAGAAACTTATTTTATAGACAAATACGACGTTTTGCTATTAGTTTTTCGATAGTAGGTACAGAACCCTCCATTATGCGTGGTCCGACACGCACTTGGCCGGTTTTATGTTAATAAGGAATTATACGACACTCTTTATGTACCGAGTCATTAAAAATTATTAGTATACCTACTCGTATTTACATGAATCTCCGCTGTTAAGATTCTGACACTGGATCCTCTTTTTCTTTAATGAAATGTTAGAAAAGAGCCCAGGAACCACTTTTGGCCAACTATAAACTATATGTGAATTTGTCTAATGCGCGGATACCTTGTCGGCAGGCATGCGACGGTCAGCACAGGGCCCGGCGCCGCGGACATGCCTTGTATGCGGCGAGACGGCACGACTGCTTTCTCCACTTCGGACCTGCTCCATATGTCGACACTCCGCTTGCACTAAGTGCGTCATCGACACTAATGGCCACAGGTAAAGACATCAGGAATATGTCTTATATGAGAGAGACGGCACGGGTCCTGTCTCCACTTCGAGCCTGCTCCATATGTCGACACTCCGCTTGCACCAAGTGTGTCATCGACACTAATGACCACAGGTAAGACAGCAGGAATATGAGTAGTATAGATTCACCGTTTCTACCACATGGATTTCCCACCACCAAAACAATGGTTTTTCGGGATTATGGTGGTTTTTCGGGGCTATGAAACCTAAAAAAAAAAAAAAGTTTGGTATGTTTTAGTACGTTTAGCCCCCCATTTAGATCGATTGCACTAGGTCTCAACAGTGCCCGGAGCCTCCTTCAGCACTTAGGCACTCCGCTAATTAAACAATACACGCTCTTCGACACCACAATAGAACCCTTGCACACCTTTTTCTATTGTCTCTATTGTTAGCTCGACTCGGCGACATCGCATTGTTACCGAGCTCGGTAGAGGCATACTCCTACGTTGTAGTTTGTTCTTTACGTATTTGCAATAGGTTTTATAATTGCTTAATTGGTTACTCCTTATGAGAGACTAGGTATACTACCTAAAGTTTCCATAGTTTAGGTATAGTTTTGGTGGTGGGAAATCAATGGGGTAGAAACGGTCATATAACTTAACGAGATTTTTAATGATCTAACAAGCCCCGCGAACTGACACAATTACATTACCCTTTATTAGTCTGGACTGGAGTAGGTATCAAATTTATACCTAAAGTAATTAATTCACATTTCGCGAATATATATGCAAATTTCAACGTATCTATAAAGTTTCCATAGTTTAGGTATAGTTTTGGTGGTGGGAAAACGATGGGGTAGAAACGGTCATATAACTTAACGAGATTTTTAATGATCTAACAAGCCCCGCGAACTGACACAATTACATTACCCTTTATTAGTCTGGACTGGAGTAGGTATCAAATTTATACCTAAAGTAATTAATTCACATTTCGCGAATATATATGCAAATTCCAACGTATCTATAAAGTTTCCATAGTTTAGGTATAGTTTTGGTGGTGGGAAAACGATGGGGTAGAAACGGTCATATAACTTAACGAGATTTTTAATGATCTAACAAGCCCCGCGAACTGACACAATTACATTACCCTTTATTAGTCTGGACTGGAGTAGGTATCAAATTTATACCTAAAGTAATTAATTCACATTTCGCGAATATATATGCAAATTTCAACGTATCTATATGTGTTACAGCACAATATGAAACTTCCGGTATATGTTTCAACCCCATCAATTTTAGTTATTTAGTATCTATTCGTTTTCAGTTTTTGCCTAAAATTTATTATTTTATGCAAATCCAATTTTTGAAATATTATTTTATTGATTCTAGATTTGTGTTTATATATTTGTAATGTCTTAATTTTTTTGGGTAAATTATTTTATGCAAATCCAATTTTTGAAATATTATTTTATTCATTCTAGATTATTTCTAGTCTAGATATTTGTGTTGTCTTATCTTTTTTTTTTGAACTCGTAAATAACTTTGGTATATGTGACAACCGACTGCTATTTATTGGTGGACAATAAACATGACTGTGTTTTGAACAAGTTTCAACCTGTAAGTATGCTGTACGTTTCCGTAAAGGAAGTTCCTATTATTTATTATAATATATAGATCTTTTGTTAATGTAGGATTCGGTGTGTGATTTATTTCATTCTTGTTTATACCAGTTAGGTGGGGCGGTGCGATGTTTAAAGACTCCTTTGGTGCTCTAATTTAAAGTCGCAATTTCTATTATTAGTTTTTTCTTGATGCTGTCGGCTTGAGAACTTAACCTTTTTTACTAGATGTCCTTTGAAGAAGGTAATAATTGACTTTTTATTCGTTTCTGAGAAATGTATAAATCAATCATCGGGTTTGAAGTCACACGCAATTTTAATAGAAAGTAAATGCACAAAAGATCTGTCGTTTAAATTCTTTAGAATTCTTTTGATAATTTAATCTTTTGTTAGAAAACATTCCGCTGCAAACAAAAATTTACCTGTCCCCGAAATCCTGTTTAAACTCGTCGCTACCTACCTAGGTGGTCCTCTGTCCCCACCAGCCGTGACCTTTTTTTCAACACAAATTCATATAAAAAGACTGAGGCTGTGGGTAACTTTATATAGTACCTTCGGATCTCCAGTTCAGTTAAGAGCTCTCAGTTTCTACGCTTTGAAGTTTTAACGAAGACTATTCATAATGGATGTAAGTATTTAAATAGTATTACTCTATAATTATTGCATTAAAAAAATTATGTGTTGTGTGTATGTTTTAAGTCTTTAATATTAATTATGAATTTTGTTTCAGTTTTCCGACAACACTTTCAAAAACTTTTACGTTGATGAAAATGAAGACGAAGCAAGTGATTAAGAGGGGACGCTGGCTTTCAAAGTGAAGCAAGCTATTGCGAAGAAGCGTCAATCAAATCATATTGATGGCTTTTTTGAAAGGCCTAAGAAGAAGACAAAAGTGTATAAGAAATCTTCAACGGTCTCCAAAAAAGAAGAAGACGGTGTTTCATATCTCACTTCGGGTCAGGACGATGGGGCATATGCATCACACCTTATAAAGATCGAAGTATACGACATGAATAAAATACGAAACGTTGGACCTCTGGACCACTGGAAACACTGTGACTATCGTGTTAAATATTATGCTAACGAAGGTGACTCACATGAAAAAAGTGCTCGGGATGTTATATTTAATATAACGAAAGAACTATCATCTAAAACCAAATGTGTAAAATATTTTATAGAGACTGATAAGGGTGATAAAAAATAGTTTTAATCAGTGCTTTATTTATAACTAGAATAAGTTCCTTTATTTTTTCACTTATAAAAAATGTTTACTTTCTTTCTTCAATAAAACATATTGTATATTAATGTTATTACTCATTTATTGAACATGTTTAATATTAGATGTAGTTTTAACTGCTTATTTTGTGTTTCTTTCTCCGTCACTGCATTTGTCTTAGGTAGTAGGAATATTTTGTAATTATAGTTGTAAGAAATAAAATAAAACCCAATTTATTTTCATAACACATTGTTTTAATTCACAAAAACTGATTTAAACATATTCCTTAAAACTAAATCATTACACAAAGAATTATCAGAAAACAGACATAAAAACTCAGACATTTTTTTCCCTTGAAGCTTAAAATAAAGATAAACTAAACAGTATTCTCCACAAACTGAAGTAAAATAATTCTGAAGTGATTGATGGTTATAAAACCACCTCTTAGAGTTTCTATTTAAAAATAACCTGTGATAACCAGTAGGCTTTCGACCAAAAGAGTCAAAGTATTCACCATATCCATTCACATCAATGTGCATTGCAATCCAATGAGAACCGGGCTTTGAATCAGGATCCAGATTGCTTATAATAAAAGTAGGTAGATTAACCCAAACAGGAATCCGGTTTGCAGCAAAAACATTTGACTTAAACCTCGGGTTTATTTTATTCATACAAAATTGTATTTCATTCGAATCCATAATAATAATTAATCTAAAAAAGTAAACACTGGTGGTTTTACAGACAATGTTCAAGTGGTAATGATAAAATTGAGTGAATGCATTGTATTTATTTAATTACTAACTATTATAATCTACAGTGATATCACGATTTTTATTTATTTCAATTATGTTATCAAATTCAGCATACACAATACAGTTGATAGTAGTACTTAAAGCTGAATCAAAACGAACTTCGATTCGAACACTTCCGTGTCTTACAAGATTCCAGTGTGAAGTTGAACTTGCAGATAAATCAGGAGTCAAATCGAAACATAATAAAGAATAACCACCCACATAGTTTGATCTGCTTATAGCATTACCTTCGTTATGGAAATGAATACCAGTTCCAGAAAACAAAGTATGATATGCAGTTGCTATTAAACCCGGAGAGTTAAATGAGGGTTGCAAAGTTTTAGAAGGAATTTCATGACCATCTACGTACAAACTAAATGAATTCATATGAAAATGTTGAAAATTGAAGGGATTTATAGCTAAATTACCATTAAACCCAGAGTTTGAAACGAATCCAATAATACATCTTTTAGGGACTTGCCCGAGAAATATATTATCCAACGTTTTACCTTGTATACCTGCGGGTAATGTCAGAACCTTAACTTCTGCCCTTGTTATCGGATATTTCGCGGTTGTTGATGCTAATACTTTTTGATGAGCTAACAATACACTAGGATTTATTCTTGCTCTTCTGATAATGAGACTGGCATCTGTTATTTGTACTTTAAATTTACCATCCTTATGACAAATTAAATTAAATGGTTCTTTCGAACGGACTAATTTAACTCTCATTTCTACACCATTAATTAGAAATGTCTCCTGGTTAAACATATCACCATGTAAATGAACAATCATTTCAACTTCCTTGCTTTCCTTAACAAAGTCCATTCTTTCGTGAAACCCTTTATTAGTCGAGTCAACGGCGTCCATATAGTTGGGGGTATCTTCATACCACAATCCACAAGTCAGATGAGATTTTTTTGGCTGCTGAACCATAATTAAGCAGATTTTCCATGTAGGCTCGGTAAGCATAAGTGTTGTTTGGAGGTGATATAAGCTTCTGATTTAAATAAATGTCTAGTTGGCTAAACAGGGAATGTAACCAATTGTTTACCGGTGCAACATTTGCGACAGGTTTTATTTTTGTACCATCTTGATTCAATATTTTGGCATTTATATGCAACAAAGTGTGTGATAGATCAATGTAGTCATCACCTGACCCAGGAACTTGAAACTCAATAGGACCATCGTCACTTAGAGATGAAATTGGTTTGTAATGAATCCACTGGCCACTTTCAATGCTTGTTTGAGTTGATGGTAAAGCAAATAAGTCTAACTCAGATTTGGCACACTCACAAGAATGACTATGTAAGAATGACATTTTTTAGTTTGAAAATATATCTTCAATATTGTTTTTCCTATATTTTTTACCTCCTCTTCGGTGCGATGCTTTTAAGTTAATGAATGGTCCACGTCTTTTTGTGGACGTTTTATACCCAGACCCCGACATCAAAGAATCAATTTTTTCATCTGCTTTTCTTTTTAAGTTGGCGCTTGCTTCATTGAACCGAGATCTAATAGAACTATCCATTGGTCGTGAATTTACCATATCGGATAAAAGACCGATTCCTGCATCTAAAGTTTCTTTTCCCACTGTTTTAAGACCACTAGATAATAATGGTAGCACAGACCTAAAAAGACCACCCAAGAAACTACCGATCCCATGTCCTCGTTGATATGGTACCCCTTTATAAACTATTCCTATACCCGTACCAGCTTGGTGTGAATAGTAATGTTCATATGGGCAAGACGTAGATGATCTTTTATAATTCATTTTACCCGTTGAAAGTGTAGCTTCACGCAAGAAGATCCAAACTGGAATGGTATTCTAGCTCCAGTAGTTGTCCTTATATCTATTTCTATAGTATCGAATTCTCTTCGTAATACGGGTACATAGTGAGCAGGTGAGAAAATATGTGTTTTGTGAGCACCATAGATAAATTTAGTTGGGTCTAACGGTATTATTCTCAGTAATGATGTAATTACATCTCCCACCACTTGTGGATGAATGATATCAGTATAAACAAATATTTGTGAGGGTAAACCTAAGTATAAATTTGCAGGATGTTTTCCAATTGACATTTCTTTTAAATTTGATCTTGGTCGAAATCCTAATTGTAGACTTAATATGGGTGTTGTTGTGACTGAAACTATTTCTTTATCTGTTGATATCCCCACCATTTTTGTAATTTTATCATATCTAAACTTAACTTTGCTTTTTAGCTGTGGGTTTTCATTTAATGCATCAAGAAAATGATCAAGACTATCATACGAAGTAGCTGGTATGTGAGTTTTTGAATCAACGACTTTATCCGTCTTGTCTGCAGGTCCTCGAACTTTCTTTTTAATATAAATGGTATTTTCATGTTCTTGAACATTGTACATGGAGCATGGGTATTGAAATTCTACTAAACCCACGACCCATTCTCCTTCCAATTTAATGGTTTTAGGTAATTTTGTTAAAAAGTGCGCAGTTGTATTATCATTGTAATATTCCGATGAGCTATTGCTCAACAAAGTTAAGTAAAAACTGTTTTCACTCATATTGTTTCTAAACTTGATGACGGTATCCAGGAATTAAATTTATTAGGATAACCTCGCCACTTCACAAACACTTCCTTTCTGCCACCAATACGGCGCGAGCGTATTATTTTATCAATTTTATATTTGATGGAGGGGTGGTGAGTTACTTTTTGTAATTCTTTAGAATAAAATGTACCAATTATTGGTTCACCTTCCAAATCTTTTAAAGTATAAACAACCCACGGAGACCTATTGATAACTGATTCAATCACAAATATTTCATCACTCCAATTGGTTTCATAACCCTTTTGGAATATATGTTTATATTTAGTTATCCTAACATGGTCACCTACATTTAGCCTTGCATTTTCTAAAGAAGGTTGTTTATCATTTTTTCTTTCATATAAGTTACACCAAACAGTCCTTATATTACTAGAGTTAACATCAACTGGACGCATTTTTATGCTGGAATGATAGCTATGGTTATATGAATAAAGCAGATCTTGTAATATATTAGTGTAATTGTAAGTATTCTTATGAGTGAAATAACGCCACATTTTAGTTTTGAGAGTTCTTTGAAACCTTTCAACTATGCTAGCTTTAATGTCTGGGTTGTTAGTTGTATAATAATTTATGTTCTTACTTTTAAAATAATCTCTCACCATCTTTGAAACAAATTCTGTACCCTTATCAGATTGAATATGTCTAGGGGTTGCATTTGCTTCCGTGAATATGCTTTCAAAACACGTTTTAACCGTTTCAGCATCCTTCTTTTTCATAAGTCTCGCAAATGCATATTTGCTAAATACATCAATAACACAAAGAATGTATTTATACCCATCGTTGTATTGACTATAGGTACGCATATCACTTAGATCAGCTTGCCATAGTTCATTGTAGTTTGACAGAATGTATTTGTTACGCGAGAAACGTTTATGAACAGGTTTATGTAGAGTGTACGCTTCTTGGGACTGCAACCATTTTTTCACTTCCTCTCTATTCATTTGACCTTTCATTTCCTTCATAACATTATTTAAACTACTATATCCAGCCGGGTTTGATATATCGTAATATATTCTATTTATGTCTAATAAGGAGTCCATCTTTCCCAATCAACTTTCTTTTGAGACCTCGTTTTTGGCTTAGTAGATAGAGGAGTAGATGCGTTTTTTCTTTAATTGATAGGTTGTGCTCGCTAATAGAAGCCTGTGAAGTGTTAGCTTCAGGTTTAGATTGAATTTTATTAATAAATTCTAAAGTCTCGGGGTTACCAATACATGACGATGGAACTTTTATATCATTTAAAAGACGAGCGAAATCCTCCCATGCCACTGGTTTTGAGCGTTTAAGCGGTCTAAGCACATCGCCTACCAAATCGAGAATATTGCTATTTGGTATTGTCTGACTGTTTATAACTACTTCACCGTTCTCCTTCCACCAAATTTTAGGTCTATTCAGAACAATGTTTTGCAGTAGCGTCTGACTTTTTGTCCTGTACGATTTAGGTATAACATCTATAATATAGGATGGAGAATATCGTTTAGGTAATTGAACCTTTGATACACCAGGAGGTGTGGCATAAACATCTTCTTCCGGCACAGGTGAATTTGCGTCTCCGCTTAAGTTCTGAGTAAATGATTCCTCCTTTCGGATACTTTCCTCTTTTTTTACATTTTCCTCCTTTTTGTTAACTTTCGAAGCAACGTTGTAGTTATCGTTAGTAAGGTAGTTCACTTCATCCATCACTATTGGTAATTTAAATGGTCTTCGATCTGCCTCAGCAAAATGTAAAAATCGTTGTAGTGCTTGACAATATAATGCCCACTTTTCACGATCATTTATTTTTCTTCTAAGAATTGTTTGCATTTCTCCATCCAGACGGGATGATAAATTTTCCACCTGATTTTCACTTTTTTTAAGTCTTTCAATAAATTCAGGTTCTACTAACAACATTTTCTTTGTATTCTCCATTGTATCTAAGATAAGGAGTTTACCAATGCACTTAAAACTGCACCTAAAATTATTGGTAAAAATGCACCCCCTTTCTGAATAATAACGGTTTTTCTAAGCTTATTTTTGCCTTTTGAAACTAGTTTTCGTAATGTTTCCTTATATTTTTTTAATTTAGATTTTTCTTTGTTATCTAAAGGAATTTTACCCTTTAGAACGTTATAGATACATTCACAAATGATGTTGATCTCATCTTCATCGCACGATTTAAGCAAAGCAGTGCGATATTTTGGTTTAAGTAAATGCAGGGCTTCCAGTAAATGTTTATAGGTGCTTACTCGAGAATGCATCATTTAGAACTGACTGAAACTTGATGATCCTTGTTATATTTAAATCCTTTCTTTGGGATATACACTGTGCAATGGCCATCAAATGGAAATATTTTAGTTTTAAAACGACACATGTCATCTGTGTTTTGTTTTAGATCAATCATAAGATAGCCGTGAGCGTTTTTAGTAGCATCCTTGTAAGCTTCGTCAACGAACTTTGAGTTTTCTGGGCATACTTGACGAGACAAATAACGTATTTGTGTTTTATCTCTAGGATTCTTAAAAAACACTAAGTAACTTGTATTCAAAGACATATCACGTTGACCTTTACCCTGATGAAATATATTTTGAGTAATATAAAACAGGCTTAAATTTCTGTGGTGACTACCTTTTGTAAAAATATCAACTAGTCGCCCATTTGATTCCCGCATTAAATCATCTATTATAAGTAATTTGGGCTTCAGTCCATCAAACATGGACATATCAGGTATTCCTTGACTATAAATCACATTTTCTAGATTATATAGGGGTTGCATTTCATCATAACACCAAATCACTTCATCAAACTCAACATTACATAATTCTTTCGAATGTTCAAGAAAACTTGTAACAAATTTAGTTTTTCCACAACCAATCGGACCAGCTACAATAGTGGTGAAGGGATGGTAAAAATGAATCATTTTGAATTAACGTGAGGAGTGTGTTGTTATGAAAAGGAATTAATTTCAAATGACAATTTTTTTTAAAGTTTCTCCTTTTATCAAGAAAATTTATTAAAAATAACACATAACAAAAAAAAATTGACACAAGATAATTTTAACTTCTAAACTAAATCATACAATTTACAAAAATTATACACATTGCACAAAAAATAAATACATTTCATTGAATATTCTGTGTAAATTAAATAAATTTTAAAGTACACCATGAGGAATTTTATAATGACCCCACGCAAGAGTATCAATAGAATTTCCTAACAAATATCGTTTCGTGTCATTACGGGAAAGCGTTATTTTGGTAATTTTCTGTGTAGATAAAATGTGTTTTATTGATTTGAAACGTAACATTGTAGCATATTTAATTTTTTTCTTAAATAAACATTTTTTTAAACTATCAAGATCATACGTTTCCGTTATGCATTTATTGACCCCTTTAGCTTTAGCTTTAATTTCTTTATTTTGTACATCTATGGCGTACATTTTTGAACGCAAACCAATAAATTCCTTAAATATTTCCCCATTGTTTTCATCTTTGAAAACTCCAAGTTGCTTTTTATTTACCAGAGGGAAACCATACACGTTGTCCTCTGGGTATTCAGAAGTATCAAAATATAAATTAAGATCTGATTTTATGTCATCATAAAAGTCCTCTGTGAATATTTGATATAGTAAACTATCAGTATCTGTGTAAAGCAATTTCAAATTATTTTGATATTTGGTTTTCATATAGTCGTAATGAAATTGATACATTAAAGTTTTAGAAAGATCTAAAATGCAAAAACCTAGGTAAATTGGTTTGTTGTATAAAACTTTAGTTTTTTCAATTGAACAGCTACTAAATCATGTGAAAAACAGATAAACTATGAAATTCAGGTTTCGCAATTAAAGATTGAACTCCTTGAGATTTCCCACGATTTTCCCAGTGATTTAATAATTTGATGTTTACTCGTTTCATTACATTCTCCATAGTTTTACCAAACACTGAATTGTTCATGAGTTTGAAAAAATCTTTTTCGAATTCAGAAGAGGCTTGGGATCGCATGTAGGTATTTAAATCTATGTAACTTTTTAACCATGGGGATTGCTCAAATTTTAATATTCTATGGATTTTAAGCAATTTTAATCCATTTTGTAAACTTTGTTTAAGATTTCTGTAATGAATGACATAGTTTGTTTTCTTGTTTAGATTTGGTATTAATTTTTTTGCTTTAGAATTACCTAAACATACATTTTCGGGACAGAATGGTAGATCCGAATGATAATCATGTAATTCTTTAGGGTATTCAATGTCTACTTCTAAGATAAAGCCATGATCAGCATCATCTGCAATATTAAAATTTGTCTCTACATTCACCCATTCAAATTTACCTGTAGGAAGAGGTTGAGACATAGCCCATCCATACAAGTTATTTGCATCTAAATATACAAGAAAAGAAGACGGTTGGTTTGATTCATAGTTTGACATATATTTATTGTTAGCTTTTGCATGTCTGTGACTGCATGGGATATACCTCCTCGAATATTTTTTGCTATGAAAGCAATTTTATCAATATCCGTCAAAAGTTCAAGTTTTATTTTTGTAACTTTTAACATAGCATCCCAACTCAATCCTGGGGCAGTGTAATAATGAGCTGGATCCAAACCGTAGGTCTTAACACATACATTTTTAAAATTTTCAAATACATCAGTTAGTAGCAAAACATCTGTTTTCAGATATAAATCTGAATAGTCCCCCATATTTTGACAATTAAAGTGATTCCACACACCCACAGCATGTTCATAATCTTCATCTGAAATGTGGCTATTAGTCAGAGAACTATAAAATAAATCCTTACGAGGAAGGGCGGTAAGGTTTAAACTATCAAATGATGTCATGTATTCATATGGGTACACACCCTTACGTATCAAGCGCTTATAGTCTTCTTCACTTGGAAAATTTAATTTTAGTTCATTGAATTGGTTTGTTGTTAAGTTTTTAGCTAATTTTTCAAGACTACTAGACATGAATTTAAGGGAATCAACGAATCTTAATTTCACTGTACGGTTATTCACTTTTAACATTTTGGAAAAGGAAATATATTTTTCTTTGTTCTGTGGGATTAGTGCTATATCACCATCTTCAAAATTAAGCCCATGTACTATAAAGTGACTGTCATAGTTGCTTAAGTTATGAAAAAACACAGGTACAAAGTTTTGGGGCCTGTACTTTTCATTGCAAAGTGAATGTGCAACGCCTTCGTAAACACCGGTATGCCAGTTATAGGAAACGCAGGAATCCTCGTTTAAACATGTACTACAAATGAAACAGACTTTGCTGTTTGCAATTTGTTCTTTATTTAAAGTTGTTAAGGGTAAAGGGGGCTTGGAAAATGTATTCTTTTTACAAATACTCTCCAAATCATGTTTAATACATTTCATAAACGTTTGACCATAGTTCTCCCCTTTGTATGTTCTATAAATTGATAACTTGTCATCATATGCACATTTAATATAGTATCCAAAACTATAAACTTGATGTTTCTGAATGTTAATGGTTGAGGAACGCTTGTCTATACGTCTGCGTTTACGTTTGATTTTATCATCCACATAATCATCATCATCTCCATAATCTTTATCACTGTCAGGTGTTGGAGAGTGACTATTATCTTTAGTGGTTTGTTCATTAGATTGTTCTGACTGAATAGGACTTAAAAATGCCTCAAAATCTGCATACACAACAAAAGGAACTCGTAATTTACGCTCGTAATTATTGAAATTAAGTTGACTTGAAGAAGTCATTTTGTCAAACCAATCTTTCCTTTTATCCTCTTCAGAGGGTAAATTGGTACATATATGAAAACAATCGTTCTTTTGATGCTCTACTAAATTCTGATTAGATGAAAAATTTGACAAACAACCATCACATATATTAACAGCATGTTGTGATTTATTTATTTGAGCGGATACTAATCGAGATAAATTGTTGATTAGACAATAGTGTCCTCTATTCCCTTTTGTTATATATAACAAATTAAAATGTTTTGTTTTTTTACATTTTGTAATGTGTAAAGGACCAACAATATCATGACTTTTATTTTGTGAATTATACTCCAAACCAAACACGTTAATACTTAAATCATTTAACTTTTCAAATTTCTGAATATCAGTAAACTTGATAGGAAAAGGAATGTCACCAAACTTCAATTTCTCCTTGTATTTGACATAACAGTTCACCATATTAGCGTGATTGTTTTTCTTAGGTGGATATAAACCCGAAAGCAATGCCCAACGGAAACATTCATGATCATTGTTTTTGATGTTTATTACTGCTCTTTTGTTTGTTATATCACGTGGTAATTCAATATATGAAGAACCACGCAATGGTTTATATTTATTAACATTAACGTCTAAGTGGTTTATGTTTACCAAACTCCATCCACTATCTTTTCTTTCAAAGTTTGTTAATCTCTCTGTTATTTCATTTACGAGAGATATGAAAAATAAATCTTTATCACTGCTCACATTAAAAAGTTGATTGTTTAATTGAAAATCAAATGTATTTCTTAGCTGTTTGGTATCCTGACAAAAATTTGCATTTAAAATAAAATTAACTTTTAAAGCACAATGATCTGCAACTGATCGATTTAATAAAGTGAAAATTGTATCTTTATTTTTTTCTAAAAACGATTCGGGGGTTTCAAAGGGTTGGTAATCATTTTTATTACTTGATATTCTGTACGTAGCAACCCTGTTTCGGAATGCATTTTCAATTAGCTGAACGTTGATTAATTCGCTGTCTGAACTAAGAACATTGTTTTTGTGGTTATTGCTTTTCAAATGGTTTGCTAAATATCTTTTTACCACATACACATGACACACAGAACATTCAATTTTGTCATTATTTTTTGTGCTTACGTCAATACAGCAAGCTTGTGTTGTAGAAGTTGATGCTGAATCACTGCTAGTTGAATGTTGACTCTTCTTTGTTGATGCCTTAGACACAGGATCCGTAGTTGCCATTTCTATTCCGCCTCCAACTTGTTGGGATCTAAAGAAATAAAATAAAATATCACAAATAATATAATTACATCATTACTTATAATATGATTACCAGAAACAAAGATTAATAATAACTACAAAATACTAACTTGTATATTTTTTACAATGCAAACAATACGCTTGCATTGGTAGGACTCCGTCTACTACATCAGTAGCTGATATATGAATATCCTGTGTTTGATTCCTATGACCCTCACATGGGGTATAATATGGTTTAATATCTTGATCTTCGAAAATTGAATCAGGTGATAAGCCATCAATAAACCACAATCGGATGTGTCTATGAAATTTCTGGATTATTAACTTTTTGCTAAAACTTGCTATCTCGCTACGTTCTAATTTAGGCTCTAGATAAAATGCCATGTTGCAAAACTGAATCACACAACACCACAGGTACAAAACACTGAAACTTCAATTTGCTATAGATAATTTTAAAACTGGGGACCCACTTTTATACCACTATCCCCTCCGTATCCATAAGTCAGGTAAGAAAACATGTAACAACAGGTTTTCACTTAGATCACCCACCCCAACAAGATGCAAGGTAGAAAAAAATGTACAATGAATTAAATATTTAAACAGATTGATTAACTTACATTTCATATTTTTGTTGACTTAGAGATTCACACAAATTATATATTTCTTGGTCTTCAAAATATTCCTTCTCCGCGTCTTCACATAATTGAAGAAGTTTAACATCACAATTATCATTTCCAATTGACATGCTATACATATAGATAAAAAATCAGGATAGTATAATTTTTTATACTTTGAAATTTAAAGTGTTCCTTCAAATTCTATCTCTGATTAGTCAAAATTAAGAAATTTATTCACTTAATCGTAATTGAACACGCGATTTGCAGCTCACTTCGTTTCTAAAATTTACCCTCCAGCCTCAGTCTTTTTATATGAATTTGTGTTGAAAAAAAGGTCACGGCTGGTGGGGACAGAGGACCACCTAGGTAGGTAGCGACGAGTTTAAACAGGATTTCGGGGACAGGTAAATTTTTGTTTGCAGCGGAATGTTTTCTAACAAAAGATTAAATTATCAAAAAAATTCTAAAGAATTTAAACGACAGATCTTTTGTGCATTTACTTTCTATTAAAATTGCGTGTGACTTCAAACCCGATGATTGATTTATACATTTCTCAGAAACGAATAAAAAGTCAATTATTACCTTCTTCAAAGGACATCTAGTAAAAAAGGTAAAGTTCTCAAGCCGACAGCATCAAGAAAAAACTAATAATAGAAATTGCGACTTTAAATTAGAGCACCAAAGGAGTCTTTAAACATCGCACCGCCCCACCTAACTGGTATAAACAAGAATGAAATAAATCACACACCGAATCCTACATTAACAAAAGATCTATATATTATAATAAATAATAGGAACTTCCTTTACGGAAACGTACAGCATACTTACAGGTTGAAACTTGTTCAAAACACAGTCATGTTCATTGTCCACCAATAAATAGCAGTCGGTTGTCACATATACCAAAGTTATTTACGAGTTCAAAAAAAAAAAGATAAGACAACACAAATATCTAGACTAGAAATAATCTAGAATGAATAAAATAATATTTCAAAAATTGGATTTGCATAAAATAATTTACCCAAAAAAATTAAGACATTACAAATATATAAACACAAATCTAGAATCAATAAAATAATATTTCAAAAATTGGATTTGCATAAAATAATAAATTTTAGGCAAAAACTGAAAACGAATAGATACTAAATAACTAAAATTGATGGGGTTGAAACATATACCGGAAGTTTCATATTGTGCTGTAACACATATAGATACGTTGAAATTTGCATATATATTCGCGAAATGTGAATTAATTACTTTAGGTATAAATTTGATACCTACTCCAGTCCAGACTAATAAAGGGTAATGTAATTGTGTCAGTTCGCGGGGCTTGTTAGATCATTAAAAATCTCGTTAAGTTATATGACCGTTTCTACCCCATCGTTTTCCCACCACCAAAACTATACCTAAACTATGGAAACTTTATAGATACGTTGAAATTTGCATACATATTCGCGAAATGTGAATTAATTACTTTAGGTATAAATTTGATACCTACTCCAGTCCAGACTAATAAAGGGTAATGTAATTGTGTCAGTTCGCGGGGCTTGTTAGATCATTAAAAATCTCGTTAAGTTATATGACCGTTTCTACCCCATTGATTTCCCACCACCAAAACTATACCTAAACTATGGAAACTTTAGGTAGTATACCTAGTCTCTCATAAGGAGTAACCAATTAAGCAATTATAAAACCTATTGCAAATACGTAATGAACAAACTACAACGTAGGAGTATGCCTCTACCGAGCTCGGTAACAATGCGATGTCGCCGAGTCGAGCTAACAATAGAGACAATAGAAAAAGGTGAGCAAGGGTTCTATTGTGGTGTCGAAGAGCGTGTATTGTTTAATTAGCGGAGTGCCTAAGTGCTGAAGGAGGCTCCGGGCACTGTTGAGACCTAGTGCAATCGATCTAAATGGGGGGCTAAACGTACTAAAACATACCAAACTTTTTTTTTTTTTAGGTTTCATAGCCCCGAAAAACCACCATAATCCCGAAAAACCATTGTTTTGGTGGTGGGAAATCCATGTGGTAGAAACGGTGAATCTATACTACTAATATGCCTTGTATGCGGCGAGACGGTACGACTGCTATCTCCACTTCGGACCTGCTCCATATGTCGACACTCTGCTTGCACCAAGTGTATCATCGACACTAATGTCCACAGGTAAGACAGCAGGAATAAGTCTTGTATGCGGCGAGACAATACGACTCCTGTCTCCACTTCGGGCCTGCTCCATATGTCGACACTCCGCTTGCACCATGTGTGTCAGGAATATGCCTTGTATGAGAGAAACAACGGGCATAAGTAGGTACCTACAGTTTGCGCATAAATTCCGACGAAGAGCTTAAGAGGCTGACAACAGCCTGAAACACCTGAAACCAGCTGAAACATGACTTTGAAATTTACTGTACTCAAATAGGTTTTTAGCAATAACTATTGGTTCAAGAATTGGTGACGAATTAAAACTTTATGTTTCAACTTGATTTGATACTAATTTGACATTACATTACTCGCAGCGCATCAAGCTCAACAATATACATACATTCAATAACAATTAAAATGAAAGTTACGAATTTTTATTATTATTTAGTGAGTAACTTCGTTTTCTATATTTTTTTATCTTTCGTCTTATACTGTGTTAAGATTTTATGTAAACAATACATACAGTACAGTTACCTGCAATATTATCTTCCTCAACAAAGGTTGCAGAGAAATATCTGACACAATCTTATTTGTAGGGCCATAAAGACCGTGTCATCTATTTTGCGGCCTTCGTTAAGGAAGATACTATATATTGCAGATGACTGTACTGTACCCACAGAATAGATAATAGTATTTTATACAGAATGGCCACGCTGCACCCCGCACCGAACGGAATTACCTCACCCCGCGGCGGTCGATTGGTAGAGAACTAGTAGGCTAATCCATCAGGTTGGTAACGCATCGATAAAAAGTAAATTGTCGGTGTACTTATTGTCAAACGTCATTAACTCATTACGACAGCGGAAACAGCGCCCTAAGACGCACGCACACATTGAAGCGTGTACTGAATACAGATGTGCCGTGCACACAAAGACGCTCAAACGAGTCTGTAGTATGACGTGTGCGCCCTGTGCTGCACCTATAAATTCAATGTTTGAGTGGAAACATAGTATGTTTTTATTATTATACTTCACCATATTCTACTACAGTTCACGAAATGAAACAATAATATTGCTGCTAGTTATTTCTAGTTTCATATTAGCAATTCATAATATAACCAATTTACGAAGATTCACTGTGCTTGGACACCACAGTAAAATATTTCGTTCAAAGTTAAAACACTCAAATAATTGCTATTCAAAAGCAGGAAAAGGGTAAAAACACTTGTGTGTGAAATAGAACTTAATAACGCATGCTAAATCGCTACTAAAAACCCCACTTTTTAGGCAACTGTATTAAAAATACCTGCACCTATTAGACGGAGAGCTAGCCACGTCAGATATGACACAATAATGAGAGCAACGAAACTCCTCTCGTTAGTTTGCTTTACTATGCTTATTTCTAGATCTGGACATTGGACTATTCTAGATATTGGACATCTGGCAACTGTAAAGTGGTGGAGGTCAAAGAATGCAAACCACTTTAAGAATACAAATCCTAGAGTTCTGGTTTTGATGCAGTATTATGAAAAATTATATAAATAATTAGATCATATCATTGTTAAAAGTTTCTGATAGGGGAAAGTAGTCCAAAACAACGTATAATGTAATTCATAGTTTATCGCCTACTGTTTCTGTTTTAGAAATATTACGCAAAGTAATGATAAATAAAGTAAAACTATCCTTACATGTGAAATGATATTTCGTCTTTTTGTAAACAAGACCAAATAGAAAAAAAATTACATCCAAAAACAATACATGAAGGCATTTTCACGGAGCTCTTGACCCACTGAAAACAATGAAAGAAATGCGTGTAATAAATTTGTGACATAGGTTTTTATATACTGATATGATTTTTTTGCATAAAAATTCATTAAAAAAATTCAAAATAATTTATTATCAGACCATTTGTCCATAGTGTTAGTATACATTCCCTTAAAACTATGTTAGTAAGACCTATACTATCTAGACACACGGCAGTGTGTCAGCCAAGTTCGAGCAAAAAAAAAGCGACTCAAACATATTTTATCTACGCATATGAAATTTCGAGTGTCTGTTGACATCCCCTTAATTGTCTAGAATACAAAATTTCATTATTCTACCTGTAGCAGTTCTTGAGATATTGACGTCAGAAAATCGCTATTTTTACTATACATTCACTCACTGACTCACTGACTCATCAAAAACCTAGACCACTTCCAATGGTCGTACTGACTTGAAATTTGGCATGGAGATAGGTATTAAGGTCAAAGTAAAGGGAAAAATCTGAAAACGGCCAAGTGTGAGTCAGTTTTAAAAATAGCGAAGGTGTAACTTTGTTCTACTATGAAGTCATAATGAACTAAATGGGTCTATCTTCCAATGGTCGTACCGACCTGAAATTTGGCTCGAAGGTTTGTCTTTAGGTCGAAATAAAGTAAAAATCTGAAAACGGCCAAGTGTGAGTCAGTTTCGAAAACAACGAATGTGTAATTTTGTTCTACTATAAGTAGGTATGGAGTGGAAATGAGATAAGATTTATTTAAATTTAGATACATACCAATTTAAGACAATACATGTTTGTCTTAAAGACAAGAACAATAAAATTGTTCACCACTCTGTGTGTGTCTGTTGCGGGAAGCGAACCCACGATTTACGAAGTGCAAAGCAGGTCACTAGGTACACTAGGTGCGCTAAATCAGTCAAACAAAAATGAAAAGACTATTTTTTCTCGCATTGTCTAAATAATTTCTAATTTTACAACTAATAAAATCGCAGATTCAAGAATACTAGAAACGCACACCATTGATGAATTCAGACCAATCGTGTCGAGCGACAAATGCCACCTTCTTATCGAAATCGGTTTTGTAGTTTAGGAATGATAGTGTTATAGACAACATACAAATAATATAGGTGTACTTGCCCTTGTAGCCCACGTGCCTGATATAAATATAAATTCAATTCAATTTAATGATCATTTATTTCGATAGTTTCCATATTATATTAGTACATTTTATTTCTACTAAATTAATAACATCTTATAATTATGCCAGAAAGCCCACTGTCCACGACTGTGGCTAGAAGGCTGTCGTAAGTAGGTTTTGCACGATGGAAAATTATCAGTGGGCCCCATATAAAAAAGCCAGAACCCATAGACCTGGCTGAACTGAATCCCGCTAAGTGTGTGTTGCGCCTAATCTTACCAAAAGTAAGCCATGTAAAATTAGCGGCCAAGACTCACAACACAAGCTCATAACGCTTTAGCGTCTGCTAGATGGTTGCCAACAAGGCTGACGACGAAGCTCAACCTGACTGAATTTTGGTTCTCTAGTGTGAAACGGTTTGAGATAAGGTAAGTTTATAATAATACGCTTTTAGTTGGGTTCACCTTGGCCATATTAAAAAGGTATGATAAATGCTTAAAATAATAATATTGGGTCGAGAAGAGAGGTCGGACACACTCAAGTCGTGTCCTTTTATTAATTTATAAATTTAGATTTTTTACATCATTCTTTTTTCTTTTATCCGCCTCTTCAGAAATATATTTCATAAAATTTATTAAAACAGGTGCTTATTAATTCTATTTAAACATATATATTAATAATCTATTTATTTTTTTGAATAAGGCGTTTAGTGTATAATACCATCAAAAACATAAAGGTGAAAGGCTGCCAAGTTCGATACTATGGGAATGCTTCGCCTATAAAAGAAGTGAGATCTGAATAAGTACCAAGTTCCATAAAAATACTTCAAATCATAAATAGTTATAGGAATGCACACTTGATTTCCAGCAGTTTTTAAGGTACATTTTGAATAAGTATCACGTTACATAGAAATACCTAAAATTATAATAGTCAGAGAAACGCACACCGGTTTTTTTAGCAGTTTCCTGATAACATTTATTATTTTCAGTACTTTTTAATGATGTAACTTGGCAAGTTTTAATAGAAAATTATATACTTGACACATTGCAGTCCAAAGGTGTCGATTCATTGCATTGAAAAGGTGTGTGGTGTGTGAAAACTGCGCTAGAGTGCGGCTAACAAAATTTTGTGATTCCATAAAGAGCCAGTGTCCTCGTCGTTACGCACTACACACACATACGCACAGCAATAATGAGCCGCTCCCCCGCCATTCGTGTCCAAACGTCTATGCAGTCAAGAGCAGTTAAAAAATAATTAAAATATGCCGTCGTGCGTTGTCAAATGCTGCAAAAATGCTACCGGTCGAAAGAAAAAAACGGATGGGATAACTTTTCACTAAGTAAACAATTAATTGCGTAATCACATTAAGTATCAGTAATTTCATAAACTATTAACTTCATGGTAGCGGTGTTGCCAGGTGGTTGAATAGGGAAACTTCCCGAATGTAAAGGGGTCTATAATCGCCGCGATATGGTGTCAACACGATATGAACCAAACACAACTTAATGTTTTATTTCACGCACGTTTTCAACTAATATTAACATATTACCTAATAGTTCATAAATTATAAGTTTTTGAAAGCAAATTATATTCCTTCGTATTTTTTGAATAAAATTTGTTAATAAACTAAATTATATATTTCTTAAAATAATTACAAAAATTGCGTGAAACATAAAGCTCATATATTATCAAGTCGTAGGTTGAATGCGCAAAATTATGCCACAATGAGTGATCTGTCCAACTTTTGTCTCATTCTAACTATCGCTCCCTCTCACTCTGATCGGTTGACTAGTCGCTTTAGTAAGCGACTGGTCAAGCGATTAGAACGAGATTGAACTATAGTTAGAATGAGAGGATAGCTGTCAAACCGGTTGTGTTGATCGATCTAGGAGAATTTTTAACCGACTTAAAAAAAAGGAGGTTCTCAGTTTATGTGTGTGTATATATATGTTTGTTCACGATTATCTCGCGTTTGGCTGAACCAATTTTGATGCGGTCCTTATATACAGCTGTATTTTTTATCTATCGCGTTCGTGAAAACAAAATATACGTTTAAATATTATCTAATACACTGAACTTTACTGTAATAAAATTTACCACGCCGCAGCATTGCGTAGTTCCATATTTTTCGTAAAAAAGGAGAATTTCTGAGCTACGCTTTTAAAGGATTCACATTCAATGATTCGTAACTCATATTTGCCATAATTAATATAAGTTATTACAAAATTTTCACAACCTTGTTCAAATTAAAAATAATTTTGTGAATTCCATTGAATTACTATGGAATTTAACGGTTTGAAGACCTCCGTCTACACTAACGCCTCTAGCGGAAATTCGTACGCGATGCTCATCATTCATATTCAGAGGCGATTGTCTATGGTTGCGGAAATTTGTCTATTGTAAGATTGTAACTGATTTTTTTTAAGGAGGCCATAGACAAATTTCCGCAACCATAGACAATTGTCTATGAATTGATGAATTCAGACCAATCGTGTCGAGCGACAAATGCCACCTTCTTATCGAAATCGGTTTTGTAGTTTAGGAATGACAGTGTTATAGACAACATACAAATAATATAGGTGTACTTGCCCTTGTAGCCCACGTGCCTGATATAAATATAAATTCAATTCAATTTAATGATCATTTATTTCGATAGTTTCCATATTATATTAGTACATTTTATTTCTACTAAATTAATAACATCTTATAATTATGCCAGAAAGCCCACTGTCCACGACTGTGGCTAGAAGGCTGTCGTAAGTAGGTTTTGCACGATGGAAAATTATCAGTGGGCCCCATATAAAAAAGCCAGAACCCATAGACCTGGCTGAACTGAATCCCGCTAAGTGTGTGTTGCGCCTAATCTTACCAAAAGTAAGCCATGTAAAATTAGGGGCCAAGACTCACAACACAAGCTCATAACGCTTTAGCGTCTGCTAGATGGTTGCCAACAAGGCTGACGACGAAGCTCAACCTGACTGAATTTTGGTTCTCTAGTGTGAAACGGTTTGAGATAAGGTAAGTTTATAATAATACGCTTTTAGTTGGGTTCTCCTTGGTCATATTAAAAAGGTATGATAAATGCTTAAAATAATAATATTGGGTCGAGAAGAGAGGTCGGACACACTCAAGTCGTGTCCTTTTATTAATTTATAAATTTAGATTTTTTACATCATTCTTTTTTCTTTTATCCGCCTCTTCAGAAATATATTTCATCAAATTTATTAAAACAGGTGCTTATTAATTCTATTTAAACATATATATTAATAATCTATTTATTTTTTTATTCAAAAATACTGTATTCTTAATCGGGAAAATTTGTATTACATGGCAACACTCGTCTGGACACACACATTCAAACCAGCCGCCATCTTGCGCCACAGTTTGTTGTACAGCCATGCTCCGTCCTTTAATTTTTTTCGTCCAAGGTAAACCCATAGACATATAAAATAAGGAGACGGAATCCCACGCAGATAAAACTGTGATTCCATAATAAGCCGTGATCTCGTGCACACACACTCACTTTTGACGTTTGAACCAATCACCGCTCGTCCACGAGATGTATATGTGTGCGTGTCGCGCGTAAACACGAAGAAATCGGCTTATTATGGAATCACAGGTTTGTCTTTACGGCGCTACGTCTTCTTATTTTATATGTCTATGAGTAAACCATTATTTTCAAGCCAAAGAAGTAGGCACCATTCATTACACTGACAGTTTTGTATAATATTGAAACCGAGCAAAACTACCTAGTTCCAAATAAAAAGAGTAAATTAAAGTTTCATTCTTCTTCTTTGCCATTACACTCTTTACAGAGTGGTTGTGGCCATCATGTTGGATTCTGAGTGCGAAAGTTTCATTAGTCATGAAATGAGAAGCAAACAATTTTCACCTATTTAGGTTAGTTTTGGTCTCGGGTAAGTAGTTAGTAAAGTAGTTGCAACAGATTTTCTATTAGGAGGCAGATAAGTTACCATTGGGACCTAATCTAGTTTATGCTTAACATGCTTAACCGTTTGAACGCTAACAACACCTAAAGGTATCATGAGTTCTCATGCTCACAGCGCCTAGAGCAAGCAGAGAGCAAGAGCAGTCAAAGTATAACCTTCATACTTTCAAGTAAGGTTTATATTGGGTTACTTGCGCTAGTAAAATTTGCGTGTGAGTGATATGTTACAGTTTGACGTATGGCGTTCAAAGGGTTAACATACCTGATATAAAACAGCCTCCAACCAATCTTTAGATGAACTCAATACCTAACCTAACTTCTTACTAATGGTGTCAGTCAACATATTGAATTTGAAGCTAAACATCGCACTATTCTTACTTTAACTGGTAGTATTTGAAAAAAATATGTGGAATAGATATACATTCATCTTTAATTAAAGTGGTATTTTTAAAACAAGTATTAAAGCGGCAATCAATGCACATACATTACTGATTTTGTTCATTACAATTCAACCACAGAGGTATAGTTTGGGCAAACTATAATTATTGCAATATAAATGTGTTATTACCAAAAGGTTAGCCTACAGCAGCATAACTATCAACACTTAAGAGTAATGAAAATGAATAGGTATAATTTGTATGCAAAACACCTTATAGAATTACCCATTTTCATTTCTCTTGCTAAGATTAAGCTCTTGAATAATAATATGCCACTAAATAAACAGATTCTCCCAGAGAGAAGCATTAAAAATCATTACAAAAGCTTCATGAAATAAAATATTTTTATTTAGCAAAATTAAACATACAATTCCATAATAAAACAAAGCTACAGAGTATTATGGGGCCAGAACCAGTAGTTTTGACCAAAATCTATCTAGGCTATGTAGCTTCTAATTTTTCTTTTTAGGGTTCCGTAGTCAACTAGGAACCCTTATAGTTTCGCCATGTCTGCCCGTCCGTCCGTCCGTCCGCGGATAATCTCAGTGACCGTTAGCACTAGAAAGCTGAAATTTGGTACTAATATGTATATCAATCACGCCGCAAAAGTAGTAAAATAAAAAGTGAATAAAAATATTTTATTAGGGTACCTCCCCTATACGTAAAGTGGGGAATGTTTTTTTTTTCATTTCAACCCTAACGTGTGATATATTGTTGGATAGGTATTTCAAAATGAATAGGGGTTTACTAGAATCATTTTTTGATAATGTAAATATTTTCGGAAATAATCGCTCCAGAAGTAAAAAAAAATGTGTCCCCCCCCTCTAACTTTTGAACCATAAGTTTTAAAAATATGAAAAAAATCTCAAAAGTAGAACTTTATAAAAACTTTCTAGGAAAATTATTTTGGACTTGATAGGTTGAACAGTTTTTGAAAAAAAATTACAAATCAATTTCGGAAATAAGTTTGTTTTAACCGTATAAGCAGGGATTCATTGTACCTGTAAATTCTACAAAATCACAATGAAATGACGTGCTTTCAAAAACTCTTAAGTGGGGACACTTACTGTGACGGACAGAAAACTACGGAACCCTACACTGAGCGTGGCCCGACACGCTCTTGGCCGGTTTTTTTATGTTTCAGTTGATTGCCTTGCCGCTGAGGACTGCTTGGCTTGGAATATGTCCGGGGCCGGTAGACTTTTCCTGGATTTGTGTGGATTCTTGACCCGGTTGCCCTTTCCTGCTTAATGCTTGACGACTTACTGCCTCAATAATGGCAGTGGATGATGACGGCTGATGATATGTGCTGACCTGAAAAGAATGCAACAAATTTAATTAAATTAATTTTAAACAAAAACTTTTTTATTTTTAGCCTTCATATATATTATTCCATAGAAGTTTTCTATAAAATTGGCAGAAATCGTTGTGACTACATATTATAACATTTATAACCATAAATTTACATTAAATTGAGAATGACCAACATCCTAAGGTATATATACCTATCACCACTGGTTATTAGTAGTTATTACATAAGTATTAGTCAAATCTTCTTGACAATATACGGCAGCAATGTAAGTACATCTGCTTGATGCTTTTGATTGTCAGCATCTGACTGATTGACTGAATAATATAGAATTTACAGACATTACAGCATCACAATCTGGATACCTACTTATATTCTGCAATAATTATGGTGACATTAATAAGGATTTTGAATGAAAATAACAATAAAATTCTACCTCACTAATGCATGTTTCAATACATTTTGCACATTATTTAACCATTGATTTTTCACTAGTTTAATATCATCCTTCTGGGTATAGTTAGTTAGGCGATATCAGAGAGATATAACTGGTGTACAATAAGAATACCTCATGTTATTAGTTGTAGGTACTGGTTCATCATCATCATATCAGCAGAAAGACGTCCACTGCTGGACATAGGCCTCCCCTAAAGAGTGCCACAATGACCGGTCCTGCGCCACCCGCATCCAGCGGACTCCCGCGACCTTCACCAGGTCATCAGTCCACCTTGCGGGGGGTCTACCCACGCTGCGCCTTCCGGTTCGTGGTCGCCACTCGAGAACCTTTCCGCCACAACGGCCATCGGTTCTACGAGCAATGTGCCCCGCCCACTGCCACTTTAGTTTAGCGATTCGGAGGGCTATATCGGTTACTTTGGTTCTGCTGCGGATGGCCTCATTTCTGATGCGATCACGCAGAGAGACTCCAATCATAGCCCTCTCCATTGCCCTTTGGGTGACTTTGAGCCTTCTTATGAGGCCCATTGTAAGCGACCACGTTTCAGTTCCATATGTCATCACTGGCAACACACACTGGTCAAAGACTTTCGTCTTGAGACACTGCGGAATATTGGACAAAAAGATGTGCCGTAGCTTCCCGAACGCTGCCCAACCGAGTCGGATTCGTCGATTGACCTCTTTCTCGAAGTTGGATCTACCTAACTGGACAGTCTGTCCTAAGTATATATAATCGTCCACAACTTCGAGTGTAAAGTCTCCGATTTTAACGGGAGTTGGTGCTACATGGGTATTTGACATGATCTTCGTCTTATCCATGTTCATCTTTAGACCAACTCGCTCGGAGGCTTTACTGAGGTCATCGAGCATCGTACTCAAATCCTCCATGGTCTCAGCCAAGACTACTATGTCGTCAGCAAACCGAAGGTGAGTGATGTACTCGCCGTTTATGTTAATGCCTAGCCTTCTCCAGTCCAGAGTCTTGAAAACATCCTCCAGTGCAGCGGTAAACAGTTTAGGAGAAATAACATCTCCTTGCCTGACTCCCCGCTGCAACGGAATAGGCTTCGAGTTCTGGTCCTGGACTCGGACTGACATAGTGGCGTTCTTGTACAAACACTTCAGCACTTCAATATAGCGATAGTCCACTTGGCACCTCTGAAGAGATTGTAGTACAGCCCAGGTTTCGATCGAGTCGAAGGCTTTCTCGTAGTCCACGAACGCTAAGCAGAGGGGCAGGTTATACTCCTCAGTCTTTTGTATAACCTGACGGAGCGTATGGATGTGGTCTACGGTACTAAAGCCTCTTCGGAAACCGGGTTGTTCGGGAGGCTGGAAGTCATCTAGCCTGCGTGCGAGACGGTTCGTAATGACTCTTGAAAACAGCTTATAGACATGGCTCAGAAGTGAAATGGGTCGGTAGTTCTTCAGTAACGCGTTATCGCCCTTTTTGAAGAACAATACCACCGCACCTCTGTTCCATGCCTTAGGCGTTCTCCCTTCCAGTAAAACGGAGTCGAACAACTTCTGAAGGTCCATAAGGACCGGTTTACCACCCGCCTTCAGAAGTTCGGCTGTAATTCCGTCTTCACCGGGTGCCTTATTGTTTTTGACCTGTTTAAGAGCCATTCTAATCTCGTACAGGCTGATGTCCGGGATGTCTTCGGTGTAATGTCGGGTCAGTCTAGCTCTAGGGTCTTCCGCCAGATCAACTTCAGGTCTGCTAGTTGATGTGCATAGCCGTCCATAAAAGTCCTCTATCTCCCCCAGAAGCTCGGGTCTGGATGAAACGATTCTACCATCCTCAGTTTTTAATTTGGCGAGCTGGCTCTGCCCAATAGACAGATCTCTTGCGAAAACTTTAGAGCCCTTATTCTGTTCAATGGCCTCTTCAATACGATTTGTATTGAATTGGCGCAAATCACGGGTAAGGGACTTAGAGATCCGTTTATTGAGCTGCCGGTATAATGACGCATCTGCTGAGGATTGCAGAACCATTTCTTTCCTTTCCTCGATGAGTTTCTGAGTGGAGTCAGAGAGCCTTTTGGTTCTGTTGCTCCGCCGGGCCTTAAAAAACTTAGACCCAGTGATATGGACAGCTTCCACAAACCCGTCGTTGAATTCGTCCACATCGCCGCCTAGACAATCGAAACGATTTTAGTGTTCCCGCTGGAAGCTCTCAAGGCACTGGTTGTAGGAATATAATTATTACTGTGAAAATGTCTGACTTAGGCACTTGGGCAGGTATTGTACTTACTTGCAAAAGGTCCATCTTAAAGGAGTTGGTGTTTGTATCCGGAATTTTTTCTCATATTTTGCTCTTGTAATAATACCTGAGGAGGATATATCAGTGATTAGATTAATTAAAAACAGTAAAGGCAAGCAAGAATCAACTTCACATAACCTAATTATAAGTAAATAAATTGGTATTCTTACCTTGTATTGTAGTCAACTGTGCAATTATTACTCCCATTTTTTGTTGCATTGATTCGTCTTTTCAATGCAAGGGCTTTTTGAGTTAGATTACATTTATCTAAAGTAGTATTTAATTTTGCATTCATTCGATTCCATTTCGCCGATTTCCCACTCATTACTGACATTTGCTGACAAACTTTTTTTTTAAATTGCGATTGGGATACGATTTTGTCTATGATTTTGCCAAGAGTGCCAACATAACGAGTCGAATCAATGAAATTACTATAGTAGGCTTATGGAGAGATTATAAATAACACATTTCTTAAAACGTCATTTAGGCTTGTATACCGTTTTAACTATATGATGGTTAGAACCTCATTTAAGGATTTTTTATGAATCAGGCTGTAAGCCTCTGGACGACATGTGTAGAGAGTCAAAATGTCATATACTTATACTTGTCATGTAATATACTTTTAGCAGAGGGGAAATATGCCTCTTCAGGAATAGAGCTTTATGTACAATAGAAATCATTTCACGTTCTAAAACCAAAATTATTTTTAAACATATGCTTAATATTTAATACAGAGCTAATATCTATCTATACATATAATAAAGCTGAAGAGGGTTGAAAGTCTGTACATGGAAGATAATCGAAAAAAAGTTGGCTGGGGATACTTAGACTCGATAACAGAACACGTTCCAACAATTTTTAGAATTTTTGTCTGTTTATCTGTTTGTCTGTTTATTTGACCGCGCATCACGTGAAAACGGCTGAACGGATTTTGATGAAATTTTGTATAGAGATAGTTTGAGGCCCGGGAAAGGATAATATATAGTTTTAATCCCGAAAATCAACCCTGGTGGGGGTGAAAATGGGGTTGAAAGTTTGTATGGAGAATTTTTAGCCGCTGAAACGATTTAGATAGAAATGAGTATAGAGATAATTTGAGAAACGTCATAGGATAGTTTTCAAACCCTTGTGGGGGTGAAAAGGGGGTTGGAAGTTGGTATGAGGATTTTTTTACCGCTGAACTGATTTAGATGAAAATTGGTAAAGAGATAGTATGGGTCTCGAGAAAAGACAAAGGATAGTTTCATCTTCAAAAAAGCCAACTTACTTTAGAACCGTACGCCCAAAAAAATTTAAAAAGATAATGGAAGTGAAGCCTGAAAGGTACTTTCAATAAAAACTATCTTCTATATCTATACATATAATAAAGCTGAAGAGGATCGAAAGTCTGTTCATGGAATATATTAAAAAGAAGTTGGCTGGGGATATTTAGAATCGATAACAGAACACGTTCCAACAATTTTCAGAATTTTTGTCTGTTTGTCTGTTTGTCTGTTTAATTGACCGCGCATCACATCATCATCAAATTTTGTGTAGAGATAGTTTGAGTCCGGGAAAGGACAAAGAATAGTTTTCATCCCGAAAATCAACCCTGAAGGGGTGAAAAGGGGGTTGAAAGTTTGTATGGAGAATTTTTAATAGAAATTAGTATGGAGATAATTTGAGTCCCGAGAAACGACAAAATAGTTTTCATCCCGAAAATAAACCCTTGTGGGGTGAAAAGGGGGTTGGAAGTTGGTATGAGGATTTTTTTACCGCTGAACTGATAAAGATGAAATTTGGTATAGTATGGGTCTCAAGAAAGGACAAAGGATAGTTTTCACCCCGAAAATCAACCCTAAAGGGGTGAAAAGGGAGTTGGAAATTTGTATAGGGAATCATTAACCGCAGAATCGACTTAGATAAAATTTGGTATGGAGATAATTTGAGCTCTGGAAAAGGAAATAAAATAGTTTTATCTCGGAAATTATCCCTTAAGCGGATGCAAAAGGGGTGGAAGTTTACAAGGGGAAGAAACCACCAATAACCGCTGTTAAGAAATATTTGAAAATGTCATGAATGTCAAAGGGTTATTGCAGGTTCGAGGACTATATATGACGGACAAAGATGCATGGCCCAAACCAAAAAACTACTACAAAATCATCTAACATTTATAGGACACCGTTTAGGTAGGAAAACATATCAAATGTTTTGTGAAGCAGTCAGATTAGGATTTATTTTTCTTTATAATTAAACAATAGGTACATTATCTGTCTCTCAAGCTGTTTTGATATGTCTTCTTGAAGAACTACGCATTATTTTATATCTTTAAGATCTAATAATGTATAACTGTTTTGAAAAAAATAAGTCCCGTCGAGTTTCTTTTCGGTCATAATACTTCTTGGGCCAGAGGTGTAGGGTTAGAACCGGTGGTAGTTTTGGAACGAAGTTCCTTATCGGACGGTTCGCGGATGGGGGGCTAGGCGAAAAAAAGTCACGCGACCGTCACGAAAAAGCGTCACGTCACGAAAACGCGACACCCATACGATTGAGAAACATGTAAAATGGAATGAAATAAAAAATATATAAAATAGAATAAAGTGAAGTGAAGTGTAGTGAAAAGTGAAAGTGAGAAGTAACAAAGTGATAAAAGTGAAAACAGTCGAGAACCTAAAAAGTAAAAAAATTCAAAAATGGCAAAATTTCTAAGTTTCAAAAATTTCAAAATCTCAAAAATTAAAAAGAAAATTAAAACCACAAAATTTACGAAAAAATCAAAAATTAAAGAACATAACTTCGTTCCAACAGAGTGTTCCACGACACTCGCGTATTTTATTTTTCTCTGACGTTCATTAGTGCATTGTAATGTGCTTACATTGAAGAATAAATATCTTGATCTACACCAATATCATAAATCCTATATTCCGCGTACGGAACCGTATGTAATTACCACCATTATTGCAACCAGTAACGTAACATCAGTGTATTATCTGTGACAGTGTGGTAAAAATGTATGAAAATTCATTACCTACGGTAACGTAATGAAAATCCCCCCCCCCCCCCCCCCCCGACCTCCGGCGCAATAAGGTTGGTCATGGCGGTGTAATGGCGGTCATTCTAATGGTTTCAATGGATTATTAATATGTGTGTAGGTAAGCAGTGTATGTTTCTGTACATAATTAGGTCTTAACACGTAACAGTTACATAAACTACTATTTATCTCTTTTTAAGGTTCCGTAGTCAACTAGGAACCCTTATAGTTTCGCCATGTCCGTCCGTCTGTCCGCGGTCTAGCTCAGTTACCGTTCGCACTGGAAAGCTGAAATTTGGTGAGGCCTGATAAGAACTTTCAATAAAAACTATATTGAATAAAATCGGTTCAGCCGTTTTTGAATTATCAGTCAAAAACGCATAGTGAAAGAAAGTGCCGGATAGTAAAATGACGTAAGCGCCACCTTATATCCCTTAATAAACGACCTTTTGAACGGATGTTTTGTAACAGGGCGGCATCTACGAAACTCTACACTGAGTATCGCCCGACATGCTCTTGGCCGGTTTTTTTTGCATTGTTATCCCGGAAATCACCCCTTTAGCATTACTAATTCCAATTCAAGAAAATCCCCAGCCAGGTTATACGTAGCCTATGAAAATTCAACGTCTAAAAAGGGGGTAGCCACTACACTCGATTGAGTTAAATTTGCATGGGTCTGTAAAATGGAATGAAATAAAAAATATATAAAATAGAATAAAGTGAAGTGAAGTGAAGTGTAGTGAAATTTAGAAGTGACAAAGTGATAAACGTGAAAAAAATCGAGAACCTAAAAAGTAAAAAATGTCGAAAATATCAAAAATAGCAAAATTTCGAAATTTCACAAATTTCAAAAATTTCAAAAATTTTCAAAATTTCAAACATTTCAAAAATTTCCAAAAATACAAAACAATTAAAACCACAAAATTTACTTAAAAGTCAAAAATGACATAAAATTAAATTACGTAACTTCGTTCCAATCGAGTGTTCTGCGGCACTCACGTTTCGTGGAACACTGTGAGTGCTGTGCTTACATTAAAGAATAAATATCTTGATCTACACCAATATCATAAATCCTCTATTCTGCGTTCGGAACCGTATATAATTACCAGTGATCGGAATAGGCAGAGTATAAATACCTAAACTTGGCAGAACAGAGACAAAAAAATGGAGACTTCCTTACGACTACATATTTTTCGTCCCGGGAATTCCCGGGAATGTACTAAATGAGTTATATTGTTAAAAATAAGATAAAAAACAACGCGTGCCGCTCCAGTTCAATCAATAGACATGAAATAAAACAACCAAAAATATCGACGGATTCTTCTATATTTTTTGTAATTATACACCATATATACAATGTTTCTTAAATCTAAATGTAAATATTCTAGCTACTTAATTAACAAATACAATATCATACATATTCAATATCATCATCATCATCAGCATCAGATTCAGAATCATTACTAAAATTATTTTCTTGTAAATAATTAAAATATATTACCATTAATTTTTCTATATTTTCGACGGTAAGTCGGTTTCTTTTGACGCTTAAAATCCATTTATACGTTGAAAATGACCGTTCAACATCCACAGACGTGAGCGGAGCAAATTTATAGAATAAGTCGTCATCTGCGTCGATCCCCTGTTTAAGTTTTTCGCTTTTGGCCCTAACTATATCATAGTCAGGATTTCGTTCTATGACTTTCTCTAATTTATTTTCGACCGTCGCACTAGACGACCAATTCAAAACGCATCTTACGTTGTCAATAATTTCAAAATATTCTTCCAGTGATTTGTAACTGTTTAAGTCCCACTTGAATTATCGTATAATTTTCGTCAATAAAGTTAAGTTCTGATTCAATATTTTCACTTCTTATCGCGGCTTTTGCTTTTCTTATAGATATTGCTTCTTTACTGTTTAGATTATTTACAACGTTGGATATTTGTTGAAAATGTTTAGAGTAATACGACGTTGCCTTTAGCCATGTACCCCATCTAGTTATAACAGGTTGCGGAGGTAGCGGTAAATTAGGGTACATGTTTTTTAGTATATTTACTCTATTAGGTGATTTTAAAAATATTTTTTTTACATTCGCTACTAAATTGTCAACATTTCCGTATTGAGAGCGTACTTGTTCCGCTACTCTATTAAGGGCATGTGCTAAACAAGTTATGTGCAACATATTTGGAAAATCGATTTTCAATAACCGTCCGGCTCGCAACATATATGCCACGCTGTCAGAGCATAACATCAGCACATTATCAGATTTTTCGACAAATGATTCTCCTCACATTTCTTTCAAAGATTCTATAACAAAATTTGCTATTGTTTCCCCGTTTACGCTTTTAAGCACCTTGCATGCAATTAAATACGGTCGAGTAGCTACATTTTTGATTAAAGGCATAACTAGCAAATTAACCACATATCTTCCCATAAAATCGGTTGTTTCGTCAAGTGATACCCATATCTTATTGTTTCCTATTGTGTCGTGTATCTGTTTCAATCTATTCCTATAAAATTCACCAAGGTACTTTTTTCGTAATAATGATTCAGATGGTACATTCTTGTTTACGCAAACACAACAATCATTGCGGCAAACATATTTGTTGAAAAATAATTTAAACTCTGAATTACTAACTTGTGACCAAGGAATGTTACACAAAATTAAAAATTTGATCAAATCGAAGTAAAATTCTTTTTCAGGATTTTTTCGCCAGCCTTGATGTGTTGGTCCGTTGATGTGTCGATCAACGTTGCCTTTATGCATGGCTTTCAAAGAAGTCTCACGGTGCAGAAAATGATACCACTTGCTTCGTCATATACAAGTTCTGGATTATTAACAATCCAACTAGTCACCAGTTCGGGTCTCACTTGTTTCGCCATTCTGACCGAAATCGTATCTGAAATAAATTAGATATAAAAGTTAGCAAACGGAAACAGTTTGGAATGAAGGTTGCAACGCCAATAACTTATTTTACTTTGATTTGTTACAACGTAACATTTCAAATTTAAAATTTATTAGTGTCATTTAACAATTAACGTATTCGAAACTTTATTAACTAATTAATGCACTATAAGGCTATTTTTTTCTGCGAAAGCTCCAAACGCCCTCTAAATCAACTCGTGCAAACGCGCAAAGGGACACAAAACCCCATTTTTTGAGGTAAAAAGTTTTTTTTTGCGTTTTCCCAAATTGAGTAGTATTTAACAACTGCAGCAAGTATGTACTTGTTTATTTTACGCATTTTCACAGTGTATTCCGTTGCAAGTTTGCACGTGTTAATAAAGCTATATTACACTAAGTATTAAATTGATGTCGGTTTGCTACATTACACAGTCAACTTATGAAACATTGGACCCTATACTCAAGGTTTGCCACCGCACATTTGAGCTTTATATTTTCTTAATTTTAATTATAAGATATATTATTGGCCGGTACTGTACATACAAATACAAAAAAGCAATAAAAATACATCAGCTTACCTTGAAACTTGGTAGTCTTGCAGTAGCCGTGGTATTTTTGTATCCAGTTAGTCAAATCCAATCAAAGCAAAGTCAGTGTCCGAGTTCAAGCCAGATAATCAGGTAATGCAGGTGAATTTCCAGTAAACAAGCCAACGTCAAATATCACAAAAACTCAGAATAATCACGTCCGTACTCTTCAAAGGGTTGTATGAAAGTGCACTGTCAACTTATTATTTAATGCACAAGAAGGGTAGCAGCGACCAGCGATAACGACATCTGCTTTCTACTTTACACAATAAAATAACAATAGAAACCACAAGCAATACAATAGATAAGCCTACTTTATCTATTTCTTTCACTCAAACACAATAAAAGCACTTGCGTAAAAGAGACGGACGAGTTTTAAATAATACAATGAATGTTATTTTTTCCATTTAAACTAATAATAAATATAGTTTTGTTGTTACTTATGATTTTTAATACCTCCGGAATATAATTATGGGATTGTTTTATTTAGTGTATGTTTAACCCGGGAAGTCCCGGAAAAAAATGTTATCACAAGGAAGTCTCCACTTCATGACTTTGTTCTACGCCGAAGTTTAGGTATTTATACTCTGCCTATTCCGATCACTGGTAATTACCACCATTATTGCAACCAGTAACGTAACATCAGTGACAGTGTGGTAAAAACGTATGAAAATTCATGGTAACCTACGGTAGCGTAATGAAAATCCGCCCCCCCGACCGCCGGCATGCCCATTCTAATGGCATCATCATGGCATCATTCTAATGGTTTCAATGGATTTTTAATATGTGTGTAGGTAAAGCAGTGTATGCTTCTGTACATAATTAGGCCTTAGTACGTAAACATAAACTACTATTTATCTCTTTTTAGGGTTCCGTAGTCAACTAGATACCCTTATAGTTTCGCCATGTCCGTCCGTCTGTCGGCGGTCTAGCTCAGTTACCGTTCGCACTAGGAAGCTGAAATTATATTGAATAAAATCGGTTCAGCCGTTTTTGAATTATCAGTCAAAAACGCATAGTGAAAGGAAGTGCCGAATAGTAAAATGACGTAAGCGCCGCCAAATATCCCTTAATAAACGACTTTTTGAACGGATGTTTTGTAACAGGGCGGCATCTACAAAACTCTACACTGAGCATCGCCCGACATGCTCTTGGCCGGTTTTTTTGCATTGTTATCCCGGAAATGATCCCTTAAGGATTACTAATTCCAATTCAAGAAAATCTCCAGCCAGGTTATACGTAGCCTATAAAACTTCAACTTCTCAAAGGGGGGGGGGGGTAGCCACTACACTCGATTGAGTTAAATAATTGCATGGGTCATGGACCCCCCCCTCCAAGTGCACCTCAAATAGAAAAAAATAATTTCTGCATTTGTGACCCTCCCCCCCCCCCCCCCCCGCCCCAATTTCAACCGCGCCTGTTCTTACCTTTCATGCTTAGACTGATTTGATGGGAGGATCGATTTGGATGATATTTGCCGTGGACATGAACGTATAAATACAAAAGTGGTCCTGTATCGTCCGATATACACCTACTAATCTATGTTGTTTAAATCATGCCAAAAAAATTAATGGGATAAAAAAAGTATTCATTTTTGAGTGTAGTTTCATTTAGTGGTAATTGTAAAATATTTTATTTGGACTACTGTCCTCTAGCGTATCCATCTGTCAACTTTACTTCAAGTTCCGCTTACAGGGTAGCGGGAGAGAAATTAGGGGTGAATTAGCCGCTTACTGACACAGACCGAATTCCACGCGGGCGGAGCCGCGGGCACAGCTAGTAATAATAATAAATAAATAAATAAACCTACAATCTGTTCAAATTACCTACATAAAGGTAAATCGATCGAGCGCAAACATATTTTTACGACAGCTTATAGATGAGGGATTAGGGTTCACAAATGTCGTTTTTCTCACATTCGCGAATACGGCGAATGATTGAATGTGAATAATACAAATGTTACGGAGTATCTTCAAAGAATCTTTGTCATAATTTTTATGTTTCAGTAATTCTGAAATACAGAAAATTATGTGATGGTTGACTCTAAGTAGGTAGGTTATACCGTAATGTTTTTGTCATGTGTATGCGATACGCAAGCACCAAACATACATATAGGTAATCTGTGATATAACCAGCGGCCGCGTCAACGCGGACATAACACGACGCGTTTACAAACACTCCCATTCGCAAAATATCATGGATGTACTTATAGGGGATCCGACATATGTAAATCAAAACACATAAAAATATATTCGCCTCGGTTTAACTCAGCGCCATATTCATAAGCAATAAGACGAGTATATACGTAAAAACCCAATGCGGCCGAAAAATCCGCCATATTGAGAGCTCAGGACGTCAAAACCTGTACACTTTAACCGCCATGTTGATAGCTCCGATACCTCAAAGTCGACACTCTTCTTTCGTTGATGTGGCGCGCCTGTGCAAAATATACGCACCATTTGCCCACCACACGCACCAAGCTAGTTAGCTTCAACTGCAAAAGCGTTAAGAGGTCCGTTGACAGTATACGGGAATTATGTCGTTCTTATCACATAATTGCCTTACAGGAAACTTGGCTTTTACCAAATGAGATTTATTTTTTGGATGGCATAGATACTGATTTTAACTGTACGGGAACCTCGGCTATTGACACTACGTCGGGAATGCTGCGAGGCAGGCCGTATGGAGGAGTCGCACTTCTATGGAGAAAGGGTGCTTTTCAACAAGTCTCTATGATAAAATGTGATAATTCTAGAATTTGTGCTATTAAAGTGTCTACGAATGGCAGGTCGTTTGTAGTGGTAAGCGTATACGTGCCCGCGGATAAGGCCGAAAACTTGCCAGAATTCACGGATTGCCTCGGTGCGGTAAGTGCTATAATTAGTAGTGAGGACATTGAATCTGCGTACATACTCGGCGACTTCAACGCACATCCGGGAGAACCCTTGTATTCCGAACTGGTTAAGTTTTGTAGTGATGTCGATTGGCAGTGCGCGGATGTGATAAAGTTAGGCCGCCAGTCAGGGTCATATACGTTCGTCAGTGAGGCTCATGGTTCGCGGCGTTGGCTTGACCATTGTGTGGTGTCTAATGCCGCGTTAAGCACTATTACGAATGTATATGTTAAGCATGATGTGTTATGGTCGGACCACTACCCTCTCATTGTTGAATGCGATTTTAGTGTGTTAAATATTAAGTCGTATGCTAAAAATGTTATTGATAAGGCAATCCCATCAAAAACATAAATGTGAAAGGCTGCCAAGTTCGATACTATGGGAATGCTTCGCCTATAAAAGAAGTGAGATCTGAATAAGTACCAAGTTCCATAAAAATACCTCAAATCATAAATAGTTATAAGTAAGGAATGCACACTTGATTTCCAGCAGTTTTTAAGGTACATTTTGAATAAGTATCACGTTACATAGAAATACCTAAAATTATAATAGTCAGAGAAACGCACACCGGTTTTTTTAGCAGTTTCCTGATAACATTTATTATTTTCAGTACTTTTTAATGATGTTACTTGGCAAGTTTTCACACACCATACACCTTTTCAATGCAATGAATCGACACCTTTGGACTGCAATGTGTCTAGTATATAATTTTCTATTAAAACTTGCCAAGTTACATCATTAAAAAGTACCGAAAATAATAAATGTTATCAGGAAACTGCTAAAAAAACCGGTGTGCGTTTCTCTGACTATTATAATTTTAGGTATTTCTATGTAACGTGATACTTATTCAAAATGTACCTTAAAAACTGCTGGAAATCAAGTGTGCATTCCTATAACTATTTATGATTTGAGGTATTTTTATGGAACTTGGTACTTATTCAGATCTCACTTCTTTTATAGGCGAAGCATTCCCATAGTATCGAACTTGGCAGCCTTTCACATTTATGTTTTTGATGGGATTTCATTTATTTTTGTTAGGTGTAGGTTCTTTATAATTTTTTTATCACTTTTGCTTTAGGAAATGTCTCATTCCACTTAGGTATGTACTTTATACTATAACCCTTTATACTAAGCGTCTAATTCTATTTTACTATTTATTTATAGGTGATTTTTACAAATAAACTGGCTCCCTACACCTATAAAATGTACCTACTTACATATAATTACATACATCAATAACGTACTTTATTCTGTTTGTAAGTACGCTACCTACATAGATAATTAATAACTTGGTAATACCTACCTACCAGTAGGTATTATAATTGGTGGCCTATTATGTAGCCCTAGAAGTGCACCATCCCATCTCATCCCGTGGCGTATCGGAGGGTGAGATGGGCAGTAGTATATATAATTCCATCTTAGAGTATATATGATTTCCATGTTCTTGAATCTGCGATTTTATTAGTTGTAAAATTAGAAATTATTTAGAATATGCGAGAAAAAATAGTCTTTTCATTTTTGTTTGACTGATTTAGCGCACCTAGTGTACCTAGTGACCTGCTTTGCACTTCGTAAATCGTGGGTTCGGTTCCCGCAACAGACACACACAGAGTGGTGAACAATTTTATTGTTCTTGTCTTTAAGACAAATATGTATTGTCTTAAATTGGTATGTACCTAAATTTAAATAAGTCTTATCTCATTTCCACTCCATACCTACTTATAGTAGAACAAAATACACATTCGTTGTTTTCGAAACTGACTCACACTTGGCCGTTTTCAGATTTTTACTTTATTTCGACCTAAAGACAAACCTTCGAGCCAAATTTCAGGTCGGTACGACCATTGGAAGATAGACCCATTTAGTTCATTATGACTTCATAGTAGAACAAAGTTACACCTTCGCTATTTTTAAAACTGACTCACACTTGGCCGTTTTCAGATTTTTCCCTTTACTTTGACCTTAAGACCTATCTCCATGCCAAATTTCAAGTCAGTACGACCATTGGAAGTGGTCTAGGTTTTTGATGAGTCAGTGAGTCAGTGAGTGAGTGTATAGTAAAAATAGCGATTTTCTGACGTCAATATCTCAAGAACTGCTATAGGTAGAATAATGAAATTTTGTATTCTAGACAATTAAGGGGATGTCAACAGACACTCAAAATTTCATATGCGTAGATAAAATATGTTTTGAGTTATAGGGTGGTCGAAATTGGCCTGAAATGGTTCGTGTAATATAACCCACGGCCGGTGTGTCGCTTTTTTTTGCTCGAACTTGGCGGACACACTGCCGTGTGTCTAGATCTGGGGTAATAGAAACGCGGAACATATTAATATGTACACAATGGAATGTCATGAGAGGTTAGGTCGTATAGATTTTCCTGTTTGTTTTCGCGAATGCTGTTTGTCTAATAATGTATGTTAGTGAGCATAAAGTTGAGATTGATATTTTATATACGAATATAATAGAAACCCTGAGACGTTCGGCAACAAATAGTTACTATGTTAGTCATAAGAAAAAGAAAACTGTTGTAGGTTGGAACAGACATGTCCGCGAGGCTCACGGGGAGGCCAGGCGAAAGTTTCAAGCCTGGGTATGGTACAATCGGCCTAAATCGGGTCCAGTGTATGATGCCATGAATGAGAGTCAAAAATTGTTTAAATCCCGCTTGAAGTGGTGCCAGAATAATGAACAGCAAATTAAACTCGATAAAATGGCATCATTACACTCTAAAAAAGACTTTAAGCAGTTTTGGAAGTGTACAAACAAAATGAACACTAAACCTGGGCTTCCCGCGAGCGTTGAGGGTATAAGTGACACCCAACAGATTGCAGAAATTTTTAAAAAACAGTTTTTGGTGCAATCGCCATTGGGACCATCGCGTGAGAGGTTCGAGGCTGAGACCAGAAATGATAGCATCAAATCGGGACAAATACTCGTATTACAGCTAAAGACGTAGCTACGGCAATTAAAAACATGTCTAGAGGTAAATCCCTGGGTCACAATGGTCTCAGCATCGAACATCTTCAGAATGCAGGCCCACACTTACCGCGAGTACTAGCTATGTTGTATACTCTGTGTTTGGGGCATTCATATTTACCGCCTGACCTAATGAAAACCATTGTTGTGCCGATTGTAAAAAACAAAACTGGTAATACATCGGATAAGGCCAACTACAGACCTATTTCGCTTGCCACCATTATAGCCAAAGTGCTTGGCAGTCTGCTAAATACACAGTTAGATAAGTACATACAGCCGCATGATAATCAGTTCGGGTTTAGACCTGGACTCTCGACTGAGAGTGCGATACTGTGTTTAAAGCAGACTGTAAGGTACTACACGGACAGAGACACCCCAGTGTATGCGTGCTTTCTCGACCTATCGAGGGCTTTTGACCTGGTCTGTTATGATATATTATGGAAAAAGTTAATCGATATGCAGGTACCTCCGGAACTAATATCTATTTTCAAATTCTGGTATACAGGACAGGTCAATAGCGTTCGGTGGTCGGGGGCACTGTCAGAGCCGTATAGGTTGGAGTGTGGGGTGAGGCAGGGGGGGTTAACCTCTCCGAAGCTCTTCAACCTATACGTTAATGCACTGATTGCCGAGCTCAGCAGCACACATGTCGGTTGTCACGTGGAAGGGGTCTGTGTCAACAATATTAGCTACGCCGACGACAGGGTGCTGCTGAGCGCGTCACCCTGTGGTCTCGCCAAACTAATAGCGATATGTGAGCGGTACGCTAGTGCACATGGGTTGAAATACAACTCTGCTAAGAGTGAAGTAATGGTGTTTGAGGTCAAAGGGAGGTGTCCATCATCAAATCCAGCGTTATCCCTAAATAAATGTCCTCTGAGGGAGCGCAGGGCCCTGGCTGTCAGAGCGAACATGATTGCCCGCAGGTTTGCTCGAAGCTCACGGTCGGTAAAAGTTGCCTTATTCAAAGCCTTTTGTACATCTTTTTATACGAGCAGCCTGTGGGTTAGTTACACGCAAAGACAGTACAGTGCTCTGCGTGTACAATATAATAATGCGTTTAGGGTGCTGATGGGGCTGCCTCGTTACTGCAGTGCGTCAACATCCGCTTCGACAGCTTTGCCGCCATCATCCGCAAAAAAGCAACTTCGCTACTCGGCAGGGTGAGGAACAGCACCAACAGCATCCTAGCCATGTTTGCACACAGGTTCGATGGGGCCTATTTGAACCACTGTAGTAACTTCATTTAATTGTTTAACATAATGTTGAATAGTTTAATGAATTTCGCTACAGACATTTTTAAATAAATATGTTTGATATAAGTGTACCTACTAACCTAGAATAAATAGTCAATTACTAACCATGACATGTGTAAATGTAATGTATAATTTTGTTATTAATGTATTTTATCTTATTAATGTATTGTAATATTCTATGAAGCCTAGTGTTTCGAAATAAACGTATTTTGATTTGATTTTTGATTTGATGTCAATGCGAATGTCAAAAATGATGCGAAAATACGATTCGTGACAACCCTATTATAGATGAAAGCTCGCTTGATATGTTTGGTTTGTTCATTAAATATTTACATTGTGTTTCCTACGCCATTACTGAAATTGTTACAGAATTGGGATACAATTCTAATTTTAGATTTAAGCGTGCGACTGCGTAACATTAAACCACGGTATACGTATAACGTACCACATATCCATTGTATCCTATATAATTGTCCTCTGTGGTACATCAGGGAGTAAAATAGTATTACTTAGGTCCAAAAAGTGACATGACTATGAAACAGTGGAACTTAATCGAACGAGCGGAGCATAAGCGAAGCGAAGTTCTTACAAACAACTTCGGACACAACTGTCACCTGGCTACTGGGACATCCCGGCATTTCGATGGCTTTTTTAGTTTGAGTGTTTGTTCCGCGATAACTTTAGTATCGTTTTCCTGATCTTTATGGAATTTGTTGGGGTTTTAGCAGATATACATACAATTTGAGAGTTCATATGAGCAGGATCGATCACTGGGTTATGAAGTTAGAAGACTCGAAACAATCATCATAACATCATAATGGTCTTGTTATATTAGTCAACACGTTTGCAAGGAAATCGCGAGATCTCAGTTCGAGGCGGACTACTAGTAAATAATAACCAATAACGTGACAGTATTGTATTAGAATAACTCTTAGGGAGGTTTAGAAGTAAACCTAAACGTCTCTAAGGGATATTCTATGTAAGATATAGGTACTGTCATACAATAAGTAGCTTATTTGTTTGAGACATACCCCTTTCAACAACTCAACACAATGATTGCTCTCAAAGTACCTTACCAAGGTTACTTTGCTTACGTCGCACTATACTAGGGATGTTGTTCGCCAAATATTGTATCAACAAACTTCACCTTACAAGACTAACACTATCGATCAAATATTTCAACCACACGACAAGTTCGGATCTACTATAATAATAACCCCTTTGTTTACTAGTTTTACGCACCCACTTCTAAGAGTGCCGATAGGTAAATACTACCATAGAGATGTAAGTAAGCTTACTTTAATTTATCTACAGGGTGTAAAAAAATGCTGGTGATCTGTTCAAGGGCATATGAAAAACTAAGAAAAATAATTTTTCGCGAAAAAATAAATTGGTTTTGTATGGAGGGTCAGCCGGCTGGGAACACGTGTAGTAGTAGTAGTAAAACACTTTATTGTACAAGAAAACACAACGAAAGACATATAACACAATATATACGTACAAAGGCGAACTTATCCCTTTAAGGGATTTCTTCCAGTTAACCTTTGAGCAATTGAGAGAGAAAGTTGGAACACGTCTCCCATACAAAAAAAATTTTTTCGCGTCTAAAAAATTTTACTCGTACATTTTCTTAGTGGCAATACGATACCAATTATGCCTTTAAATGGATCACCACTATTTTTGTTACACGCTGTATATTGTACGACAACTAAATGGTGTACCCACGTATAGTAGGTACACCTACAAATCGTAGAGCCAAATTTAACTGTGGATGATAGATATGATTTTTTGTATGTTAATAATGTTTATTTTTTGAGCCTATTGTTCTACTTTTGGGCAAAGGCTGTCCGCTTTTATTCCAATTACCCCGGGCCGCGATTCGAAAAATAAACACACACACTGGACAGACACAGCTCCAACCCAACTCAACCCAACTCAACTCAACGCTATAACGACATTGACATTTGCTATTTGAACAGATTTTCATTCAACATTGGTCTCACATTGGTCACACATTGGTAGCACATTGTACCAATGTTGTACCAATGTGAGACCAATGTGTGACCAATGTGAGACCAATGTTGAATGAAAATCTGTTCGAATAGCAAATGTCAATGTCGTTATAGCGTTGAGTTGAGTTGGGTTGGAGCTGTCCAATGTGTGTGTTTATTTTTCGAATCGCGGCCCCGGTTTAATGATACCTCTGGCCAACTTCTCAGAAAGGAGTCCAAGTTCCAAGTTACATCGCCAACGTCGACGAGGTCTAACGGATCCTCGTTTTGATTCGAGAGTTACCCAACCCGAAGATATGTATGATAATTGCAAAACTAATATTTACGGTACTTATATCTTATTGACTACCTGTCAAAATATCCAAAAGATTAGTAGGTATATTTAGTTGTAAAATATTGGCAATCAAAAGTTTAACCTTAAGAAATTTGATCCCTTTACACGAATAAGAAGAAGAAGTTGTTCTAATCTGACGTTGACGTTCAGTGGAATGAAATATAAAAATGAAACCTAAGTATTTTGCCTGGCCTAATCGGCCATATATGTAGACGCCGCCGTATGTCTATATTTATTTGACATCAACTAATCCTATATATCCATTTGAACTTATGTTCAGAGTACACGACCCACTGGGCATAAAATGTATATTATATGGGTTAAGAGAATTTCTTAAAAGCGTGACAATTCAGTAGATATCTCTGGATTTTGTATTTGCTAATAGGATGTACGGTCAGCTGCAGAGAAGAAGGACCATGCTGCATACAAAGTTTGTATGCAGGACGGGTCTTTTTCTCTGCATCTGACTGTACCATTTGATTGACTGCTTCAATGAGGCATTCACTAGGTACTCACTAAATTCGCTCTTTCACAGATCTCCCATCCGTTCAAGAGAGCAGTACATTTGCAACCTCTGTGCAGAGACACGTGAAATGTGGAAGAAATCCGGCGCGTGGTTTTTTAAGTCACTCCCTAAATATATACTACCGGAGAGACGACAAACGGGCCAGTACGCGGACAGTAAACTTGCGAGGTCACTTCAACAGGTAAGGATGAAGGTAAGGACAAAATTAGGTATATTAAAAGTGAACGGTGTGATTCTCCATGTCTCTTCTAAAGTATAAATGTAGTAATCGGAGCGGCTAAAGTGGTCACAGATATCTGAACAAACGCCTCTATTGTCAAGGCGATAAAGTGCATGCTCAGATATTATTGAGTACTTTGGCCGCTCTGATATATTCGATGGCGACTGTACACTGCCAGAGACGCAAAATAAAGAGGCAGTAAAGTAAAAGGACACCATACTTGCTAAAGGGCGTAACCAAGATGACAATCGTTTATTAGCAGCGCCAATATAAAACTGTGAAATGTATCGGAATGACAAATGAGACAGTCAACATGACAAGGTATCATTTGGCTGACTGAATGGAAACGAAACGTCACGAGATCGTGTCGTTTCCATATATTACTTAAGGTTCAATTTGGTTGGCGAGAAACGATTGTTATAAATACTAAGTCACTTTAGTAAAATGTGTACGTTTCTTCAAATTCTTCTTTCTCGCTCATAACGATGATACTACTAAATTATTATATACAACGCAGGTGAAACATTCCATTCCCGTGTCTTATTGATCTATATAAATAGGTACACACCACTAGACATATATATATTGTATGAGATGAGGGCCTTGTTACCGACAAACTTTACGCACGATTTGCAGATCAGATTACTTTTTAGCACTAGTGCATAAAATCAAATTTTACGCACGATTTTCAGCTACATAAACTAAACTTTGTGAAGAATTGTATTAAAAAGATTTTTTTATGTATGGGGCACTTCGTCTCAGCTGGCCAACTCTCCTACAAAACCATTTTTTTTTCGCGAGAAAATTTTTTTTCTTAGTTTCTCATTAGAATAAGATATCAATTAATATCATCAGCATTTTTATTACACCTTATAGATAACCTAAGTACGTGAAAATGGATGCACGCCAAGAGGTAAATTAGCGCTTTGCCGGGTCATAAACATAAATATAAAAATATTTATGTTTATGACCCGGCAAAGCGCTTGCCAGTAATAAATAACAGCATAGTAAAATACGAACATTGCACTTATAAACTCTGAGAGTAAAAGATACAGTCATATAAGTACATATATAAAACAGTTGCAATACCTAGGGCCGTATACTAACCATATAACACGTTTAAACACAACCAACTCCAATACAATTCCAATGCATTAACTATAAGAATAGGTACAGCTACGACAGCTAGCACCTGCTATGTAAAGTAAACGTCTGAATCAGAAATATCAGAATTTGCCTGAAAATTATCCCGTTGCAACTCCAATACAACTTCAATGTTGGTTGATTAGGTATTTGTTGTGTGTTGGAGTTATGTTTGGGATAGATTGTGTTTTTAATGTATTTGTATCGTTTATGTATTTTAAAATTAGAATATGGCACGTAGGAGGCACTGAAGATAACGCTGAAACGCTCAGCGTAAGCGGTTGAAAACATAAATATGAAAGGAACAGTCGAGTGCTAAAATATAGATGCGATTTAAGGATGATTCATGCTGTTACGTTCCGCATCCTACACGACACTTCCGACACTTCATTTTGTATAGAAAGTATCACATGATCCCCGAGGATAAGTCTCGTTACTAAAAATAGAGTTTAAATCAATGACACAATATTGTACGAAAATTAAAAGATAAAAACCGGCCAAGAGCGTGTCGGGCCATGCTCAGTGTAGGGTTCCGTAGTTTTCCGTCCGTCACAGTAAGTGTACCCACTTAAGAGTTAAAGACTAATGCCAAAAGGTCGTATCTGATGCCTATGGAAGAAGTTTTTTGGAAATAACTCAAAAATGGCTAGACCTATAATGTTCAAAATAATTTTCCTATAAAGTTTATCATAACGCACATCTTCTCAATTTTTTTCATATTTTTTGGACTTACGGTGCAAAAGTTACAGGGGGGGGGAGACGCAATTTTTCCGACTTTCGAAGCGATTATCTCCGAAAATATTTACATTATCAAAAAATGATTCTAGTAAACCCGTATTCATTTTTAAATACCTATCCAACAATATATCACACGTTAGGGTTGAAATGAAAAAAAAAATCACTCCCCACTTTACGTATAGGGGAGGTACCCTAATAAAAAAAATTATTCCACTTTTTATTTTACCACTTTGTCGGCGTGATTGATATGCATATTAGTACCAAATTTCAGCTTTCTAGTGCTAACGGTCACTGAGATTATCCGCGGACGGACTATAAGGGTTCCTAGTTGACTACGGAACCCTAAAAAAGAAGATAAAAGTCTTCAATTTAGGCACATTACAATGCACTTCTGAATGTCAGAAAAAAACTACCACCGGTAAGAATATCTGATATCGGTTTCCCTATACCTTATTTTCTGTTACAAACATTCAACATGTTATCTATAAAATTAGCCATTTTATCTATATTAAAAGAATGATATTAATCTGTTTACTTGTGAATCTTGTGATTTGTATGATCCATAATTTATTCTCTAACGAATTTGTTAGTCCATGTAAAAAGTCGTCACAACCGCTATGTTACTGTGGTTTGCAGTAATAATAAGGTAATTCATAGTTCATAGGCTTTGGACATATTTCCATCAAATATAAATGGATTGTACCACCGCCAACACGGTTAACTGCCCATTTGTAATCCTTATTGCAACGGCATAAGGTCTACCGATGGTCAGTTACGTGTATTGCTGTTTGTATATCACGGAAAACGCGACCTATCATGAACAAGCCTTTGAGTGCAGGGTTGTCTCTAATTAAACCCCTTTTTGCTAGTGGCCCCGGCTTTAAGTCAATATTGGTTGTAGGGGATATCACTAGGATGATGAAATAAACGAGTACTTTACCAGTATTTACACTTATATTCGTTTGTTACAAGGTTTCAATATGAATCTATTACATTTTATGACATTAATATTTTCAAGACGTCTTTACAACAATCTGGTCAAGACCCTAATGGCGGCCGCCATTTACATAGGCTGCTATTTATATATCCGGAAACCGGGATTACAATCTTCTTAAATAGCATATTTGACCTCCATGGTAAAATTTGAACTTTTTTAAGTACTGGCCGGTATATTTTTTCTTTCTTATTAACGCTCGTGTTTTGTTTTTGACGGGTTTTAAATGTCATCTCGCAGCAAGAATGGAACTCACTCGTGAAAATATTCGTGCTATGATTTATTATGATTTTCGGCGTGGTTTAACGCAACAACAGTGCATAGATCAACTAACTTCAACTTTTGGTGATGAAGCCCCATCTAAAACTACTGTGTATCACTGGTTTAGTGAGTTCAATCGTGGACGTAGTATGCTTACGGACGAAGTTAAGGCAGGTCGCCCGAAATCGGTCGTTGTACAACAAAATATCGAGGCTGTGCGAAAACTTATAATGGACGACCGACATGTTACGTACTGCGAGATAGAGGCGACTCTGGGTATTTCTATGACCAGCATTAATAGCATATTACATAATTATTTGGCTGTAAAAAAAAATTGTTCGCGTTGGATACCCCACAACTTAACAAAAGAGCAAAAAGATGCTCGCGTCGAATGGTGCAATAAAATGTTAAAAAAATATAACCGTGGTGACTCAAAAGCCGTTTATAACATCTATACAGGTGACGAATCCTGGATCTATGCATACGATCCCGAAACGAAGCAACAATCAACGGTATGGGTGTTTCAAAATGAGCCGAACCCTACGAAAGTTACTCGTGCAAAAAGTACATTGAAACAAATGGTGGCCTGCTTCTTCGGTATTAATGGCCATGTAGCTACAGTGCCACTAGAAAACCGTAGAACGGTTAATTCAGAGTGGTACACGACTATTTGCTTACCGGAAGTATTTAAACAAATTCGTAAAACTAACCAGCGACGAAGAATCATTCTTCATCATGACAATGCCAGCTGTCATACGTCACGCGAAACAACTCTATTTTTGGAGGGTCAAAATGTGGAATTAACGGGTCATCCGCCGTACAGCCCTGACTTGGCACCCAACGATTTTTATTTATTTCCAAATATAAAGAATAAATTACGCGGTCAACGATTTTCGACCGCTGAAGATGCTGTCGACGCATTCAAACAACACGTTATGGAGGTACCTCAGGCGGAGTGGCAGAAGTGCTTTAAAAATTGGTTCACGCGAATGCAAAAGTGCATAGATCATCAAGGGGAATACTTTGAAAAACAATAAAACCATTTTCAGCCGTGTACGTTTGTTTGTTTTTTTGTTTCCGGATATATAAGTAGCAACCTTATAACATTACAAAATGGAGGGACCGAACAACAATGAATAGTCAATTGACACTTTTTTAAGATGATACTAAATAAAAAGTAGTGTTCAAGACCAGCCTACACATAGCTTTATAAAAATACTAGCTGTGCCCGCGGCTCCGCCCGCGTGGAATTCGGTCTGTGTCAGTAAGCGGCTAATTCAACCCTAATTTCTCTCCTGCTCCCTGCGGGCGGAACGTGAAGTAAAGTTGATAGAGGACAGTAGTCCTGATAATTTTTTTTACAATTACCACTAAATGAAACTACACTCAAAAATCAACACATTTCTTTGTCGTTATAATTTTTTTTGCCATGATTTAAACGACATAGAGTAGCAGGTGTATATCGGACGATACAGTACCACTTTTGTATTTAGACGTTCATGTCCACGGCAAATATCAGCCAAATCGATCCTCCCGTCAAATCAGTCTAAGCATGAAAGGTACGAACAGGCGCGGTTGAAGTTTGGGGGGGGGGTCACAAATGCAGAAATGATTTTTTGAGCGGGTCAGTAATGATTTCTTCTATTTGAGATGTACTAATCGAGTGTAGTGGCTACCCCCCCTTTTAGACGTTGAATTTTTATAGGCTACGTATAACCTGGCTGGGGATTTTCTTGAATTGGAATTAGTAATCCTTAAGGGGTGATTTTTGGGATAACAATGTACAAAAAACGGGCCAAGAGCATAATGTCGGGCGATGCTCAGTGTAGAGTTTCGTAGTTGCCGCCCTGTTACAAAACATCCGTTCAAAAGGTCGTTTATTAAGGGATATTTGGCGGCGCTTACGTCATTTTACTATCCAGCACTTCCTTTCACTGTGCGTTTTTGACTGATAATTCAAAAACGGCTGAACCAATTTTATTCAATATACTTTTTATTGAAAGTTCTATCTTCCATTTTTTTTCTATTTTTTTGGACCCACGGTTCAAAGTTAGATGGAGGAGACGCCCTTTTTTAAACTTTCAGATCTAATATTTACGAAACTATCAGTTTCATCCAAAAAATGTATTAAAAGACCTCTATTCTTTTTTATAGACCTATTCAATAATACCCAACACGATAGGGTTGGAGCGAAAAAAAAATATTTTTTTAGTTTTTATTCTATTACTTTGGCGGCATGATTAATGCACATACTGATACCAAATTTCAGCTTTCTAGTGCGAATGGTCACTGAGCTAGACCGCGGACAGACAGACGGACGGACATGGCGAAACTATAAGGGTTCCTAGTTGACGACGGAACCTTAAAAAGAGATAAATAGTAGTTTATGTAACTGTTACGTAATAAGGCCTAATTACGTAGCATACACTGCTTTATCTACACACATATTAAAAATCCTAAATGACGTGTTCGGAAACCATTAGAATGACCGCCATTATACCGCCATGACAAACCTTATTGTAATAATATACTGGTTGCAATAATGGTGGTAATTACATACGGGTCCAGAACGCGGAATAGAGGATTTATGATATTGGTGTAGATCAAGATATTTATTCTTTAATGTAAGCACATTACAATGCACTAATGAACGTCAGAGAAAAAAAAATACGAACAAATTCATATTATTTTATTTTTGAAATCTTTGAACATTTAAAATTTTGGAAATTTTTGATTTTTTTGAATTTTTTCAATTTTTTAAATTTCTTGAATTTTTTGAAATTTTTGAATATTTGAAATTTTGGAAATTTTGGAAATTTTGGAAATTTTAGAAATATTTGAAATTTTTGAAATTTTTGACATTTTTACTGAAACATATTTTAGAAAAAAAGTCAACTTAAAATTAACTTATAATTTAAGAATTTAAAATCACATAAAAAGTCAACTTAGAACCTAGAATAATAGAATGTCAAATGAAAACTTTTTTTTTTAATAAGCCCACTCCGAATCGTACCAATTATTCCGTCGCATTTTCTCGCTGAACAGCAATGGAGACCTGCTGAACCAGATACAATCCCGAGCGAGGATCGCAGCCCCCCTCTCGAAAACGTGTTAATCCTGTATAAGGCAAAAGAGTGTCAGAAATTAGGCGAAATTGAACCCTATCACTTTGAAATAAAGTTCAAAAAATTGTTGGAAAAATATTCCCTCTGCCTTATAAAGGCTTAACTTTGCCGCAGACTCCGCCGCAGACTCCGCCGCTGAACCCGCACAACTGATGGAATGCCTTAAATGGGATGCAGCGTATGTGCTAACACAAGTTGCATCCCATAAAAGACAGCGCCCCATCCGCCACGGAATTAAAGTGACATTTTTGACATTTTCGACATATTTGACATTTTTTACTCTTAGGTCGACTTTTTTCACTTTGTCACTTCTCACTTTCACTTTTCACTACACTTCACTTCACTTCACTTTATTCTATTTTATATATATTTTTTAATTCATTCCATTTTACTGTTTCTCAATCGTATGGGTGTCGCGTTTTCGTGACGTGACGCTTTTTCGTGACTTTTTTTCGCCTAACCCCCATCCGCGAACCGTCCGATAAGGAACTTCGTTCCAAAACTACCACCGGTTCTAACCCTACACCTCTGGCCCGAAAAGTAACTCGACGGAGCTTATTTTTTTCAAAACAGTATTACATTATTAGATCTCAAAGATACAAAATAATGCGTAGTTCTTCAAGAAGACATATCATAACAGCTTGTGAGACAGATAATGTACCTATTGTTTAATTATAAAGAAAAATAAATCCTAATCTGACTGCTTCACAAAACGTTTGATATGTTTTCCTACCTAAACGGTGTCCTATAAATGTTAGATGATTTTGTAGTAGTTTCTGGTTTGGGTCATGCATCTTTGTCCGTCATATATAGTCCTCGAACCTACAATAACCTTTTGACATTAATGACATTTTCAAATATTTCTTAAGAGCGGGTAAAGGTAAATTTAAATCATCGACGGGTAACTTGTTATAAATATGAACACCTTGACCAAAAAATTGCAAATTATTTCAATACCAAATTTCATCTAAATACGTAAAGCGGTCATTGGTTGTTTCTTCCCCATGTAAACTTCCACCCCTTTTGCATCCGCTTAAGGTGTAATTTCTGAGATAAAACTATTTTATTTCCTTTTCCAGAGCTCAAATTATCTCCATACCAAATTTTATCTAAATCAATTCTGCGGTTAATAATTCCCTATACAAATTTCCACCTCCCTTTTCACCCCTTTAGGGTTAATTTTCGGGGTGAAAACTATCCTTTGTCCTTTCTTGAGACCCATACTTTCTCTATACCAAATTTCACCTTTATCAGTTCAGCGGTAAAAAAATCCTCACACCAACTTTCAACCCCCTTTTCACCCCCACAAGGGTTTATTTTCGGGATGAAAACTATTCTGTCGTTTCTCGGGACTCAAATTATCTCCATAGTAATTTCTATTAAAAATTCTCCATACAAACTTTCAACCCCTTTTTCACCCCCTCCAGGGTTGATTTTCGGGATGAAAACTATCTATTGTCCTTTCCCGGGACTCAAACTATCTCTATACAAAATTTCATCAAAATCCGTTCAGCCGTTTTCACGTGATGCGCGGTCAAATAAACAGACAAACAGATAAACAGACAAACAGATAAACAGATAAACAGACAAACAGACAAAAATTCTAAAAATTGTCGGAACGTGTTCTGTTATCGATTCTAAGTATCCCCAGCCAACTTTTTTTCGATTATCTTCCATGTACAGACTTTCGACCCTCTTCAGCTTTATTATATGTACTAGCTGTGCCCGCGGCTCCGCCCGCGTGGAATTCGGTCTGTGTCAGTAAGCGGCTAATTCACCCCTAATTTCTCTCCCGCTTCCCTGGAGGCGGAACTTGAAGTAAAGTTGACAGATGGATACGCTAGAGGACAGTAGTCCTAATAAAATATTTTACAATTACCACTAAATGAAACTACCCTCAAAAATTAATACTTTTTTATTTTTATTTTTTTTGGCCTGATTTAAACGACATAGAGTAGTAGGTGTATATCGGACGATACAGGACCACTTTTGTATTTATACGTTCATGTCCACGGAAAATGTCATCCAAATCGATCCTCCCGTCAAATCAGTCTAAGCATGAAAGGTAAGAACAGGCGCGGTTGAAATTGGGGCAGGGGGGGTCACAAATGCAGAAATGTTTTTTTTTCTATTTGTGGTGCACTTGGAGGGGGGGGGGGGGGTCCAAGCAAATTAAACTCATTCGAGTGTAGTGGCTACCCCCCCCCCCCTTTTAGACGTTGAATTTTTATAGGCTACGTGGCTGGGGATTTTCTTGAATTGGAATTAGTAATCTTTAAGGGGTGATTTTCGGGATAAGAATGCAAAAAAAACCCGGTCAAGAGCATGTCGGGCGATACTCAGTGTAGAGTTTCGTAGATGCCGCCCTGTTACAAAGCATCCTTTCAAAAGGTGGTTTATTAGGGGATATTCGGCGGCGCTTACGTCATTTTACTATTCGGCACTTCCTTTCAATATGCGTTTTTGACTGATAATTCAAAAACGGCTGAACCGATTTTATTCAATATAGTTTATATTGAACCTTCTTATCAGGCCTCACCAAATTTTAGCTTTCTAGTGCGAACGGTAACTGAGCTAGACCACGGACAGACATGGCGAAACTATAAGGGTTCCTAGTTGACTACGGAACCCTAAAAAGAGATAAACAGTAGTTTATGTAACTGTTACGTAATAAGGCCTAATTATGTACAGAAGCATACACCGCTTTACCTACAATCATATCCATTGAAAACATTAGAATGACCGCCATTACACCGCCATGACCAACCTTATTGCGCCGGCGGTCGGGGGTCGGATATTTATTACGTTACCGTAGGTAATGAATTTTCATACGTTTTTACCACACTGTCACAGATAATACTCTGATGTTACGTTACTGGTTGCAATAATGGTGGTAATTACATACGGTTCCGATAGAGGATTTATGATATTGGTGTAGATCAAGATATTTATTCTTCAATGTAAGCACATTACAATGCACTAATGAACGTCAGAGACAAATAAAATACACGAGTGTCGTGAAACACGCGATTGGAACGAAGTTATGTTATTTTATTTTATATTATTATTGACTTTTTCGTAAATTTTGTGGTTTTAATTAATTTGAAATTTTGGAAAGTTTTAAAATTGTGGAAATTTAATTATTTATGAAATTTTATTTTTTTTGAAATTTTTGAACTTTTTGAAATTTTGGAAATTTTGGAAATTTAGAAAATTTTGGAAATTTTGGAAATTTTGGAAATTTTGGAAATTTTGGTTTTTGAAGTTTTTGAAATTTTTGTAATTTAGAAATTTTGCCATTTTTGACATTTTCGACATTTTTTACTTTTAGGTTCTCGACTTTTCATTCCTAATCTGACTGCTTCACAAAACGTTTGATATGTTTTCCTACCTAAACGGTGTCCTATAAATGTTAGATGATTTTGTAGTAGTTTTTTGGTTTGGGCCATGCAACTTTGTCCGTCATATATAGTCCTCGAACCTGCAATAACCCTTTTCACGCTACTGTTCGGTAATGTGACAAAAGATGGTCAAAATCCAAACTGGAAAGTAAGCATTTGCTGTAGCACGTGAACCACCACTACACCAATGTTATTGTAGCGATGAAATGTCATTAGTTGGAAAGTAAATTGTCCAGTTATGTCATTGCATGCATTAAAAACATTAAAAGGACTTTTTGGCGCAACTTTATGTTTCAAAAATAAAATAAGGTTGTTTATCGGGCCAACTACCTGGTTAAAAAAAAAAGAAACGTCAAAACCATTTATTCATCCTTAAGGCGTTTTTACTTTTTTAGCCGTTTGTGGGTTTCTATCAAAAACGCCTCTAAGTAATGAGTCGGTTTGAAGCAAACAACAGAAAAACGCTTCTTGAAAGTGAAAAAAAAAGTAAAATGGCGGAAATGGAATACTGAATTGGATATTCTACAAGAGCATTTATATTATTATGACAAATGTTTCTTTATTTCCTCACAGTAGTCGTGAAAAGCACTATGTAATATCTCGGCCGAAAGCGCTATAGGTGGACTCGTATCTTCGAGGGCCTCCCCTGGCGGGTCGGCCCTCGAACTAACTCGATCCACCTATAGCTTACTTTCAAGCCTCTACAACAATGTACTATTGAAATTCATGACATTTTCAAATATTTTTTAAGAGCGGGTAAAGGTAAATTTAAAGCATCGACGGGTAACATGTTATAAATATGCAGTAGCAACAACATTCTGAGGATGATTGCCGGTAGATTTGATTGCCCGTTGATCAAACTGGTAAAGTCCAATTTAGAATATAAGTATTAGATGTTTTATGTTTTATTTTAAGTATGTTAATATGATTACTTACTAACAACTTAGAACACTACAACTAAGAACAAAATGGACCATGTTGTCTGAAATAAATATTTTTGTATTTGAATTTGAAATATGAACACCTTCACCAAAAAATTACAAATTATTTCAATACCAAATTTCATCTAAATACGTACAGCGGTTATTTTTTGTTTCTTCCCCATGTAAACTTCCACCCCTTTTGCATCCGTTTAAGGGATAATTTCCGAGATAAAACTATTTTACGTCATACCTGGCCATAATGTGAGTATTACCACATGATAGTAGTATAGTAGTATTGTGTACTCACCACGGGCAGTAAAAAAGAAAGCCCTCTATCGCATATTTACAACCCTAGCCTGCGGCTCGGGTCACAAATACCTGCGATTTCGGGCTTTCTTTCTTTAACAGTCCTTGGTAATGTACTATTATTTCCTTTTCCAGAGCTCAAATTATCTCCATACCAAATTTTATCTAAATCGATTCTGCGGTTAATAATTCCCTATACAAATTTCCAACTCCCTTTTCACCCCTTTAGGGTTGATTTTCGGGTTGAAAACTATCCTTTGTCCTTTCTCGAGACCCATACTATCTCTATACCAATTCATCTAAATCAGTTCAACGGTAAAAAAAATCTCATACCAACTTCCAACCCCCTTTTCACACCCACAAGGGTTTGAAAACTATCCTATGACGTTTCTCGAGACTTAAATTATCTCCATACTCATTTCTATCTAAATCGTTTCAGCGGTTAAAAATTCTCCATACAAACTTTCAACCCCATTTTCACCCCCACCAGGGTTGATTTTCGGGATTAAAACTATATATTATCCTTTCCCGGGACTCAAACTATCTCTATACAAAATTTCATCAAAATCCGTTCAGCCGTTTTCACGTGATGCGCGGTCAAATAAACAGACAAACAGATAAACAGATAAACAGATAAACAGACAAACAGATAAACACACAAAAATTCTAAAAATTGTAGGAACGTATTCTGTTATCGATTCTAAGTATCCCCAGCCAACTTTTTTTCGATTATCTTCCATGTACAGACTTTCGACTCTCTTCAGCTTTATTATATGTATAGATTAAAAATATTTTGTAATTAAAAATGTTAGTTTTTAAGCAATATTTGTTGCTTGCAACACTTTATGATGAGTTGGTCTATAGCACAGCTTGAATTTGAAAAAATTGTGCGCAACGAGAAAAAGTTGTGAAATTTGGCCATGGATAGAGTGCCCCACGATGAATATTTTTTAGTATTGGAGGTCTGCAAATTTTTTGGACCTTCACGTCAAAATCAGGGGTCGCGTGTAATATATTATTACTCTCTGGTTAAGGCTGCTAGGGGTTGTGTGGTATCATTTCCATATAAAACAGACATGCAGAATTCATTTTCGGCACTCCATGCTCAAAAATTCACAACTTTTTCTCGATGCGCACAATTCTTTTCACTTTTCTACTGAGAGAAAACCCTACTCCTATGGCATTCCGGCAGATCGCTCTCTGCTTTCTGTGCTATAACGGATCGTATGTGCATTTTGTAATTTGGCTTCAATAAAGTTAATTTTGTTTATTTACTAATCGCATTTTGATTCATACATGCGATTGTTGGTCCTTCGAGCCGGATATGAACCAGCGACCTATGGATCTACAGTCCACATAAAGCGATACATATAGAGTTAGTGTCGAACCTTACCACTGACGCCTTCCTAGCATCACCAGTCTTGATCGCTTCATATCTAGACTAGGGCTCGCGGTCGATTCCGGGTTTCGGGTACCCGTTTCCAAGATCCGTTTCTGAGTAACACGAACACGGTTTTCTGGCCCGTTTCCCACGTGTAATAAAGAAACGTGTAATTAAGATCCGTTTCCACGAGTAAACGGGTAGCCGAAGCAACGTTCCTTAAATACACGCGGATCTCGAAACGTCCTTGACGAGTGGCAGAGATACGACTCGAGACGTTTAAGAGCTACTAATGAATACATGTGGTAGCTTAGGGAATTTTAGTCATGTTGAATCTTATTGCGAGTCCATAGAGTTGAAATTTAGTTAACGGTTAATTTGAACGAACCTTTTTTCCACGCAGGTAGAAGCACAGGTTTGTTTTCAATAGATAAAGGATGAATTACCTGTATTAAAATAACAATTCTGCCGTTTTAGCAATATAAATATTACTTCGTTATATACTTATTTCATTGAATTAATAGTGTCTTCCGTTCTTTAAAATAAAGGTTTAGGTAATTATTATTTTTATACCACGACGGTGGCAAACAAGCATACGGCCCGCCTGATGGTAAGCTGCTACCGTAGCCTATGGATGCCTGCAACTAATGAGGTGTCACATGCGCGTTGCCGACCCTTTTCAAAAGGAGGATTTACTGTGTTGACGGCTAAAGGAACAAGATGGTCCCTCGTCGTCAACACACTGGGTCCTCTTTGAGCTCTTGTATTAGTTGTTTATTGATAAAAAACACTATATTTGATTAAAATTAGATAGTAGTCTGCGGCGGCGGTTAGGACGGTTTGGTTAGGTATTCAAATCCGGGCAAGAAAAATAATTTTAAACTTACAATGCATAGCAGCTGTAGTATAAATATTATTTGGACATTTTATCCCCGATTTATTTACCCTAGTACAACGAACGGTTCTCTCAATTAACGCTGAAAATTGTGTTGCCGATTATCAGTTCCCAACAAACTTTTATTTCACATCGCGGAATGATCATGTGCCAACTTATCAAAAGATTTTGTTTTATTTCTCTCAGTTACCAACTGTACGTTTGGCCTGTTTTTATAAAGTCACTTTTCTATATGCCGCCTTTCGAGTATAGAATGGTTTAGTTTGCGTAATATTCATTTCGTAAGGATGCCATTTTCACTGTGGGCAAATTATATACAGGTAGTTATTATTATTTGAATACAATAGTTTATTCATCAGACTTATTGTTTAGGATATTTTTATATTAAAAAGTCGTTACGGCGGCACGCTCGCTTCGCTCGCTCGGCTTTGTGCACTGTTTGCTCACGGTAGATCTAACACGCTCCTCTTCGCTTCGCTCGTCGTCTCACCTAACTGGAGTCCGTCACATATGACATTTCTGTTGTTAATATACTTACTAACGAAACGTTATTCTTTTAATAGTTGCTTGGCCTAGTGATAGATTTGACAAATGATAAGTATCCCAGAAGTTTTGAGTCATTATAATAATCAGCTTTAAAACAATTCTACCAAATGAAACGTTATCATATAAAATTTTGCTAATAGTTAATTGTTAAAGTGAATCATCAGCGAAATGTTGGTTAGCAAGTTAAATTCGGTCAAAAAAAGTTCGGCGAAAAGGCAGAACACCACAAGGAACATGTCCTATTATGAATTGATTACTACCATTTACTAATAAATTGTGTTGAATACAATGAATTGATTAACGGTGTCATCAGAGGTAACAACGGTCCTTTATATAATTATCAACCATTTCTTTCCATTTCGAATCATTTTATATCTGAAAACAGGTAATTTATTATTTTGGACACTAAATTATGTCACTATATACATTATAAATGATGTACTCATAACATGATTATCCATTATTACTAAATACACTCAACATTATCTTGATTTGTATTAGTAGTCAATAAATTGGTATGAATGCTACTTACCAGTTAAATTGGTTTTTTTTACAATTTTTTTATATTCTTCTGGGTAGCTCGTTGACATGCAATCATAACAATTTTATAACAACAAAAACCAACAAAACAAAAAAACTATTAACAAAACAACTAACACTATTTTAAAATGGTAAGATTAACTCGGGAAGACTGTAGTATCCAACTGACCGACTAAGTGGAAAACTGAAGCCATACTAAAACTCAATAGGATATTCTATATCTTAGGCATGTTTTTTTAAAAATTATATTGAAAGTTCCTTCTACCTATAAGTATCACAGTGAAATTAGGCCGCGTGGCGTCAAAACAAAAGGGAACATTTACTGTGCTATAGATTAAGTAAATCCTCTTAAAATCGTGCCGCTTAAGGTCAGGTGTGTTTATACAGATGTGTTGACTTTATTACAACCACATAGAGCTTAAAATAGGTGGCCATTATGATTTGGAAATCAACACGTTTGCACCAAAGGGTGTCGTAAAATCTGCATTTTATTTTATTACCTGTACGCTAATCTCAAAGTTACCCAAGTCAACTAGCAGTTTACCTGTTTTAGGATCTAAGCTTAATTGAATAAGTTATATTATCGCGGGATAACCAAAGTAGCATAAGTAATATTGGTTCTTTGTTAAAAACACCTGTGCATGGTACTTTGATAAGGCCTCTTAAATTGGTGGTTAGTTTTTTTTGCCGCTGCCGCGTATAAGCGATTTTTTCGTATTAGTTCATATTGAATCTTATTGCGTGGTCCATATAGTAGAAATTCAATAAACGCTAACATATGGCCAAACCATTTTTTTCATAGTGGCACGCGCGCCTGCGGTTTACACACAAAAGATAAGACACTAAGTGGATGAGTTCAGTTCAAATTGCTTAGGGTATATCTCATGGTAGTGAATACCAAGGACGAGATAAAACTAACAGTTCAATTGATGATGATGATGATTTTATAAACTATTAATATAGTATAATAATGAATACCTAAGATATTTGTAAAAGTTTCTAGTTTCATTGCTGTGGAGTCCACAACAATGAAACTAGAAACTTTTACATCATTGTATATAAAATGATTCACGAGACGTGAGCAGAAACAACCCTACACAATTAATTAGTACACGCTAATGAATCAGCCGCCATCGCCATCATGTTTAAGTGAAACAAAAACGCCTTTCTATTTTTTTCACCTTTTTGTTACTTATAAATTTTATTATCTGTAATCATAGTCACCTTACACAAACAAACCAATAAAGATAAAACCTCTTTGAGAATTATGACAGAACACTTTGATTATGAAAAAAATTGTTAAATTAAGTGAGGTACGACGTTTCCATAGTAACCAGACATCAATTTTACACCATAGAAATCTAAAGTATAGGGAGAAATGGCATGACAGCTAAAACACTGTCCCTAAATCCTGATCAACTTGATCAGAAAACTCGATCACAATGTCAGTAACATGACAACCGTTGCAGTATAAATTTAATACAAACATAAAATCACTGTTGTTTTCGCCTTTGTTACTTGTACAAATCGCAGTACAACTATTAATTCTGTGGTGTCAATTATCAAATATAAAGCTAATATTGATATGTTTTTGCCAGAAAAAGAATTAAAAAAAAACGTTTTCCTATGCAAGCTGTCAAAATGGCATCCATTGCTTGATTTGTGTGCTTATCTCTTTATTTCTTAGATGTTTACCCAGCTGACGCTCAATGGACAGCGAACTTGTGATATTTGACATTAAGTCACAAAATTGAAATAATACGTCAAAATAAATTTGCACTAGTGCCGCGGATCAGTCGATATTCTTAATTTTATCTTATCGATATTTTTACGAAGACGTGCATGCAATAAGTATTCGAATATGCAGTAGGTATATTGTTAATTTATAACTATCGATTGATTGACATACTTGAATATTAAACGTTAGTTTGATCGTAATTTTTCATATTTGGGGTCGTCCAGAAATCATGTGATCATATTTGGCCGACTAATGTCGTTTCTACTGTATTGCGTATATGTTCAAGATGCTATTTCTGAAAAACAGGCATCGTAAAAATCTGCTTATGACTTAATATCAAAAAATAGAGTGGATTTGATCTGATTAAATTTTTGAGTAAAATTGGTATTCATTTTGTCTAGAATACCGATGAATACCTCAATATATAATCATATTTACTTATATTGTGAAGTTAAATAAGTAATTAAAATATCCTACGATACCATACAACCTCATCTGTATGCAACTGAAGAGCATTCAATAGTAACCCTTATTTGCATCGGTTCTAACTGCTTCGGACACGTTCGAGCCGGTATTAAGTACCCGTGTACCCGTAGGAACGTTTCTCGAAACGTTTCCATGGAAACGTTTCCTGGAGACGTTTCCGAATCCCGGCGGGTTCGTGTAAACCGGCTCCTTAGCACCGTCGGTCTTAAGTACACGGGTATTCGTCTCCGCGTGTAACACGTGTAGCGGGAGCTCTAATCTAGACGTGGTATGCCCACAGTCATTTATTGTGACAATGCTACAACTTTTAAGTGTGCTGCAAACCAGCTAAAGGCATTGTATGACTTACAAAGTTCAAATGAACATAGAGTATTCTGTACACCAATATTGTAATAAAAAAATATATTTCATTTAAGTAGTATACCAAGCTACGCGCCTCAATTCGGAGCTCTCTGGGAAGCTGGGGTTAAGAGTGTCAAATTCCATTAAAACGAGTAGTTGGCAACCATTGCTTGACCTTTGAAGAATTATATTTCGCGGCAGTTCAATTTGAAGGGATTTTGACTGTGTTGGCCTATGGCCCGTATAGTTAAGATATTTCCTGGAAAGCCGAGGTGAAAATAGGGGATAAATTGTATGTCAGACCTATTACCAAACTGTGTCCCTTACCTCTTGACTAAATTAATTAATTATTTTGTTAAATAAAGTCTTAACTAATGATCTCTACCTAATGTAAATTTAGCTCATCTCGCCCGGCCCACTTATGTTCAAGACAAGCCTGAACATAGCTTTATAAAAATATTTTGTAATTAAAAATGTTACTTTTTAAGCAATATTTGTTGCTTGCAACACTTTATGTTTTTTTTATTTTATTGGTATTCAGGACAACAACAGCCATAGATATAATTATGATGTAATAGTAGTTACATAGAAAAAAAGGCCAATAACAGTAATCCGTTATTTTACAATATCTAAGTTTCACATCAGAAAATTAAAAAAAAAAATTGTGAAATTAATATTATTGTTTTCACAAATGCCCGATACAATAATAGTACATACCGGAGGTAAAGAAAATGAACTTACGTTAATTTTTTTATGTAACAAAGATGCTGCATGCAAAAAAACAAAAAACAGACACTAATGGAATTTAATAAAAATGTAATTCAGCACTTCAAACCTTACGTCCCTGGACCCATGCTTGTAATAAAACAAATTTGTCGAAAAGCAGACTAATTAATAACTATGACAAACAATAACAAAACCATCTATGATACTTAAGATATCAAATAGAAAGCTAACAACTTAAGTAAAATAAAAAAAATACAATGTGAGTGTAAATATAACCGATTGGTTTACCCTTAGCACACAGAAATACATCAGGGTAAAAATAACTACCATGAGACATGAACTATAATGAGTTGGTCTATGGCCTTCCAGCAGATCGCTCTCTGCTTTCTGTGCTATAACGGATCGTTTGTGCATTTTAATCGCATTTTGATGAATACAAGTAGTTATCCTTAAAAGATAAAGTATTTATAAAATAACTAGCTTTTGCCCGCGGCTTCGCTCGCGTTAAATTCGGGGTAACAAACCATACAAACTTCCACCCCCCATTTTAGGGAAGTGGGGGGTTAGAAAGAGACAAAAAGTATCCTATGTCACTCTCCATCCCTTCAACTATCTCCACTTAAAAAATCACGTCAATTCGTCGCCCCGTTTTGCCGTGAAAGACGGACAAACAAACAAACAAACACACACATACACTTTCCCATCTAAATATATAAAAGAAGAAACTGACTGACTGACTGACTGACATATCAACGCACAGCCCTAACCGCTGGTTCTAGAGATTCCAAATTTGGCACGTAGGTTCCTTATAAGGTCTAGGGATGCACTAATAAAGGATTTTTCAAAATTCACCCCCTAAGGGGGTAAAATGGGGGTCCAAAGTTTGTATGGCGAATCAAGATTTGTTAGACTAATTCGAAACTTCACAGGAGTATTCCTAACGATAAATGAGTAAACACGGGTTTCAGGTTTTTTGAAAATTCAACCCCTAAAAGGGGCAAATGTGGTCACAAAGTCTGAAAATCAACATGGGTATCGTATCTTTTTTGAGTACTTATAGTACGCGGGCGAAGCCGCGGGAAAAGGCTAGTGTATAATATTATAATTCCCATTTATAATATTAGTATGGATAATGCTTACACGGTGCATTGGGTACCCGTTGAACAGCAACCAGTAAATAATAATAAAATAAATATAAATAATAAATATTATAGGACGATCTTACACAAACCGACCTAGTCCCACAGTAAGCTCAATAAGGCTTGTGTTGTGGGTGCTAGACGACGATATATATAATAGATAAATATGAATAAATACTTAAATACATAGAAAACAGCCATAACTCAGGAACAAATATCTGTGATAACCACACAAATAAATGCCCTGACCAGGATTCGAACCCGGGACCTCCTGCTTCGTAGGCAGGGTCACTACCGACTGGGCTAGGAGGCCGTTAAAAAGACATACCACCAGTAAGAAGACATTTTTTATATAATTTCAAAAATCGACAATAAATTTAACAGTTAATTAAAACAGGCTTTTTAACTAAAATACCTTAGCCACTTATCACAAACTTAGCTTAAGCAAGGATACAATATGCGAGCCAATTCACCTTCAGTTTCTTTCTCGAGTCGAATTGGACCCCAAGTTATACTGTTGTTAGCACTGTAGTTATATGTACTTACCCACATACTAAGCTTTGTGTAGGCTTAAGTGCAATTTCTTGCTTTTCTTTGCTCCCGCGACCTGCACGACTCTTTCAACTCGCTGTTTCTGTAAGTTTTATATAAGTACCTATTATATTTATCGCATTACAATGTTTTTGCCGCCTAAGTAGGTCAATAATAACATTAATAACTTGATGTCAATCCGGATTGGACCTATCAAAACTGACGTTTGGTGTATTCAAACCACCTTTTTCGTATGCGCCGTTTTTAAGTAACACTAAACTTAAAAACATATTAAAATAAATATAATACATGTCATTAAACTTAAGAAAAAAGCTTAATCTAAACTGACTGAAGACGCTGTGGGTTGGTCAGCTTTTCTTAAATATTATATTTCAGTTCATCAAAAAGAGTTTTTTTGCGTTAATATGATGCACTAAGCGTTGAAGTGATATTAATTGTCAGAATTACGATTTGTTTAGGTAATTTGATAGAACAATATTATAAAAGGATAATTCTTAAATCTAAAAGAAACAACTTGTCACAACCATATGCAAAAGTTAAGGTTTTCGTTTCTAATATGGTAAAACTTATTAAAACAAAGTCGTGTCGGTTACACTATTTATAACTCGGCTGAACCGCTTTTAATGATGTTTCATTTTATAATTTTATTTCCGCCGCGAATAGCAAAATATCGATTAAAAAAATTGAAGAAATTAAAAATTGTGGATGGCGATACGAAGTTCGCCGGGTCAGCTAATTAACAAATAAAATATATATATACACGGTGCTCGTGAAGATTGCGAGAGATTTTAACAGTGTATTCCTGATCATAATTGGAGACTAAAATGTAGTATAAACTTTTTTGGAATTCGCCTAGTTTCAGAGTTACTATCAATTAAATAAAAAAAACATTTTTTATTGTGACTCAGTGCAAAACGCTTTTTATGGCGATTTCACCCTTTATGGGGTCTAGTCTAGACATTCTTATTATCAAAGTGCCAAGGAATACTTTACGTAAACTATTTTTTACGAAAAAAAATGTACTAATTTATTTTAATCGACAGTTTTACCAATAACATTTATGTTTTTATGTTCAAAAGCATTTAAAAAATCGAAAAAAAAGAACAAAAAAAATATTTTTTTGGCGAAATTGACTTAAATTCATATAACATTTATTACTCCTTATGACCTTAGGAATTCGTGGTTAAAATCTCTCGCAATGCTCACGAGCACCGTGTATATATATATTAAGGGACAATTTTACATAAATCATCCTAGTCCCACGGTTAGCTCAATAAGGCTTGTGTTGTGGGTATTTAATCGGCTCAGCGGCTTATGGCGTGAAGAGCTGACATAGTTACACGCATTTACTTATAATATTAGAAGGATATAAAAATATTAGTAGAAATTGACGATGTAGTTTCGCTGACCACTCTCGTTCTCGTACCACCACAGAATAAGTAATAGTACAAGTACAGAAGAGTCTCCTTCCAGAATTTGATATTTAGCTACAGATAGTAAACCGTTAGCTGTCATGCGCTTTTTAAAAAAAATGTTTTCAACGTAGGTCTAAAAAACCATGCCATATTAGAGAATAGTATAATTTCACCCAGTATGACACGCATATAAACACTGGGTGAAATGATACTATTCTCGAACGCACCGATATGGTACCGAGTAATAAGCGATGGGTCAACCCTTCCCTCGAATGCGGAAAGCCCGTCGGCAAAACGGGTACAATGGAGATATATATAGACCCCCTGGAATTTCAAGAATTGCTTCATTTTCTTCGAAGGCTATGGCGAAAATACTTCGTTTTTAGGGTTCCGTAGCCGAATGGCAAAAAACGGAACCCTTATGGATTCGTCTGGTCTGTCTGTCTGTCTGTCCGTCCGTATGTCACAGGCATTTTACTCGGAAACTATACGACGTATCTGAATAAAATTTACACATAAGGTGTATTTTGTATGCAGCTACTTAGTTATGTAGTTAAATTTGAAAAAAAAAAAACTTAGGGGGGCGCTCCATACAGGTAACTAAATTTAAAAAAAAAAAACAAATATCAACATGTGATACATCAATCGATAGGTCTTTCAAAATAACATTGAGGTTTCTTTAACTATTTTGTGATTAAGTGAATATTTTCTGAAATAATCGCTTCGAAAGTCAGAAAAGTTGTGTAGCCCCCCCCGTAACTTTTGAGCCGTAAGTTCAAAAAATATGAAAAAATTTGAAGAGATGCGCCTTATCATATACTTTCTACGAAAATTGTATTGAACATTATCGGTTCAGCTATTTTTGAGTTATCTTCAAAAAACTTCTTCCACAGGCATCAGATACGACCTTTTGGTATTAGTTTGGTTCTTATTCCATTGAAGGTACGGAACCCTCCTATGCGTGGTCCGACACGCACTTGGCCGGTTTTTTAAATGAACTATTGATGCATACGAGCATAAAAGTTCATTTCTTTATCAAGACCGCCATTGGAGCAAATATTACATTTTAACGAGTAAAATATGAAAAAAAAAATTGTTTTCTTGGAAGGTCTTTCCGGATTTTCCAGTTAGATGAATAAATAAATAAATAAATAAATATTATGGGACAATCTTACACAAATCAACCTAGTCCCACGGTAAGCTCAATAAGGCTTGTGTTGTGAAAGTTAGATGTACCATTCATTTCCAAATTACGCAAAAAAGGGTACCAATTCTTATTCAATTTGAATAAAATTTAATTGAGTATATCATGTCCGAGACGGCCATGGAAATAAAAATCGAAAATTCATCTTGGATAATAAACAAAATACCTTCTGATTATATGCCAGTTTTTTTGATGAAAACATGGTTACATTTCATTTTTTCCACGAAAACCCTATAAGAGTCATATTTCTGGGTACTTAAGTAGTAATGATAAATATGATTCAAAAGTTTTTTTTTGTATTGCTAATACTTCAAACTACATATCTTATAAATAGCATTATATGCGGCTTTTTTCATTGATAGAGTTTTACGACCTTTTAGGGAATAAGGAGCCTTAATTATCTACAATTCCTTCCATTTGGTTATAATCATAACTGTCTAATTCAATATTTTATTAAAATTAAGGAAACCTTTTACAAACAAAAAGATAAAATAACAATTTAAGCTGATCCAATGCCGAGAAATCGTCTTTCTCTAAATTTATTTTACAAATGAATTTCTGTAATCACGGGATAAAATAATTATGTTAATGGAATAAAACACGGTTTCTCAAACTGGGGTAAATTGACCCTCAGAAGTTCAGCAGTGATTCTAAAGGGTTCGCAAATAGATACAGCTAATGACAGATATGAGTGACTGGCTTGCTGACGTTGTCGCGTCGTTGTCGGGGGACTTCCGTTATTTAAATACATGAGGCACTTACGGGAGGGGTGGAAACAAATCTCACCAAATCTCACGAGGGAAGAGAGAAGCTTGGAAAATACGACGTGATTTTAATTTTCCTACAAGAAGCACTGCAAAATTACCCGAAAATATGTTTAAGGGTAAATTTTAACGTTTATACTGAGGCCTCCATTGATTTTTAATAATTTTTTTGTCATTCATCCAATATAAGAGGTACCTAGGTAATCCTACTCAGAATATCGTAAATTCAGAAAAAAACTTTTAGTCCCACGTGAAAATGAGGGCGGGGGAGTGGGTGTTGAAAAATCTCACAATATGTCACCTAAGAGGGTTTTAGAAAGATCCTCCAAAATCAAAGCTGTAATTTATGAATGCCTAAAGTCACCGCTGAATGCTCGCCACTGAGTCTAATCACTTACAACAATACATGCTTATACTAAATGGTAGATCTAACAAAATTGAAAAAAATGAACAATAAAATACAGGTAAAAATCACAATTTAAGGGTACATGGGGTTTTAAGTTTGAGAAGCCCTGGAATAACACAACATCAAAAAGATTCTACGAATGAGATGAGTCGTTGAAAGCTTTTAAATTAACAATTGAATTTAACTTAGAAGATTTGATCAATGATAACAGACACCGGGACAAAAGCTGTACTGTACTTAAAAAAACCGGCCAAGTGCGTGTCGGACCACGCATAGGAGGGTTCCGTACCTTCAATGGAATAAGAACCAAACTAATACCAAAAGGTCGTATCTGATGCCTATGGAAGAAGTTTTTTGGAGATAACTCAAAAATGGCTGAACCGATAATGTTCAAAACAATTTTTATAGAAAGTATGTGATAAGGCGCATCTATTCAAATTTTTTCATATTTTTTGAACTTACGGTTCAAAAGTTACGGGGGGGGGGGGGCTACACAACTTGGGCTACACAACACCTTCAAGAAAAGAGCGTATTCCCATCTTAAAGGCCTGCAACGCGCTTGTGACCCCTCTGGTGTTGCAGGCGTCCATGGGCGGCGTTAATTGCTTACCATCAGGCGATTCGTCTGCTCGTTTGCCTCCTATTTCATAAAAAAAAAAAAAAACTTTTCTGACTTTCGAAGCGATTTTTTCAGAAAATATTCACTTAATCACATAATAGTCAAAGAAACCTCAATGTTATTTTGAAAGACCTATCGATTGATGTGTCACATGTTGATATTTGGTTATTTTTTTTTAATTTAGTTACCTGTATGGAGCGCCCCCCTAACTTTTTTTTTTCAAATTTAACTACATAACTAAGTAGCTGCATACAAAATACACCTTATTTGTAAATTTTATTCAGATACGTCGTATAGTTTCCGAGTAAAATGCCTGTGACATACGGACGGACAGACAGACAGACAGACATGACGAATCCATAAGGGTTCCGTTTTTTACCATTTGGTTACGGAACCCTAAAAAAGCTTAATTATAAAAGTTATAAAATACTATGATTCTACTATTATGGAAATTGCCAAACCCCAACACGTCGTGTCCATGGGTAGTGCCTGTACCTAGGGTGTAGCAAAGGTCGAAAATCATTATGTTCTCTTCTTCTTTGTCGCACTCTTGCCAGAGTAAGCGTGGTTGTCCCATCAGGAGCAGTGGCAAGCTTTACAATCCATCGTCTTCCCACCGTGTTAGTAGCTCTTTCTCATAGAGTGGACGATTGAGTGATGTTTTGTCTAGGTCGGTCCAACGCTTCGGAGACCTAGGTATCGCGTCTTGACATTCAGCTATACCTTACACTGAGGGCCACTAGAAAAGTAAAATAAGGTAATAGACGGAGAGCTAGCCACGTCAGATATGACTCAATAATGAGAGCGACGAAACCCCTCTCGTTAGTTTGCTATACTATGGACATCTGGCAGTTGCAAAGTGGTGGAGGTCAAAGAATGCAAACCACTTTAAGAACACAAATCCTACATTTCTGGTTTTGATGCAGTATTATGAGAAATTATGTAAATAATTAGATTATATCATTGCCAAAAGTTTCGGATGGGGGAAAGTAGTCCAAAATGACTTATAATGTAATTCATACATGGTCGTCTACTGTTTCTGTTTCCGAAATATTACGCAATTATTTTTGTTCTAATGTTAAAACGTAGCGCCCCGTCCACAATAAATAAGACAACTTTGGCAGTTCTTAGCTATTTCGGTATTACTTTTTTCCAATTCAAAATTTTTGCTTGTCTGTCACTCTGAATTCCACCCTTTAAAAGCTGCCAGATGCCCTGATCTAGCAATAAGGGCAGTATTGCAATCTTACTAGATGGGTTTCATTGTTCTCATTATTGTGTCATATCATATCTGACGTGGCCAGCTCTTACCGCCTGGCCACGACTTTGCGCGACCTGCTTCGGCAGCGGCGACTAGCGGATCGCGCATAATACAAAAACAGCACGGAAAAGAAGAGATGCCACGAACTTCCGCACCGGCGACCAAGCGCGCGGATTTACTCGAGCGACCGGCGACTGCGGGCAGCGGGATGGCGGCGGGCGGAACGAACAAAGATAAGGCGCGCGAACGCGCGGCCACGACTCAGTGCGGTGCGACCGGTCTTAGCGGCGGCACGGATCGGGCGGTAATTTTAAGAACAAAGTTTATTGTATTATCCGCGCGCGTAGTCCATAGAGCGTTGTAACAAGTAATCAAAAGTTTCCACACTCATTCGTATATATTCATAAAACTTTTGGGGATGCTGTCGGTATTCTTCATACAATGTCCGGAATTTGCCCAACGTATAACGTCGTCTATTTGTCACGTGCACACCTTCTATCATATTTAAAATGTCTCCCATGAAATAGGAGCTGCTTTCGAGGCACTGAAGGGCCACTTTCGACAAAGACATTTTGAGTCACCCGAGTACGTCCCATCCGCTCGTAGTCGCCGCGGCTACTGCGAAGTACGTGGCCTGCTCGCCGCCCTGCTCTAAATTCCGCACCGCCGGACGCACCGCAGGTCGCTTAAGAGGCCTTAGTCCCATGAACGTTCCTCAATTTCACGAAATCTGACTCGATAGATGGCGTTAGCGTTCAGTACACTGTCGCTGGCAATGATCGACGATCGAACGGTCTTGATCGTTTTCAACTTCAATTACAAGTAACATTTTTTTTAGGCATAAGTTACACACAGACTATTTATTTTCTTTTATATGGAAGATACTACTAATTAAAGTATGTTTAAAGGAAATATAAGCATCTAACACCAAAGACGGATTATTACTTAATCAGTTGGGACTGTTGGAGATACTTTTCGAATTAAAAGTATAATAAAATTCGAATTTCGAAAATTAGGTTTGTTTTAAGTTCCACTATGGCAGATATTTTTTTTGTAAAAATGGTCATAATAGCCAATTTTGACTACTTCGGGTGTGTAGATTTCGAAAATGATGTCTGTTTTTAAATCCAAGATGGCGGTTATATACTTTATTCAGAAAAAGCGTCATGGTAGTAATTTTCGGCTAATTAGGGGATGTAGATTTCGAAATTTATGTCTGTTTTAAAATCCAAGATGGAGATCATAATTTTTTTTCTGAAAAATCGTCATGGAAGTGATTTTCGGCTAATTCGGCTGTGCAGATTTCGAAAATAAGGACCGTTTTAAAATTTAAGATGGCTGAAACGGAAAATTTTGTCAAAATTGTCATGGTAGTCATTTCCGACTAATTCGGGTGTGCAGATTTCGAAAATAATGTCTATTTTTAAATCCAAGATGGCGGGTCATACACATTTTTAGTAAAAATCGTTATGGTAGTCATTTTTCATTAATTCATGGATGTAGATTTCGAAAATAAAGACAATTTTAAAATCCAAGATGGCGGAAATGGATAATTTTGTCAAAATCGTCATGGTAGTCATTTTCGACTAATTAGGGTGTGCAGATTTCGAAAATGATGTCTATATTGAAATCCAAGACCGCGGTCGTCCACTTTTCTGGTAAAAATCATCATGTTAGTCGTTTTCGATTAATTCAGGGGTGTAGATTTCGAAAAAAGGACCGTTTTAAAATCAAAGATGTATATATAAACGGAAAAAATTGACAAAATCGTCATGGTAGTAATTTCCGATTAATTCGGATGTGCAGCTTTCGAAAATAATGTCTATTTAGAAAGCGAAAATGGCGGTCAAACACTTTTTTGGTAAAAATCGTTATGGTAGTCATTTTCGATTAATTTAGGGAAGTAGATTTCGAAATCCAAGACCGCGGTTATACACTTTTTTGGTAAAAATGATCATGTTAGTCGTTTTCGATTAATTCAGGGGTGTAGATTTCGAAAATAAGGACCGTTTTAAAATCAAAGATGGCGGAAACGGAAAATTTTGTCAAAATCGTCATGGTAGTAATTTCCGACTAATTCGGGTAAGCAGATATCGAAGATAATGTCTATTTTTAAATCCAAGATGGCAGTCATACACCTTTTTGGTAAAAATCGTTATAGTAGTCATTTTCGATTAATGCAGGGATGTATATTTCGAAAATAAAGACCGTTTGAAATTCAAGATGGCAGAAATGGAAAATTTTGTCAAAATCGTCATGGTAGTCAGTTTCGACTAATTAGGGTGTGCAGATTTCGAAAATGATGTCTATTTTTAAATCCAAGATAGCTCTCGCACACTTATTTGGTGAAAATCGAATGAGTGTCGTTTTAGATTAATTTGGGGATTTAAATTTCGAAAATAAATACCGTTTTAAAATTCAAGATGGCTGAAATGGACAATTTTATTAAAATCGTCATGATAGTCTTTTTTGTCTCATTTGGGTGTGTACTATGTAGATTTCGAAAATAATGTATGTTTTAAAATCCAAAATGGCGGCCATACACTTTTTTATAAAACAATTTTATGGTAGTCGCTTGTGATTAATTGAGGGGTGTAGGTTTCGATATAAGGACCGATTTGAGATCCAAGATGGGTGTTAAAGGACAATTATTATAAAAATCGTCATGGTAGTAATTTTTTCTAATTCACGTGTGTAGATTTAGAAAATAATGTCTGTTTTAAAATCCAAGACGGCAGTCATACAATTTTACTAAAAATCGTTATAGTAGTCTCTGTTGATTAATTCGGCAATGTAAATACCGATAATAAACACTATTTTAAAATATAAGATAGCAGTGATGATGCCGTTTTTGTGAAAATCTTCATGGTAATCTTGTTCTATGATTCAGGTGTTTAGATTTCGAGAAAAGGGTCTGTTTTAAATTCCAGGATGGCGGCCATACACTTTTTTCTATATAATCGTTATGGTAGTCATTTTCGATTCAATCGAGGATACAAAAAAGTATAATATGGCCGCCATCTTGAATTTTAAAACAGAATTTGTTTTCGAAATCTACATAATATATCTGAATAACGACGATTTTTATAAATGAATGACAATATCTGCCTACAGTTCCCGAATTAGTCGAAAACGACTTCCATGACGAATTTGATTTTTTTTTATTTCCGCCATCTTTGATTTTAAAACAGTCTTTATTTTCGAAATCTACACCCCTGAATTAATCGGAAATGACTACCATATCGAATTTTACCAAAAAAATGTTTGATCGCCATCTTGGATTTTAAAACAAACATTATTTTCGAAATCTGCACACCTGAATTAGTCGAAGACGACAACCATGACGATTATAACAAAATTTACCGTTTCCGCCATCTTTCATTTTAAAACGGTCCTTATTTTCGAAGTCTTCATTCCTGAATTAATCAATAATGACGTCCATTACAATTTTTCAGTAAAATGTGTATGGCCGCCATCTTGGATTTTGAAACACACATTATTTTCGAAATCTACACCCCCGAATTAGTCAGACGACTACCATGACGATTTTGACAAAATTTTCCATTTCCGCCATCTTGTATTTTAAAACGGTCTTTATTTTCAATTTAACGATTTTTACCAAAAAAGTGTATGACCGCCCTCTTGGATTTCAAAATAGACATTATTTTCGAAATCTGCACACCCAAATTAGTCGAAAATTACTACCATGACATGACCAATTTGACATGACAATATTTTCCATTTTCGCCATATTTAATTATAAAACCGTCCTTATTTCCGAAATCTACACCCATGAATTAATCGAAAATGACTACCATTACGATTTTTAAGAAAAAAGTGTATGGCCGCCATCTTGGATTTTAAAACACCCATCATTTTCGAAGTCTACACCCCCGAATTAGTCAAAGACGACTACCATGACGACCTTGATAAAATTTTCCATTTCCGCCATGTTGGATTTTAAAACGGTCTTTATTTTCGATTTAACGATGTTTACCAAAAAATTGTATGACTGCCATCTTGGATTTCAAAGTAGACATTATTTTCGAAATCTGCACACCCGAATTAGGGAGCGTCCATTAATCGCGTCATATTGTATAGGGGCGGGAGGGGGTCAAGAAAAAAATCACCAATGATCACTACAGGGGGGGGGGGGGTATTGACACATATCACGTGTAATTTTTTTGCTCCTCCGTGCTACTGTATTATATTAAAAAATATCAATTTTTAAATTAACCAAACTGCCGAAACAAGAGTAAAATTTGCGCGCGGAAATTTGCCTCGCAGTTGGCACTTCAGCGTTCATTTGAGCGGGCGGGGCGTCGCTATGATTTATGCACGGCGTCTCTTAGAGTGATCTCATTTTTGTTAAAATCCATTTCTAATGACGGATTGGCGGAATGCCCGGAAATATCCACGAGGAATCAAGGGAACTCCTGCAACCTTAAGCAGACGTATAGCGATTTTTTTTTAAATCTACAAACCAAACAATTGCATTTAAATAGTGCTTTCTAGTGAAATAGAAACTGCTCGTGAAGACCAGAATGGAACTCCTCCACGACAAGGTGTTTTACGTCTTGGGACTAACTGTTATGACTTATGAGATATACTATGGTTGTCAATAATTTTAATGGCATTTGAAATATTATTTTGTGAAGTAGGTTTTTAGGGTTCCGCAGCCAAAATGGCAAAAACGTAACCGGTTTCGTTATGTCCGTCTGTCCGTCCGTATGTCACAGCTATTTTACTCGGAAACTATAAAACATATCTTAATAAAATTTTAACATAAGGTGTATTTTTTATGCCGCTACAAAGTTTTGCTGAAAAAGATATTTTCATGGGGGACACTCCAGACATGTAACTATTTGTAAAAAAAATTTTTTTACCAAATATCAACGAGTTGCACAACACTCGATAGGTAATATAGGTATTTAAAAATAATTTTAATCAAAAAAGAACCGACTTCACTTAGCCTCCACCTTTCCAAAAGCAAATACTCGAGCTGCTGTAAAAAATACTCAAATCACTATGGCTGTGCCTGTATAATAGTTGAAGAGTTCCCTCGATTTCTCCAGGATCCCATCATCAGATCCTGACCTGGTTACAGTGGGACTAACTGTGAAGTATACTCTTTAAACAAAAATAGAATTTTCTAAATCGGTCCATACGTCTTCGAATAATCGGTGAACATACAAAAAAAAATAGCAAAAACAAAGATTCCGACGAGTTGATAACCTCCTCCTTCGAAATCTTGAAGTCGGTTGATAACATTGAGGTTTGTTTAAAATGTTTTTCATTTACTGAATATTTTAAGAATGATCATCCCGTAAGTCTAAAAATTGTGCCCCCCTGTAACTTTTGAACCGGAGATCCAAAAAATATGAAAAAAATATACATCATTATATATTATTTGAACGAAAATTGTTTTGAACATTATCGGTTTAGAAACTATGGAGTTATCTCCAAGAAAACTTCTTTCATAGGCAGATACAACCTTTAGATATTAGTTTTCCGATTGTAGGTACGCTCGATTATGCGTGATCCGACACGCACTTGGCCGGTTTCTTTTCTATTAAAGATCATTTTAATTAAAACGGTGAGGTATCCATGTAGTTTCATTTTTTTACCCTTTACGTGTACGTACGTTACGTAGGTTCATGTGTTAGAAAACTGTACTTACTTTAGTAAGCAAAAAAATTACGCGTCATATTGGAGGGGAGGGAGGGGGTCCTGAAAATATCACCATGGGGGAGGGGGGGTCTAAAACAAGCCAAAAACGTATGACGCGATTAATGGACGCCCCCTTAGTCGGAAATGACTACCATGACCATTTTGACAAAATTTTCCATATCCGCCATCTTTGATTTTCAAACCGTCCTTATTTTCGAAATCTACGCCCCTGAATTAATCGGAAATTACTACCATAACCATTTTTACCAAAAAAGTGTATGAACGCCATCTTGGATTTCTAAATAGGCATTATTTTCAAAATCTGCTTACCCGAATTAGTCGAAAATTACTACCATGACGATTTTGACAAAATTTTCCATTCCCGCCATCTTGGATTTTAAAACGGTCTCTATTTTCAATTCAGCGATTTTTACCAAAAAAGTGTATGACCGCCATCTTGGATTTCAAAATAGACTTTATTTTCAAAATCTGCACACCCAAATTAGTCGAAAATGACTACCATGACGATTTTGACAAAATTGTCCATTTCCGCCATCTTTGATTTAAAAATGGATATTATTTTAGAAATCTACACCCCTGAATTAATCGAAAATGACTGCCATAACGATTTTTACCAAAAAAGTGTTTGACCGCCATCTTGGATTTTTAAATAGACATTATTTTCGAAATCTGCACACCCGGATTAGTCGGAAATGACTACCATGACGATTTTGACAAAATTTTCTGTTTCCGCCATCTTTGATTTTAAAACGGTCCCTATTTTCGAAGTTTTCATCCCTGAATTAATCAAAAATGACGTCCATTACGATTTTTAAGTAAAAAGTGTATGGCCGCCATCTTGGATTTTGAAACACACATTATTTTCGAAATCTACACTCCCGAATTAGTCGAAGACGACGACTACCATGACGATTTTGACAAAATTTTCCATTTTCGCCATCTTGGATTTTAAAAGTCTTCATTTTTTATTTAACGATTTTTACCAAAAAAGTGTATGACCGCCATCTTGGATTTCAGAATAGACTTTATTTTCGAAAACTGCACACCCAAATTAGTCGAAAATGACTACCATGACGATTTTGACAAAATTGTCCATTTCCGCCATCTTTGATTTTAAAACGGATATTATTTTCGAAATCTACACCCTGAATTAATCTAAAATGACTACCATAACGATTTTTACCAAAAAAGTGTTTGACCGCCATCTTGGATTTTTAAATAGACATGATTTTCTAAATCTGCACACCCGAATTAGTCGGAAATTACTACCATGACGATTTTGACAAAGTTTTCCGTTTCCGCCATCTTTGATTTTAAAACCGTCCTTTTTTCCGAAATCTACACCCCTGAATTAATCGGATATGACTACCATAACGATTTTTACCATAAAGTGTTTGACCGCCATCTTGGATTTCTAAATATACATTATTTTCGAAATCTGCTCCTAGTTTTCAAATAAAAAAGTAATTTAATAATATTAAGTAAAGTAAATATTTCAATTTTTTATTTCAAGGATCTTTATAATTCAATCGCACTTCTCGCAACTATAGGGCAATGGAAACAGGTCACTACGTGTTGGGGATTTCATACAAGGTTACCCGTTTTAGTGGCCTCTTAGTGTATCTAGCTGGCAAACTACGTAATGCGCGTAGGACGATTTAGCACAGGTCCGTCGTCTGTGAGCTCTCGTTCCATACTGAGCCAGAGGCGACGGCGCCATGTGTTTTGTCAAGTTTTGAACCGATTTAGTCATCTTCAAAAAATTACACTTTATTTAAATTTTGCGTGACAGTAATGATTTTTTTTTTCGTGGTAGATCTATAGCTGAACTTTGATATATTTATATTTTTAGGGCAGAATATTTATAGGACTTCCGTGAAAAAAATTAAATGTAAACCTGTTTTCATCGAAAAATTTGCAATATTCAGAAGGTATTTTTTCTATTATCCAAGATGAATCTTCATTTTTTCGTACCATGGCCGTCTTGAACATGATATACTGAATTTAATTGTATTGAAATTTTATAAGTAAGGTTCCCTTTATTTGAGTAATATGAAAAAAAAACCAGACGTCTAACTGCAAACTCTGAAGAGGCCTGCCAAGAGAAGCCATGTTTTTCAGGTTTTTTTTTCAAAAATGTAATTTTTATTCCCATGGTCGTCTAGATAAACGAACGGACTATTATATGCATTAAAAGTTAATTTAAAAACACAAATCATTTATGACATTTAAACAGAAAATAATGCATTTCGCAAAATACGCGCATTTTGGGAATAGGGCCTCAAGTCGTGGCCAAGGCGTTTAGACCATAACAAATATGGCTGACTGACATATGAGCATTTCTATGCTAAAGCATTTGACACATGACCAAATATTATTCAAGAAATTCGTTTTCAATTAAATACATTGTCGGATATTTTTACTAAAGATAAAAGTAAATAACAAATTTATATTGCGCTTAAGTTTAAGTTATAAATTGACAATGAAACCAGTGCATAATTGCGAAGCATGAAGATAAAAGGGTTTGCTTAGGTACATTACTTAACTTTTTTATTGACCCTGAATTTGTACTACAAGTCTCGATGTGTGATAGTCTAAAGAAAGTGTGATTACGACACTGGACGATGGATTATTTAGTTTTGTTTATATATGGTCAGATTGATGAGTAGACTTCAAATAAACTATTAAACATATGACGACTCCGTGGATTCTAGAACCACCTAATGGTGAGATGAAATGAAACTCAGCTTGTTTTGCAGGACGGCGGCAATAGTAGCAACGAAGGCAAGACAGACTCTGAGCCCGGCTCGCCCTTGAGCGTCCATGCCCCCGCCTTCTCAAGGCAGCCCAGCAATTCTGAGACCCGGAAATCTAACGATTCACCTCATGTAAGTACATAGTTAACTATACTTCATCTTATTAAGATTTAAAAAATGGCATACTAAATACACCTTATGTCACAATTTTATTAAGAAACGTCTTATAGTTTCCGAGTAAAATGGCTGTGACATACAGACGGACGGACGGACCGTTTTTGCCATTTTGGCTACGGAACCCTAAAAATCTTGCGATTGTCGTCGTGCGATTCCTGGGAAAAATATTTTAACAGTCGCCATTTTGCCTCTTATTGTCTTAGGGGGCGTCCATTAATCGCGTCATATTGTATATGGGGGGGGGAGAGGGTCACGTGTAATTTTTTTGACGGGAACCATGAGGAATCAAGGGAACTCCTGAAACCTTATAAGCAGACGTACAGCGATTTTTAAAATCTAAAAACCAATTAAACAATTGTATTTAAATAGTGCTATTTAGTGAAACATGAAACTTCTCGCGAAGACCAGTATGGAACTCCTCCACGATAAGTTTTTTACGGCGTGGGACTAATAGCCATTTTTCTCGGAAACTATAAAGGTATCTTAATACATATTTGAACATAAGGTGTATTTTTGTATGCCGCTACTCAGTTTTGTAGTAAAATCGCTGAAAAAGATTTTTAGGGGGGGTACTCCATACATGTAACTATTTGTCAAAAACATTTTTTTAAATCAAATATCAACATGATGCACATCACTCGATAGGTATTTCAAAATAGCATTGAGGTTTGTTTGAACATTTTTTTATTTAGTGAATATTTTAAGAAATAATCACCCCGTAAGTCACGGCCGAGAACATTATCATCTTAGGAATTATTGGGTCATCTCCAAAAAACTTATTTCATAGGCAGATACGACCTTTTGATATTACTTTTTCGATAGTAGGTACGAAACCCTCTATTCGACGACAACAACGTACAAGGTGCAAAGTGCTAAAAGGTTCGAACTACGTAAGCTGCAGCATAATGATCTAGAAGTCGAAACCTATCGCCTGGTATAAAAATTTTCTTAAAATGTCACTTAGTATAGATTTTTAAATGACGCATACAGTGCCATCTGACTCAAAAGTTAGTATACTAACACGAACACGATTCCAAGTGCCACATCGAATCGTACTCGATGAATGCCATCTCTCTCACTCGCGCGCACGGAGCGCTATTTACCACATCGCACTCAGTTCGCGGCCGACCAGCTAGTCAACAGTTGTGAACACTAGATCCTTTTCTATGGAGGTATGTAATATTTATTTACGTTTTCCTTATATTTTTGTATTTATATGTTTAAAAATGTGTAAAGTGTTCGATGTGACACATATAACTACATACGTTTAAAGTATTATTTAAGAGAACTACGTACGCAGGACTATCTGTCACTTAGAACTGTATACGTTATTATCGTAGCTATAGTTAACAAAGTTTGTAAATCTATGTGCTACTTAGAATTGTTTACGCCATTTAATCAGTCACTTAGAACTTTTTATGTTTTTGAATTTGTTTTTGGACACACTCAAAATAGTCATATCTGTCATTGCAAGTGCTAATTTAAATATTAAAAAGCGTAAGCGTAATATAATGTAATGTAAAATAATGCTATGCTATGTGTAATAAAATAACTATCACAGATTAAGGTTTTATACGGGCAGTTTTGTTGTATAGCTAATCCTTATTTTGATCACTGTTTACTTAGCACCAGTAATACAGCTTTACACATAAGTATATGCACATAGTGTTAAAGCTTAATTTGTTGCTTTTAATATGCATGGTATTTGACTTTCAGAGTCTCTAAGGATAAACGAAGAAGGTTCACTATTGTCTTGCAGAAACTTTTTTGACATATATTTGTTTTGCATAATGATACTTAGCTGAAGTTTGGCAGAAACACCTTACGCAGAGTAAATATGCTTTGGCATAAATCATATCACAGATTTTTATAATATCGAATCTTATATTGGCATAATGTTGATGGGCATAACTGTCTTCTAAACGAATAGTATTTTCGCAGATATTTTTTTTGCATAATATTTAGGCGGCATAAAGTTATCAATAAATAATAATAAATTTGATTACAAGATAGACTTCATTGTTTTATCATATTGTACAAGACATGCGGGATTGGATGTATTGCTCATAAGAACATAAAGTTTTTTCCGCGGGGGGCGCAGTTGTAACCTAACCTAACCCACTTTTCTGGCAACAGTTTGTTGCCGCAGGGGTCGCAGTTCTAACCTAACCCAATTTTCTGGCAACAGTACGTTCCTGTGGGGGGTCACAGTTCTAACCTAGCCTATCCCACTTTTCTGGTTTCGCTCGTCGTCGTACCTAACGAATACTCTGGGACTGTATTTCCTCTTTGGTAGGGAGTCGGGTGTGTTGGGGACGCAAGATACCTAATAAATCTAATAATCCTATTATGCCATAGCAAATTTGGTGAGACTTATATTCAACTACGTAAAATTTACTTAACCTACTTTCCTACTAGCAGAAAATAATTATGCTTTTATAATAGTATGCTATAGGATTATTATGGTACATTAAATTATGCTAAACCAAAGTCGGCCAAAGTAATGTTCTACAAAACAATGTTCTGCAAAATGTTTTGCTTTATGCCAAATTACCATTCGACCGAAAGTGTTTCTGCAAAACATGTTATGCCAAGTGTATTTCTGACTAATATTATTCTACCAGATAAGGGTAACCCGAGGAATTATATAGAGCACTGACAACTGCGTTGGAGGAGCCAGAAGATACGCATTCCACTAATACAAGCATATCAAGTCAATCTGAAAATCAAATCTCAAGTCAAGTCAGACAATGCCGCGATATAACAAACAAACACTTGAATATTGGATAATTTATGCCAAAAAATACCAATGTGATTTATGTCATCAATTTACAGAATATTGTTTCTCACCAGACTAAACATGGCTAGTTTTTATTAATTAATACTTTTTATTAATCATATTTAATTTTAGTTTAATTGGCTTTAGACACAACATTCGGTGCTTGATTATCCATATTTTTTATTATATAGAATATATAGATCAAGACACTTGGAGACCTTATACATCTCTAAGTATAATTTAGAAATAGTATGTTTATTGTATACTAGAATCACTTAAGTACTTTTTTTTATATTATTTAAATTCAAAGTTTATTTCTAACTGTTGATGATGGATTATTATAATTTGGAAATTTATGTAGAAGACACAGTTCAGGTAAGAAAGTATATCAAACTTGTATGTAATTTATTTTCAATAGTCAGATTTGGACTCATCTTTTTTCTTTGGTATTTTTCTTAAACTATAACCTATTGTTGGTTAATCTAACCTTGGTTTGATATGTTTTCTTATAGAACAACGCACTTATATGTATTGTTTAGTTTTGATGTACTGTTGTTTTGAAAAAATAAGTCCCGCCGAGTTTCTTGCCGGACATAATTCTTCTCGGGTCAGAGGTGTAGGGTTAGAACCGGTGTAGTTTGATTTTTTTCTCTCTCTTTTACTTTGACGTGTAAAAGTGCCCTTGTGGCCTACTTACTGAATAAATGTTTGAGTTTGAGTTTGAGTTTAAAAATCTACGGAGAACATCTGAGAAGGAAATATCTAATTATGAAAACCATTTAAAATTTTAATGTTATTGCATGCGATAAGACTTGTTTGAATACGTAATTTTGTTAGAAAGACTGATAAAATCATGTGCTGTTAAAGAAGATTGATCGATCAATAATAAAACATAAGGTAAATAAGTAAGAACAATGTTAAAAAATACTCCTTTTTTCCTGACTAATGCCGTGATTAAGACTGATATGTAAGGTTTTAGTAACAGGTTTACATTTTTATTACATTTTATTGAATAAATAACACATCTAATATACTTTTACTTTTATTTAGTACTTTCTACATAATTATTGAACTATAAAACTAATGTCGAATATGATTCTATCTGCAAAATGTGTCAAAATTATAATTATGCAGATTTATACAGAATGTTTATGCACCCAAAAATAAAATATAAAATTGTGCGTTAAAAATATGGTATATAATTTTAAAAATAAGCAAAATAAATGAGTTAAATTTGATGACTTAATTCACACATAGAATCTTTTACAGTGAGTCGCATACTTTTTTTACAGGTATAATATTCTAAGTCCCAGATAGACCTACATACGTAGATTTTATAGAAAATTGTAACCAAGTATAATGTTCTAAGTCCCAGATAGACCTGCTTACGTAGTTCTTAAATAAAATTGTAACCAAGTATAATATTCTAAGTGGTAGATAGAACAGTATACACAACGGTAAGCCAATAGTTCTAACTTAATCTAGTGGACTATCTGCATTTTCTCGAAAACTACCATTAAATTGAGTTATATGAAAATAAAATAAGCAATAAAATAAAATTATAATCATGTGTGCCAAGTTTCAGTTTATTATCTTTTACACGAAAAAAAGTATAAGGATTCTACTTCTGTTTTGCTCTCCTGTAAAGTTGTCATTTCTCAATTAGAATCATATACGTTGTTGTCGTCGTATTATGCGTGGTCCGACATGCACTTGGCAGGTTTTTAGGGTTCCGTACCTCGAAAGGAAAAAACGGAACCCTTATAGGATCACTTTGTTGTCCGTCTGACTGTCTGGCTGTCTGTCTGTCTGTCTGTCAAGACCATTTATCTTAGGAACGCGTGGAGGTATCAAGCTGAAATTTATATCAAATACTCAGGTCTATTGTCCCTTGGAGTTGTGAAAAAATCAAACTTAAAAGCCAACGCAATCAAAAGATACAGTCGTTTATGCTGCAAATTTTAGAGTTTTACGACACTCGCAAAACCTACGGGGTACTTCCCGTGAACTCACAAACTTGAAATTTGGTACGAAGCAACGTCTTATAGCACAGATACAGGAAAAATTGCGAAAACCAGAAATTTTTAGTTACATCATATCAAAAAATAATTTTACAGTTACTACCGTATATACCTACAGGTTTGTACGGAAACCTCTGTGCGCAAATCCGACTCGCACTTGGCCGGTTTTTTTTCTATTAAAGATTATTTTAATTAAAATAGTGAGATACGAGTATGTGTACTTACATGTAGTTTACGTAGGTTCACGTGTTAGAAAACTGTACTTACTAATGTAGTTAAAAAAAATTACACGTCATATTGGACGGGGGGGGAGGGGTCCTGAAAATATCACCAAAGATCACCATGGGGGCGGGGGGGGGTCTAAAACAAGCCAAAAACGTATGACGCGATTAATGGACGCTCCCTTAAGCGCATGGAAACAAGTAGTTACGTTAATTTTTCGCTGGTATGGCTGAAAAAAGATACACATAGGTGAAACAGACCGGTATTTTTCTAATCCTAAAAGAACGAGGTAAACATTCAATTATTTTATCATACGGTCTTTGAAATAAGATACTTCCATAACATTATACTTACATAGATGAAAAAGATTATCGGACTAACTAGCTTCCCGAGAAACAGCCAGCCTGAAATTAAAGTACCTAGTTTTCCTTTTATATATGCCCATCATTATTTATTAGGTATTGCAAGCTACTGTCAATAGACATTTCGCATGAAAACTAGTTTTGTGCCTAATACCCACGCTTAAATATTAACTTTTGTAATTGATTTAATACATTTATTGAACTGATTCTTCTTACCCAATTGTATCCTTAGAAGTACGATTGTTTTCATTACCGTTTTACCATTGACTTTATAGGTACATTTTCTTTGTAAGGGCCATTGTTTTATTTGCCTGGAATATTCCGTGTTTTACAAAGGGGAGCCTGGGGCTGCCTAACGAAACAACGTTTTTACCTTGCGAATTAGGCATATTACCCTAATCAACGAACCCAGTAGGTACTTATATAAAGCCTGACCAGAAATATATTATTATTGTCAAGAGGGCGCTATGATTCTCATTTATTCACAACAGTTCAGTACAGTCATTAAGCGTATTATTCTCTATGGTATGGTGACATCTTGATTTGTTTACCTGTCAACTCTGATGTTAATTTGAAAATATTTCACTGCGAAATAGTTTCATGTCCCCTTGCGTGACATTTTCAGCATTTATTATATACACTACAATGTTTTGCTCTTGACTATTGATAATTTTGGGAATATTTTGTCCTTTATAATTTAATATTCAACACTTTTAGACGGAGAGCTGGCTACGGCAGGAATGACACAATAATGAGAGCAACGAAATTGATATAGTTAGACTGCTATACTATTGTTATTACCTAATCTGGCAATCTGGCAGCTTTAAGCCGGGGGGTTCAAGAGTAGCACACCAGAAAAGTTGTTTAAAAATCTTGGGAACGACGCAATACTGAGAGTTCTTGCTTTAGTACGATATAGTGGCATTTGATGTATATAATTGGAATATAACGTGGAAGATGGCTCAGTGGGGGGGGGGGGGGGAAGAGGCAGGTTGAAGTTAAATGCATTTATACCGGACGCCTGCGGTTTATTTTCTTCTGATCTGTGAAAACTGTTTGTAATTAATCAGGCGCTCGAATAAAACTTATTAGTTGACAGCTTTCCATGCCAAGACGATATTACCGATAGTTATTTCTAAATAGGAAATCGACTTTAACAGCCAGGATTTTCGGTTTAAATTGTTATGAAAAAATATGTGACATATTAGGTTTTGTTCTGATAATGAACTTAGCTTACAAAGCCACATCATAATACAGCTACTCGTCACTAGATTGCGCTAATATCTACTAAACATAGACAGGGTATGACATTTGAATTCCAACTGCTGACCCAGCACGGGTGACCAGTAGATAATTAACCAGTATAAGTGTGCCGCATTGTTACGAATCACGCGGTCATTTTACACTGGCAGTTAGAGAAGTTGGCTCGCCAAGGGGCGCACAACCATTAGGAAATTACGGATATATGGCTGCCTAATTTGTCGATAAAATTATTAACCCTTAGCAATATTTTGACCATTGGATACTTAGAGAATTCAACCACCCGGAGTCGCCATTGACAGGCGTTCCCTTCTGCCGAAAAAATATGACCAGTGGTCATACACTTGTATGGACTGACGTTTATCTAACGTAGCTACGTACGAATAGCCATTCATTTGACGTTCCCCTCCACCGCAAAAATCGGCAGACTTTTTTTGTATCGAAAATGACAGACATGGGTACTCCATCCGGGTTGAAGTCTCTAAGTTGAATACCGATTCTGATAGCCATCAGCAATAAAAGAAAAGTTATTTCTTATTTTATTATTATATTCTCTTTATTTATCCTTCTTCTTAGGCTAGGTTTTTTTACAATATCAATATAAAAGTAATGTTGGAAATGTCATTGTGATAGTTGCCTTCCCATTCATTTTAATTACATTAAGTAAGATTTAAACAAGGGTGTACATCTGAACCAAGTGACAGCTTACGTTTACGGGGTTGTCAAAATCCCCTTCGTTTATTTGCTGCATAACCACAGGTAAGATAAAATATTTATGTAGTTTAGTTAAAATAACGGTTAGATTGGGCAAATTAAGTAATAAATCTTACATTTATGTATTTTTGTATTATAATTTCTGATGTATCAGGTAGATTAGGGCAGGTCCAGCAATCAAACTAATCGCGTACTTGTCAACCCTAGATAATCGACAAGAAAAATTGTATGTAGAATGTAGACGTCATGTGCCACCGTTCATATGTCAAAGTTCTGTCAAACACTGATTTTGTAGGGAAGATTGAAGAGAAATGGCATGAAACCTTTAAGGAATGAAGATTAACATATAAATTACGCTCCGAAAATGGGTATTTTATTGGGTAACAAGACATGAGACATTTTATTTTTGTAAACCTGAAAATGGGTTAAGTTTTCACATGAGCATTGTTTACCTTTACTCGTTTTAATATTATATGTCGATGCTTATCCTTAATCATGAACTTTTATCGATATAAATCGACTTTGCGCAGCATTTGAGTAGCGAGTATTTAAAGTGACAGAATGATAGAAAGTTCTAGATAAATAAATAGTACTATTCATAGATTATATAATTCTTCAGATGGAGTACTGCTAACAACATTTTGTGGTTCCATAATGAGCCAGTGTCCTCTTGGTTACGCACTACACCCACATACGCACAACAATAATTAGCCGCTCCCCCGACAGTCGTGTCCAAACGTCTATGCAGTCAAGTGCTGTTAAAAAATAATTAAAATATGCCGTCGTGCGTTGTCAAATGCTGCAGCAATGACACCGGTCAAAAGAAAAAAACGGATGGGGTAACTTTTTACCGTTAAGTAAACAATTCATTGCGTAATCATATTATAAATCAGTAAATTCGTAAACTATTAACTTCACGGTAGTGGTGTTGCCAGGTGGTTGAATAGGGAAACTTCCCGAACGTAAGGCGGTCTATAATCGCCGCGATATGTTGTCAATACGATATTGACGTCACCACTCCTAACTAGACGTTTTATATTCATTGAAAACGTGCGTGAAACGTTTTCAACGAATATTATAACGTTACCTAATAGTTAATAACTTTTATGCTTTTGTGAGCAAATTATTCTTTTTTATTTTTTGAATACAATTTGTAAATAAACAAAATTATATATATCTTAAAATTATACCAAAAACTTCGTATAACAAAAAGCCCATATCTAATAGTTCATTGCAAGCGCGAAGTTATGTCATCACCATCTGTCAAACTTTCGTCTCATTCTAACTATCGCTCCCTCTCACTCTGAGCGGCTGACTAGTCGCGTCAGTAATCGACTGGTCAAGCGCTTAGAACGAGATTGAACTATAGTTGGAATGAGAGGTCAACTCTTAAGTCAAACCGATTGTGTTGATCGATCGAGGAGCATTTTTAACCAACTTCAAAAAAAGGAGGTTCTCAGTTTGACCCGTATGTTTGTATGTATGATTTGAACCGATTTTGATGCAGTTTTCAAAAAGTTCTTGTTACATTCATTCATCATTACGTAAGACATTTTTTGCCAGAGACCCCCTTCCGCAACGTAAGAAAAATAATAATAATAATAATCCTCTGTGCAGTAGAAGTAAGACATGGTCAATTCCCCTCCCCCCTAAATCGTGTTACGTAATAAATGAATACGTTATTAAACACTTTTAGTTGTCTTCGTCTTAGCGAGGGCACTGCCGTACCTCCAGATTGAAAAGGTGTAAAGTATGCTAAAAATAATAGTATTGGGACGACAAGAGGAACTACTATACTTAACAGTATTCGTGTAATGTTAATAAATAGTAAATTTGGAGTCGCCTCTTCAGAAATATATTTCATCAATTTATTAAAACAGGTTTGTAACTTGGACCTGGGTATGTCCTTAAACTACGTCCGGACCTGGGTATGTCCTTAAACTACGCCAAAAAGAGAGGTATGGGCACTGCGAATGGCATCTCGCTAAGTGTGGTAGGGCACGTTCAGCGAATGTCATCGCTCAAATCTGGAGCAGAGCCCGACTGGGGAAGTACCTCCACCTTACAGAAAACCACAGCCAAATAGCACTAGACCCTACTCATAGTGTTGTGTTCCTGCTGGTGAGTAAGGTTGCCAAAGAGCTCAAAGAGGACCCAGTGTGTTAACGATGAGGGACCTTCTTGTTCCTTTAGTCGTCAACACAGTGAATCCTCCTTTTTGTAAAGGGTCGGCAACGCGCATGTGACTCCTTTGGAGTAGCAGGCGTCCATAGGTTACGGTAGCTGCTTACCATCAGGCGGGCCGTATGCTTGTTTGCCACCGTCGTGGTATAAAAAAAAAAAAAAAATTAAAACAGGTGCTTATTCATTCTATTTAACCATATATATTAATAATCAAATTTTTTAATTCAAAAATACTGTATTAATAATTGGGAAAATTTGTATTACATGGTAACACTCGTCTGGGCACATACATTCAAACCAGCCGCCATCTTGCGTCACAGTTTGTTGTACAGGCATGCTCCATCCTTTTAATTTATTCATCCAAGGTACCATTATTTACTTGGTGGTACTACCAATGCGCAACATAGATTACCTCACTAAGATTTCGCATTATATCGTTAATGAAGGCTGGCAGTCGTTATCTATATGCTGTTTTATTTATTAAATATTGAGCCGCCTGTCGCACCAGTGGATTGTAGGTTATGTACAATATTTGAAACTACAAAACCTAACGCCTACTCAATGAATTCGATTCATTTCTCATTTTGTAAGAAAGATTGGTGCCATTCGTATGCGGGAACACTCATACTTTGGCCATATATCGATTTTAAAAACACGTTGACACATTATTTTTGTATGGAAGATTCCCTGTCATACGCTTAGAATACTCTCGAAGAATGGTAACAATAACATTGTTAGTTTCCTTGAAAGGAGAGGTTTTGTGTTTTTGATAACTACGGACTCTGCATAGGTTTAAAAACTTCCTGCCCGTGAGTACCAAAAAGCTGCTTGTGTAGGCCTTAATTTTTCCTATTATAGACTAAGCTGATGTGTGCACTACCAACATTTCCCAGGCTTCCCTAAACAGACTCGATCGTATATTAAATAATAGAAAACGCTTTATTTTCGGCTTGCGTAAATTAGATTACGTCTCAGGTTATCGTTACCAACTGTACATTAGTTTTGGGATATCCCTTAGGATTTAGGATTTTTGCTGTATAAGTTTCAAACGGCTGTACTTACTTGTGTTTAGTCACTACACAATATAAACAAAGACTAAATATTTTCATTATTCCTTATTGATAATATAAAAAAAATAGCCATTTTTAAAATCGTTTTCCTACCTGCACTCAATTTTCTATTCTTTAAAACAATAGATTATTTTTAATCAGTACAGTCGCCATCAAATATATCGGAGCGGCCAAGGAACTCAAAAATATCTAAACTTACACTTTATCGCCTTGACAATAGAGGCGTTGTTCAGATATTTGTGACCACCTTGGCCGCTTCGATTTATCTGATGGCGATTGTACTTAAATTATTAACGCTAATATATGTAGTGATCACGCGAGTCGTTTTGTATGCTCAATCTAATGTGCAACATAAGTTGTGCCGTTATTCCCACTAATAGTTGTGTGCACCTTGGCGAGCCAACTGCTCAAACTACCAGTATAACATGACCGCGAGATTCGTAGCAATGCAGCACACTTATACTGGTTTATTTTCTACTGCTCACCCGTGCTAGGTCAGCAGTTGGAATTCAAATGTCATACCCTGTCTATGTTTAGTAGATATTAGCGCAATCTATTGACGAGTAACTGTATTATGATGTGGCTTTGTAAGCTAAGTTCATTATCAGAACAAAACCTAATATGTCACGTATTTTTTCAATACAATTTAAACCGAGAATCCTGGCTGTTAAAGTCGATTTCCTATTTAGAAATAACTATCGGTAATATCGTCTTGGCATGGAAAGCTGTCAACTAATAAGTTTTATTCGAGCGCCTGATTAATTACAAACAGTTTTCACAGATCAGAAGAAAATAAACCGCAGGCGTCCGGGTCCGGTATAAATGCATTTAACTTCAACCTGCCTCTTTCCCCCCCCCCCCCCCCCACTGAGACATCTTCCACGTTATATTCCAATTATATACATCAAATGCCACGATATCGTACTAAAGCAAGAACTCTCAGTATTGCGTCGTTCCCTAAATTTTTAAACAACTTTTCTGGTCTGCTACTCTTAAGCCGGGGGGTTGGCTTAAAGCTGCCAGATTGCCAGATTAGGTAATAACAATAGTATAGCAGTCTAACTATATCAACGAAATCGTTGCTCTCATTTTTGTGTCATACCTGCCGTGGCCAGCTCTTAGTCCATTTATTGTTATCCTAATAAACGGCAACAATGACACTGACAACCTTGACAGCCTATCACATACACTCACACATGCATATCATCTTGTCATTAAAATTATTGCCGTTATTGCCAGTGTAAGAAATTAGTTTCAATGAAATTCCGCAACATGGCGCATGATCATATATTTCTGGTCAGGCTTTATATATAAGTAGGTACTCACGAGTCGACAGCTACCTACTGGCTGTGAAGTTTTGTAGCTGTAGTCAATGATATTTACTATGGATGGGTTATAATATAACAAAATGAGCAGAAAAATTACTTCCTGAGTTATTTCATAACCTAGCAACGATTCTGTTATGTTTATCTATTATGTCAATCATTACATCTTTGTCACTCTTATTGTTAGAAAATGACAGTTTGTCTCTCTCTCACGCAGGTGACAGGAGCTTATTGGCACGTCCGCATCTCACGCTGGCCGGTGCGCGACTAGTGACAATTGTTTGAATTCACTCATTTTAAGTGCTGCACTTTTGGAGCGTAGATAACCCATCTCTCATTATTATATATCATAGGCCGTAGTCCAGTAAATTATTTAACTTATACTACTGGATGTACATATGTAACATATGTTCTACATACATATAATCATTAATCAACCTTTGCTTGGTATCCTAGTGGAAACGTGAATATTAAATCGAACGTCACAGGATTGAACCCTGGTTCGGTCCAATGATATCTAAAAAATTATGTATAAATTAAACATTTTTAATTATACTATACATTATCTGTTTTAATCAATCGTTAAAGCGACTAATTATACTACTTCATCTTGTTATTTAATAACGACATAAGACCTTTTCACTAGATAATATATTATATAGGCATTTACAGAATTGAATAATTAATTCTAATATTAGGTACTTATTCCAGTTTCAGGAGGAAGGGCAAATAAGGCTAAATTTCGTGACCTAAATAAGTATTAGTTCCGAGTTTCATTTCTGGTACATTGTATTTGAAATCTTATTCTCACTGTTTTAGGTATTACATTCTAATAATAGATCCTCACCACAAAGTTCCTCATCCCTGATTACAAAGTCAACTGACGGGTTTTCCTTGATTTATGGGTAATTTTTTGATATGGCTTCATTTAAAGAGCTTGTAGCTTTTTCGTTAACAAGCAAACGTGTGTGCTCGGTCGTTCTTTTTTTTGCGACAATGACTTTTCCCTTCATCTCGATAGTGTTCGGTTAAGAAAAACCTGGACAAAGTAAATCCAAAGGAGCAAAGTTACCCTCCGCTCAATGGCTAAAGTAATCCGACTTTACTATACCTACTAACATTAATGTTAAAATAAAAACCCTTTCGGATAAAAAACTGAACGAGATTGATCAAAAAACTTTTCTACTGACGGATCCCACCGTACACACGCGGCAATATAAGTAGCTTAGATAACACAAAAGCTGGTTGTTTCGCGAACTCGCTCAAACAGATTGGACGTCATTGATAGCGAGGCTTTGTTCAGAAATAGATACAGATATCAAATTATTTTTATCACCTGACAGTCCTGACACGTCTCGTAATAATATAAGGTTTTCACCTCGGAATAAGATATGATAAGCTCGGAATTCGTATATGCCTTCATTATAGTGTTCTTAATGCTGTCTCAATAATCTTTTAAAATATCGAGTCTGGGTCAAGGTGAAAGATCACGAAAATCAGTTTTCGTGATTATATACTATTTTATAACTCCATTGCAATTGACATTGTATTAATAAATTGTAGAGCATACAATTTGCAACAAGTTTTGGTTCAAATATTTTTTATACGATCAACTGTTTACAAGAACAAACAGTTATCTACAACACTGCACGCTTTAAGATTCTCGGAGCGATTATTTCTAAACTGTTTACTTAAGCTAAAAATTACGCTACTTAGTTTTGTAGTTAAAAAGGGAAAAAATATGTATAAGGTGGTTCACTCCATACATACAGCTAAATGTAAAAAAAATATTTTTAGGAAATATCAACGTGTGCCATACCATTAGATATGTCTTATAAAATAAATTTGAGGTTCCAAAATGAAGTCCATAGTTTTAAAATTAATCGCTCTGAGAATCTTAAAAGGTGTCAGTGGTGTAGTCGTTTGTTCTTGTAAACAATTGAATGCATAAAAACATATTTGAAACAAAACTTGTTGCAAATATACTTTATTACATACATTTTATTAATACATGTCAGCTTCAATGGAGTTATATAAACCTATATAATCACGAAAAACCGATTTTCATGAACTTGGACCTTGGATAACTTCCGACCCCGACACGAGATTTTAAGAGATTTTTGAAACAACATTAAGATCACTATAATGAAGGTAGGGTGATTGTGCTAGTTTTCGTCCACTTTTATCAGTTTTCCGTCCATACTTATTTATATGTTTATATTCAAGTTTTTCCCAAAATAAAAGCTAAAAATCAAAAAATCTACTAAAGAATAAACTATAAATATAAAATTTGTTCACCTTTAAAGGTTTTTCCCATTTATTAGCAGCAGTTTAATCAAATGGACGGAAAACTGGATCTGGACGGGAAACTAGCACAATTACCCTATATACGTGTTCCCACCTTATTATCTGTGATTCCGAGGTTGATCCCTTAACACTGCTTATTTAACCAGAGAGATAGTGTAAACATTTTACATATACCTGGACGGAAAGATAGTTAAGTAAGAAGTAATAAAAGTAATAATAAATTCTGAAAACCCTTAACAACTAGGTATGTATGATACGTAGATTATTGAGTACCAATGTTCTGATTGATTAGGTACATTGTTATACAATGTAAATAGGGGAGGCCGGGCTTGGAAGGCACATTTTTCTTGTTTTTTTGTACTGTTGTTCTAGATTTCGGATGATAAATTATTTATAGACGGATAGCGTATTTATTCTACTTACTCATATTTATTAAGTTTTTTCCGTTACCCGATACCTTGTTTTTAGGACAAACATGTTACTACAATGATGTACTGCAATGGATTCCACTCTCGATTCTGAACAAACAGTTTTCAGGTTTTCAATCCCTCGTGTAAAACGTTGTATAAATAAACCAAAACGCGACGTGTTTTGATAATGTCTTACTATTTAGCGTATACGTATTATTCCAACGTTTCCTCAAATAAAGTCAAGGACTGATCATTCCAAATAGCGCAGATAAAGCTAAATATAGACACTTGAGGCTCAAGGCTTTATAGAAGCATTACAGAAGCGTAATGAGGGCTTTATTTAAATACTCCTATTTTTAGGTGTTAGAAAGAGGTTGTGCTTAGATTGGATAATTTTGTATATTTAAAGTCGGTAGTAAAAAGAGTTAAGCGATAATGATCTTAAGAAGATTTTGAACAATTCACTAACTTATTTTTATTAAAATAAGGGGCAATGTTACAATGTTAGTTATTACATTACCATTAAGTATCTATGAAACCTAGCGTTGACAGTTGCCGCATTTCTCTCTCGCAGGTCGCCAGACACCCAGACTTAATGGGAAATTTCCGATTTTTAAAACATCACTAACTTAGCTAGTTCTTCTGGATATATACTAGCTGGCCCTGTCAGATAAGTCGGAGAATAAGAATGAACAACTGCCAGATATCCAAATCTAGAAACAAGGATAGAATAACAAACTAACTAGAGGGCTTTCGTTGCTCTCGTTATTGTGTCATATTCATATCTCAGCTCTTAGTCTTTAGAAAGGACAGCAAGTAAATAGTAGTTCCGAAAGTTTAAAAAGTGCGTCGTCATCGTCCCCTGTAACTTTTGAACATTTGGATAAAATCGTAGAAGTGTGGCCTAATAAGGGAGGTAAGCCTAAAACGGGTAAGCTAAGGGAGATATCAATTAAAACATATTTAAAAACGTAAATGTACCAAAAATTTTTATTACAAGAAACGTTCATCTAATAAAGTATTAAAAAATAAAAACAAACATAATCATTCTCTTCAATAATCTTAGAAAAACACAATATAGAAAACCCGTCCAAATACCCGTTTTGCCCTTATGGGGGGCCTAAATCGGGTACCGTGTCTGGGCAAAACGGGTAAAGGGTAAATAATGAGATCAATCAACAAAATAATATGTTTTTAAAGTTATAAAACTTTTTTGTAACATAATATCACTTACATTTGCTCATTTATGCGTTTTGAATAACGTGGATAAGTTTATACCGTACTTCTTAGCTGCACTATTCACCGAGGTTTTACCAGCTTCTTACACAGCAAGTTTCATGACTTCCTCGTCCCATAATGCATTAGAAGTTTTTCTTTTACATTTTTTTAACCATCTAGAATTATAAAATATTAAAAAAATTAAAACTCCATCTCCACTACCCAAACCACCTACACGAGCATACCCGTTTTGCCCCTACCCATTATGCCCAAAAGCACGTTTTTATTTTCAACCGCCATAACCCCAAAACAGAACGCAAGACCAACAACGAGTTTTCGAAATTTAGAAGCACATTCCTTGCTAATTCACAACACAAAACTTAAGTAAACATATTACAAACAATATTCAGTATTCAGAGTTTGAGTACTTCTATTTTTTTTATTAATAACATCAAAAAAATGTTTTTCGTCTTACCTTGCCAGCGCTTGTGCCAGCCACAGCGGGGAGCCGACTGCCTGTGATTGGGTGACAATCACGCCACACCGCACCGCACTCGTACATTCTCAATAATAGTCGTAATACGCAAACTAACAAGCTTACCCGTTTTAGGCGAGCTACCCGTTTTAGGCTTACCTCCCCTAGGTACTTTAAATGAAAAGTATATATTAAATCAATTCGGTTCAGTCGTTTTTGAGCTACTAGTTACTCAAAGTGGAAGCGAAAGAGGAAAGGTGCGGAAAGCTGACCCCACCACCATGTGGGATACATAGCTTGGAAGAGAGAGAGTTACTCAAAAACGCCTCGTAAAAAGGACGTAAGTGCCGCATAGTCAAATGAGGTAAGTGCCGCAAAATATCATATAAAAACAACCTTTTGAGTGGATGTATCGTGACGGGCCCGTAACTACGCAACCCTACGTTAAGCATGGCCCGACATGCTCTTGGCCAGGTTTTTTCGTGAGTAAGCTAAATATTTGCGTACCTAATAAAGTCAGTAGTTATTAAAATAACATTAAAATACACAACTAGTTATTAGAAACATGGTAAGACACGTTTTCCCTATATAAAGGAGTAGGTACACAGTTTCTCATACGATTTCCCAAAAATCATACAGCCTCAACCATTTAATTCACCTTGGATTAATAATAGTATGTTGTGTAGGCAGGACCTCGTTTTATTGTTAAGATTGCGTTCCGGACACATTCCATTAAATAAGTTCGCGTATCTCATGCGTAAAGTGAACTTGGAATTATGCCCCTTATGTAATCGTGTTGAAGATGTGTATCACATTTTGATGGAGTATGCCCGAAATGAGGGACCTAGACGACAGCTTTTTAAATACAGGTCCATTGGATTATGTAATACCTTCTTGTCGAATCCGATGTCTGATGTTGTGGGAAAAATATTCAACATTGTTAAGAGAAATGTGTGATTTAAATCGTTATTATTATATTTTCAAATCTGTTGATTAAGTTTTCTCTCAATGCAATGAGGCGACATGTTCGTTTATCGAAAAAGCTCCTTAATAAATGAAAAAAAAAAGTATTTATGTATTGTCTATATTTTTATAATAAATAGCATATCATACGTATAGCACAAGCCTATCATCAATGTGTACGGTCAGCTGCAGAGAAAAAAGCCTACGCTGCATCCAAAATTTATATACAGGGGGTATTTTTCTCTGCTGACTATACATATTGGATTATTATAATGTAATATTATTAGATGATTTATTGTCCTATGTGTTTGCCAATTAGATCTCAATACTTTTTGCAGTGGGAGAACTGCGTTACGAGACTGGCATTTTTGTACATGTAATGTTTTTGATGGAATTAAACTAGTTATTCTCGTATCCGAGTCTTGCATTTATTTTGTTCAACACGGATTACACGGAGTCTTAAGTATATTCAATCGTCAAAGCTAAGACGATTACCACCTTCGATTTGCCTTATCGTACCTACCTGAAATTTACACATGGTATTATACTCTCATGATATGAGAATCGTACGTTCGAGGTGAAAACTCGTTCCGTATTGAGTACTACTAAAGTAAGGTTACACAACCTTACTTTAGTAGTACTCATTCAAAAACACAGTGATTATGGAACTAATTATTCATTTCCAATAAAATCCCGGGAATGATGCGCTTACTCAATTTCTGGAATACATATTAGCTGTCAAATATGCAAAACGGGTTGGAATCAATATCAATGCAATGCAACCAAATTCATGGATGTAATTAATAAATCTAGGTCAGATGTTTCAACCAAACCAAATTCTAGGCACGTTTTATTTCATTGTCTGTATGAATACATTTTTAAATACCCAAATAAAATTATGTATTACACTAAGTAATAAAATTAGTGAGGAAATTCAAAGCAAGTATCTTTAGTTTTTTTTTCGTAAGGATTTTTGTGTTACTCTACTTCAGTACTACAGTACTACTCTTACTCAATCTCTATTACAGTTTAGAATTTAAACACGCGCATACACCCAAGAAGGAAAATACACCCAGCGCGACTAATTTGCAAAAGGATTTCAAGATCGCTGATAGCCATAGCATACCGTAGCAAGCCTACATAATTTAGTCGGTTTCTTTGTTCCCCTTCAAAAATTGGTGGAGGGTCTACAGTGTCTCCACCCTCCACCTACCCTCCTGTAACAAATGTTTATATTGCACTTAGGGCCTTTTGGAAGTAAGCAATAATCACAAGGTGAGACTATTACAAGGACCAACTATCATAGCGCCTTCTCTGTCATACCTAATGAAAGTTTAATAAGACCATCCCGTTCAATCTTGGTATTATTATTACCATGACAGGTCTAGGCTTGTATAGTATGTCTATGTGAGGAATCGAATAAACCACCCATATAGGCATATAATGGTAAGGATTTAATTACGCACATATTTGCTCCCGGAAACTTGATCACGGCGTAATGAAATTTGGTTAATAATTAATTATAAATTAATGGCATGTATTTAACCAGGCTGTTAAATAATTGAATTTGGGTAGCTATAATAAAATAAAATGGGTACCAAAGGAGATCGTCAATTTTTGTTAGGTGATCTGGCCCAGATTATTTGGGACGATTTAGGAATGGTTCTTACCTTTAAAGAATCGTCATAATTTCTAGATCAGGATGGTGGTAAAAATATTGCGAAATCTAATGGGAAAACTGAAAAATCATGCATTTAAAACTTGAATCTGACAAGGACAATATTTGAAAGCGTGCTTGCCTATGATTTATATATTAATGTAAAAAAAGTACCGATTTTTTAAACATAATGTACAAAAGCGGACTTGAAAACAAAACGGGAATCATGATGAAATAATAAAAAGTCATATTTTGATCGTATTTATAGTTCCTGTATTTCGATAAACAAAGACGACTGTCAAACCATCGTTGATACTATTAACTGAACATTCCTAACACCTATTGCGAAGGGATAAGGTTTACCACCGTTAAGTGCGATAACACTAGTATCTGACATTACAAAATTGAAAAAAAGATGCGTTTCGTTATCGAAGGAGCATGATATTATGCCATTATGAAACCCAATTTTAATATTCAAACTCTGATCAAAAATGCAAAAATACGCATTTTCAATCTTTAGGCGTTTTAATACAGTCGATTTCTAATTTAAACTTCCGTATTCGTAGGCTTAGATACTATTTTAATATTACAATGTTCTAACTTACCGAACAGTATCAAAACGCAGATTATATAACGGTATACATTCACAGTGTCAATCCAAAAAACAATCCCGTTTCAGGCCAGGGGAAGTTAAACTTTATGTCAATGCCATAAGGACGTTAACGACTTGTCTTGTTGTATTTTAATCGCGGAAAAATCAACATAATGTTTATTTATTTAGTATTTCTAATTCCCGTTTCATTTTTTTGCAATATGTTGTCTACTTTAGTAATAAAATGAGTATTTATTTTACATTGCAGTACAAACTGTATACGGTTTATATCAGGTGGCCCAGAATTGACGATCTCCTTTAATAGGTTGGCGACTAATTTGGGGCCGTACATTATCTCAATATGGGCTGTTTTTTAATGTCTTAATAGCCATTGTTTAACTATAGGTAGGTATCAAATAATTATATTGAAAACTGAATTTATAACTGGGTAGCATTTTAAGAAGCCTTTTTTTTAATCGAATACGATTACCTATTAAATTAATTATCATAATGAACTATTGTTATTTCTCGTAATCGCTGAGTTTCATCAAGATAGTACCTATACTGCACTGACTGTTGGTATTAATTTAATATTACATATGTAAAATACATTATTTTAGTCAAATTTTTTATCTGTAATTTTAGGTAGGATAAATTACGTTTATTATGTTTTTGTTACACTTATACTGCTATATGAATAAAATCCCATTAATCAACATTAAAGAGTAACTTTTGAGTTTTGTAGCGAAGCTCTGATATCCTGGCTGTAAGAAAACGTCCGACTTTCAATTCGGAAGACACGTTTTTCGGAAGTCATGAACCAATTCAGTCGCTTTTCATTGAAGGAAAATATCGCAAGGAAATCGGACATAATCCCAATAACGCCTAGTTTTCCCTCTGGTTTGGAAACTAGGTGTTGTCGCCAAAATTTTAGAATTAGGTTGTCGAGTGGTCCCCGGGCTCCATAATCGTAGCAAAAAAGCTTCATCCAAGATACAATAAGCGATTCTTATTTGTATTTGCACAATTTGGATTAAGGTCGGCCGGACAGCATGCCCGCCTCCAGGGACTTGACTTTTATGTGCATCAGTCTCAATCTATTTCCCGAAATTATACCTACTCACATTTCCGTGGGTATTTTTAAAAATCATCTAGGTATTGTTAGGTTATCGTACAGATATAGTGCATATAATATATATACATTATAATGTATTTCCATCGAGAAAACTCGGATCTCAATCGGAATACGACGACACCCGAAGTGCCAATCAATCACTGTATTTATTAAACGGGAGACTTTTTCATATCCATGAACTTGATTATTTTGTGTCAAATGTCAACTTTTCGGAGCAAATCGTGGTTTTAGATCAGAGGTCCGCGCCGCAGGCTGATGGGCCGGCGGCGGCGCGCCGGCAACCAGACCCGGCGCGGCGCGGCGCCGCCGGCGTGAGAAGTTTTTTTTTGGAAATGAGGAAAATTTGAGAAAGCACTCGAAACCTTTTTTACACATGGCATATTTTATTTAAACTTTAGCAGTTCCAATGTTTATAGTTAAAACGTTATAATTATCATGAATAAATATTATTTTGTTATTTTTAGTAGGATTTAGCCACCGAAAAATCCCTTTTACTTGGCATGCTGGTCGCTGGTATATTTAGATAGGAGTCATCTTGCGAAACCTGCCAGCTGCCATCCAAGGAAACGTCGAAGTTCCCAGAGTTTTAAGACATTTCCCTCTTGGTCCACATTAGCTAAATAAATCCAACGAGCTAGCCGTAGCCAAATATCTTCACCACTCTTGGGAAACTTCATGAGCTTCATCATCCGCGTAAAGAAATATGCTCTAGTGCTTTTGGGCTAACTTTTTTAATAGTTTATTTAGCAGATGAAGCAGTTTTCGTAGATTCTGGTGGATCCAAGTTGGTGACATTTTTGAATACCTCTGTCTTTGATATAAGTATACATACATAAATCGAACCTCCAGACATCAATAAAATCTCCCATGCTATAAAAAGCTTGAAGTATGCAAAGGCCCGAGGAAATGACTGCATCCCGGTTGAAACCCTGAAAACCGACCCGAGGGCAAAGGCTAGTGTGTTGCATCTGCATCCCCTATTCACAGACATCAAGTACCCGAATGTTGGAAAGGGGGGATAATCATCAAGCTACCCAAGAAAGGAGACCTGTCCCAGTGCTCCATGTCTGGTCCAAGGTTCTGTGTAAGGTTCTGCTGAACAGAATGTCGGCTGCTATCGACTGTAGGCTCAGGGATGAGCAGATTCGGATTCAGAGCAGGACTATCGTGTACGGATCAGATTAAGGTCCTGCGCATGGTCTTAGAACAGTGTCATGAACTCATGAGATTAAAAGCGAGCTCCATGTTCAGTTCCTGGACTTGGAAAAGGCTTTCGACAGGGTGAAATGGATAAGCATATGGCGAATACTGAAGCAAAGGCGAATACCAGTCAAGGTCATATAAATAATTAAGTGTCTTTACGAGGGATCCACTTGCCGAGTAATGCACAAGGGTCAACTGTCAGATACGATACCCGTCACTGCTGGAGTTAAACAGGGCTGCTTGCTGTCGCCATTGCTGTACCTAATTGCCTTCCTGGCAAGTTCCTGGAAAACGGGGGCAAGGTCGCCTTCGCTGGAGGCCCGGAGGTCTGTGGAGGCGCACAGTTGGGAAGGAGGCTGCATCAACTGACCTTGGTTGGACGGAGCTGGAGGAGCCCGCACAAGACCGTGACCAATGGAAATCCCTTCTGAGAGCTCTATGTCCCTGATGAGGGACAATAGGATACCATCATCATGTGCTAAAAATACTGATGTGGTTGTTTTCTCCATTTACCTCTTGCGGTGTGGGGTACACGGCATACGGAGCGGCGCAAGCAAATGAATTTGCGCATCTCGTAATTTGAATAGGGCGCAGGAGCGCACGTAATTTGAAATTTAAGTTTTGAATATGGTCGGCGCGCATTTTTCTACGACCCGGCGGCGGCGGCGGCGCGCCGGGTCAACTCGGCGGCGGCGCGCCGGCGTGGCGCGGACCTCTATTTTAGATCCATGGAGTCGATTTAGTAAAAACCCGTGTATAAGGTTATCACTTATCAGCGAAAGAAAATTCCCAAACCGCTAATTTGTGAAGTTAGCGGCTATAGTAGATTGTTAACCAAGGGTTGAAAGTGACCCATTTCACCCGAGTTCAACACTCTGCTTTTCATTTCGACTGTGAGGAAAGTACAATACCACACGCACATTTTATAAAACTGGTATATAAAGAATAATCTATAAAAATGTTAAGTAAAATTTGAACAATTTGAAAAAGACAAATTCAATGTTTTGCCGGTGGTCGGGGAGCAGGGCATCCGGGTGGGCACCGGCTCAATCCACAATTAACACAGCTAATTACTTTCCAACCTAGGGATGGAAAAGCAATTTTCCACCCGACTATCTATCCACATGGGGGGAAAGTAATTTGGTACCAACAAGTTTTGACTTGTTTTTTCACGTTATCTGGCAGGATGGACTTTAAAAAGATGATTTTGAATTATATAATTTTGAAAGCAATACTTTGGCTTCGATTTTTTTATATTTTTCCTGTGGTGGTGTGGTGAATTTTTTTGTATTATATTAGGCAGCAAAGTTTGTTTTTAGGGTTCCGTGCCTCGAAAGGAAAAAACGGAACCCTTATAGGATCACTTTGTTGTCCGTCTGTCTGTCTGTCAAGACCATTTTTCTCAGGAACGCGTGGAGGTATCAAGCTGAAATTTATATCAAATACTTAGGTCTACTTTCCCTTGGAGCCGCAATTTTTCGAAAATCGCAAAGGAATCAAAACCTACAGGGTACTTCCCGTGAACTCAGAATCTTGAAATTTGGTACGAAGCAACATCTTATAGCACAAATAAAGGAAAAATTGCGAAAACCGTAATTTTTTTGTTATATTTAAGATTCAAGATTCATGAAGTACACAATATTACATACAAACAAAATAAAGACGTATAGGTGTAGCACCACGAAATACATACTAATATTATAAATGGGAAAGTGTATGTGTTTGTTTGTTTGTCCGTCTTTCACGGCAAAACGGGGCGACGGATTGAAGTGATTTTTTAAGTGGAGATAGTTGAAGGGATGGAGAGCGACATAGGCTACTTTTTGTCTCTTTCTAACCCCCCATTTCCCTAAAATGGGGGGGTGGAAGTTTGTATGGAGCATTCCGGGGGGCAAAGGGGAACCGTGTTACCCCGAATTTAACGCGAGCGAAGCCGCGGGCAAAAGCTAGTAATATCATATAATAATTATTTTTTTAATAATTTTAAATTTACTACCCCTATATACCTACAGGTTTGTACGGAACCCTCGGTGCGCGAGTCCGACTAGCACTTGGTTGGTTTTTTTTAACTACTCCCTACGGCTCAATTTTAGAATCTTTCGCTGGCAGATAGTGTTTTGGGATTTAGTAGTTGGTATCCTTCGTATTTATACAGGGGTACAGTGGGTCCCATTATTCAGTAACGTTTATTATAGGCAAGTTAACAGTTTTCCTCCTGGCAACTGGCAACGTATTATTTGATCTTTAATATGATATACCCTGACCTGAAATATGAAACATGTCAAGGTCGACCTCCCCTACCATATCATTTACAAGGTGTGGAAAATGCCAGAGCTATTATAAGGGGCTCCCTGGTACTTTCGATAAGGAAAAGTACCTCAGTTTTCAATTAATTTTAGGGTTCCGTACCTAAATAGTTAAGAAGGAACCTGTATAGGATGACTTGTTTGTCAATCTGTCCGTCTGTCAATATCAAGAGAGACCCTTTTTCTCATATTATAACAAATCTTCAAGTCTGCTTTTAAGCTGCGAAAAAAGAAACGCATAAGTTAAAACAATCAAAGGTTCGATCGTTTAAGGTATTAATTGTTCTGAACTAAATTCACGTAAAACACAAAATAAGTAAAAATTTTTTTAATGCTTCATTCTCTATCAAAATTAATATGTAGCCTGTGGCAAAATAATGTAATAACTTGGAATAGTATTCTCACTTAATTTGATTACCTTATTTTCTTTTTATAATTGTGGATGAGTTTAATAATAGGTCCCAGTTAGTCGGTACACATAGGGACTTAATTATTTAACTAATAGATAGCGTAAGTAGGTATATTGCGTAGTTTTAGGAAATAATAATAACTCCATATTGACAAAGTGGGGTTATTTTCCCTGCACTGAGACAATTGACCTTCTTTTGTGATCTAAATGGCGTCTAATCAAATTGCGACTCAGACAACATTTATATTACTTAAACGTTTCGTTTGATTTATGGTATTGGCATAAACACAAAAGCAATCTCATTTTGACATCAAATTGAAATGAACTTGATAACCAATTAACAAGAAAAAATATGTTTTGTAGCCAAACTTCACTTGGAATAAATCCCCCATTATGAATAACAAATTTTAAAAAATCAATAAATAATAAAATTATTTATTATATTATATGTATGTGTCAGTGCAGGGAAGGAGGTCCTACTGGTCTAAGAGCTGGCCACGTCAGATGTGACACAATAATGAGAGCAATGAAACCTGTCTAGTTAGACTGCTTTTCCATCCTTATTGCTAAATCCGGGCATCTGGCAGCTTTTAATGGGTGGATGTCAGAGTGACAGACCAACAAAGTTTTTAAGTTGGAAAAAAGTAATACCAAAATAGATAAATAATGCCAAAGTTGTGTAATTTATAAAGGACAAGGCCTATATTTTAACATTAGATTAAAAACCATTCTCTATTATTGCGGAATCAAAAACAGTAGGCGACTAACTAAAAATTGCATTTTACATCATTTGGCACTACTTTCCCCCAACAAAACCTTCTGGATATGATATGACCTAATTAATTACATAATTTCCCATAATATTTCATTAAACCCAGAACTCTAGGATTTGTTTTCTTCAAGTTATTTGCATTCTTTGACCTCCACCACTTTACAGCTGCCAGATGTCCGGATCTAGAAATAAGCATAGTATAGCAAACTAACTACATGGGTTTCGTTGCTCTCATTATTGTGTCATATCTGATGTGGCCAGCTCTCCGTCTATACTATGTCCATATAGACTTATTAGTAGGTACTTCCTAATACTATGTCCTACACCAGAGTTGGGCAAAAATTAACGTGATTGAAACTAAGGTTAAAAATAAGAACGTTAGGTACTCTTAATCATATGAACAAGATTACACCGTACAGGCTTTATACAATTTAAATCTGAAGGCGCTCGCTGCGCCCCCGCTTCCCCCTTAAATCACTCCCCCCCTGGACTAGATTGGATTTCCAATGGTAGAAAAAAACGGGGTATCGCAGTCACAGATACCACTTCGAATGTCAAATTTCGAATTGCAGGGGTCGGCAAACCACATGCGGCTCTTTGAAGGGCCAGTGGCTCTTCAAGGACCGCAATTTTTTTTTAAATCAAATATTACAATGAAAAACAGAAAACTGCGGCTCTATGAGCTTCCAAAAATTCCATATTTTCCGCCATCAGGCTCTTTGTCAAAAAAGTTTGCCGATTAGGCTTAGTGGATTCTGCATGTTCTGCAACTCTGGTAAACCTAAACCTGGCCCTGCACTCCGAAAGGTGCTGTCTACGTCCACAAAGTTAGTTAAATTTACCCCAAAATTCAAAGTTAGAGAATATAAGTGGTGTCTATGACGGAGTGAGTGCGATACCCCGTTTTGTTCTACCATGGGATTCCCGTGTTGTAGGTACTTGAATGAATCCTCATCACTGTCCCAGTACATGTCATCTTTAACAAAGGTGACAGTGGGGTAGGATAAATATTGGGCATTAGAGTGTCGAGCATTAAGATGTTTACCTTTTAAAATATGCTCGATTACATAGCGCTAGCTTGTTAGATCGTTTAAGTGTCTATGCGTAGGTATACTTATACTTAATAAATCATTTCTAAACCAATAATTACACATTTTCTGAAAAGGATTTCCCTAAAATATGTTTTTACTAATGTCAATAAATGTATATTCTTTTAAATGTCGCTAACACAAAACACAACATTGCGCCAGTGATTCCCGGATAGCTGTCATTACCATAAAACAATAACTGTCTAGTCGCGACGTCAGGGCAAAGAATATTAAATAAATACGTGCAGAGGGTCCAGTGTGCAGCTCGGTTTATATATCTTTATTTACTTAAATAACAATAATTCACTTACATGAGAGAAAGAGCAACAAAACATGCTTAGATTACAGAACTAGTGAACAAATAATAATTTCTACTTTTCTAATCCGATGTTTAACAGGATACAATTAAGTATTTTTTGCCTTTGGCAGCGTAGACCGAGATTGGTAAATGGTAGTGAACCACCTCAGGGCTCTAGCACTTGTTTTTTGGAATTGGGCGCCCATTGGTGCCTAGAGTTACCGCTCCACACATAATAAACTCTAAAATCCTGTTTTGGGACTTTGCACCCCCCTCTGCTTAAAGGCAGATGCCTTTATAGCTCCTAGAGTCATTGCTTCACGCGCTCTATCCTATGACCGGCCTTTTACTTGTAATACTTACGTCCTCTTTCGGTTCGTCAGGGGGCCTAGTGAAGTAATAATCACTTATAGACAACGCAAGATATTCATTTAAATCACTTAAATTCATTTAAATCACTCACTTGTGAACGACTCATGTTTAATGTGAAACGGTTAGCCTAGCACTAATAGCTCAAATAGCACAATAAAGTTTATAGTGATCGGAAAACATTAACTGAAAGCGAAGTGCTTTACGAAGGCAATAATAATAACTGGCATCGGAGTTGTAGTTACCTAGCTAATACATATCGTAGTTATACCTGTGTGGAAATCGGGGATTACAAATACATATGTACCTATAAGGTAAGGAGGTACTTATAAGGTTTTTCATGCATTACTGATGCTATTAAAAAGTATAAAAACTTATAATACCGTCAGCTAGTGAGCGATCTAAGAACCGTCTTGAAAGACAAAATTTTTCAAATTGGAAAAAAGCTCTTAAATTAGTTTATGTGCTATAATGCCACACACAGACACACAGATAAAAACATCTCAGCTCCAGAGCTAGATAACTACTGTAAGTAGGTACCTACTATATCACATTTAAAAAAAAATCTTTGGGTGCATGAAAACTGGGAAACAATAATTCGACTATAAACGCAGTTAGCATTAGAAGTCGTTATCGAGAACCGATTAATAAACATAGTTAGAATTATACCTTCAATATCAAAAATCGCTCGTTAAATAGCTATGACTATGATTACAAATATTTAATCTATGGCCCTTTGTGCGTCATGTGGATGAGGAAAGGGGGCGCACTCCGCGGGCAACATTTCCCATTTCCAACACGTAACGAACGATCTTCTCGTAACCAGTAGATATATCGTTAATGCCATCTCCGGTTATTATGCATATTTATTAAAGTAACTGACTACAGATTTGAGTTGTAAAGGAGAGACAAGTTTTTCGAACTTAGGTAGGTAGGTATGTCTTATCTATCGCACTACCGTTTGATGTATGTATTTGTATAGAGCTTATAATTTATCGGGCATCTAAAATATGAATCGGCAGCTTTTCTAAGGCATTGTTTGACAAGGGTCTAAAGTAAGCCTATCATCCCCGATTTATACTAAAACGATACCAAACTGGGCCTAGTAGCTTAACTGATGCAGATATCGCCTCCCCCCCCCCTCCCTAAAATTTACATCAAATATCCTGGTGGCATTAAAATACAGCCCATATTGAAAAAATGTACGGCCCCAATTAGTCGCCAACCTATTAATTTTAGTACCTATATTATTTTTATAGCTACCTAAATACAATTATTTAGCTGCCGCGTGCATACATGCCTTTTTATAATGCGACTCCCAAATAGAACAAAAAATCAAACAAAATTAACAAAGAATCGGTTAACAAAGAATTTTCTAGATAGTCTGGCTGGCCAAAAAGTGCAGCAAAAGTGAAAGCAATAAGCTATCATCCCTATTTTAGTAGCGAGGGTACTAGCGTAAGAAGGAGACAGTATGATTATCTCTGTCTATGCTTGAAGTAAAACATTCCATGGACAAACTATATATTTAAAACCAGCATCAATAATATCATAAACTAAACAATTGTTTGTAGAGTCCAATTTCATTAATTTGACACTTTGAATGTAAAGGCAGTTAAGTATTTCTTAAAACATTTCTCTGAAAATCAAATCATATAGCCCTTGATGGTTTTTCCTCTCGACTCTTTAAAAATATAGTTATTTATGACGGTTCTGAAAGGTCATGCTAATACTGGTTTTATAGATGTGATGTCTCGGTAAGCCATTAGAGCAGCCATGGCAACGGCGAATAAAAATATCTTTATTGTCTCCCGCTTAATTGAGGGCAACCCATCTAAGAATTGATCTTAACCTCAATGGAAATTATTTCATGGCAAAGTCATTTCAATCAGGGAAAGAGAAGTTGGAGTTTAACGTGATGAAACGTTTTAAAAAGAGCCCATACAATCTTGTTGCCGGTGACTTCTTGTTTATAATTTCTTTCAACGGTTTGTAGGTAAAAATACGTAGGTATCTAATTTTAAGATTCAGGCAAATAGGTATTATTTGATTTATAAAAATCTAACTAAATTACCAGCACTAATTAACAACCCTTATTACTCGTAGCAGCCACTACACAGTAAGACAGACTCGACAGAAAATGGAAAAAAAAGAAAAAAACAAGCATACGGCCCGCCTGATGGTAAGCAGCTACCGTAGCCTATGGACGCCTGCAACTCCAGAGGTGTCACATGCGCGTTGCCGACCTTTTACATAAAGGAGGATTCACTGTTTTGACGGTTAAAGGAACAAGAGGGTCCCTCACTGGGTCCTTTTTGAGCTCTTTGGCAACCTTACTCACCAGCAGGAACACAACACTATGAGTAGGATCTGGTGCTATTTGGCTGTGGTTTTCTGTAAGGTGTAGGTACTTCCCCAGTCGGACGCTGCTCCAGATTTGAGTGACATCCGCTGATCTGTGCCCTACCACACGTATCGAAGATGACATAATATTCGCAGTACCCATACCCAGCTCTCTTTTGGACGTAGTTTAAGGACATACCCGGGTCCGAAAATACATTAACTTCTGTAAAGGCAAAGTATATCCATATACAAGATATCTCTATACTCCGTATAGCGCGTTATTTCTTTGAAACCTAAGCTGCCAAAAAGAAGGGGCACCCCTTCTTTGTGGGAGGGTAACACGCAATGCTAGACAGGGAACGCGTGATTTTTACGTGGGGCGTAAGAGAGAGCTAGACATTAATGGTTGCCATGGAGACGTACTAAGTTTACTTTCACTTCTAATAAATTAGTGTCTCACTATAGAGTGAAATTACTTCAAGCGCGGCAGCGGGGGTCACCCGGCTATGCGGGGTCTTTATATTAAACTACATTGAAAACGATCTCACAATTCCTTTACAAATTGTAAAGGAGCTGCCCAGTAATCTTCTTTACGTTTTCAGTAAATAACGGCGAAAATCCGGACTTCCGTCCGACCACGGAGTTAGAGAAATTAAAAGTTTCCGGAAATTGCTGTTAGCTCATTCCTTAACAAACTTGCGAACTCCTTAGGAATTCTGGTAATAACTCTGTCCAAATTAAAGACGAGGCGTGATCGTAAATATTAGACGGAGAGTCAGCTACGTCAGACATGACACAATAATGAGAGCAACAAAACCCCTCTAGTCAGTTTGCTTTATGTACTATGCTTATTTCTTGATCTAGATATCTGGCAGCTGTAAAGTGGTGGAGGTCAAAGAATGCAAACCACTTCAAGAAAACAAATCCTAGAATTCAGGATTTGATGCAATATTATGAGAAATTATATGAATAATTAGATTATATCATTACCAAAAGTTTATGTTGGGAGAAAGTAGTGCCAAACGACGTATAATTTAATTCATATAGTTTTTCGCCTACTGTTGTTGTTTCCGTAATAATACGCAATGTTTTTTGTTCTAATGTTTAAATATAGGTTTATAACTGAGACAGTTTTGCAGTTTTTACCTAGTAGTTTGGTAGTACTATTTTCCACTTAAAAAATTTGGCCAGCCTGTCACTCTGACCTCCACCCATTAAAAGCCGCCAAATGCCCGGATCTAGCAATAAGGATAGTGAGGGTTGCTACTTATATATCCGGAAACAAAAAAACAAACAAACGTACACGGCTGAAAATGGTTTTATTGTTTTTCAAAGTATTCCCCTTGATGATCTATGCACTTTTGCATTCGCGTGAACCAATTTTTAAAGCACTTCTGCCACTCCGCCTGAGGTACCTCCATAAAGTGTTGTTTGAATGCGTCGACAGCATCTTCAGCGGTCGAAAATTGTTGACCGCGTAATTTATTCTTTATATTTGGAAATAAATAAAAATCGTTGGGTGCCAAGTCAGGGCTGTACGGCGGATGACCCGTTAATTCCACATTTTGACCCTCCAAAAATAGAGTTGTTTCGCGTGACGTATGACAGCTGGCATTGTCATGATGAAGAATGATTCTTCGTCGCTAGTTAGTTTAACGAATTTGTTCAAATACTTCCGGTAAGCAAATGGTCATGTACCACTCTGAATTAACCGTTCTACGGTTTTCTAGTGGCACTGTAGCTACATGGCCATTAATACCGAAGAAGCAGGCCACCATTTGTTTCAATGTACTTTTTGCACGAGTAACTTTCGTAGGGTTCGGCTCATTTTGAAACACCCATACCGTTGATTGTTGCTTCGTTTCGGGATCGTATGCATAGATCCAGGATTCATCACCTGTATAGATGTTATAAACGGCTTTTGAGTCACCACGGTTATATTTTTTTAACATTTTATTGCACCATTCGACGCGAGCATCTTTTTGCTCTTTTGTTAAGTTGTGGGGTATCCAACGCGAACATTTTTTTTTTACAGCCAAATAATTATGTAATATGCTATTAATGCTGGTCATAGAAATACCCAGAGTCGCCTCTATCTCGCAGTACGTAACATGTCGGTCGTCCATTATAAGTTTTCGCACAGCCTCGATATTTTGTTGTACAACGACCGATTTCGGGCGACCTGCCTTAACTTCGTCCGTAAGCATACTACGTCCACGATTGAACTCACTAAACCAGTGATACACAGTAGTTTTAGATGGGGCTTCATCACCAAAAGTTGAAGTTAGTTGATTTATGCACTGTTGTTGCGTTAAACCACGCCGAAAATCATAATAAATCATAGCACGAATATTTTCACGAGTGAGTTCCATTCTTGCTGCGAGATGACATTTAAAACCCGTCAAAAACAAAACACGAGCGTTAATAAGAAAGAAAAAATATACCGGCCAGTACTTAAAAAACTTCAAATTTTACCATGGAGGTCAAATATGCTATTTAAGAAGATTGTAATCCCGGTTTCCGGATATATAAATAGCAGCCTATGTATAGCAATCTAACCAGACCGGTTTTTGTTGCTCTCATTGTGTCATATCTGACGTGGCCAGCTCTTAGTCCATATATTAAAATGAACGTAAATTATATTTATATACAGGATGATTCTGAAGACGTAAAAGCAGGATTAAGGATTAATTCAGTAAAGTATACCTAAGCTCCTGTTTCGCGTCATTATTAGTTAGATTAACTTTTTTTCCAATGTTCCATGTTGTAGGGAATAAAAATTTTACGTTAAACATTTCAAAAAAGTTAACGTTAATATCACTAATATTATATACTCAGCCATAAGACGTCCACTGCTAAACATAGGCCTCCCCCATGGACCTCCACACGTACCGGTTGGAATTGGAAGCGACCCACATCCAGCGTCTTCCGGCGACCTTAATAAGATCGTCTGTCCATCTTGTGTATCACTACTTATCACGCAAAATTATCGTCCGTAAACCGACTTTACAGACAACCATATTTTTTTCTAGGACCCCCACCACGATTGGAACGAAACTGACATCCTAAGCCACGGGGTGAGCGGTCTCAGCCTACATCGCACGGACAGTTTGAACCAGCGGCCTCTCGCCTCCCTTAAAAGAACCGGTAGCAAAGGAAGCGCATATAGGTAGAGTCCAGAGTCTGCAGATTTGCCAATTGTGGTCATACCTTTTTTATGCCACTACGGTGGCAAACAAGCATACGGTCCGCCTGATGGTAAGCAGTTACCGTAGCCTATGGAGACCTGCAACCTCAGATGATTCACATGCGCGTTGCCTACCCATTAAGAACCTATACACTCCTTTTTTGAAGAACCTCATACTGTAGCCCGCTGGGAAAACCTCGGCAGGGAGTTCATTCCACAGCCGCAGCGTTCGTGTGAGGAAATTCCTCTTAAACCGTACAGTGCGCGACCCTGCCAACCTACCTGCTGATAATCTAAATTATAATTTTATTGAGCTATAAAGTTGCTACTATTGCTAGTCTTGGATAAACTTTTGCAAGTTGTCATTTGGTTTTTGCTTTTTTCACATCTTGTCAAGTGATCAACACCTTCAGTCACCTGTTACTTTTTCGAGTCAATTTCGAAAATCAAAACTTAGTCACTTACTTGGTATTTACCTACAACTCTAACAACACTTAGGGCCTGTTTCACAATGTCCAAGTAAAGTCCTGAATAAGCTACTTGTCACTTATCTGACGAATAAAGCCATCGTTGGCGTTTCACAATCTTCAAATCAAATAAGCTTAACTGGTAGATAAAGTGCTAAGTTTTGCAGGTAGTTTTATCTGGCAGTTAATTTATTTGTTAATTAGCTATCCAATACTTACTTTACTTGACCATTATGAAACAGGCCCTTACTTTACTTAATTCGCATTGGTACCTGAGCTTTACGAATAGCTTTAGAAAGTGTACATGTTTATTACCAAAACTAAAACTTGTACCTAATGTCAGATGCCTAATTATATCGTCTCATTTTCTAACAGCCTCCGCAGCGTCCGAAAAGAGATACCAAAGCCTGAGCGACCAACAACGATACCGGACGCAGGTTTTGGGACTCTGGAGATTAAGCTAGCCTATGAAAACGCGACCTCTTCCCTGGCTGTGACCGTGCTGCGAGCCAGAGGTCTAATTGGCATGGACATGACTGGGTTATCTGACCCGTTCTGTAGACTTGAAGTTCTACCAATAGGTAAGTCGCCATTTTGTGTGGGTAATTTGCTGCGAACGTACAACTTACTTAAACATCTTAACTGGATCCGGTTTTATTGTGACAACCCCAGGACAAGCCTCCGCTCCGTTCCTTCGCTTGCTTCTTGTCGCTAGGGATAGGCTGCACACAAGGTTGACAAATACCTCATCAATATAATTCAAACTCCCTGACGTTACAAACCTTTACGGATTTTGTTGTTTACCAGAAATATACATATCAAGAAAGTTTGAAACCAACCCAAAGATGGTTTAAAACAATATGTTCGAGCTGATTGTTACATTCGGACATTTAAATAATGCTACCTCATAAATATTCATCTTTAAAAATTGCTGTTTTCAATCCATTATAATGATGTCTCCGATTTCACAGAAGGCACATATTCCAATCGACTACGCACGAAGACAGTGCACAAGACGAAAAACCCCGAGTTCAACGAAACCCTGCACTTCTTCGGCATCACGGAGTCCGACCTCGCCACCAAGACATTGGAGATATTCTTGTTTGATGACGACAGGTACGACCGCGTCGCAAAACGGCATGCTTACACAACTTAAACTTTATGTTTTCAGGAACTCAGGACGAGCTAATGCAGTTTATATTTATAGGTATAGTAATATTGGAGAAACAACTACGTCGGATATGACACAAAAATGAGAGGTTAGATTGCTATACTGTCCTTATTGCTAGATCCGGTCGTGTGGCACCTTTTAATGGGTGGAGGTTAGAGTGACTAGTTATTTATATAATTTCTCATCAAACCCAGAACTCTAGGATTTGTTTTCTTGAAGTGGTTTGCATTCTTTGACCTCCACTACTTTACAGCTGCCAGATGTCCAGATCTAGAAATAAGCATAGTATAACAAACTGACTAGAGGGGTTTCGTTGTTCTCATTATTGTGTCATATCTGACGTGGCTAGCTCTCCGTCTATATACTGGTAAGCTTAGCCTCGCCTCGCTGGTGAAAAAGCATTGGTATTTCCTACGCAAGCACCTATATAGGTTTACAGTTGGGGTTATAGTAGAGTTTGTGCAGATGGAAAAGTGCCGTGGTTTATATTGGAACCTAATGAAGGTAAAACACAAAATTTCAAACGACGACGACCTCGAAACACCGAAACAACTTGCAAGGCAGCTGTAAATTAATAATTCAAAAACTTGAGTCAAACTTTTACAAAAGTATTGTAATTACAGTACTTAACTACTAAAGTAAAACTAATTAAACTTAATTTCATCACGTTTTACGTGAACTTCAATCAAGTATAATTTAAGTTCGTATTTTACGATATGAATTACGAAGTGCTTTACAAAGTACAAACTACATAATCTTCAAAAGCTCCCTTACCTCCCTGTCTTTAGTAAATCAACGAGGATACACTTCGTAACAAATAATTACAGCTTAAAATAAATCTTGTGTCTTAGTAGGTAAGTATCAAAGTAATAAATTATAGTTACTTATTAGCAGTACTTACTGAACTGAGCTTCGGTTTTGTGGTTATTCTTAGCCGATACGAGTCGTTCTAGGAAAATGCATATTAATGCGGAATGTGATCAAAGTGGCATACTTACCTATAATTATTGTAAGTAAAGAATTTTGGTGACATAATCTAGGTAACAATGACTATCACACTTATGGCTTGTTTCACAATCTCCAGTTAAAGCATGTCTGTCAGATAAATGTTTGCTGTCCTTTTCTTTTATGTGACTGGAGAAAAGGATAGCAATAATCTTAACTGGCAGATAAGTTTATCTGGAGATTGTGAAACAGGCCCTTAGCCTTTTAACTAATGAAAAATCGTTACGAGCGATATCGCTCGGATTTTGATGCTGTCGGCGGCGAACGTGTGAAACAAGTGTATGAACGTTGTCACGTTAATTATTTGCAGCGTTTTTAGGGTTCCGTAGTCAACTAGGAACCCTTATAGTTTCGCCATGTCTGTCCGTCCGTCCGTCCGTCCGCGGATAATCTCAGTGACCGTTAACACTAGAAAGCTGAAATTTGGTACTAATATGTATATCAATCACGCCGACAAAGTGGTAAAATAAAAAGTGGAAAAAAATGTTTAATAAAACCTAGTACCACCCCTATACGTAAAGTGGCGAGTGATTTTTTTTTTCATTTCAACCCTAACGTGTGATATATTGTTGGATAGGTAATAAAAACGAATAGGGGTTTACTAAAATCATTTTTTGATAATGTAAATATTTTCGGAAATAATCGCTCCAGAAGTAAAAAAAATGTGTCCCCCCCCCTCTAACTTTTGAACCATAAGTTTTAAAAATATGAAAAAAATCTCAAAAGTAGAACTTTATAAAAACTTTCTAGGAAAATTATTTTGAACTGATAGGTTGAATCGTTTTTGAAAAAAAATTACAAAACAATTTCTGAACTAAGTTTGTAATTTAACCGTATAAGCAGGTGTTTATTGTACCTGTAATTTCTACAAAACACAATGAAATGACGTGGTTTCAAATAAAGTAAAAACGGTGAAAATCGGTTCACGCAATAAAGAATTATCCCATAAAAATCATCTTCCATACTTTACGCTCGCGCGCAATAGTTTACTTAATTTGCCGATAGATGTCGCTGTACGTGGAACGCTCATATCATATCCTACATGGCGGTGTTATTTTAAGAGGCTGACAACACCCGATGACCTTCAAATTGACTTTACTCAAACAGTGTTACAGCTATAACTACTTGTTTTGAGAAAGTAAAAAAAATGTATGTTAATATTCGTTATATTTGGAAGAACTTCGTTGCGTCCGATACTCGATTGGACGAAATCGGCTCGATAGAAAATAATTCTAAAGTCACATCTTAAAATTAGCTTTAAACAGTTGTATGTCTTTAGTTTCTTGACTTATACGTCTGTAACTAAGGACAAAATTCCACCACACTAATACTAAAAACTTCGTTGCCTTATATTTCTCAATTAATGCGTCGTTTTTTATTAATTCATTATTTTGTAAAATTTGCAATGAGCTCCCATACTAATCGTAACACAGTGTTTCTCTTTCACTCGCGCTGAATAAGATAGGGAGGGAATTTAGCTGTTGTCAGCCCCTTAACTCTTAAGTGGGGACACTTACTGTGACGGACGGAAAACTACGGAACCCTACACTGAGCGTGGCCCGACACGCTCTTGGCCGGTTTTCTTTGAAGCAAGTGCTGCAGGCGTCAAACGCTCGGGGCGTTTTATTTGTGAAACAGGTATAAGGGAACTGTTGGCTGAGCGATATAACCTTATTTACCTACAAGTTTTTAAAACGGAGATAGTATGTTCTAACTTCGAACCCCGGCTCGCACCCCCGGGTCGTTGGAAGACCGTGAAGGCAATCGCTTTAGTAAAAACTAATGTTACCTGTAGGTACTATACCTGATCTAGCTCAACTCTCAGGGATTTTTGCCAACTGGATTCCGGTTTCGGGCTTAGGATATATTCGAAAAAGCGCTATAGCAAAGGAGGAGTTAAACTTAGTGACCACCCATCAGCCAATCTTCAATGTCAATCCGCCAATCCGCGACGTCAGCCTATACATATAGGCCTAGCTGTATGTATTTATTGGCCACAGCTATATATATAAAGGTTGAACACGCCAAAACTTGGGCACGTAAAATTTGTTTTTAAACCAGTTTGTAAATAAATAACTTCATTATGAATAGGTACCACATTTAATGACAATTTTAATGACTTCTAAAATCACATTTTTAATTTTAATCTAGACACACGGCAGTGTGTCCGCCAAGTTTGAGCAAAAAAAACAACACACCGGCCGTGGGTTATATTACACGAACCATTTCGGGCCAATTTCGACCACCCTATAACTCAAAACATATTTTATCTACGCATATGAAATTTCGAGTGTCTGTTGACATCCCCTTAATTGTCTAGAATACAAAATTTCATTATTCTACCTATAGCAGTTCTTGAGATATTGACGTCAGAAAATCGCTATTTTTACTATACACTCACTCACTGACTCACTGACTCATCAAAAACCTAGACCACTTCCAACGGTCGTACTGACTTGAAATTTGGCATGGAGATAGGTCTTAAGGTCAAAGTAAAGGGAAAAATCTGAAAACGGCCAAGTGTGAGTCAGTTTTAAAAATAGCGAAGGTGTAACTTTGTTCTACTATGAAGTCAAAATGAACTAAATGGGTCTATCTTCCAATGGTCGTACCGACCTGAAATTTGGCTCGAAGGTTTGTCTTTAGGTCGAAATAAAGTAAAAATCTGAAAACGGCCAAGTGTGAGTCAGTTTCGAAAACAACGAATGGGTAATTTTGTTCTACTATAAGTAGGTATGGAGTGGAAATGAGATAAGACTTATTTAAATTTAGATACATACCAATTTAAGACAATACATGTTTGTCTTAAAGACAAGAACAATAAAATTGTTCACCACTCTGTGTGTGTCTGTTGCGGGAACCGAACCCACGATTTACGAAGTGAAAAGCAGGTCACTAGGTACACTAGGTGCGCTAAATCAGTCAAACAAAAATGAAAAGACAATTTTTTCTCGCATAGTCTAAATAATTTCTAATTTTACAACTAATAAAATCGCAGATTCAAGAACATGGAAATCATATATACTCTAAGATGGAATTATATATACTACTGCCCATCTCACCCTCCGATACGCCACGGGATGAGATGGTATGGTGCACTTCTAGGGCTACATAATAGGCCACCAATTATAAAACCTACTGGTAGGTAGGTATTACCAAGTTATTAATTATCTATGTAGGTAGCGTACTTACAAACAGAATAAAGTACGTTATTGATGTATGTAATTATATGTAAGTAGGTACATTTTATAGGTGTAGGGAGCCAGTTTATTTGTAAAAATCACCTATAAATAAATAGTAAAATAGAATTAGACGCTTAGTATAAAGGGTTATAGTATAAAGTACATACCTAAGTGGAATGAGACATTTCCTAAAGCAAAAGTGATAAAAAAATAATAAAGAACCTACACCTAACAAAAATAAATGAAATCCCATCAAAAACATAAATGTAAAAGGCTGCCAAGTTCGATACTATGGGAATGCTTCGCCTATAAAAGAAGTGAGATCTGAATAAGTACCAACCAAGTTCCATAAAAATACCTCAAATCATAAATAGTTATAGGAATGCACGCTTGATTTCCAGCAGTTTTTAAGGTACATTTTGAATAAGTATCACGTTACATAGAAATACCTAAAATTATAATAGTCAGAGAAACGCACACCGGTTTTTTTAGCAATTTCCTGATAACATTTATTATTTTCAGTACTTTTTAATGATGTAACTTGGCAAGTTTTAATAGAAAATTATATACTTGACACATTGCAGTCCAAAGGTGTCGATTTATTGCATTGAAAAGGTGTGTGGTGTGTGAAAACTTGCCAAGTAACATCATTAAAAAGTACTGAAAATAATAAATGTTATCAGGAAACTGCTAAAAAAACCGGTGTGCGTTTCTCTGACTATTATAATTTTAGGTATTTCTATGTAACGTGATACTTATTCAAAATGTACCTTAAAAACTGCTGGAAATCAAGTGTGCATTCCTATAACTATTTATGATTTGAGGTATTTTTATGGAACTTGGTACTTATTCAGATCTCACTTCTTATATAGGCGAAGCATTCCCATAGTATCGAACTTGGCAGCCTTTCACATTTATGTTTTTGATGGGTTAATGTTTACACAGTAAGCCATAGATCGAACTTTTCTACGCACACGGGTCATAAGACTTTGCACGCATTCTTTAGAAATGATTTTTGTCGCCCAGGTCCATATTTTTTGTAGATCAGGGACCGATTTTACTTCTCCGCCTTTCTTTTTTAGAATTCCTTTCATAATACTCCAGTACTCTTCAACAGGCCGCAGTTCTGGACTATTTGGCGGATTGCATATTTTGGGTACCACCATGATCCTGTTAGCGTTGCATCATTCCATAACTGATTTTGCGTATGGCAACTGGCTAGATCTGGCCAAAACAGCGGTAATGAGGCATGCTGTCTTATAAAAGGCAGCAAATGCTTCTGTAAAAGATCTTTCCGATAAATATCGCCATTTATTGTACCAGTGGTGATAAAAGAGCGACTTCTTTTACCACAGCTACATATTGCCCGCCAAAGAAGGTATTTTTTTGGAAATTGCCCTCGTTTTTTTAATTCAAAATCTTCATGAGTATCTGTCCGAGATTTGCTAGTATAAAACTCTTGACCAGATATTTGTTTAAAATCCGCTTTTGTGTACGTCTCGTCGTCCATCACCGCGCATTCAAATTTTGTAAGAAAATCTTCATAGAGTTGTCGCGACCGTATCTATGCGGATAAGTTCTGTTTTGAGTCTCGATCTGGTGCGGCCTGGTCTTTATAACTCCTTAGTCCTGCCCTGTTTCACTTTTTGTACATAGGACTGAGACATTTTCACTTTTTTAACATCATCACGAGATGAAATCGTATGATTTGAGGCAAAAATCCTTAAAATACTCTTTCCTTTTTCTTATTCTTGACTCCCTGCAACCCACCACTTCCTGGCTTTCTATCTATTGTCAAACGTTCACGGAAACTTTTTAATACTTACGTGACCAACCGTATATTGTGGATATTTCAGCCTTTTCGCGATATCTCTGTAGCTTAACATGGGATTTTTTTACATGTTCGTGCAAAATGCGTTCACGTTTTTAATGTTGTACGCTCGACATTTTGTCAGCGAATAAATAAAAGAAAATAAAACTATCATCATTTTATAGCCCAGTTACCTGTGAGAAAATTGTTGTTTAAAAAGTTTGAATATCTCCATTCTTCGAATAACTAATAGCTATTTTTACATGCCCAGGTTTTGGCGTGTTCAACCTTTATATACTCAAATCGATTGATCTACAAGCATTTACGTGAAGTTCAACTTCATGTTTGAATAATTACGTATATTTTTAATTCAAATCTAAAATCACCTTTCAGATACGGCTGCGACGAGATGGGATCAGCGACGGTATCTCTCCGAGAATGCGCCAAAGCACCAACGCAGCTACGCCTGGCCCTATCAGGGTCGACCAGCGGCGAACCTACTGGCCCTAGACTCCTGCTGGCCCTCTGCTACAGTACCAAGAAGAGAGCGCTGGTGGTGACGGTGTGCAGGGCCGCGGAGTTACCGGCGCAGGACAGCAACGGATACTCGGACCCTTTTGTGAAGTTGTAAGTGTATCTCTCTCTTTAGCATCTCAAACACTGTGCCAAAGTACCCACACAGCTACCCATGGCAATCGTAGGGTCCACTAGCTGTGAACCTACTGGCCCTAGATTCCTGCTGGCTCTCTGCTACAGTACCAAGAAGAGAGCGCTTGTGGTGACGGTGTGCAGGACCGCGGAGTTACCGGCGCAGGACAGCAACGGATACTCGGACCCTTTAGTGAAGTTGTAAGTGCATCTCAAACACTGTGCCAAAGTACCCACACAGATAGCCATGGCAATCGTAGGGTCCACTAGCTGTGAACCTACTGGCCCTAGATTCCTGTTGGTTCTCTTCTACAGTACCAAGAAGAGAGCGCTTGTGGTGACGGTGTGCAGGGCCGCAGAGAGACCGGCGCAGGACAGCAACGGATACTCGGACCCTTTTGTGAAGTTGTAAGTGTATCTCTCTCTTTAGCATCTCAAACACTGTGCCAAGGTACCCACACAGCTACCCATGACAATCGTAGGGTCCACTAGCTGTGAACATATTGGTCCTAGACTCCTGCTAGCTCTCTGCTACAGTACCAAGAAGAGAGCGCTGGTGGTGACAGTGTGCAGGGCCGCGGAATTACCGGCGCAGGACAGCAACGGATACTCGGACCCTTTTGTGAAGTTGTAAGTGTATCTCTCTCTTTAGCATCTCAAACACTGTGCCAAGGTACCCACACAGCTACCCATGGCAATCTTAGAGTCCACTAGCTGTGAACCTACTGGCCCTAGGCAGCGCCGGCCCAAGCCCTCGATCAGGGTAGAGCGAAATCGGGTTTTGGCGCCCTTCGTTAGTAATGAAAATGAAATAACGTTCTTCAAAATCAACGTTTATACCACACAACCACAGCCATTAAACATTTTGTAAAATTAGTGCTTGGTACTCGATACAAATTACAATCATTTGAAAATGTACATCAACTTTCTTGAACCTTAAAACATACGAAGAAACTTTGTTGAAGCGCATTAGAGTCTGTCCTATCTGAGCTAAGGCTGCGTTTTCACCAGAGATGATCCGACCGAGGATTGATAGAAGCCTGATGGCTTTATTTCGCGCCTTTCAAGATCAAATACAGCGATTTAAAAAACATGCTAACATTATAAATGTGAAAATGTGTCTGTCTGTCTGTTACCTCTTCACGCTTAAACCGCTGAACCGATTTAGATGAAATCTGGTATGAAGATAGTTTGAGTCCCGGGGCCATCCCCATAGGTTGGTTTTTATCACAGAAATTATCGCTTAAGGGGGTGGATATTTGTATAACATTGTTACTCACTGTTGAGTTAACATAACATATGCGCTAAATTAATATTTTGTATTCAATTTTAACCAAGCGTTTTATTCATTCCTTATGGCGAATGTTAATCCCACAAAGATGGAGTCGTGGCAAAACTGGTAAAAGCTAGTAGATAATAAAATGTAATCCTGATAAACCCAATCCCTTCGAAAATTATAAAGAACGTAACTGTTTCGGCGCCTTTAGGAGTCTATATTTCGCGCCTTTTAAAATCAAAAGCAGCGATTTAAAAATGAATAATAAAATGTAATCCTGATAAACCCAATCCTTTAGAAAATTATAAAGAACGTAATTTTTTCGGCGCCTTTAGGAGTCTATATTTCTCGCTTTTTAAAATCAAAGGCAGCGATTTAAAAATAAATAGTAAAATGTAATCCTGATAAACCCAATACCTTAGAAAATTATAAAGGACGTAACTGTTTCGGCGCCTGTAGGAGTCTATATTTTGCGCCTTTGAAAATCAAAAGCAGCGATTTAAAAATGAATAATAAAATGTAATCCTGATAAACCCAATCCTTTAGAAAATTATAAAGAACGTAATTTTTTCGTCGCCTTTAGGAGTCTATATTTAAGTTTTGGGGGCAAAGCTATGCATATAATATAAGGAAAGCTTTCATTGCCCAAAAACATGCCATTAAAACCATGGTCGGTATCCCGCCATGGCAGTCGTGCAGAGAATATTTCGGCAGACTAAAAATTCTAACGGTACCGTGTCTCTACATTCTCGTTTTACTGACTGGCGTAGTTAAGCATCCAGAAAGATACGAGACTGAGGAACAAAGGGTCACCAGACACAATACTCGTAGGAAGGACCTGAAGTACTCAATTTGAGCCTAATTTCCAAACCATACATCACTGTGTGCGATATCAAGCCGTAAAACTATACAATTGCTTGCCTAAAGAGTATAAGACGATAGATAATGTAGATACATTCAAATACCGATTAAGGGACTTTTTATTACGGAAATGTTATTACCATGTTGACGAATTCATTAGTGATGCACGCTTTTTAGATGTTTAATGTAATTTTACTGACATTTATTATAATTATCAATTTCATTGTTATATCGTATTAAATTAATTAATTAATTTATATTTTAAGTTAATGCATGTTATTTTAAGTTAATGCAAGTTAATTGTAATTTTAGATTTATTTCCGACAAGAATTTCGCGCCTTTAAAAATCATTAGCAGCGATTTAAAAATAAATAGTAAAATGTAGTTCTGATAAACCCAATCACTCAGAAAATTATAAAGAACGTAACTTTTTCGGCGCCTTTATCAAGTCTTTATTTTGCGCCTTTTAAAATCAAAAGCAGCTATTTAAAAATAAATAATAAAATGTAATCCTGATAAACCCAATCCTTTAGAGAATTATAAAGAACGTAACTTTTTCGGCGCCTTTATCAGTCTATATTTCGCGCCTTTTAAAATCAAAAGCAGGGATTTCAAAATAAATAATAAAATGTAATCCTGATAAACCCAATCGCTTAGAAAATGATAAAGAACGTAACTTTTTAGGCGCCTTTATTTCGCAACTTTCAACATTAAAAACAACGCCTAAATTTTAATTATAACGTTGTAAGTTAATTACAACGTGGAACTCTAAGTGTACATATTTTGCGCCCGCGCCGCACTCATGTTTTTAAAACTATTTTTTTTCCTCATTTGCCATTTTGGCGCCCCCCTTGCCATCCGGCGCCTAGAGCGGCCGCTCCACTCGCTCTACCCTAGATCCGGTCCTGGCCCTAGGCTCCTGCTGGCTCTCTGCTATAATACCAAGAAGAGAGCGCTGGTGGTGACGGTGTGCAGGGCCGCAGAGTTACCGGCGCAGGACAACAACGGATACTCGGACCCTTTTGTGAAGTTGTAAGTGTATCTCTCCCTTTAGCATCTCAAACACTGTGCCAAAGTACCCACACAGCTACCCATGGCAATCTTAGGGTCCACTAGCTGTGAACATACTGGCCCTAGACTCCTGCTAGCTCTCTGCTACAGTACCAAGAAGAGAGCGCTGGTGGTGACAGTGTGCAGGGCCGCGGAGTTACCGGCGCAGGACAGCAACGGATACTCGGACCCTTTAATGAAGTGTATTTCTCCCGTTAGCAACTATGTCTAGCACTCCCCCCACGATCAAGTAGTAGCAAACCCTCAGGACTCAGGCTCCTGCTAACTCTCTGCTACCAAGAAGAGAGTGTTGGTCGTAATGGTAGGTGGGATGGTTATCCTTTAAGCATTTCAGAGATTGTCCACAAAATACTTAAGTAACTTTGCTCCGAACGACATGGATTCCTCTATGATTAATGTGAACATTTGTGGTATTAGCAATAAAATTCCCTTTAATTTTTTCAGACACCTGGACCCCGACCCATATCACAAGAAGCACAAAACCTCCATCAAATGGCGTAACTTAAACCCGGTTTGGAACGAAGAGATTCTCTTCGAAACCCGACCCACGGAATTGTCCCGACAAAACCTGACACTGACGGTTTGGGACAAGGATTATGGGAAACCCAACGATTTCCTCGGTAGCCTGGTGTTGGGTGCTAGTAGTAAAGGGAGAAGGTTGAAGCATTGGATGGACTGTATTAAATTTCCTGATCATAGACATGAACAGTGGCATTCGTTGACCGATACGCAACATCTATAGGCTGGTTTGAGAAAGCTATGATAAATTTGTACCAGTATCATGTACAACGGATGGGATCCCAATAGATGGAAACGTTTCCCAAATTGTTTCATTTGCCAAACTGTGTCATTTGGCATAGGTTCTGCATTTTTTTCTGAAACTGTAAACTTTTCAGGGTTTGTTTTATAATCATCGTGTATATAGAACCATACTTATAGGTTAGGTTAGGTTTATTTTATAACAATCCTGAAATTCTTATATTTTCAGAAAAAAATGCAGTATGCCAAATGACACAGTTGGCAAATGAAACAGTTTGGGAAACGTTATTCGGCGAAAAGGTAGAGAACCATAACGGATACCTATACAACAAATAAATGTGCGAACTAATGCAGTTTTAAAAATTGTTACAAACTAAACAAGATTTAACCGCATTTATAATTTAAAGAATTACCTGCGTCGTTTTGAGTACGGCGTTGTTCCCATGACTATGGGACTCATTGAGCTTTAAAGTTCCATTATTTTATAGTACTTATACCTATTTATCTTAATCGTATGTTGTGTACTTTAGGTAGGGCAGATACAGAGAGTTTGTTTATTCAGACGTCCGTCATTTTGTGTCAATAGAGAATTTTCGAACGAGCGGAGCGTAAGCGAAGCGAACTTCATAGCTAGTGCGACGTCTCAGCGTTTCGATGGCTTTTTGATTTTGAGAGTATGTTCCGCGATATCTTTAGTAACGTTGTTCTCATCTTTATAAAATTTGTTGGGGTTGCAGCAGATAGGTTCTTTATGGATACCTACATATAATTTGAGAGTTCCGGTAGGTGTGAAAGCAAGCCATACATTTTTATAAATTTTTGCTTCCCCGGCACCGGCACGGCCCCGGCGCCGGCGTCGGTGCCGGTGCCGGTGCCGGGCCGGCTAATGGAAAAACACCCTTCGTATATGAGCAGAATCGATCAATTATTAGTGGAGCTAGAAGGCGAAAAAATATCTTCATAAGGGTCTTGTTATATTGGTCAACTCGTTTGCAAGTAAATAACGAGTTCTCAGTTCGAGGCGGACTACTAGTTATTATGTACTGAGTGTTTGATTATATATCATAATTACTATATTTATATGAATTTCCGCTGTTAATATTCTGACATTAGATCTGTTTTTTTGTGAAATGTTAGAAAAAAGCCCAGGAGCCACTTTTGGCCACTTTTTTCATGGTTCCTGACAACTGAATGACAAATGACAACTGACAGTGCCATCTGTGCTGCCATAATCGAACGAGCAGAGCAAAGCAAGTTCTTACAAATAACTCCTGGCTAGTGGGACGTCTCGGCATTTCGATGGCTTTATTGATTTTAAGAGTTTGTTACGCGATAAGTAGTAACGCTTTTCTGATCTTCATGAAATTTGTTGGGGTTATTGTAGCAGAGATACATATAATTTTAGAGTTCGTATATGAGCAGGATCGACCAAGGGGTCATTTAGCTAGAAGGCGCGAAAAAATCATCATAAGGGTCTTCTTATACTGGTCATTCGTTTGCAAGTAAATCGTGAGTTCTGAGTTCGAGGCGGACTACTGGTGTTATATCTGCAAAACTATCAAGAAAAGTTTTAAGGCTTTGTGATGAGGTTCGTTTAAGCGGTTTTTAATAGAAAAAAACGGGATTTTGTTTATTAACGCATTTTTTAATGCGAACGCTAAGTTCTCAGTGCATCAATTATGCATAAGTATATAAAAACGTACATACTGAAGTAGTAGGTAATTGTCTAATTGTATGAACGTTGTATCATTGTTGAAATAAATGGTTCGTATTTTTGTATTTAATTGTGCCAAATTACATTTTAGATGAGATGATATAATCATGTTGTTATAAAATGATTGTTTTAGATAAATGGAGGACTGCCTTTACATTGTATACCTATCTTAACGTTAATCATGAATCGTGAAATAAAGATTTCAACCTATGGTTTATTTTATTTTCTTGCCTCATCATTTCTCATAGACATGCCATTATATGTATCACGATATGTATATAGACTCCGTGTCCTTTCTACAGACAGACAATTTGTCAAATAATCTGACATTACCTTTTAAAGGAACACTTTTGCCCTAGTTTATGTAAGTAGTGTAAATACCTACTTTAATAATTACCTTTACTCCTTTTTTGTAAGACGCTCCACACACTTGATCTGATTTGAATGGGGAAGGCCCCGAAGGCCGGTGAAAACTTTTTATAGAGGGCGCTGTTCCAGATTCCATACAACAAGAGAAAGAGACAAAAGATGAATGGTCCTTAACAATGTACTAAAACTATACTCAATCCCCACTTGATTTTACTAACATTGTCATTGTGACCCTTTGAAATACTTTGAATTAATATTCAAACATCTAATGATGTCTATATTTTTATCGAACGAGCGAGGTAAGCGAAGTGAAGTTCTTACAAACAACTTCGGCTACTGGGACGTCTCGACATTTCGATGGCTTTTTGATTTTGAGGGTTTGTTCCGCGATAACTTTAGTAACGGTTTTCTGATATTTATGAGAAATTGTTGGGGTTGTAGCAGAGATTCATATAATTTGAGAGTTCGTGTATGAGCAGTATCGATCAAGGGGTTGTGGAGCTAGAGGGCGACAAAACATCTTCAGAAGGGTCTTGTTGTATTGGTCTACTCGTTTGCAAGTAAATTGCGAGTTTTCAGTTCGAGGCGGACTACTAGTAATAAATAAAGTGACTTGGCAATCGCACAGGACAAATAAACCTTCTAATAATTGAAATAAGTTTTTTTTTGTCACAGTTACTTATTGGTTAATTTATAAATCAAGTTTAATATTATCCATTTCACTCGTATTTCGGTAAACAACAATAATTAATAATCACATTATCCAATGATATATGTAATACCCATTGATAGGCTAGCGCTATACATTACATGCGTATATTTAGCCGTACGATTGCCAAATCACAATGACATGTTAGTAAAATCCATTGAGTGGGGATTGATTTCTATGGACACCGGCTGGTTTTACATTTGATCTCAATACTTTTTGCATTAGGAGAACTGCGTTGTGAGACTGGCATTTTTATACAACGACGGTGGCAAACAAGCATACGACCCGGCCCGCGTGAAAGTATGCAGTTACCGTACCTACCTGCAACCCCAGAGAATTCGCATGCGCATTGCATTTTTGTACATGTAATGTTTTTGATGGGATAAACCTTATGTTAAAATTGTATTATAAATATCTTATAGTATAGTTTCCGAGCAAAATGGCTGTGACGTACGGACGGATGGACGGACGGACAGACGGACGTGACGAAACTATAACGGTACCGTTTTTGCCATTTTGGCTACGGAACCCTTAAAAAAAGGGCCTGACATTTTGACAATTCATAACAGTTAAGAGGTCCATACTCGGCGCAATTTAGGACGCCAAAATCGCCGGCGATTTCGATACGTTGCCATTCATTCCAGCGTTTCGTTTTCCAATAATAAATAATTTTACTATCTATTTCTTTTATCTCATATAACTTATATGAATAATATAAATAATAACTCAGCAGAATTCATAAATACTTTCGTAACCATTTTATTAACACCAATCCTTAATTATTTTTGGACGCTTCATATTATGGAACCAGTTCACGATGCAAAAACGAAACTCAAACTCGTCAAAGTTGTTTTGTGAACTTTTCTGACATGTGAAACTGTAAAATCTGTAAATCGTATTACACAAAAGAAAGCGTAAAAACGCAATAATTATCGAATAAGTTAGTTAGTAATGTTTTAAATTAACCTTTAGTCAATATGGCATTCTTATGTCCAGTGAGAATACGACGGGGGAAGAAAAAGAAATGTGAGTACTTAATGGAGCTTTCATCGTGGGAACTTTATGTCAATGACCTCCAACTTTCTACATATAAATGTAAAACTAGTAATTTTGCCTTGTTTCTTATGCCTACTCTAAATACGGGTTTAAGAGTAATTAGTCTCAACCTGTAACTTGTTTATTCTTTTTGAAAGTAACTTAAAGCTTTTATGGTAAAGCTTCAAGCTGCATCCTTATCAGTATTATTTCTTTCTTTATATTATTGGGCAGGTTTTAATCTGTATTTTCAAAGCCATATTTGTTAATGAAAGAAAAAACTTAAAGCAAAGGAATTTATATACAGCCAATTTTTTTATAGCAAGCAGTGGAGACTCAGACAAGGATTTATCCAGACCAGGCTCAGGGCTCAGCCCTGGAATGGGCCGGATCACTGGATCAGCCAGTATTGAGACCTTAGTGAGAGTTGGAATAGAGAAAGAACATGGTCTGAGTCCTGATTCTAAAATGGTGGTGCTGCATGATTTTGCACCCTGTGTTGATGATGAGTTAGAGGTAATTCCACACACATGTAAACACATAATTATGATAGTTTAACTTTCTGCTGCTCGTAAATCAAAGAATGCCAAGATAAATGTAACTTTGATTTAAACAAAATGTTATATATTTACAGGTCAAACGCGGTCAAATAGTAAATGTATTATACAGAGAGAACGACTGGGTGTATGTGATAGTGGCGGAGTCACGGAGAGAGGGGTTTATACCTCATTCATACTGTGCACCCTGCGAGCACCATGATTTGAAGAAGAAATTACCGAGGAGCAGATCTCCTGCTGACATAGCACACAGAGATGTTTCACAGTAAGTTATAGTCTGTAGCAGGGATGTTACAGAGCTCCGGTTCCAGTTCCGTTAGGTCGGAACTTCCGATTGGTTTTAAACATCCGCTTTGGTTCCGGTTCTGTTACTTTCAAAACAGAAGTTATATCGGATGTCATAGCAACGCAGCGGGGGGAAATGAGCGGCGTACATCAAAAACAAACAGGGCATTTGCTCATGTCCCCTCTTGCCATCTGCTGCTATCACTGTGGCTCCGATTCTGGTTCCGCTACCGTTTTCGGTTCCGATTCCGTTTCTGGTTCCGATGAACCAAATTTAAAACATCTGATACCGCTTTCGGTTCCGATAAAACCACATCTGTTACATCCCTGGTCTGTAGTTATAGTCTTATAATGGGGAAGGCAACTGTAAAAGTGACATCTCCAACATTGATCCTTAGAAAAGCTAATTTGTATGACGCAAAGTAGCTTTTATTTATTTTCGCCAAAATGTTTTGTCTCAAATTGCTCAGAAATTGAAGTGCACCATATTCTGAAATACACTAAAATTAAAATGCTGTAGATTAACGTCATAGGGAAGGTTTTTGCCTAAGAAAAGCTTTTTGGCTGCATACTCGTTAAGGACCATTCATCTTCTGTCTGTTTTTCTCATTGTATGTTTCTCTTTCTCTTATTGTATGGAATCTGGAACAGCACCCTCTACGATAAGTTTTCACGCCTTCCCCATTAATTAAATAAATATTATGGGACAATCTACACAAATAAATTTAGTCCAACAGTAAGCTACAAGCGGGTCCTACACACGGGCTAACATCCAATCTAAAAGACGCAGTTATGCGATAGAGGGCGTAAGAGATATCACAATCTTGTTCGGCCGTATAGCTACGTCCTTTAGATTGACCAACGTTGGCCCGATGTGTAGAGTGGGCATAATAACGCTAGTGTTGTGGGTACTAGGCTCCGATATATATAATAGATCAGGGGTTCCCAACCTTTTACTCTATTCGCCTCATCCAACGTAATGCTAAAACACTACACACACACACAGAAATTGGGATTGGAAGAAAGAAAGTACCGCCAGGGGGGTTTCACTACGCAGTTTAGGTACATTTGGCCGGCGCGCCTCCTGGGCAGGCGTATGGCAGTGGGCTGCCGCCCGGCTCGCAAGATAGTCGTGTCACGTGGCGCTTGCGCAAAATTGAAAATACACAATGGCTTCGAAACCTAAATCTCGATCTAATCCGTATAAAAGATGTCTTTACGGATGTCTGAATAAACGGAAGAACAAGGAAGCAGAAAAAACATTCTTAAATTCCGGACGATATTGAAAGGTCCCGAAGTCCTTACTTAGTAAAGTTAAAATAAACATCCTAAATTTATTGAATATTGGTTTCCCAGAAACAATATTAGGTATTGACCGACATATTTTCAATGGATTACGGCTGTGGCATACCTACTTCCGTGAGAATCACATAATCTCTATAAAAATCTCCGGATAAAAAATTCATGTTTACAGAATCAACGTTTGTAATTCCTAAATATTTATCTTCAAATTAATAAATCAGTATAGGTACAAAAACTTGTGAAGTGACATCCCCATGCCGACGCTCACAGCTCGGTCATAAAACTGTGGCGCCCAAAGAAGATTCACGGTTCGTGCGCGGTTATAAGTTTCAATTTTGCTTGCAGGCGGCGAGTATAGGTATAATTTTATACCTAAATCTGACTTTTGTGAAGGAGTGAATTTTCTGTACGGTAGTACTATTAGTTATTCTGTGGTACCGCCCAGGTCGTTCTTGCGGTATTATTGTGGGGCCATTGTTTTGGGCTGATTGTTTATCCCTCGTATTATTAGCAAGAACAACTCGTGCGTTACTTTCTTTGACAGTCTTATTACGGTATAAGACTGGCAGGTTACAAATTAAATTTTTACAGATTGTCAGTCTCAGACGGTGCAACAAATGATGGGCACTCAGAGCTGGGCAGCGAGGGTGAGGCGTGTCCGTTCAGCAAAGATCCCTCGGGCAGATATGTGGTGCTATATACATTCACAGCCCGAGATGAGAATGATGTTGATGTGGAACGAGGGGAGTTTGTCACAGGTAAGTTAATTTTTTTTTTTATATGAATCGCTTCGGATATAATAATGATACAATACAATATTTAACTGGCCAAAGCCAAATTATGCGATAGGGTGGACAAAAAAGCAATGAAATGATGACGTTTGCATCACAGACTACACAGACACCTCATCATTAAACTTTTACAAGGAGCACGAATTCACCCATAAGCTCAATTTTACTCGTAATTTTCTACGATTCGAACAGCACATCCCAATAGTATTTTACACTATTTATTGTAATTTGATTTTTGTGGATATTTTTAATTCACATAATGATCAAAAACGTTAACTCAACTGAAATAGCGGTCGCGCTCTCATACTAAATTAGTTAGAGAGCGCCTGTGTCTTAGACACACAGGAGTCTAAGGAATAATGTAGCATATTACATTTTGACAGCTGCTTTCCTAATCCTAGCTGTCAAAATGTGATTAATTTAATAATGATTTAAGTAGGTATACCTACTCGTACCTTTATACAATGCCACGGTTCAATTGAGGCTAGGCTCCGCTCGGAAACCCAATCCCAGGCATTGGCGTAGGCACTAGTTTTTACGAAAGTGATTGCCATCTAATCTTCCAACCCAGATGGGAAACTAGGCCCTGCCATCAATAGCCTTCTCTATGGATACCTATGTTCAATCCATACACCATAGACACTTGTCTAAACTGTAAACTTCTAGAGGGGCCAAAACTGAAACCGATTGGAATCCTTTATAATCTGTGGGTTTTCGAACGAGCGGAGCGTAAGCGAAGTTCTTACAAACAACTTCTGGCTACTCTACTGAGACGTCTCGGCATTTTGATGGTTTGATTTTGGGAGTTTTTTCCGCGATAACTTTAGTGACGCTTTTCTGATCTTAATGAAATTTTTAGCATAGATACATATAATTTGAGAGTTCGACTATGAGCAGGATCGACCAAGGTGTCATGGAGGGTCTTCTTATACTGGTCATCTCGTTGCAAGGAAATCGCGAGTTCTGAGTTCGAGGCGAACTATTAGTTACTTAAGTTTTAATGTTTATTATCAAATGATTGTTCTTATTTAACAGTTTTGAACAGAGAAGACCCAGACTGGTACTGGATCGTGCGAAGTGATGGACAGGAAGGGTTCATTCCTTCTGGATTTGTGTATCCTGCTGTTGTACAAGGTAATCATTATTTTGTAATAAGTCATAATCCTCTTCCTACAGTAAAGTTACCCAGATTGATTGTCTAGAAAATTTCCTGTTGTCTATGGTGGTGTAGTTTTCATTTTAAATTGTTGTTGTTTTTTTTATAACAAATAAAAATAATAATTGTAAAAACACATCATAACATTTGTACAAAGGCGAACTTATCCCTTTAGGGATCTCTTCCAGTTAACTTTTGAGTAGTTTGTAAATTGTCTATGCTATCTATATTGTCAACTAGTAAGTCACTACTGAATGTAATAAAAACCTCCTCCACAGTCCACACACGCAATTTTGCTGCCAAAACGACACAATTAAGATGCCTAATCGGTGAACAACAACATCAGCTTTCCTAGATGTGAGATTTTTTAAATTTACAGCAAATCAGCAAGACAACCCGCAACCACCTCCGCAACATTCTCCCCCCGCCAACCCGAACAGTACCGTGGTGTCAGCGAGCACAAACAACACGCACAACGACGGACGCTACCACGGCACGGAGCTAGTCATGCTGTACGATTATAAGGTAACAAACCAGCAAGACAACCCGCAACATTTCCCCCCCGCCAACCCGAACAGTACCGTGGTGTCAGCGAGCACAAACAACACGCACAACGACGGACGCTACCACGGCTCGGAGCTAGTCATGCTGTACGATTATAAGGTAACAAACCAGCAAGACAACCCGCAACATTCTCCCCCCGCCAACCCGAACAGTACCGTGGTGTCAGCGAGCTCTAACAACACGCACAACGACGGACGCTACCACGGCACGGAGCTAGTCATGCTGTACGATTATAAGGTAACAAACCAGCAACACAACCCGCAACATTCTCCCCCCGCCAACCCGAACAGTACCGTGGTGTCAGCTAGTACTAACAATTCGCACAACGACGGACGCTACCTCGCCACGGAGCTAGTCATGCTGTACGATTATAAGGTAACAAACCAGCAACCAGCAAGACAACCCGCAACATTTCCCCCCGCCAACCCGAACAGTTCCGTTGGTGTCAGCCAGCACTAACAACAAGCACAACGACGGACGCTACCACGGCACGGAGCTAGTCATGCTGTACGATTATAAGGTAACAAACCAGCAACCAGCAAGACAACCCGCAACATTTCCCCCCGCCAACCCGAACAGTTCCGTTGGTGTCAGCCAGCACTAACAACAAGCACAACGACGGACGCTACCACGGCACGGAGCTAGTCATGCTGTACGATTATAAGGTAACAAACCAGCAAGACAACCCGCAACATTCTCCCCCCGCCAACCCGAACAGTACCGTGATGTTAGCGAGCACTAACAACACGCAGCCAGCTAAATCAAAGGTGCATATGAAGAAACATTTATTCATGACAATTACAAAAAACATAATAAACAATAACATATACAAACCGAAACATTAATTGCCACAAAATGGTCGCAACTCAGCGTTAAATGCCGGCAGGGCCAGCGCTGGTCTTCCGTTGCAACCATTTGACGACACGGCGCATTGACGCCACGATCACATCCCCAAAGTAAGAATATCCTAATTAAAACAAGAAAAAAAAAACAATAAAAAACAGGAAAAATTTATAAACATAAACACAAAAACAATTTAAAACTTCGGACGTATCCTAATTCCGTCCTATGGAAGCCGCTTTAATACGGTCTACAGATTGACTGACATAATCGCGCGACAAAATGCCACGTGTGTAGAGCCCGATATGACGTGTGATATGAAGTCCCCGCTTTAGCTCGTGCAAGAGGGAAGGCCTGTGCCCAGCAGTGGGTAGTATATAGGCTACATATTGAACGAATCCCATGTTTCCTTCCAGGCACAGGCGCCTGACGACCTGTCGGTGAAGCGTGGCGAGTGGGTGTACGCGGACCTGACTCAGCAGACGGTGGAGGGCTGGCTGTGGGCGCACGCGCCCAAGTCGCGCCGCTCCGGGTTCATCCCCACCGCCTACGCGCGCGCCCCACACACCACGTCGCTGTGACACCACCACCACACACCTGCCAGGCGCCGGACCACCTGTCGGTGAAGCGTGGCGAGTGAGTGTACGCCGACCTGACGCAGCAGACGGTGGAGGGCTGGTTGTCGCGCCGCTCCGTACACACCACGTTGCTGTGACACCACACACCTGCCAGGCAGTTAATATCGGTTGATTAACAGACTGCGTACGACAACCTCCCTTGTCACATATCTTTATGGCTTCTTTTTTGGCATTCGACTGGTATTAGCGACAAAATCCAAAAACAACGTTTTAAACAGGTTATGGTCCTAATAACATGAGCCATCTTAAAACTGAGTTTAAAAAAATCTGGTCTGGTCCTAGTATATAAGCGTCAAAGGCGATTTTTTTGTGCCACCGTATTAATTAATTATTTTATGTTAACTACTATAAAATGCAACTTAGCCTTCTATACTATGAGTCATATTTGGACACATGTAAAAATAGGTAAATCGTCTTCCATTCCAATCAATTTGTAAACATTATGTTTAGGTAGTTTAAAACATCCGTCCAAAATTGACTGAATCTCATATTACGCTTTATATTTTAACGTTTTTTAAACATAATTATAAGGGTTTCTATGATATCATTTTGAAATAAAATAATCAGATATGTAACGATATTTTATTTACTACCACATAATCTATCTATTAATTGAATATTATTCCAAATCAGAAATCAGATTCTTCTTCTTTTTCTTAGCCTGTTGTTTAATTTCATCCTTGATTGTCCATTCTTTTAATTGTTCTTCCACTCTCTTGATGTCCTGTTCGGAAACAGTTATATCAAGTTGCAAGTCCATCTGTTCACTCCTGATAAACTGTAGGGCTTCAAGTTTTTCCTTGAGAAAGGGTCCCTGTTGGCTCTCAAGCAGGTTTCGGTAGTTGGAAAGTTTTTCATTGCGAATGTCATCGCAATGCATTTCTGTTAATCTTCTTAGGGATTCCTTGCGAGACAGCTTGTGATGAGACCTGAAAATAATATAAATTTAAAAAAAAATTGTGTTATCTTTTCCATAGACTTAGAATATATTAGACAAAAAGACTCAAAGGAGATCGTCAATTCTGGGCCCACTTTGGATGAGCCCGTATAAGGTTTGCACTTATTTTTTAAGCAAATTTTAATACCCATTTCACTACGAAACTAGACAAAATATTGCAAGAGGATGAAACGGGAGTTAGAAATACAAAATAAGAAGTAATTTCGTTGATCTTTCTGCAATCCAAATAGTGCTACAAAAGTCGTTAACGTCCTTACAGCGACATAAGGTTTAATTTCTCCTGGACCTGACTGGATATTTTCTCTAAGGAGCTATGTATTTTTGCTCATTTTGTTTATGGTGAGTACATAAACCGGTATTTATTTTGTGTTATAGAAATCATAAACGAGTACGCTTTTAAATATTGTCCTTATCACATAAATGTTTTCTCAATTTTCCCGTTAGATTTCATGATTCTTTTATGACCGCCCTGAATTAGAAATTAAGCCGATAATTTTGATATTTATTGCATAATTATACGCTCATGCATGATCCGGGTCAAATCGCCTAACAAAATTGACGATCTCCTTTAACAAAAATATGGCAAAGCCAATTCCGGTAACATTCACAACACCTATGGTACAAACAGCAACACTTTTAAATATACATCGGTAGACCTTATTACAAAAGGCATAAGGTCCACCGATGGACAGTTAACAGTGTGGCCGATGGTACCGCGAGTACGTGACTTGTATAACTTGACCTCAGCAATCGTATTTATTACGCTGACTCTCGCAATGTCCTCAGAACGATCGGCGCTCTTCGGTAAAAGACGTAGGTATATGATCCCTTTTATTGTGCCACTTTTTGCGTTCTGTGATTCTCTATGTTAAATAACACTGGCCTACACTGATTTTGGTGCCTAAGATTTTAGACCTGATTTTGGGTATATTCTGTGAGCTGATACGAAAATATCAGTCACATTTTTCACATCAGCTCTCGTTTATGAGAAAGAAGAAAAACACACATTTAAAAAAAATATCAATTTCTTTGGAAATTATACATTAAGAAAAATTTTTTTGAGTGATTTTCTTGAGTGAGATTGTCCTGGGCAATCACGCATAAGTCCCCAGCAATAATCAGCCATCATATGAATATAACCGGAAAAAAATTAAAATAAGAATTGTAGGTAAACCAGAGCTGTCAGCTGACATCTAGTAGCAGCAATAAAGTTTATACCACCTACCTTACCGACTACAAATACAGACAGAGCTGCACCAAACCAATTTTTTTTTGTAGGCCAGTGTAATGTAAGTTTAATGATCTTTTTGATTTAACACTTTCAGTGCCAAGCTCCCTAAATCCTATACAAAATGAACCCGACAGTCGGGTTCTCGCCGCTGAATGTAATAAAAAAATCTAATAGGTTGAGTTAACATCCAAAGAGTGCCGACGGGGCCCTAGTCTAGATCATATATTCTTATGATCAGTATGTCAATGTTAATATGTTGCTAAAACTTTAACTTTCACATAATCTTATACTTAGTTATTGCATGATTCTAAAGTGGGGCATTCCACTCATACAATAGTTTGTTATTAGATCAAAAACAAACATGGAAAAATTAATCAACGCAGTAGGACTCGAACCTTGCATCGATACGCCTTACCTTCACTTAGATGTTGCTTACGGCTGCTGTAAAGCCGATGTAGATCAAAATAAATGCAAAAAGATGACTAAAGGGATTGCAAAATTTCGTCAATTTAGTTACATGAACCCATAGCTTAATTGGTAAAGCGATTGAGCCCCGGTAAGGCTTATCGATGTAAGGTTCAACAAAACCCGTAATATCTCTAAAAAAATATTGCGAATAAATAGAATACAGATCCACTAGGACATGTTAGTTGACTCACCCCTACACGGCCCACCGGCCATAGGGACATTAATGTATACACAAAGTAGGCAAATAAATGATATTCTGATTCGATGTAAAGTTCAAGTCTTCAAGTCCTACTGGGTTATTTGTTCAATGTTTTGTATTTAATCTAATAACAAACTATTTCACATAATCTTAAAATTAAATGTAAAGAAAATATTACATAGTGCCTTTATAAAAACTTACTCTGGGTGTGCCTTGTATTCAATATTTAATTGCTCTAATAGCCACTCGAACTTCTTGTAGTCATATGTGCGTAGATACTTCAACAGTTTCTTCCTTCTGTCTATCAGTTCCTGAACGGTTTTCTGGAAAAAGTGCATTACATTAGATACAATTATCATATCCTAGTATGTCCCGGTTTCTGCCACGGCTCAATTGAACCTGGGGTCCGCTTGGTAACCTAATCCCATGATGTTAGGCACTAGTTAATACAAAAGCAACTGCCATCTGACCTTCCAACACAGAGGGGAAACTAGGCCTTATTGGATTAGGACCGGTTTACTCACGATGTTTTCCTTCACCGAAAAGCGACTGGTAAATTAAATATCAAATGATATTTCGTAGGGTGATTATGCTAGTTTCCCGTCCAGTGCCAGTTTACCGTCCACCTGATTTAAATGCTACTAATATATGGGAAAAACTTTTTAAGGTCACCAAATTTTCTATTTATAGTTTATTCTTTGGTAAATGTTTTCAATTTTAAGCTATAATTTCGGAAAACCTTGAATGCTATCTATAAAAAAGAATGGACGGAAAACTGAAAAAACGTTGACGTAAACTATCACAATGAGTATAATGTGGAATCCACACAAAAAAATCCAAAATGTGGTTGAAAATCCAAAGACTTTAATTGGTCCCTATTGTCTTTGGTCTTGTCTACAAGTTTATTAAATACAGTTATTTGAATTGTATATAGTGACGCATATACAGAGACAAGTTATTTTAAATGATTGCTGCACTATCTGAGAGTTGCTTTGTGCATTTATCCGCATTGTAATAAGTGCCAAATAAACCACAGAACATGATGGAAATGTAAATAAGTATTTTTTAAACTTAATGATTTTTTGCTGAAGGCTAACTAACGCTGTTGTGTGTACACACAAAATTAAAAACTACAAAGTTTCTATTCCCTGCCATTGGTTGTTACTTAATTGTTATTGATACCTACCCAAAGATATATATATACTTAAATAAAAGGTATGCCCACCTTTGCAAGAACATCTCTTGGAAACTTCTCCATAGTAGACTGAAGACAACGAATTCTCGCTGTAAGTTTTGCAACTGAAAAAACATGTGCATTATTTATTTGAGCTATTTAAAATTGATACTTAAGTGTTATACGTCAAAAACAATAAAAGGCTGAGGAACAATTGAAATTGCTCTACATGAGCGAACTAGACAATAAGCGGATCCACACCTGACGCACCGCCTCGCGAGGAAATTGCAGCTCGGCTAGTGTGGGCGTGCCTCGACCGAGGCAAACGCACGCGCGACCGCAATGCCTCGGGCGAGGCACGTCCACACTAGCCGAGCTTCCTCGCGAGGGTGTGGACCCGCCTAATGATTGTTGGGAAATAAATACCTATGACAGTTATGCCCAATAAAGCCAACAAAGAGTTGTTCTGTTCATACATATGTGGAACACTTCAGGGACCAAAAACCACTTCTATAGTTTTAGACAACATATCGGCCAATACAGCCAGGCACACCCATATAATTGCAAGAAGAAACAACAGAGGATGTTGTGTATAAGGTAGAATTCATAATTCAGTGGAGTAATTTTTTTTTTAATGGCTTTTACTCCTCGCCAGTTTTAGCGAGGTGAATTCTGCCAATGTCGAGGTGTATACTTTGATTTTATAAACTTTTAATTATATAAATACAAGCAATGTTGTTTGGTTGAGGCCTTGCTGATTGTAAGGTGATAGCCTCCCTACAAACATGTGGGTGGCTGAGACCCCGGATAACCGTTTGTTCAACTAAAGGGTTGTTACGCGCGCTTTTAGACTAATTTTTCATTAGCTGCACACTTGTTCGTTAGGTCACCGCACAATAAGCTATTAATATTATATTACACACTGAATTACGTAAATGAGCAAAAAACAAAAACTACTCTAAAGACGGCAGCCATCTTGATCTCAAACGGAATTTTTTCTTATGTTTTGTCTGTTTCCAACAAACACAACTGTCAAAGTGACAGATAAGGTCAAAACATAAATTAACTAATTGAGACCTGAGAGATATTTATGAATAAGGGGGTTACTTAGTACTAAAGGCATATTGGAGGCCTGAGACGTTCATGAATGGGTAAGTATTTACTTTTCGTCTCGGCAGTGTTGTCATCATATGCATGTCTCCTGACTCTCTCCACGAGTTCCTGCTTAACTAATTCATTATACTTCTTATTTCCTAAGAAAGCTGCTGAGAATATTTTGTTCACTGATTCTGGAGCACTGAAAAAATGTTAAAATGGTTTAGATTAAATTATAAATCATACTCTAGAGGGTCTCACAGTCTATTTCAGTCCGTTGCGCAATTGCAAGTTTAAAATTTAAACGGCGCCTTATCTTAATCCTTTAAACACCAAGAACCCCTAAAGAGGTCTTGTGTTGTTGTGGCTATCACGCCAACAACCCATAAATGGAGCACTACGAGATTCGTCTTTTTTGATAACGTAACAGTGCTTGGTGTGTGAGCGATCACTTCATTCTTATATGAAAGGTTAACTAGACTATTTAAAATGGATATGTAAGTATGGTGAGGAGGATTGCCTCACAGCACCGTGAGGCAATCCTCCTCACCATCCCTCCCTCCCTCCCCTCTGTACTTACTACCGTGCACCAGGGCGCCGCGGCGCATAGTTTGGGAACCCCTGCTCTAGAGAAATAATAAAATTAAAGTCACTATCCTGTGTCCTGAGCTCGGATACCCTGTGATTTCATTATATTATGTTTATGTGTAACAGGATTCATTTCATTTAATCTATAATTGTTATAAAATAAAAGTTAAAAGTATAATGTTTTAGGTTATGTTGCCTTCAAATTTGTTATATTATAATAAATTAGTCGTAGTAGTAGTGGATAAAGTATACTTACTCTTTAGCTTCTTCGCTTAGAGAATAATCATGGCCTAAAGACATCTCTGAAATCGGCGGGAGACCTTCCAAGTCGCCAGATTTGGCTGGTTTGTAAGCTGGTACATATTCGGGCCTGACCCATTTAAATTTCACTTGGTGTTTTATACTACGCGATTGTATAATCGTAGTTGTAAGGCGACGTAGCATTTTAGTAAATTTTTCTGTTTGGTCTAATAAATATATATTTTCAATAATTTATTATAAAGCTGTATTATGCTAGTCTAGTTCGTCTAAGATGTATTTTGATTGACGGAAAAGTCTTGACAGTATTGACACTGACAGTTGTAATTACCACAGATAATAAAATAATAAGGAAGAAGTAGTGTTGTAACGAATACAACTCGTTAAACGTTATTTAAGCGTTATAAATAACTGTTTTTTTTTGCACTTAGTAATAAATTAAAACGTAGATTGTACTCTCTACCTCAAATAATAAAACTATTGTCAATAACTTAAAAAAAAAAATGTAGTTAGCGATTATTTTTGCAGAAGATCATTATGAATTGTACCAAATTTAAATTGAACATAGTTGTTAGTTGTGGGTTTTTGGGTTATGGGTTGTTTTTTGTATCACAAAAGGAGGCTGCGGAGCGTATACGCTAGGATGATGTGAATTCACTCCCTCAGCGCCGCAGGAGCTCAGGCAGGCGGCGAAGAGTTTATGACGAGACGTCTCGCTGTCTGCAACCGCTTCGTGTCGCTGCGTTCTTGCTTTATTGTATTGCCGTACTAGTGTATACGGTTTACGTACATAGTTAAGGACCATTCATCTCATGTCTCTTTCTCTCATTGGAATCTGGAACAGCGCCCTCTACATGAAGTTTTCACTGGCCTTCCCCATTGGTATATTATACAATCGTGACATAATGAAGAGCTTTTCAGTCGAGTTCAGTCCTTAGGTCACGAAGCTTGCCGAATGGCCTAAGTAAGGTACGAGATTGAAAAACTATTGTATAAGTAACAATACTTTTCCTGTGAGTGCTCAAAATAGGCAATCCGGTAATAATTAAGTTGGACGAATGGCTAACAACTTGCTCCCTCTATACAATTTAGTAACTTTAAATCTCCCGTGGATTGTGGCGGCGGTCGGGGAGGATATAATATTGTATAATAAACGACCCGACGTGGTCGACCCGTTGACCACGAACGCTGTATTGAAACGTCGGGATGTAATTTAAACTCAATACACGCGATAAAATCCGTTTTTAATTGTTTTATTTCATGAATAACTATCGCGGCAACCGAAGACAATATTTGTATAATAAAGTTGGTTTACTGACGATAGTTGAACGTTACAACGTCATAAGAAAATACTGATGGAATGGTTGCATTTTTCAAAAGAAAATTTTAATTTCACTGCACTTCATACTTGACGAAAACATGTAAATGTATTATAGTATAGCAGCTGTCCGCGCGGACGCATCGCTCACTCAAGTAGGAGAGAGACAGATGTCGAACGCTGCCGAACGCGAATGCCGATTGTGCCTCTTTGTCGCTCGTTCTCGCTTGCACTTCAACCCTTAAATGGAACGCCTCAGAGCGAGGTAACGCCGCATGAGTCATGTTTTTTCGTGCGTGCAGCCGGCTCCATCGAATTATAATACGTTGTCACGTCAAAAAATCAATTTCAGCATAGTTTACGGTGCTAAAATATAATCCCCTTATTCATAAACGTCTCTCAGGCCTCAATTAGTTAATGTATGTTTCTAACAACCACGACTGTCAAAGTGACAGATAAGGACAAAACGTAAATTAACTGATTGAGCCCCGAGAGGCGTTTATGAATAAGGGGGTTTGTATGCGACTATCGAAAAGTATGCGCTAGTAGTTCGGTCTACAAAGTCGGCGAGTTGAAAAATATATTTTATCTACACTCACATTGTAAGTCCTCTAAAACGTGTTCAAAAACGGTAGGCATGGCTAGCATTACCACAACCGATTTTACTATGATAAGCTTTTTATCTGTGGCAGTAACGTAATTTTAACTTTACATGCTCAAATATTGTTATGAGTTTTGATAACATAATGTACACCTGCACGCACCCGCGCGACCGCCGGCACAATAGAGTTGGCCATGGCGGTGCAATGGCGGCCATTCTATGGTTTCCGAACACGGCTTTTAGGATAAATAATATGAGTGTAGATAAAGCAGTGTATGCAACTGTACGTAATTAGGCCTTATTACCTAACAGTTACATAAACTACTATTTCCAACTCGGGTGATTTTGATGAAAATTAGATAAGGGATAGCATTACACTCAAAGGAGATGAATTAAAAGTCAAAGATCTTCACCATCCATTTATTGCTTTTCGAGTGCAAACCTCAAACTGGAAAATATTTATATGCAAAAACTTTGTACTAAGTGTACCACTCCACATGACTACATCATAACATTCATAACTAACAAATATTATAGGAAACGAATACATGTTCAATAAAAATAAACAATTAATCTATTATATTTCACATCTGAATAAATTAAATCACATGTTCTAAATATATTAAACTATGCCATAGTACATTTTTTGCCTCTGATTTTCAATAGGTAGGTGTTAAAACTCAATCTAACTTTTATATAACTGCACTCACAATAATTACTACAGATATTCTATTAATGTTTTTCCTACCATAATAAAGGCTAGTTTAGAAGATACTAGTTTCTGCCATATTTTTCATTCGCATGAGATTGCTGCAAGTAGCTACAAAGGGAATGCAAATGCTTTCTGGATTTTCATAATTTAAAGCGTTCGTTAATAGTGAATGCAAACCGGTTATTTTTAGAATGAAATTAACTGGTTTTTCGGTTAACCAACCACTTAGTTTTCATATTGAAAATTACCCGTTTGCATTTCCTAGTCGGTAACTATCGATACATATAAAAAGAATATATTTTACTACAGGTCCTCTCAAACATTATCAATGTTTAGCAACTGTTAATGACTAGTATCAACTAAAACAAACCCAAAGTCAAAAAACAGTGTAATTACTAAATTTGGCCTTGGATTTCTTAAGATATAGTTAAATTTAGTATAAATCCCCAACTGATAGAATCTTCTACGTTTCACATAATAAGAAATCTTCAAATATTATTTTATTTATGGAATGTTTTGAACACATTTCACAATAAAAACAGACCCAAAAACATAAGTGCATAAATTAGGGCAACTACGGTATGAGAAATTCACGACTTAAATAAGAATTGGTATTATTTTACAAGGTTACTTATTTATAACACTACTTTGTGCTAAAGTTTATTAAGCCATGCTTTTGGATCAAAAGGGACACCAGTATATTTGATAAAAAAAATGAATTTTGTATGTATCTCTATATCCCTTAAAATCCAACTCGAGACCATGACAAATTTAAGTCATGAACATCGTTTAATTTCGAAATATGAACTATATGATTATATAGTTTAATAAACAATCATAAAAAGCAGGGAATGTGATTCAAAGGCGAATCAAAACACTAATAACTATTGGTAAAATGTTCGAAACAGTTTGTAGAAAAATCTAAATTAACCTAGATTTAAAAAACCGGTTAATTTGTATGAAAATCGTTACCGGTTCCGATCCTTGCTAAATATATCGTCACGCCCCAAACATATTTGATGCAGCTTGCCCAAATTAACACTTGCATGTGTTAATTATTTGTTAATAAATTAATACTGGGCTCCATTAGCTACTTAATTATTATAAATATTTACTTTTATTACACGTACAAGATACAAAATGTCTTTTATTGTTACCTCTATACTTTGACTGCTCAAATTAAACTAAAGTATGTTAGCTATGCAACTTACAACAATGCTATAGAATTGTATTAGTAGAAACAAAAAACTAAACAGCACATATTACATATCGATGTACATGAACTGAATAATTATAAAAAATAATTCACAAAGGAAAACATAACAAATTTAAATATAATACAATTATGTGGGGTAAGTAAACCTGAAATACAATAATGATTTTAACTACAAGGCGGATATCACTCGCTAAGAGATATCGTTCGCGCTATCTCGTTCGCACACCGTCGCCGCTTGCGGAAACCGTAGCAGTGTGATACCCGCCTATGTTTAATTAGCCGTAAGGCTCACCGCTGACTCGATGTAAAAAGACATGCAATCAAACAAATAACAACGTTTAAACCAATATAAAAAAAAAATGAAAAATTGACTTAGAAAAGTTAAAACAATTTGGAAAATTAGGAACAGCACCAAACAATATTACTTTGGATATATTACTAAAAATAATTTTGGTTAATATATTACATCAATCCGGTACCCTCGTAACACATTGTTATTTTATTTAAAAAAAAAACTAGAAGTATTTTGTAGAAACCGGGTGACATCAGAAATTAAAAGCACCAACTTCTAATATCAAATTTGTGTTTATCACGCAAAATCCATAAGTATTAAACACTTACGAAGATGCGAAATATTTATAAACGGACAAAACAGCATCGTGACAAGTATCTATCTCTTATCTGATTCTAGCACACGTTAAAGGTAATTATTATTAGGAAATGCATACGGTATTTAGTATGAGAAAAACCGTTTTTTGTCGGTTAATAACCGGTTTTACTCATACTAAATAGAAACCGGTAGCATTATTTCATTATGGTACCTAGTTGAACTTAAAGCAACTGTTATAGTCTTTACCCAAATTTAAACATGGCGTCATGCCTTTCTAAGATGGAAAACTAACAAAAAATTTCTCTATCGACTATAACAGCTTCATTCTGCAAGAGGTTTAAGGTGAAAACTAAAAGGAACCCATAACGAATCAATATGATTACCTACAAGATGTTTATTTAGAACTATTCTAACTTCCTTTTTCTGTGTGGAAATTTCTGTGACGATATAACTCAAATCCAGATTTCGTCTTCATTGTTGGGCTTCTAACTTTTTATAGTGCTATATTCCCATAAACTATAAATAAAATCTAGATGTTTTTTGACACGAATTATCAAGGAAGGGAAAATGTTCAAGTTTATAAACACTATCTGAATTTAGTAAACTAAATTTACATAGACACAAAGGGAAAACCTAAAGTAATAACAGTTTTGTAACTACAGTACGAGTGTAGTACATTTTAGTTCATTTAAAAATGTCATTTCAAGACAGTATTTTCTATTTTGCTAGCTAGGGTTGGAATCTGCCGAAATATCTACGTCCATCATCTGTTCTAAGCTTATCGTTATGTCACTTAGAACTATACCCATTATTTGTTTATTAAATACTTGACTATAGCTAAATTGAGTTATGAAAGTTAAACAGTTACCTAAGATTAGTGAACACTTATTATAACTTAGAATAAGGCAAGATATTACCGGTCGGGCTACTAGCTGGTAATATGTGACTTAAATGGATCTGTCGCCTAAAATTTATGTCGTGGTGAACAGGAAAAAGGCACAAGTAAATTTTAAACGTAATTACATTGATTGGAAACCGGTTCTGTTTTTGTAATAACCAAAAAACCGGTTTCTACAGAAACGAGCAGACAATCAAAATGTAAATTGTTAAAAATCTGGTATTTGTGATTTTAAGCGTAAGATAGTTTTACGGTACGAGTATCATGCTATTTTCCTGGTCGTAATGACATAAGTATTAGAGTCCAGACTCAAGTATGAAAAGGTTAATGATTACTTAGTGTAATGTAACCTTCATAAGATATACTATCGACTACATACCACTTACAGTTGAAACCCTTTATGCTATCACGATTTAATTAAAATTAATGGATATTTCTATATGGATGCAAGAATTTTATTAACTGGATATAACCGGGACCATATTTAACGATGGTGATTTCTACTGACATTGACTATTTTAGGTAGAGATAGAGGGTTGAGAAAAGCTATACCTAGGTAGGTACCTAGTACCTACTGATATAAGGTCTATTTAACACGCTACACTGTGCATTCACGTGAAGTAAAATGTTATAAAAGGTAAGCAGCTAAGTAGAGTATTATTTAGAGTATGAATTATCCACAACTACAGTCACAGTTAAGTAAAATTTTTGACACCATGCAAATTACGTTTCTATTTTTTCCTTACTTAACATCCCCATCAAAATCTCACATTAAAAGTATCTTACACTAATGTATCTAACAGTTGTTGACTATTCATAAGACATTGCCTCTATTTTACATGACAGATGGATTCGTCTTCAAAGCCAGTAAATCGGATAACTACAATACACACGTTCTCTTCGTACATATGAAAACGAGCGGGATAGCATGTGTCGTGGCGTTCCGAAGATGCGGACTTAGTAACTATTTAACTTTCATCGCAGTTTATTGGGTACTACCGCCGCCGACGCTTATCCGACGTCCGACGGCGCGCTGAAACAATTAATTAAAAGATACCTCAGCATTTAAATCGGGCTGTATAACAAGCGGTTGGTTCAGATACCTATTGTTATTATTTAACGTAACCTCTAAATTTACCGGTAACTACAATCACTTCATATTTCAGCCAATGACTATAACCGACAATGACTATATTAAAAAAGTTTAACCGGTTTCCGGCAAGGGTCAGTCAGCCTAGATCAGTTGTTTACTCTAGTAATGCCTTAGACTCAATGAGCCTTAAAAGCCTCATCGCAGCATAGGTAATTAAAATCTTTCATATAATAAACTTTTCCGAACAAAATAAATCCAACCGATTTTTTTAACATGTGGGTTGGGTTTAAATTTACCTAACATACATTTTGTACACTGCGTCTGATGAGGCTAATGCATTAACATTGCTACTGTTATCAATTAAGTTTGATCAGTTAAGAGTGTGGTATAAACATTTTCACGGCCAAATAAAAAAATGCTTTAAATTTGAACTCTTATTCTTGATTTTAATTATTGAAAATACAATTGCAATAATAAAGAGTTAGGCTCGTGATTGGATGTTAAAGGGTCTATGAACTCACCAAAGTCACCGACAGCATCCGCCGGCGCGCGCAACCCCTATTCCCGTTTCTTTCCTTTCTTCTTCCCATTCCTCTTGTTGTAGTTCTGCGCCAGCGCGTTCACTATTGACACCACGAAATACAACACCATGGCCAGTACAAACTTCTCTAGTAAACTTGAGAGCACTGAGCCAGAGTTTTCAGGTAGTGCGGTGTCGTTTTTGTGTAATCTGGCTTTTTGGTTTCGAAGGAATTCTAGGAGGGGCGCTTCGAGTTTGGGCCCGATGTAGGGTATCCGCTCGACCCAGGTTAGGACTTGCCTGTAAATAAGTAAATTAATATAAACATATTTTGCAGGTGTTTCAGAGCCCAACCAGGCTAAAGCTGCGTGGATTTTGCAGCGGCAAAATGTGAGACTGCCACAATAAACAGAAACTTTTTCATCAAAATATAAGTCAGTGCAGAGTATTTATACGTAAGTTAGTAATTTTCTCCGTAGGTTGGTGTTAGTAAGTGTCTCCGTGGGTTGGGTTGGTATTTTAATGTATGTATAAGATAAATAATTTAAAGGCCTAATGAAATTACAACATGATTACCCTAAACTCCGAACGGGTTAATTAAAAAAAACCGGTTTCGACCCTTGACAGCTTACTATTGTATCTAAGTTTATGCAAAGACAGTATTAGTGCCTAATCACAAACTCACCCAACAAGAGTCTCATTGAAGGACACTATGACGAACATCTTCTGAATGTGCATCTTAATGACCGCTTTACCCAACACCGTGGCTCCGAAGAAAGTCCAGAAGGGCACTAGGAAGTGGCCGCAAGTGAGACCGGCGAGATCGAACAGCGGGTTTGGGATTGAAGCGCAGGCTAAGATGCCAATGAAGCCGATCTGCTCTACTAGCTTTTGTACTGTTTTCTTTGCTCTGAAAAAATTAATTGCGTTGATCAATAAAGTGTGTATGTGTAATACATATACACTTAGGTGCAAAACTGTCCCAATAGTAGCATCTTAGTAGAATGTGGAGAATTTGATGTCGATCAAGGAGAGGGACACATTATTAATACATAACAGTACTCTTTAATATTTCCTACAAATCGGCCTTACATATTATGATATACTTAGAATTTACGGTTATTTTGTAATTTAGAATCGGAAAGTAGAAAAAAACACATTTTTATTTTTTCGAATATTTCTAGTTCCTCTTATGGAAACTCCAAATAGGGAACCATACATAATTAAGAAATTCAGCCTCTATAAAATGAGGTATCAACTGTTTGAATCATGAGCATAGTTTTGTAGTTATGGCAGAGTAACAGTCGTCTTTAACATTGAACTAACAGACACTTTCCATGGCTGTTTTTAATGGTACACTTTTGCACCGCTAGTCACTACTAGGTATAAGTCACCTGAAAGTAACTTGAAAAATATGCCCCATTAAAACAATTTCATGATGATTTTATAGAGGCAGAATTTCTTAATTATGTATGGTTCCCTATTCGGAGTTTCCATAGGAGGAAATAAAAATATTGGAAAAAATAAAAATGTGTTTTTTTCTACTTTTCGATTCTAAATTACAAAAAAAACCGTACATGCCAAGTACATCATATGTTACGCTAATTTGTAAAAAAAAATCAAGGAGTACGTTATGTATTAATCATATGCCCCTCCCCTTGATCGACATCAACTTCTCCACATTCTACTAAGATGCTATTATTGGGACAGTTTTGCACCTAAGTGTTCAATAAATATATTATAAAAATATTATTAAGGGCATTATTGCCACAATTTCAACCAACTAGCAATTATTATTCATTAACATAAAGTTCTATAGTTGGAGGACGCTTGGCCCATCTTTCCAAACAAAAAAGTCTGCCGAAATTCTTCTGAGAGGGTACCTCGCCCACATACACGTATAAAATCTGTGCACACAAATGCATAAATCTCTCTCATTACTACGCACCCACACTAAAAGAAAGTACCACACAAACTTCATAATACTAAATGGAGCAATAGATAATCGACTTTATATATGATAACATACGGTTCATTATCGGATGCAGTCCTTGCGAATGTCAAACAAAATCCGCTAAGTATCATATTTGCTTGTAATTTCAAACAAAATATGGAAGACAGCAGCCCTTAAGTGTGTTAAATATGGAAATGTCAAACGTCAAAATAACGACTCTACCCATCAGAATAGAAATCGATTGTGTTTGAACCAGAGAGTTCTAAACCAGGAGAGGCCCTGAGTATCATTTCCCCTCTGTCAAAAGTATTGGCGGAAAATCTAGTACATCTATAAAAACTATTTCAATAATCGATGTCACGCATTTTCGTCATCGCTGTCAATGGATAACAAGCTCCGTGAAAATGCCCTTATGCGCTGTTTTTGGATTTAAAAAAATGTTATATTTCGTCTAGTTTACAATAAGATGAAATACCATTTCAGATGTAAGTACAGTTTTACTTTATTTATCATTACTTTCGTAATAAAAGATTTAACCTAAATTGAAAATCAAGCTTCGTTTACAGAATCGATTCAAAGACAATCGTTTTCTTTCTGACGGGCAGTAACTACCTATTTGACGTTTGACACTTCTCCGTATTTAACGCGCTTAAGGATTGCTGTCTTCTATATTTTGTTTGAAAATACAATCAAAAATGATCCTTGGCTTTTTTGTTTGACATTTCCAAAGACTGCATCCATTAATGAACCATATGTTAACGTATGTACAGTCGACTATCTATTGCTCCATTTAGTGTTATGAAGTAAAAAAGAATATGTCAAATATGTCTGGTGTTTTCAAGTCAAAGGTACATCTTTGTCGGTTGTCAATAAAGCGTTGCTGCCATAAAAAAACATTTAGAAATAAACTGTATTAACAACCGACAATGATGTACCTTTGACTTGAAAACTTCACATGCGTGCTACCTCGCCCCCCTCAGATTTTGGCAGACTTTTTTGTTTGGAAAGATGAGGCGAAGCGTACTCCATTTATAGAGCTTTATGGTTTGAACTGATTCAGTAAATCAAAGCTTGATTTTCGATTTGGATTAAAACGATTATCATAAACATAATGATAAATAAAGTAAAACTGCTTACCGGTGAAATTATATTCCATTTTTTGTAAACTAGATGTAGTAAAACATTTTTTACACCTAAAAATAGCACATAAAGGCATTTTCACGGAGGTCTTCACCCATTGATAATGATGATCGAAATGCGTGTAGTCCATTTTTGAAATAGTTTTTATAGACTGATTTGATTTTTCTGCAAATACTTTTAGCAGACGGGAAATAGACCCAAGGCCTCTTCAGGAAAAGAGCTTTATGTTCATTAATATTTTGGGTCACTTAAAAGTAACGGCCTAATAAGTTGGTCTATACCGACAATAAGATTGTCCTCAGCTGCGCATGGTGTTATGATTAATGTTAAGTTCGGCACCAGGCACTTCATAATAAAACCTAATTTAACTAACTGGGCCCATAACCTATAATGAAACACATGGATGACGGTTGACAAGTAACGGGATTTATTAAGAACAATTAATGCATAGACACGCATGTTTACACAGTATATAACTAGATGGCGCTGGTAACTCTATTTTAAACCTATTTTGATATTAATTTACTACAATATTTTAGCTGAAATTTTATTACTGCGTGAGTATGTCGGGCTTAAATATTTTATTATTATAAGATTGTACTTGTTTCCTTAAAGTAACTGCCTAACAACTCGGTTCATCCTGAGAGAGAGGATTCCTGAGAACATTATAGTCCTCACCTGCTCATGGTGGATTCATCATCAATATTCAGCTCTGCCACACTGCCACCAGACAGCCGAGCTGCCCTCGCCATGAAGTACGGAGGCAGTTCTCCCAGCGCCGTGCCGATGCCCCACATCATGGACTCTACGCGCACTTTGGCCATGATGTTCCATATGGATACGGCGTTGTTAGGGTCAATTTCCGCTGGACATATTATACTGTAAAGCCAATACATATTGTTGAAAAACCTATACAGACGAAGCTTAAAAGTAAGTTGCAACTGGGATATTAGACCTAAACCATATCTTTGTATTATTTGTTTTGTGCCGGTTTTGGCCACTTACAACTTTATTAAGGTACTAGCTTTTGCCCGCGGCTTCGCTCGCGTTAAATTCTCCATACAAACTTCCACGCCCCATTTTAGGGAAGTGGGGGTTAGAAAGAGACAAAAATTAGCCTATGTCACTCTCCATCCCTTCAACTATCTCCACTTAAAAAATCACGTCAATTCATCGCCCCGTTTTGCCGTGAAAGACGGACAAACAAACAAACAAACAAACACATACACTTTCCCATTTATAATATTAGTATGGATAGACAAATTTACAAGTCTATGATTTATAGTTAATATAAGAGTAAATTATGGCAGCACAGATGGCTCTGTTTTCTGTCATGTATCAGTTGTCAGGGGCCATGGAAAAAAGTGGCCAAAACTGGCTCCTGCGCCCCTTTCTGACATTTCATTAAAGAAAAAAAAGATTTTATGTCAAAATCTTAACAGCGGATATTCATATACCTATAGTATTGTATTGTAGTACGGGCAGGTTTCCGCAACTCAACGTCTAGCGCCTATTTTGCGTAAAGTATATATACCTTGAGTTGCGATTTACCTTCGTTCTTACATCCCCTATTCAATTGTTAATGTATCTGCCAGTTCTTCTACTTCTGATGCCGCAGAGTATATGTTTCTCGACGTTTCCCTCTCTCATTCCAAACTTTTACTTGGCGTTTTTTATTCCCCCTCCCTTCACGTTAATTACTTTGATTCTCTTGAGAAACTTCTCGAAGACCTTATGCCTTCTTATAATCATCACATTCTTATGGGAGATCTAAATACGTGTCTTCTGAAGGATGACAGTCGATCCCGGCGCCTTAAATCCCTGGTAGATGCATGCAATCTAACTATTCTCCCTTCAGACGCCACACACTATTTTCCAAATAGCTCGCCTTCTCTTCTTGATTTAACTTTAGTTTCTTCGACTTCTCATGTGTCTAAATTTGGACAATACTCCGCGGATGCCTTCTCATATCATGATCTGCTCTATCTCTCTTACAAAATTCGTCCTCCCAAATCTAAATCAAAAATTCTTTTGCAGCGCAATTTTAGTGGATTAAATGTGGAAAAGCTTCGAGATGACGCTTTAACAATCGATTGGAGCAGTATCGCTCGAGCGGGTTCGGTAGACGATCAAGTTTCTCTTTTTAATTCGCTCCTCATACAACTTTATGACGCTCATGCTCCTGTTCGTGCAATAAAAGTCAAGCATCTCCCTGCTCCTTGGCTCACTGAGGATATTAAAGCCCTTATAGAGAGGAAGAATCAATCTAAATCTAAGTATAAGGCTAACAACTCTGAGAAAAATAAACTTAAATATCACACCCTGCGCAATCGCTGTAGCACTATATGTCGAGATGCTCAGAGGCGTCATATTCCAGTTCTGTTGAAGATGGAAATCCAGCCAAAGTGTGGAAATTTTTGAAAGGTCTCGGAGTTGGCAAATCTCAACAGGCAACCAATTTAAACAATATTAGCGTTGACCAACTTAACCAGCATTTTTCATCGTCCACCTGTTTCAGTGGTCCTAAGAAATCTAACTCACTTCATCATCTTTCATCACTTCCTGCCTTAGATTTCTCTTCTTTCTATTTTAGCCATTTCTGTGAGAGTGATGTTAGGAAGGGTATATTGAATATCACTTCTAACGCCGTTGGTGTTGACTGTGTTAGCCGAAATATGATACTCCCTCTCCTTGATTTGTTTGTTCCTATTATCACCGGTATTCTGAATTTTTCCATTTCATCAAGTACTTTTCCCAGTCTGTGGAAGGATGCCAATATTATTCCTTTACCCAAAAAATCCAACCCCAGTTCCTTCTCTGACTATCGTCCCATCTCCATTCTTCCTTTCCTATCCAAAGTCCTCGAACGGCTAGTGCATCAGCAACTAACTTCCTTCCTGAATAGAAATGACCTCCTAAACCCATTTCAATCTGGTTTTCGTCCGGGCCATATTACTACCTCGGCTCTTGTCAAGGTTACCGATGACATCCGTTTGGGTATGAATGACCAGAAGCTTACAGTTCTTGCACTTCTAGATTTCAGTAATGCCTTTAACACGGTCGATTTTGACATTTTGCTCGCGTTCTTACAGTCTCTTAACATATCGGCTGCAGCGATTGACTGGTTCCGCAGCTATTTGGTTGGTCGTCGGCAAAGAATAAAACTAGATTCTTCGTGTTCTTCCTGGTGCAGCACATCAGCTGGTGTTCCACAGGGTGGTGTGCTGTCTCCTCTTTTATTTTCTATCTTCATTAATTCCATAACTCTTGATCTCTCCTCTTCGTATCACCTCTATGCCGACGACCTTCAAATATATTCGCAGGGTATGCATAGCGATCTCAATTCAGTTATAGAAGTCACGAATCTTGATCTTCTCCGCATATCAAATTGGAGTCAAAATTACGGTTTAAAAGTAAACCCCCTAAAGTCACAGGTAATTGTGATGGGTAGCGCTAAACAAATCTCATATATAGTCATAATTCCTTATTGAGGCAAAATGACGGACGTCTGAATAGACAAACTCTCCTTAGAGTGGCCAAAACCGGGGCATCTGCCCTATATTTTAAAACCAACTGTAAAAATTTATCCTTCATCAGAACTACAGCTACGGCTCCCTGCCCCCTGGTTATTACGATGACGGTAAATATATACATATGTAAAATATTTAATATCTTTAAACTTCCATTAAATATGTAGATATTTGTAGCAACAACTCACTCGTTAGGGTAGGGGGGCTCAGGGAAGTTGAGGCCTCCGCACTCGTACGCGGCGAGAGTGACCCGCGCGATGTGAGGCCCCAGGTACAGTAGGAACGTGTGAAGGCCGGTGCCGAGGCCTACAGAGCTACACACGCCCAGAATCACCCACCAGCCCCACCACGCCAGTGTTGATATTACTAACTGCAATTTCAATTAAGATGTGAATGTTATCATTCCTTTAGAAGTTCAAAAGCCAACAATGAAATTACATAGAAGTTAAAGAAAATAAACTGAATAACATCATATTCAAGTAAAAGTTAAATATCTCAAACATAATTACATAACGCTTTAAATTATTAATAGTCGAATTTTTATTTAAAACAAATATTTATATATTAATCACAATTAAGTCTGTTTAAATGTCATTTGTTATGTTTTAAATATATATAGCCACGTGATATTTCGCCATTATGCACAGTACCACACCGGTTATCTATTGTTTAACTAAACATGTTTACTTAGAGAATTAGATATATCATTATCGAAATACAAATACGTGATTGGTCGAATGAGGTCGGTAAAATTTATGAGTTAGTGTCTGATCCGTCTATCAGAGGAGTTTTATACCTAAATTAATATAGATACTTACATGTACATACAGCTGGTGGGGACCGCTTATGTGGTATGATACTGTCGTACCGGTGATAATCAATACTATTAATAAAACAAGGAGTTTGTACGCCAGTAATCTGAAATAGATAACAATTTATGCTAACGAAATAATCTCGATAGTATTTCAGTTCCATGAATATGTTGATAATTTAAGTTTCTTATACCAAATAAAAAGTAAATGCAAAACTGGCATTTGCACTTTGGATTTGTTTTTAACATCTTAACGACGTATAACCGCTGCACTTGACAACGTATACAGTTAATTTCTGTTGTATATATTAGATAGGATAAGTTTACTTTTTTTTTCATTTTTGTTTACCTTTGGAGTCCAGCGGAGGTAAGCGCAAAGAGCTCTTTAAAGAAATATTCTAGTGTGGTGATAGGTCGCCGCCACAGCACGAGATTGCTGTCTGAATCCATGTTTTCTTTGCTCCTTATCCTGTAAATCCAACAAACGTTTTGTTATACAATGCGGGCACTGTTACATCAACATGGTTTCATCTGTTTTTCTATAATGGGGGTATTGGCAGCTACATCCGCGGTTATCACACGTTACTCCGGTGCCATGGTCTTCTCGCCATCTTTCGGGACAACTGTGCATCTGGTGTGTGGCAGGATAGCACACTAACGATCGCTGGATTAGAGAATGTAAACTGGTAAGTAATTGTAAAGATATTACAGGTAAACCTGTAAATTACCGGTAATTGTCGTACAAAATATTTACTGATTAAACCGGTATGTCAGTATAAACGAACCTGATCTCTTTTGGGTGTGGGTTGTGCAGCCCGTTGCGCGCGCGCTGCTCGGTGTCGGCTTGCGCTGCCGCCAGCTTGTAATACCCGAGACGGGCTAGCTACAAACCAAATAATACTGTTGATTTCAAATTATTTGACCTATTAGTGTGTGCCAATACTAATTCTGGATAAAGACCGACGAAATTAAAATTAATCTGTAGCTGTCTAGAACGGAGAGTTGAGTGGTACCACTGGCAACAAAGTCCAAAATCCGGATTCGCTACAGAAGTTTTTTAGTGAAGAATATTTGATAAACTTTTAATATTAAGGAAAGACACAACTCTCTAAACAACAACTTCCTAGTCATAAAATATTATGTACTATCATAGTATTCATAATATCACAACAACCGAATTAGATTAATGAAAAGGACGAAAAATATGTATTTTTTAATTAGTTAAGTACAGGATTACACTATAGTTCTAGGTACTAAGTAAAGCGTAAATAACTTTAAAAAATGATCAAACACAAAATAAAATTAATAGTTACTAAACGTAACAATACAAGTGCACATGCAATCATCATATAATGTAGTGGTGTAGTGAAAAATCGACACGTATCACAAGCATATCCAGAAGTAGCTCTAGCATTCATTATGTCATCTAATAGATTATATCGTCAATACGCTATAGGTATACACTTTAATCAAGTAAAGTGACATGAAATATTCAGGATAGTGACGAGAACAAAGTTTATGAGTGTTGAAATCAACAACATATAATCTAATCTATTCTTAAGTTAAATTATGCCACTGTGGGCTCGTTGCGCTATCCAAATTGGCGGAGTGATTAACGTTACTCAGCAGAGAATACTATGAAACTTCCCATAAGTACAATAAAATATTTTGCAGGTAGGTGCAACTCATCCTAAGTAAGAGATGGTACATTTATTTACGCTAGACAAGCTCTTTGTACAACAAGTGGACTATTTTGCTCTAAACCATCACAGTTAAGGTTTGATTCCGCCGACAATCACAAGCAAAGACTACATTCAATTTTCTTTAAATTATGGTATAATAATATATGACCACCAGTGAATTAGAGAATCTTACCTTAATTGTATTTAAAATACTAAAACCTAGCCAATCTAATGCATGCACAGTGTGCGTGTTATCTCGATGAATTTATATGAAGTGGATCCAATTCTTACACTTTTTCCTTATCCACAAATGAACCCTATTACCGAGTAAAACAGTCGTTCATAGGCTTAGAGAAATCTATGCCCAATACATATGACCAGTGGTCATACACATGTATGGACTGACATTTATCTATTTGTACGTTACGTACGTACGTAATAGAAGCCATACATTTGAGGTTCCCCTCCCCCGCAAAAATCGGCAGACTTTTTTTGTATCGGAAATGACAGACTACTCTATCTATAAATGGCTACTCCATCTGGGTTGAATTCTCTAAGTTAATAGGTGACTAGTAAAAAGTGGTAAAAACGGTCCGATATAGAGCACAATAGTAAGGGGCGGTGTCTCACTCGCACTCGTTACTAAATTGACATATTTGACACATATTGACATTTTGATTGTCTGATGACGTCATTACCTCCTCAGTCAAAACGAGACCGAGTCCCCTAGATAACCTTATCTTTCGGCCTCACTTTGTGACCGAAGAATTACATCCATTTCATGTATAAATCCATGACTATCTCACTCAGACCAATCGATGGACTAACTACAAGCGTTTCTAGGAACGCATTGGCGCAAATTATAGGTTATTTTAGTTACTTACACACAAAGGTTTAAACCGGTTAAATATGTACAATGAACCGGTTTATACTTAGGTTAACCACTGTACTTAAATTTATACTATAAATCATTCACTTCATAACTTAAGGATAATAAAAATTTGTATATTTTAATAAACATATACAAATATGAGATACTTAAGGAAATTCATAAAATAGTAAAAACCGGTTTTAACCTCTGCTTACGGATATTTATTTACTTAACCTTATACTTAACTGTATATTGTGGTAAGGAAATACATTATATGCAAAATAAAAAAATAAACTATACAAAAATATTAATATAATATATATATTTATCAAAGAACCTAGTTCAGGCACTTCAAAGCCTCAAAATAAACATGCCAGGTTATAACAAAATTCTCATCTCATTTTACAGCACACACGTACTTAAATCTTGTACAAATCAATGAAAAAACTTACACAAACAAACACGGAACGAAAGAGGCACTTAAACGAATTATTTTATTAGTTGGTAACCAATTATTTTTATGCCGCGATACGTTATTTTAAAATTAGCCGCGAGCTACAGACGTTCGCGAAGAACGAATGACACCATGAAACTAAAAATTTCACTTTCGAAAACTACTTTCGCGCTCAAACCTTTTCACTCTCGTTTGGGGCCGAGGTACGTTCATTATTGTATTGTGTACTTTATTGTATTAGTAACAGAGTTCATTTTGTGTGTTGTTTATTTTTCAAATGCATTTTGATTGTTACATAAATGTTACGCAAGGTTTGGAAGCGATTATAAACGCATCGCGATAGGATAGATAATACGTAATTTAAAAAAATACAATTCAGTTGCCGTGGACAGACTGGCCATTCAAGGTAACAATCATTCACGGAATGGAAATTCAGGGATACTTTTCTTCTTCTTTAAGGGTCGAAACGAAAGAACTTGCGATTCAGGCCAGGATGGTCCCCCAAAATTATAAAAAATGCGTAACCCCACTTTTTAATACATCTACAATACTACGTACATGTAGTAAACTAATCGGTTTTACGTTTACGAAATATCGATACACAGGCACAGTTCGCAGCAGAAGTAATTCAAGATTTCAGAGGCGGAGGTTCCTAATCGTATTATTTGTTTCTGCTATTTTTTATGTTCACTGATAATTCGAAGACGGCTGACCGATTTGGAAAATTATTTTGTTTGAAAGGGTATAGCTTGACAGTTCGTCCCATTTAGGGCATGTAACACCGGTATTCTTTCTATGGCCTGTGCCAGATGTCATCAGGTCAATATCTGATGATGGAATCCTGGAGAAAACAAGGGAGCTATGTAAATATCATAGACACACCTATAGTGTTTTGAGTATTTTTAAAGTAGCTCGGGCATTTGCTCTTGTAAAGGTGGAGTAGGCTAAGTAAAGTCGGTTCTATTTTCTTTAAAATTATAAGGTAGTCGTTACCAATATAATTTTAATCATCTGACCCGATAAGCTACATGTGCTGCTGAATGTAGCTCCTCGTAAAAAATATTTGAGCGGAATATCTTATCGCCGTTATCGGTCATATTAAATAAGTACATATTGTGATTTTTTTTATTATCTACAGTTCAATGGACAGATTTAAACTGAATTCTGATACTGAGAACACATAATAGCTTACTTACCTACTACATAATTACATCTCTATGGACAATTTGTTGTTTGACGAACTCATTTATTATTTGTGATTCGTGTAAGATTCGGATGGACGAAAAAGTAGAAATTTTAATATAAAGATAGTTGTTGATCATCTAAATCAGAGGTCTCCAAACTACGGCCCGCAGGTAGATTTTTTTCTGTCAATAAGATACAGGACTTGCATCCCATACCGAATCGTTGTGCATATGCAACATTTGAAAAAAAATCCTATTCGCTGTGTGCATGATTTTGGCGCCATCTTAAGACTCAATATTTTTTTTCTTTTTTATGAATGGCTTTTACTCCTTGGTTATATGAAATGTCTCTGGCTGATTTACTATTTTGACAGTTGACTGTGTTGAGGTGACATAGGTCCCTGAGATGTCCCTTTGCAGTTTCATTTCTTGTCACATTGTGCACTGCGATCGTTCACGTTTCCCCCACAATGCACTTCGCACATAGCGAATATGCCAGTGCATGCGAGACTTCATTGAAAACAAGATTTGTTTGTCTAATATGGCCAACGATGGGGTACTTCTATAAAAGGATAGACACGATACGAACACAAGCTAATAACATAACACAAGGTTATGTTATTAGCTTGTGCTACACGTTAGATTAAATAGAAATAGCAAGAGAAAGGCATGATGCAACTCTGTAGCAAATTACCGGCCGCCATTAGTATTCCGACTGAGACTAGAAACCTAAGCTGTCATAAATAATGTGTCGCAGGCGTTAGGAAGGATTAATTGTTTCAAGCCATAGATTTAGGAACGTGGGGTTACGGACCAAAGTGTTGATGATAAGATAACAGTGATAAAGATTACAATTGCATTCGATGCAATATATCAAGAATAAGAGCGTGTGAAGGTCATTTTGAAGACCTGATGCTGACTGTATATGAAATTTGCAGCAATTTCTTTCTACATATTTTTTTTTAATTTATGAAAATCCTAAAAGGACTCCATGCTGTCTCATTCAATAAGTACCTATACCTACACAATAATTAAGAACCTTAGCTGACCATTATAGGTCCTGATCTCTCGGATAGCCTATAGTAGTTTATGTAACTGTTACGTAATAAGGCCTAATTACGTACAGTTACATACACTGCTTTATCTACACTAATATTATATATATTAAATTAAGTGCTCGGAAACCATAGAATGACCGCCATTGCACCGCCATGGCCAACTCGATTGTGCCGGCGGTCGGGGAGGCGCGTGTCGGCGGCCGCGCGGGCACGTGCCGTTGGTCAGGAAGGAGCACAGGATTTACATTATGTTATCAAAACTCATAGCACATCAATATTTGAGCATGTAAAGTTAAAATTACGTTACTGCCACAGATAAAAAGCTTATCATAGTAAAATCGGTTGTGGTAATGCTAGCCATTGCCTACCGTTTTTGAACACGTTTTAGAGGACTTACAATGTGAGTGTAGATAAAATTTATTAATCCTCTGAATTTGAGTAGAAATAACATGAACACTTCAGAACGTCATTATCTTCAATTGATTAAAGATACATCAAGTTCATGCTATGCCATCAAACGATAAATTCAATAGAAACAGCGATCTACCTAGGAAATTACCATAAAACATTGGGTCTAACCATACTATAAATTCAAAACAGGCACAATGACACGAATATTATAAACAATTAAAGTAATGAAAACACATGTAGCAACCGTAAATTAATTATTTGACACCATGGCATCTATCCAACAGCCATCCTAATAAATCCAGTCACTATGACAATTGTTTCTCAAATTTACAAATATACAATCATCACACGTTTAAAATGAACCCCTAAAAGCTCAGACACACGATTCATTTTACAAAACACACACAAGATTTTACATCGTAAATGCAGTAAATAGAATAAGACCATGCTAAATCGAACCTTAATGCCAGCTAAATAAAGTGCGAATTAGTTTTCTTTGATGATCTTTTGTTTTAAAAGAGCGGTATAATAAATTGAAGCGTCTTAAGTTATTTAGAACCTAAGGACCTTGACATTTGAGTTCATATTAATTATATAGCACGCGCTTGAGTTTACGGAAATACATGAGGTGGCGTGATCCTCGCGTGCGCGCAGGTCCACTGACCTGGATCGATTGATAGACGTTTCCTATTCAATTCTATGAGAATTATGAATCTATATTATGTCTACAAACTTATCTCTATAATCTGCTTTTTATTAACATTTAGGTATTACATATTACAGTACGGCATAAAAGGTAAACTACGGGAAGTACCTATTATGAATTAGGTATATGATGTGATGATGTCATACGATTTCCTTTAGCATGTGAATTCTTTCCTATTTTTAACATTTACTTTATATATTTATCATAAATGTAAATAGCAAAAATATAAACATTACAAGAAAAATAGTACTTAAGTATAAAACACGTAAGAATTAAATGCAAATGTAGCCATTTGTCTTTTTCTTAAATGAATTGAAAATTACGTAAGGTACCCATAAACTTAGACTAATACCTACCTAGCAGTAAAAATCAAGAAAACATTCGAATGACTTTTTTGCAATTATTAGATAACTAAGTACATACCTACTAAGTCGTAACGTACCAGTGGATAAAGGTAGATTGTATTTGTAAAAATGATACACAGCTTATTCATAGAGCGGAACCTTGTACCCATTAAAGTTTAACGACTGAATCATAATTAGGTACATTATATAACTGTGTGGCCAAGTAACTGTTTGCTTTCTTTGTTAGATTTGTATATATAGGGTACGTTGGGATAAGACCGATCTGGAGAAGGTCGGATAATTCAATTATATAGGAATTTAGCTAAGGAACTTCAAATGCAGACCACCCTCCAGCACACATTTTTTATATTACAAATAGTTCCATTAATTTTAAGCGACAGGTTGTTTGTAATCTTTTCAATATATCCTCCTAAGACCCCTCGCAAAGTTTGCAATTATCCGGATAATATGGCTACTACCTTTCGTACAAAATATGTTCATGTTCCGCAATTAAGCAACGTAAACCGATTACTATATGGAAATAACCGGTTCATATCTGTAATCTCATGCTACATAAAAAACGGTTGCATTCTCTACCCACAACCTATTTTGAACTTTTATTGAGTATTTAAGAGTTCCACATTCAAAAACAAAACAACGCTTCCAGGTCTCAGGAGGAAAAACTACATTGTTTTTTTTTAAGAGGAATCCTATAAGCATGGGCGGATACAAATTCATATGAACCCTATGTCATGTATGTAGATCAAAGGGTTGAAATGAAAAAGGATGATTATGGTTTTGGAACAGTCCGGTTTTACGCAATGAAAGTCCGATCTTGCAAAAATCTTTGAATAAGTACAAACTCTGAATTAAAAGTCTTCTAAGTCTTTACCAAGGATGATATAGATATGGATGGACAATATCCATACCAAATCGCGTTCCTTTTATTTCAGGTTAAAGCACTAGCGTCATCTATCGGTTACACCAGACACTAAATCCTAGTTTCTAATACTTTGTTCATCGCTTAACGCTGACAGAATAACTCTACTTCGATTCGACAGATGGCGCTGTGGCACTCAGACGTATAGCCTGAAGGTTCGAGGAACGCGATTGTGTATAGGCATCAAGGATGATTAAGACATGGATTGACAATACCTATACAAAATCGCGTTCAGGCTATACGTCTGTTTTCGGTACACAGTGCCACAGCGCCATCTGTCGAGTCTGAAGTCGAGTTATTCTGTCAGCGTTAAGCGACGAACAAAGTATTAGAAACTAGGATTTAGTGTCTGGTGTGACCGATAGATGACGCTAGTGCTTTAACCTGAAAAGAGAACGCGATTTTGTATGGGTATTGTCTATCCATGTCTATATCATCCTTGGTCTTTATAAAGTAAATACAGCTTCATGTATGAAGATACCTATCAAATTTTATTAAAAATATGTAGGCAAAGTACAGTATATTTTGAGAAGTCCTTGAACAAGTGAAGAAAAAAACTAATCTGTACCTAAAAAGTACCTAAGTAAAGTAGGTAACCATTATTTGCAAAACAATCTGGTCTTATACCAAAATTCCTTAACAAAAACAAGTGCGTACAATTAAGTTAATTTTTTAAAATTGAATCTTTTTCGAATCGCCGATTCCACGTATATTAACGAGTTTGCTGTGTAGAATTCAACATAGCACTTCCATAAAAAACTCCTCCCCCTTTTTCATCTCCTTTTAGGGATGAATTCCGTGATGAAAACTATCCTACGTCCTTTCCAGAGTTTCAAACATCTCTATTTCTTATTTAATCTACATCGATTTGCTGTTTAAAAGTGGTGGAGAGGCAACAGATAGACAGAGTGCTAACACTAGCATTACACGTAATTAATTAACTATTAATGCTAAAAAAAATACTACAGGCAATGGATAGGTACAATAAATCTGCAAGAAATTAAAGTTGACAGAACAAAGGATAAATTTATATTTAGCAAGATCAACAAACTTCATCTCAGCAGAAACGCACGTGCCAAAATAATTGCATGATTTGCACAAGTTACGAAGAAATGAACCGCATCTCCTCCAATAGCAGATACGTGACGTTTTCAGAAAAACGTACTAAAGTACTTACATTATCCGGTATCCGGTATTGGTAAAGTGCGGCACATCTCTACAATTCGAAGGTTTTGAGTTTTGGTGGTTTGTTTTGCAATAACTTTAGTACAGTTGTTCAAATTTAAATGAATTTTAGTAAAAGCGTAGGTAGTCGAGGTAATTTTTAGGTGGAGTACAAATAATAAGTGACACATTTTAAACTTTGCTTTACGAAGTCAGGCTTTTATTTCTCTGTCAACTGACGCCGGTGCAAGAGATATCTTTGAAGTTTTCAGGGCGTATAGATTTATAAGTACATCAATTTAATGCCTAATGTAACTGACACGTCTAAGCAACAGTAATAAGCCAAATACCCGGCGTGCCAAGAATGTCGCGCCGACAGCTGTTCTGGTTACAAAACTAACTTTTGTTAAGGCCAAGATGGCTGCGGCGTCTTTAGAATAGTTTTTTGTTTTATGCTCATTTACGTAGTTCATTGTGTAATATTAATAGCTTTCAAGCTCACATGGTCATTCACATTATAAATGTTATTTGAAACGGGGTATTTACCATGTATATTAGCGTTTTCGAGCACCCGATACTTCGGCGCAGTTGCATGCACCATCATCACGGAGTAACTGACGTTGCGGCGAGTTTTAGTAGTCTACCCACACACAGCAGCGATCTACCTTCTTTCGAGTTCGCTTTTTTCGTCCCTTGACACTGCTACTACTACTGTCCGCGTTCACAATACAATACAATAATACGAGGGTTGCTACTTATATATCCGGAAACAAAAAAACAAACAAACGTACACGGCTGAAAATGGTTTTATTGTTTTTCAAAGTATTCCCCTTGATGATCTATGCACTTTTGCATTCGCGTGAACCAATTTTCAAAGCACTTCTGCCACTCCGCCTGAGGTACCTCCATAACGTGTTGTTTGAATGCGTCGACAGCATCTTCTGCGGTCGAAAATCGTTGACGGCGTAATTTATTCTTTATATTTGGTAATAAATAAAAATCGTTGGGTGCCAAGTCAGGGCTGTACAGCGGATGACCCGTTAATTCCACATTTCGACCCTCCAAAAATAGAGTTGTTTCGCGTGACGTATGACAGCTGGCATTGTCATGATGAAGAATGATTCTTCGTCGCTGGTTAGTTTTACGAATTTGTTCAAATACTTCCGGTAAGCAAATGGTCGTGTACCACTCTGAATTAACCGTTCTACGGTTTTCTAGTGGCACTGTAGCTACATGGCCATTAATACCGAAGAAGCAGGCCACCATTTGTTTCAATGTACTTTTTGCACGAGTAACTTTCGTAGGGTTCGGCTCATTTTGAAACACCCATACCGTTGATTGTTGCTTCGTTTCGGGATCGTATGCATAGATCCAGGATTCGTCACCTGTATAGATGTTATAAACGGCTTTTGAGTCACCACGGTTATATTTTTTTAACATTTTATTGCACCATTCGACGCGAGCATCTTTTTGCTCTTTTGTTAAGTTGTGGGGTATCCAACGCGAACAATTTTTTTTTACAGCCAAATAATTATGTAATATGCTATTAATGCTGGTCATAGAAATACCCAGAGTCGCCTCTATCTCGCGGTACGTAACATGTCGGTCGTCCATTATAAGTTTTCGTACAGCCTCGATATTTTGTTGTACAACGACCGATTTCGGGCGACCTGCCTTAACTTCGTCCGTAAGCATACTACGTCCACGATTGAACTCACTAAACCAGTGATACACAGTAGTTTTAGATGGGGCTTCATCACCAAAAGTTGAAGTTAGTTGATCTATCCACTGTTGTTGCGTTAAACCACGCCGAAAATCATAATAAATCATAGCACGAATATTTTCACGAGTGAGTTCCATTCTTGCTGCGAGATGACATTTAAAACCCGTCAAAAACAAAACACGAGCGTTAATAAGAAAGAAAAAATATACCGGCCAGTACTTAAAAAAGTTCAAATTTTACCATGGAGGTCAAATATGCTATTTAAGAAGATTGTAATCCCGGTTTCCGGATATATAAATAGCAGCCCTCGTATACATGGTAAATACCCCGTTTCAAATAATATTTATATTGATAGCTTACTGTGCGGTGACCTAACGAACAAGTGTGCAGCTAATGAAAAATTAGTCTCAAAACGCGCGTAACCACCCTTTAGTTGAACAAGCGGTTATCCGGGGTCTCAGCCATTTACGTGTTTGTAGGGAGGCTATCACCTTACAATCAGCAAGGCCTCAACCGAACAACTTTGCTTCTATTTTATTAAATATGAATAAAACCGGCGGCGAGGAGTAAAAGCCATTAAAAAAAAGCTAGGTTTTACGAACGTATATTTAAGTAGGTAAAATGTGATATTTTGGGAAAGGGCTTAGTTACTACATAAGTAGACATGTAACGAAGTAATTACAGTTATTTTATTATCTATCCTCAATATCGAATACCTATCAGAGTTTCGCTCGAACGTTTAAAGCGTTAAGCCATCGTTAAGCTAAGCTGTGAAGTGAACCCTTTTGTTACGCGGCAACGCACTCAAACTTGTTGCAAATGTATTTTTCTTAATCTATTCTTTGAATTTTTGTTATATTCCATATTATGTGTGTTATTTATTGCAGTAATAAAAAATATTATTATGACGCTTTATCTTTATTTGTAAACTAACAAATGCGCATCTTTATCACGCGTGACGCTTAGTGACACGTAGCGTTTTACGTCCAATCTAACGTAACATTAGGTTCTATAATTAGTAACTATTATACGTATGCAATGGTAAAAGCTTCTTATGTTAGGTTCAAACTCAACCCTAAAATGGAATATAATCCTAGTTTTAAAAAGTGTTGTGCAGCATTTCGGGCCGTGCATTATTAAATGCGATCTATGAATGTTCGGATTATGCCTCCATTTGCCAATACATATTGGCTTATCTACGTAGGCTAGGAGGCTCATTCAGAAACGAAAAATGTAGTACCTACCTTATTGATTTGATTTTCAACGCGTCCCACTACACTCCCACTTAAAACTGCGTTGTAGAATAATTTGTTTTTAATATCATGGTACTTCCGCAAGTAACTCCTGATTCAAACAATTAATTAGGTACCTACAATAAATACATTTATTATTATGATCTAAATTCAATTCTAAGGGCCTGTTTCACAATATCCAAGTTAAGTATTGGATAGCTAATTAACAAATAAATTAACTGCCAGATAAAACTACCTGCAAAACTTAGCACTTGAAGGGTACACGGAAAGAACATGTCTAGTCACTTTTTTTGTAAAATGAGATTTTTATATCAAAATGTAGAGCTTGCAATGAACTATTACTAACAACTTCTATTACAGCTGTAATTTGTAATGTTAATCCACTTTTTAACTCATAAAAACCATCTAGTTACGAAAATAGTATGGTTAATTGAAACGTTCCAAACTTTAAAAGCGCTATAACCAAAAATTGGTTATGAAGTAAGTATCGGCCAGGTGGGTGCCGCGTTTACTCATAGACGAGCAAAAAGGGAACCGAATGACTACTTCGGAGCACTGTTTGACCGTGTTCAAACGTAACCCGAAGGAGTTTCTGCGTCGTTTCTGACCGTAGACGAAACGTGAGTTCACCACTACACCCCGGAAATGAAATAGCAGTGGAAGCAGTGGATTTTACCGGGTGAACCTGCTCCAAAAAAAAAACCGTCCCATCGGCTGGAAAACGATAACAGGGCAGTACTATGCCAATTTATTGGATGAATTTGACGCTGTGTTGAAGGACAAACGACCCCATCTCAAAAAGAAAAAAATACTGTTTCATCACGACAATGCCCCACCTCATTTGTCCAGAGTTGTGATGGCTAAATTAAAACAGTTACGCTACGAACCATTGCCTCACCCCCCGTATTCTCCAGATTTGGCCCCATGCGATTTCTTTTTGTTTCCCAACCTGAAAAATGGCTCGGTGGTAAGCGATTTCGATCAAATGACGAATTCATTACCGCCACAGAGTCCTATTTTAAGTAAGGACTTTCCGAAATTATACTTTTTAGATGGTTTATTGAAGCTTGAATATAGGTGGAACAAATGTATAGAGCTAAAAGGTGACTATGTAGAAAAATAAATGCATATATACAAAAAGAACAGTTTTTTTTTCATAAACGGGTACTTATCAAATAGCCCTGGTATTTGAAGATTGTGAAACGCCAACGATGACTTTATTCGTCAGATAAATGGCAAGTAGCTTATTCAGGACTTTACCTGGACATTGTGAAACAGGCCCTTAATACCATAAAGTAAAAATGAGCCATTTTGTTTGCAAATTTGTATACAAACTACAAAGTGGCCCTTATTTTATCCGCTCTTTTAAATCAGCTCCCTTCCAAAATCTGTAGGTTTTTAATTTTGCATCAACGGGGAATGTACGTAAGAACTACTTTAATCTCCTTAATTAAATATAATAGGGCTGATGACACATGTTGAATTATGCAATAAAATTTAGTTGATAGGATGCAGAATTACCAATATATCCAAATAAAGTGAAAATTAAAAAATCTATTGAAATGGTTCAAAAATATCATGCTTCAAAATTTCAAAATTTTTCAATTTTTTAAGTACGAAATTTAAAAAAACAATGATACCATTCGATTTTTAACATTTTATTGTTAAATAAATTGTATGGTAACCATATACATAAACGAAACTTTTCACTGTAAAAATTGCCATTTCATAATTTTTCCATACTTTAAACAAGGCGACTATATGATCGTGACGACACTTTTGCACGTCATTTGGTTAGCAGCGTTTTGAGAAACAAATGTATTTCTCAGACTTTGAGTCTAATTTCTGACTTTTGTGTTGCTTTAACGCAATTGGCCGCATATAGACATTTGATTCTCACAACAAAACGAATCGATTGATACCATACATGTAAAAAATTCACCATGCCTATTATCAGTGCCACGCGCACAGGTAGGATCGGAAACCGGTAACTATTTGATCCATACTAAAATACCGGTATATTTCGTCATTCCATTACTATGTCATATTTAACCAGGCAATCTAATCACGAAGGCAATTGTGTTCTACATAAAGGCCATATAATAATTACATTATATAGGTATCGTATTATTTCGGCGTTTTTTGCAAAAACCGGTTTTAAGTCCTCGGGTTCGTTTGGTTGACACCACCGTGCGTGATATGTGCGTATCGCATTTTCCTTGTAAATATAAACGCAAGATTAACAATGCCTGCATAAGTACATAAGTTGTAAATAAGTTCCGAAAAACTCAGTGGTACGAGCTGTGGTTTGAAGCTGGCCAGGCCAACAGCGCTTTTTTAGCGACATAATAAGTGATTAAGCATGTAGAGATATCTAGTTTATTACTAAGCATCATTATATATCAATAAATACTGTGTTGTAATATTTGTGTGTTATGACATGAAATAATCAAGCTATTACTAATATCTCTTTGAATATTTTTTTTTACTATTTTTACTAGTAAAAACAAGTTATTAATTTCTGGCTATTAATTTCCTTTAGCTAACAATGTGTGAATACAAATAAGATACTAACGCAAAATGAGCCACTCTGAAATGCAGTGCAGTAAAACAAAAAAAATTGCAACAACTACTATTCTAACAACTAATTCTATTCAAATCTATTCAGGTAAAAAAACTCATGTTAACTATAATTATATTCATGGAAAATTACCCAATGTCAAACAATAAAACTTAAAAATAACTACATTTATAAAAACTTGCATTCAAATGGAGACTAAAACTGTAAGTACACTTATCGAGTACATAAAATTATTAGAAACAAAAATCACAGTGATTCACAAAATATTTTATCTACAAAAAAACAGATGAAGCACAACAGCACGGCCGGCGAACTAAAAATTAATAAGCACAACCACAAATGCAAACAGCTTTATACCAGCTCGTTTTTGTTGCCTGTAGCCCGCTGTCCGCGTTTCCTGCACTCGGCCCGCAGCTGTTCTTTACTCATCGCAGCCAACACTTCTGGGTTCAAGTTCTGACGAGCTCTTCCATTTTCGGACACGGAATTTGGTCGCAAAACGGCCTCGGATAGCCGTGCGTTATTCTGGTTACGCGCTCGTCTTGTTGTAACCATTGTAACTTAGTTGGGATCTGTCCGTAATTACCCAAATATGTTTGTTGTAGTCTGTATGTGTGTTTAACTATGTATAGTTCAGATCTTCATACTTTTTATAAATATCTTTTAAAATTTGACGTCCTCAGCTCCCTCCAGATTAATGTTTGATAGAAATAAATATATTATGAGATATTGATATTGTACATATGGAAATAAATACATTAAACTATATTGACAAAAATATAATATTATCTACACATTTGAAGCATATAATGTTAAATATTTCCAATATAATGGTAGAAATACATACAAAAAATATTACTTCATAACTAATTCATTATTTAATAGTAAATAACATGATGGAAAAATATATCGTAACGTAATTTATGCCGCAAAGACGTGTAGTGACGTTAAAAATATGTAAAAAATGTGATACTATGCAATTCGTTTCAAATGTTGGACTGATATTGATTAATTAATTTTGATGGTTATTTTGAGATCAAACAAAAATGTCATATGATTAACAAAAGGGCATTACATAAGGTTAGCATTATCAAATAATAAAAGCAAGATTCAGCCCCTAAACAAATAAGCTTAATTAAAGAAAATTGGGAACAGTCAGCAGAAAATATTATGCACCGTCTAACCTAACATTACATTTACATAGACAATTGATATACTTACATTTTGCACTCCTTGAGGGCCACAACACTTAAGATGTATTTTAAAATATTATTGCACTACTTTTATGTTAGTGTTAAGAAATAAAATTGAAATTATCAATTCTGTTTCACTCTTATTCCTTCAGAAAATGGAATACTGACTGAACTGAAGATTGAAGTGTGGGGGAGGGGAGAAAAAAAAAATATGAAAAATGTTGTCATTATCCAAAATTTCATTTACCATATTATCTCAACAAAGAGTAATAATCAAATAATACATGTTTATTGGCAGGCATAAAATTATGAAAAATATATTTATTTATTTTGTTTTTATACTTTTAATTCCAAACAAACTCCTTACAATTTAATTTTCGACGTTTAAAACTACATAAATTTTCCCAACAGAAAGAGTATAGTTACATACATGGCACCCCAAAATTTAAAACTGACGTGTGATAAAGTTTGTCATTCCTTGCCACTAATAAAATAAAAGAAATGTCATACAAGGTATTGTTCTCGTATTTTTAAATACGACCAAAGCTTATATATAAGTGCAAGAACAATACGATTTTAATGAATGAAACGTATAATTTGGGCTACAGGATGAGTACACGATTTTGTTATTTGGTAACACCAAAGTGTCAACATTAAAAAAAATAACTGACCACTTTTTGCTTTGCCTCGATACTATTTGTTTTGGTTCTGGAATTATATTATTGAGAGTTGCTAAAAAATCCTGTATGTGTAACGCATTTAGATAATGCATAATGATATTAATAACTACGTTCCGTCCCTTTTAAATCCCAGGACCATAAATAAAGAAAACTTATCATTGACTCAGGTAACTAATGTTATGATGAGTTTATGTTTATTTTATACTGAGTTTAATAGTTGGAGTCTTTTTCATTTTAAAACAACATAAACGTAATTATATTTCAATTGTTTCCAGAATTCCGTTGCCAGTCGTTGTTCATTGTCTTTAAAAAGAAACAGTGGCTTAGCTACGAGGAATACGCGTCAGGTTAGTACCTTTCTGACCTGCTTATCTCAGTGAAATTAATACTTTTCCTACAACATACTTGAAATAAATAATCAACTTACCCATGCGGTAGAGATTGCTAAGAATGCTAAGTCATGTCTAACTCCAGTAAAAATATTAAAATGTGTAGCGAATTAGGCTTGTGCTTAATTGGTCTTTAGAGGAAGCACTCCTAACTCAGTGGATCCGTCAAAGGAACTAGTTCTGACTTTTAGGTCTTTTCGTTCTTTAGTTAGTTCACGAACAAATTGTCATATCTGGGACTGGGAATGAGACAAACAAGTAACTGAGGGCCTACAGCGGAAAATTCGTTTGTTGTGTCCATCTCTCTTGTTGTATCTGACTTGCTTCAAAGCGATACTATTTGTCTCGTACATACCGCCTGCGTCACTGATTGCTGCTCCATCTCTGTATTGCACTCATGTTTTAAAAACGATTGAGAGTGTTTATGAAGATGCAGTTCATTTCGGTCTTTCAAAGGAATTAGTTTGATTTTGTTCTTCTTTCCTTTCCGACTCAAGCCTATAGCTAAATAGTAGCCTAATGATGCTGTAATATTTGTTCAGTGTGGTGTAATAGATTTAACTTTGAATTCTCTTTTACATTTATTCTTTTTGTTGGATACTTTTAGTGAAAAGGACAGAGACAGATAAAAGTATTTTAAACAAAATCTTTTCTTTGACCAAAAAGTGTCTAAGGTCTAATGGTTTCGATTACTTGATATTCTACTTAGTTAATTCTCTCAAAAAACAAATTCTTAAAGCCTCTCACACTTGCTGTGGCTACTGATGCGCAAGTTGCGAAAAGTTTTAAAAAAGTTAGCAAAAACTGTCACAAGAAATATAGGAAATTTAAATTTAAGTAACTGAAAGTTTCAGTCCCTATACAAATTATGAAAAGAGAAATTTCGCATTTTGGAAAGACTGTCGACTGGGGTAAAGGTCCTGGCTTACTGTTACCATAGACAAGTGAGCCAGAAGTCCGGGCAAGTCATTTTAGAAGCAATAAATATTTACCTTGTTTCTCTGTCTTGAAGTGAAGCCAATCCTAAACACAAACTTTGTGTACAGTCACCATCAAATATATCAGAGCAGCCAAGGTACTAAAAAATATCTGAAAATGCACTTTATTGCCTTGAAAATAGAGATGATGATCAGATATTTGTGACCACCTTGGCCATTCCGATGTACCAAAAGGCAACTGTACTAATACTAAATAAATAACTCTTACTCTTGTTCCTAATATCAATTATGTAAAAACCACCAACCAGTCAAATAAAAAGAAACAGGTGGTGATATTACCATAAAAAAGATAAGATTAAAGATATTTATTCTTCAATTTATTTAGGCACATTAAAATGCACTTATGAACATCAGAATAAAAAAAACTACCACAAGTTCTAACCCTACACCTCTGACCCGGAAAAGTATTATGAACTATGATGAAACTTGGAGGGACTTATTTTTGAAAATAGTAATACATTAAATCTTAATTAAATGTACAAGTAATGTACAAATCTTTGTCTACCATGTCTGACCGATTTCTCTCAGTTGCTTAAAGGTTAGCTGGAAGAGATCCCTTAAAGGGATAAGTTCGCCTTTGTACACACTCACTATATTTTTGTTGGTCATGTATTTGTTTTGTGCAATAAAGTATCTTACTACTACTACATTAAATCTTTAAATTACTCAATAATGCGTAGTTCTTCCAGAACCCATATCAAAACAATTTAAGAGACATACTTACAATGTACCTATTGTGTAAATAAATAAATAATAAAATCCAAATCTAACTGCTTCACAAAACGTTTGATATACTTTCTTACCTGAACTGTGCCCTCTACTCTACACAAAAATACTCTTTATTGCACATCTCAGATTAAACAAGAATATATACCCTTTACTTTTATAATGTTTGGTTGATTTTACAATAATACAAAGCAGGGGTCTCTAAACTTACTTACCCGAAGGCTGCTGGGCCTCCACTTCTGACTACATAGTAGAATAGATTGGAGACCCCTGATAAGCATTTTTCATATTATTTATAAGAAACAACATTATTAAATATGGGAACATCCAATGTGGCATTAATAAGAGTAGTAAAAAAATTGAAAATCCTGGTATATAATTGTATTATATAGTTTTGCATTCCTGTTATATTATATAGATTACTCAGTATATTATTAAATTAATTTGTTTATTATCATTAATACAAAATGTTAGTCATTAGGCGTGCCACACCTGACGCACCGCCTCGCGAGGATATTGCCGCGCGACTCGCGAGGCAGCTCGGCTAGTGTGTTGAATTATGTTTTTTTTTCCAGACTGTTCCTGCCAAGAAAAGGTTGTTCCACACAGAAAACAAGACTAATACCAAAAATAATTCAAGTTTAGATTTATACAGTATTGAGGAACATAACAAAGAGAACAGAAACCATGTAAATCCCATCTTTAAGAATCTTGCATCTAGGCAGCTTTCTTTTCTTAATGATTCTGACTTAGCCAATGCAAGTACTGTAAATCTGTCCTACAATGATCTACCACAAAGACAGAAGAACGTCACAAATAAAATTACGAATAATGAAACGGTAAGTCCTGTGTCCAATAACCTGAAGCAGGACCAATGCAGTCTTGATTTCTCTGTATTTGAAGACTTGCAACCATTTTCAGACCCTAAACGAGCTAAGAACATACAAATTGAAAATGTAGCATATAGTCACTCGTTGAAAAGTAGATCATCTGCCACTGAGCTATACAAATGTGAAGACACAATACTTCACGATTTAAATGACGAATCTCACGTCACAGTCTCATTTGGTATACAAGACTGTAATTTCATCGATCTGACCACCAAAAACACTAATATTAAGAAAGTATCAATTACGCGTAAGGATAAAAATGTTAATTTAGATTGTGAAATAGAGGAATGCACTCCTCTTTCCAGTGAGAGTGAGTACGACGAAAATATGAATGAAACGCCGGCTCAAAAGAGGTCCGGCGTGGCTGTCAACCTAGAAATTAAAAAGAAGAAACTGGCAGTTGACACAGAAAACTGTAAAGTTCTAATTTTGAAAACTGATGCCATTGAGAAACTGTCGCATGTCATTGTTCAGCCGCAAAATTGTAAATTAGTGAAACGTCATTTGAATAATAGTAAATTTGGTAGCAGCAAAAATAGTTTTGGTAATAGAAAGTATGGAAAAAGTGATAATTTGAAACAAAAGTCGATAACTTCGTTTTTCGGTAAGGACTGTAAAGAGGAAGGAATTTGTGATACAACAGAAGATGTTGTGATAGTCGAAGATGATGCTAATGAAATGAAAAAGAACACGAATGTGTGTGATGTGAAATGCATCCGGTCCTACAGGTATTCCATCTTATATTACTATAGTGGGGTGAAAACAAACTTACCTATGCAGGTCGATAACAAAAACTGAGAAAGCTGCTACGCGCATTACTAGAGACAGCGGGCGCGAGCGAGGCGTTTAGATTAATAAGTTACGTCTTAATCGGCACGTTTGTTTTGACCCCACCATACCTACTTAGGTATTTTTTTTGCTTACATACTATTATAGTAGTTCATTTTAAACCTTATTACCAATGAGTTAAGATCGATCAAAGGTTAAACGTGTTGTATGGAGGAGTGTCTAGCAGTGGGAGGTTTCGGCTGATATTATGATGATAATATATAGAGATTTATAGGTATATTTTTAAGTACCTATATAATATAAATAAATAAATATTATGGGACAATCTTACACAAATCAACCTAGTCCCACACAGGGCTTGAAATACCGGTATTTTTCGGAACCGGTATCGTGGCTTCGAACCAGGAACCTGTATATGACTTGGTACCGGTTCCGTGGTACCGGTATCCAGGGATCGAATTACAGGTATTTTTCGGAACCGGTATCGTGGCTTCGAACCAGGAACCGGTATATGACTTGGTACCGGTTCCGTGGTACCGGTATCCAGGGATCGAATTACAGGTATTTTCCGGTTCCGAGGTACCGGTATTCAGGGCTTGAATTACAGGTATTTAATGGGAACCGGTATTGTGGCCTTGAACCATAAACCTGTATTAGACTTGGTAACGGTTCCGAATCACGCATAGGTACCGGTATTACTTGTCGCCGCGTATTAAAGGATTTGTTCTCTCTCTATGACTCGTGGCGTCGGCTTTGTCCGCTCGGCGCTCGCTCACTCGCTGCGTTCATTTGTTTCGTTCGTCAGTTGGTGATCGAACTTATGTTTATTTGTACGTGCGGAAAACCTGGACTCCCATATTGGACCCCCCAAATAACAGGGATTAGTATGTTTTTAAAGGTTTTTATTTAGTTTCACCTGTCCGTTGCCCATGGTTCAAATGACCAACTTCCCGATTTCCGATTGAGCTGAAATTTTTCACGCATATGTATATCGAGTGACAATGCAATATTTTGATAATATAAAATAATGTCCATTTAGAAATCCAAGATGGCGGTCAAACACTTTTTTGGTAAAAATCGTTATGGTAGTCATTTTCGATTAATTCAGGTGTGTAGATTTCGAAAGTAATATCCGTTTTAAAATCAAAGATGGCGGAAATGGACAATTTTGTCAAAATCGTCATGGTAGTCATTTTCGACTAATTTGGGTGTGCAGATTTCGAAAATAATGTCCATTTTGAAATCCAAGATGGCGGTCATACACTTTTTTTGGTAAAAATCGTTAAATCGAAAATGAAGACCGTTTTAAAATCCAAGATGGTGGCCATACACTTTTTACTTAAAAATCGTAATAGTAGTCATTCCCGATTAATTCATAGGTGTAGATTCCGGAAATAAGGACGGTTTTATAAATAAATATGGCGGAAATGGAAAATTTTGTCAAATTGGTCATGGTAGTCATTTTCGACTAATTTGGGTGTGCAGATTTCGAAAATAATGTCTATTTTGAAATTCAAGAGGGCGGTCATACACTTTTTTGGTAAAAATCGTTAAATTGAAAATAAAGACCGTTTTAAAATCCAAGATGGCGGAAATGGAAAATTTTGTCAAAATCGTCATGGTAGTCGTCTTCGACTAATTTGGGGGTGTAGATTTCAAAAAAAATTTTTGTTTCAAAATCCAAGATGGCGGCCATACACATTTTACATAAAAATCGTAATGGACGTCATTTTTGATTAATTCCGGGAAGAAGACTTCGAAAATAAGCACCGTTTTAAAATCAAAGATGGCGGAAACGGAAATTTTTGTCAAAATCGTCATGGTTTTCGTCTTCGACTAATTCGGGTGTGCAGATTTCGAAAATAATGCCTATTTTAAAATCCAAGATGGCGGTCATACACTTTTGTGGTAAAAATCTTTAAATCGAAAATAGAGACCGTTTTAAAATACAAGATGGCGGAAATGGAAAAATTTTGTCAAAATCGTCATGGTAGTCGTCTTCGACTAATTTGGGGGTGTAGATTTCGAAAAAAATGTTTGTTTCAAAATCCAAGATGGCGGCCATACACATTTTACATAAAAATCGTAATGGACGTCATTTTTGATTAATTCAGGGAAGAAGACTTCGAAAATAAGGACCGTTTTAAAATCAAAGATGGCGAAAACGGAAATTTTTGTCAAAATCGTCATGGTTTTCGTCTTCGACTAATTCGGGTGTGCAGATTTCGAAAATAATGCCTATTTTAAAATCCAAGATGGCGGTCATACACTTTTGTGGTAAAAATCTTTAAATCGAAAATAAAGACCGTTTTAAAATACAAGACGGTGGAAATGGAAAAAATTTGTCAAAATCGTCATGGTAGTCGTCTTCGACTAATTTGGGGGTGTAGATTTCGAAAACAATCTCTGTTTTGAAATCCAAGATGGCGGCCATACGCATTTTACTTAAAAATCGTAATGGACGTCATTTTTGATTAATTCAGGGGTGAAGACTTCGAAAATAAGGACTGTTTTAAAATAAAAGATGGCGGAAATGAAAAAAAATTACAAATTCGTCATGGAAGTCGTTTTCGACTAATTCGGGAACTATAGATTTCGAAAATAATGACTATTTTAAAATCGAAGATGGCGATCACATACTTTACTTGTTATTTTAGCCATTTTCGATTAATTCAGGCGTGTAGATTTCAAAAATAAAGTCCGTTTCAAAATCCAAGATGGCAGAAATTGTCATTCATTTATAAAAATCGTCGTTATTCTGATATGTAGATTTCAAAAACAAATTCTGTTTTAAAATTCGAGATGGCGGCTATATACTATTTTGTATCCCCGATTAAATCAAAAATGACTACCATAACGATTATCCAGAAAAAAGTGTATGGCCGCCATCTTGGAATTTAAAACAGACCCTTTTCTCAAAATCTAAACACCTGAATCAGTCGAACAAGATTACCATGAAGATTTTCACAAATAGGTCATCATTGCTATCTTATATTTTAAAACAGTGTTTATTGTCGGAATTCACATTGCCGAATTAATCAACAGAGACTACTATAACGATTTTTACTAAAATTGTATGACTGCCGTCTTGTATTTTAAAACAAAAATTATTTTCTAAATCTACACACATGAATTAGTAAAAATAATAATAATAAATAATAAGAATAGCTTTATTGTACATATAGACATCATGTTACGTAATAGTTACACAACAGGATTTTTGTACAGACAAGTCGGTGTGGAGTGGTCAAACTTTCGACCCCTAGACTAGGTAAAAACCAATGCCTCAGGGGGTTGAGTTCTTCTAGGTTCAATGTCATCATAACACTCATAACAATTTGAGTTTGGTGGAAAATGACTACTATGACCATTTTTACAATAATTGTCCTTTAACACCCATCTTGGATCTCAAATCGGTCCTTATATCGAAATCTACACCCCTCAATTAATCACAAGCGACTATCATAAAATTGTTTTCGAAAAAAGTGTATGGCCGCCATCTTGGATTTTAAAACATACAATATTTTCGAAATCTACACAGTATACATCCAAATGAGACAAAAAAGACTATCATGACGATTTTAATAAAATTGTCCATTTCAGACATCTTCAATTTTAAAACGGTATTTATTTTCGAAATTTAAATCCCCAAATTAATCTAAAACGACACTCATTCGATTTTCACCAAATAAGTGTGCGAGAGCTAACTTGGATTTAAAAAAAGACATTATTTTCGAAATCTGCACACCCGAATTAGTCGAAAACGACTACCATGACCATTTTGACAAAATTATCCATTTTCACCATCTTGGATTTTAAAACGGTCTTTATTTTCGAAATCTACTTCCCTGAATTAATCGAAAATGACTACCATGACGATTTTTACCAAGAAACTGTTTGACCGCCATCTTGGATTTCTAAAGAGACATTATTTTCGAAATCTGCACACCAGAATTAGTCGGAAATGACTACCATGACGATTTTGAAAATTTTGCCCGTTTCCGCCATCTTTGATTTTAAAACGGTCCTTATTTTCGAAATCTACACCCCTGAATTAATCGGAAACGACTAACATGATGACTTTTACCAAAAAAGTGTATGACCGCGGTCTTGGATTTTAAAATAGACATCATTTTCGAAATCTGCACACCCTAATTAGTCGAAAATGACTACCATGACGATTTTGACAAAATTATCCATTTCCGCCATCTTGGATTTTAAAATTGTCTTTATTATCGAAATCTACATCCCTGAATTAATAGAAAATGACTACCATGACGATTTTTACTAAAAATGTGTATGACCGCCATCTTGGATTTAAAAATAGACATTATTTTCAAAATCTGCACACCCGAATTAGTCGGAAATGACTACCATGAAGATTTTGAAAATTTCGCCCGTTTCCGCCATATTTGATTTTAAAACGGTCCTTATTTTCGAAATCTACACCCCTGAATTAATCGGAAACGACTAACATGATGACTTTTACCAAAAAAGTGTATGACCGCGGTCTTGGATTTCAAAATAGACATCATTTTCGAAATCTGCACACCCTAATTAGTCGAAAATGACTACCATGACGATTTTGACAAAATTATCCATTTCCGCCATCTTGGATTTTAAAATTGTCTTTATTTTCGAAATCTACATCCCTGAATTAATAGAAAATGACTACCATGACGATTTTTAGTAAAAATGTGTATGACCGCCATCTTGGATTTAAAAATAGACATTATTTTCGAAATCTGCACACCCGAATTAGTCGGAAATGACTACCATGACGATTTTGAAAATTTTGCCCGTTTCCGCCATTTTTGATTTTAAAACGGTCCTTATTTTCGAAATCTACACCCCTGAATTAATCGGAAACGACTAACATGATGACTTTTACCAAAAAAGTGTATGACCGCGGTCTTGGATTTTAAAATAGACATCATTTTCGAAATCTGCACACCCTAATTAGTCGAAAATGACTACCATGACGATTTTGACAAAATTATCCATTTCCGCCATCTTGGATTTTAAAATTGTCTTTATTATCGAAATCTACATCCCTGAATTAATTGAAAATGACTACCATGACGATTTTTAGTAAAAATGTGTATGACCGCCATCTTGGATTTAAAAATAGACATTATTTTCGAAATCTGCACACCCGAATTAGTCGGAAATGACTACCATGAAGATTTTGAAAATTTTGCCCGTTTCCGCCATCTTTGATTTTAAAACGGTCCTTATTTTCGAAATCTACACCCCTGAATTAATAGGAAACGACTAACATGATGAGTTTTACCAAAAAAGTGTATGACAGCGGTCTTGGATTTCAAAATAGACATCATTTTCGAAATCTGCACACCCTAATTAGTCGAAAATGACTACCATGACGATTTTGACAAAATTATCCATTTCCGCCATCTTGGATTTTAAAATTGTCTTTATTTTCGAAATCTACATCCCTGAATTAATAGAAAATGACTACCATGACGATTTTTACTAAAAATGTGTATGACCGCCATCTTGGATTTAAAAATAGACATTATTTTCGAAATCTGCACACCCGAATTAGTCGGAAATGACTACCATGACGATTTTGAAAATTTTGCCCGTTTCCGCCATCTTTGATTTTAAAACAGTCCTTATTTTCGAAATCTACACCCCTGAATTAATCGGAAACGACTAACATGATGAGTTTTACCAAAAAAGTGTATGACAGCGGTCTTGGATTTCAAAATAGACATCATTTTCGAAATCTGCACACCCTAATTAGTCGAAAATGACTACCATGACGATTTTGACAAAATTATCCATTTCCGCCATCTTGGATTTTAAAATTGTCTTTATTTTCGAAATCTACATCCCTGAATTAATAGAAAATGACTACCATGACGATTTTTACTAAAAATGTGTATGACCGCCATCTTGGATTTAAAAATAGACATTATTTTCGAAATCTGCACACCCGAATTAGTCGGAAATGACTACCATGAAGATTTTGAAAATTTTGCCCGTTTCCGCCATCTTTGATTTTAAAACGGTCCTTATTTTCGAAATCTACACCCCTGAATTAATCGGAAACGACTAACATGATGACTTTTACCAAAAAAGTGTATGACCGCGGTCTTGGATTTCAAAATAGACATCATTTTCGAAATCTGCACACCCTAATTAGTCGAAAATGACTACCATGACGATTTTGACAAAATTATCCATTTCCGCCATCTTGGATTTTAAAATTGTCTTTATTATCGAAATCTACATCCCTGAATTAATAGAAAATGACTACCATGACGATTTTTACTAAAAATGTGTATGACCGCCATCTTGGATTTAAAAATAGACATTATTTTCGAAATCTGCACACCCGAATTAGTCGGAAATGACTACCATGAAGATTTTGAAAATTTCGCCCGTTTCCGCCATATTTGATTTTAAAACGGTCCTTATTTTCGAAATCTACACCCCTGAATTAATCGGAAACGACTAACATGATGACTTTTACCAAAAAAGTGTATGACCGCGGTCTTGGATTTCAAAATAGACATCATTTTCGAAATCTGCACACCCTAATTAGTCGAAAATGACTACCATGACGATTTTGACAAAATTATCCATTTCCGCCATCTTGGATTTTAAAATTGTCTTTATTTTCGAAATCTACATCCCTGAATTAATAGAAAATGACTACCATGACGATTTTTAGTAAAAATGTGTATGACCGCCATCTTGGATTTAAAAATAGACATTATTTTCGAAATCTGCACACCCGAATTAGTCGGAAATGACTACCATGACGATTTTGAAAATTTTGCCCGTTTCCGCCATCTTTGATTTTAAAACGGTCCTTATTTTCGAAATCTACACCCCTGAATTAATCGGAAACGACTAACATGATGACTTTTACCAAAAAAGTGTATGACCGCGGTCTTGGATTTTAAAATAGACATCATTTTCGAAATCTGCACACCCTAATTAGTCGAAAATGACTACCATGACGATTTTGACAAAATTATCCATTTCCGCCATCTTGGATTTTAAAATTGTCTTTATTATCGAAATCTACATCCCTGAATTAATAGAAAATGACTACCATGACGATTTTTAGTAAAAATGTGTATGACCGCCATCTTGGATTTAAAAATAGACATTATTTTCGAAATCTGCACACCCGAATTAGTCGGAAATGACTACCATGAAGATTTTGAAAATTTTGCCCGTTTCCGCCATCTTTGATTTTAAAACGGTCCTTATTTTCGAAATCTACACCCCTGAATTAATCGGAAACGACTAACATGATGAGTTTTACCAAAAAAGTGTATGACAGCGGTCTTGGATTTCAAAATAGACATCATTTTCGAAATCTGCACACCCTAATTAGTCGAAAATGACTACCATGACGATTTTGACAAAATTATCCATTTCCGCCATCTTGGATTTTAAAATTGTCTTTATTTTCGAAATCTACATCCCTGAATTAATAGAAAATGACTACCATGACGATTTTTACTAAAAATGTGTATGACCGCCATCTTGGATTTAAAAATAGACATTATTTTCGAAATCTGCACACCCGAATTAGTCGGAAATGACTACCATGACGATTTTGAAAATTTTGCCCGTTTCCGCCATCTTTGATTTTAAAACAGTCCTTATTTTCGAAATCTACACCCCTGAATTAATCGGAAACGACTAACATGATGAGTTTTACCAAAAAAGTGTATGACAGCGGTCTTGGATTTCAAAATAGACATCATTTTCGAAATATGCACATCCTAATTAGTCGAAAATGACTACCATGACGATTTTGACAAAATTATCCATTTCCGCCATCTTGGATTTTAAAATTGTCTTTATTTTCGAAATCTACATCCCTGAATTAATAGAAAATGACTACCATGACGATTTTTACTAAAAATGTGTATGACCGCCATCTTGGATTTAAAAATAGACATTATTTTCGAAATCTGCACACCCGAATTAGTCGGAAATGACTACCATGAAGATTTTAAAAATTTTGCCCATTTCCGCCATCTTTGATTTTAAAACGGTCCTTATTTTCGAAATCTACACCCCTGAATTAATCGGAAACGACTAACATGATGACTTTTACCAAAAAAGTGTATGACCGCGGTCTTGGATTTCAAAATAGACATCATTTTCGAAATCTGCACACCCTAATTAGTCGAAAATGACTACCATGACGATTTTGACAAAATTATCCATTTCCGCCATCTTGGATTTAAAAATTGTCTTTATTTTCGAAATTTACATCCCTGAATTAATAGAAAATTACTACCATGACGATTTTTACTAAAAATGTGTATGACCGCCATCTTGAATTTAAAAATAGACATTATTTTCGAAATCTGCACACCCGAATTAGTCGGAAATGACTACCATGACGATTTTGAAAATTTTGCCCGTTTCCGCCATCTTTGATTTTAAAACGGTCCTTATTTTCGAAATCTACACCCCTGAATTAATCGGAAACGACTAACATGATGACTTTTACCAAAAAAGTGTATGACCGCGGTCTTGGATTTCAAAATAGACATCATTTTCGAAATCTGCACACCCTAATTAGTCGGAAATGACTACCATGACGATTTTGACAAAATTATCCATTTCCGCCATCTTGGATTTTAAAATTGTCTTTATTTTCGAAATCTACATCCCTGAATTAATAGAAAATGACTACCATGACGATTTTTACTAAAAGTGTGTATGACCGCCATCTTGGATTTAAAAATAGACATTATTTTCGAAATCTGCACACCCGAATTAGTCGGAAATGACTACCATGACAATTTTGAAAATTTTGCCCGTTTCCGCCATCTTTGATTTTAAAACGGTCCTTATTTTCGAATATTTTTTTAGGAAAGTAGCCAATTGAGAACCTCCTCCTTCGAAATCATGAAGTCGGTTGATAAATACACAACAATGAACTTCCACTTTCCGCCGTGTGTTCAATTCGAACTGAATCACCGCGCATCGCTGATTCGCCTGGCATGCTGGCAACGCGCAGCGCAACGCCGCGTTCGTTTGTAGTGTAGGTATGTTACGCACCGAATATGCGTACCGCACTAAACGACAACGTCGCGTACACGTGGAAGAACCTTTATAGAGAACCGGTATTTTTCGGTGCTAATTCCGGTATTTGTTCTTTACCGGTTCTGCGGAACCGAAATGAAAAAAACTCATAAATATGGAACAGGTACCTTCGGTACCGGTTTCAAGCCAGGAACCTTTATAGAGAACCGATATTTTTCACTGCTAGTACCGGTATTTTTTCTTTACCGGTACTCTGGAACCGAAATGAAAAGAACCTATAAATACCGGTATGTAACCGGTATTTTTGGTACCGGTTCCAAGCCCTGGTCCCACAGTAAGCTCAATAAGGCTTGTGTTGTGGTTACTAGGCGACGATATACTTAGTCGGTTCATAAGTTCTGTCACTAGGGTTTGGACTGGTAAAATAGGAACTGTTAGAGGTTGCTTACTATTTCAATATATGGTTAAAAAATCTATTTAACACTGATTAATTTACGATATTATTTAAGGCAAAGAGTTGTGGCAGTTTTACACAATTCCCTGTAACATTCCAAAAAGCGCAATTTAAACCACGTCAAAAACACGCGCCCTGTTCGAGTTGATTTTGAGCATAATTAGTTTTATTCAATTTTAAGAGGCCTTGCATACTGCATTAGCTAGATCTTTTACCTTCATTTTAACATATAATTAACATGGGTCTGCGGTCTTAACATGCGTTTCCCCCTTCCCCCGTTAGTTCAGCGAGGATGTGTTGCGAGTAATGTGTTTTTAAGAACCAATCCTAGAGCTGCGCTGTGCGAGAATAAACAAATACAGTGATTCTATTGGTGCTTAAGGAACACATTCCTCGCAACGCATCCTCGCTCATCTCTGGCGGAAACGCAGCCTAAAACACGTATTAGGGTTCCATAGCCAAATGGCAAAAAACGGAACCCTTATGGATTCGTCATGTATGTCTGTCTGTCTGTCTGTCCGTCCGTATTTCACAGCCATTTTACACATAAGGTGTATTTGTATGCCGCTACTTAGTTATGTAGTTTAATTTGAAAAAAAAAAAAATTAGGGGGGTCGCTCCATACATGTAACTAAATTCCAAAAAAAAATGTTTTAACCAGATATTAACATTTGACACATCAATCGATAGGGCTTTAAAAATAACATAGAGCTTTCTTGGACCATTTTGTGATTAAGTGAATATTTTCTGAAATAATTCGCTTCGAAAGTCAGAAAATTTGTATCCCCCCCTGTAACTTTTGAACCGTAAGTCCAAAAAATCTCAAAAAAATCGAGGAGATGCGCCTTATCATGTACTTTCTACGAAAATTGTTTTGAACATTATCGGTTCAGCCATTTTTGAGTTATCTCCAAAAAACGCTTGCTAGTCAGAAAAACTTCTTCCATAGGCATTAGATACGACCTTTTCGTATTAGTTTGGTTCTTATTCCATTGAAGGTACGGAACCCTCCTATGCGTGGTCCGACACGCACTTGGCCGGTTTTTTTTCTGGAAACGTGGAAACGCTGCCAAAGGCTATGTATAAAATCTGAACCCTAAAATTATGTTTTTGAATGTAGACCAGAGTGGAAAGGCGAACTATCCCCACGATGCCGCGTGTCGTCCGCCCCGAAGCACCCCGAAGTCAAAAGTCGGGGCAAAACGAGCAGCGTACGGTCCAATTCGCCCCTCAAAAGCTTGGACCCTCTGCCGCTTTCTGCTAAGACCAGGTCTAACAGGACTTTTGGGTCGACGAGGTCTATACCGCATTATAAGATCGTAGCAGGTAAGATTACACTTATATTCATAAAAAAAAGAGTGTATAGGTTCTTATACCCGGCAACGCGCATGTGAATCCTCTGGAGTTGCAGGCGTCCATAGGCTACCGTAACTGCTTACTATCAGACAGGTCGTATACTTGTTTGCCACCGTCATGTTATAAAAAATGTATTTAACCTGCTTAGTGTAGTTGACTGCAGAATCAAAATAAGCGAAGTAGCCTGGAAGCAAGAAGCGTAGTGAAGAAGCACTGGAAGCCTGGTGGTAAGACGTCCGACTTTCAATCCGCAGGGCTCGGGTTTAAACTCCGGCTCGATCACTGAGTTATTTGGAACTTGTGTACGAAATATCATTTTATATTTACCACTTGCTTTTCGGTGAAGGAAAACATCGCGAGGAAACCGGATCTAATCCTAATAAGACCTAGTTTCCCCTCTGGGTTGGAAGGTCAGATGGCAGACGGTTTTGTAAAAGCTAGTGCCTACGCAAATCCTTGGGATTAGGTTGCAAGCGGACACCAGGCCAAAGCCGTGGCGAATGTCGGGACAGACACTAGGAGTAGTAGTAGGCTAGGTGCTACCTAGCCTACCTACCGGGCGGGTTTTTTTCCGATTAGAAAAATCGTGCGATTGTCGTAGTGCGATTTTTGGAAAAACGATTTTAAAATTCGCCATTTTGCATCTTATTGGTTTAAGCGTAGGTATCACTTATAATGGAAAAAAGTATTCTCATTAAAAAAATCCCTAATATGGCTGAAAAAAAAAAGATACATTGGCAAAATCGACCGTTATTTTTCTAATCTGAAAAAAAAACTAGGTACATATAGTGAGTTTTGGTTGTCACTCAACGAAATACACTTTATGGGACTTACAAATGATAAATTCCATGGCAATAGAGTGTACGGTCACAAACTTTTACACTTAGGGTTTACTTTAAGCGGGAATTAGGTACATTACGAAATTAGTTGCATGACACTAGTTTTACCAAAAGATAGCGCAGGGCACGAAACTCATTTGCATTCATGAAATTAATGCATGCATTACGAAAGTATTAAATTACACGTGAAACTGTTGGTAAAACTAATGTCACGAAATTAATTTTATGCCACTAATTTCGTAATGTAATTGGCTACTTTCCTAACAAAATATATTTAGTCCGTCAGTTAGATTATCAAAAAATATTGGACACGTATTTTTTATTTTGTCAATCAAACAAAAACTGATGAAGATATAGCCCGTTAAAGTTCCGCGTGACGTCACATTTCAGTACAATTTTTAGTATAATGTGACGTCACGCGGAACTTTAACGGGCTATATCTTCACCAATTTTTGTTTGATTGACAAAATAAAAAATACGTGTCCAATATTTTTTGATAATCTAACTGACGGACTAAATAGAATTATATTTTTTTTACCCAGGAAAGTACCCAATTCCCGCTTTACTATAGTAAAGTAAAGTCAAAAGCATCGTGTCGGTACGGCAATAAAATAAAGGAAGAACGATGCGACGCGTAGCGACTGCAGACAGCGAGAGCGAGCGAGACGTCTATCTTTAGGAGCTTCGAGTCAATCGGAACGTTGCTTTTGGCCGTTGGGCCTATAGTTGTATAGAGTTGTACTTTCTCGAGAACGTTCTCCGCTTTGTATAAGGAATATTCTCGAGCGAGAACGTCCCCCATACAAAGCGGAGAACGTTCTTGAAAACGGCACAACTCTACACTTTAGATTGGACTTTTCATATAGTACGTATTAATAAATAAATAAATATTAAGGCATAATCTTACACAAATCAACCTAGTCCCACAGTAAGCTCAATAAGGCTTGTGTTGTGGGTACTTACTAGACGACGATATATGTAATAAATAGATGTAGATAAATACTTAAATACATAGAAAACATCCATAACTCAGGAACAAATATCTGTGATAAACACACAAATAAATGCCCTGACTAGGATTCGAACCCGGCAACATAAGCAACTCCTGCTTCATAGGCAGGGTCACTACCAACTAGGCTAGGCCGTTAAACAAAACAAAACAAAAGAACAGCTAGAACTGTAAATGACTAAACACAGCAGCTGTCAAAATCCACCAATCAAAAAAATATGATTAAACATGATTGGTGGATTATGACAGCTAGACCTATCACCACGATGCTGCCATCTAGTGAAAATCTCCATCGCGGAAACCCTCATTATCGCTCGCGGCATGAAGCTAGAGGTGTCACATGCGAGTTGATCGTTCAAAAGTATTATATTTGCAGGCACCCATTTCGCCGTGGACGCGTTTTCATACGGAGACATACCTAACGTGAAGCATTACTTCCTCACGCACTTCCACTCTGACCATTACTCTGGCCTGAAGAAAAGTTTCAATAAATTATTGTATTGCTCCAAAATCACTGGTAACTAATATTTTACAATTTTTAGGGTTCTGTTTTAAAGGAAAAAACGGAACCCTTATACCGTCCGTCCGTCTGTCAAGACCCTTTTTCTCAGGAACGCGTGGAGGTATGAAGCTGAAATTTAAATCAAATACTCAGGTCGACTGTCCCTTGGAGCTGTGAAAAAATCAAAATTCTAAGCCAACGCAATCAAAAGGTACAGCCGTTTATGCCGATATTTCCGCAAATTTTTGAAACTCGCAAGGGAATCAAAACCTACAGGGTACTTCCCGTGAACTCAGAATCTTGAAATTTGGTACGAAGCAACGTCTTATAGCACAGATAAAGGAAAAATTGCGAAAACCGTAAATTTTTTGTTACATCATGAATAAAAAAATGTTTCAAATAATTTTAAAGTTACTATCCCTATATACCTACAGGTTTGTACGGAACCCTCGCACTTGGCCGGTTTTTATTTATTTAATAGTAGAGCAGCCCACAATGCCTAAGAAAACCTAAAACTAAGAGCCATCGAGCATCGTTAGGACGTAGACCATTTTGAAGACTACACTGTAATAAATTATAATTTTGGACAAAAAAGAACCGACTTCACGTAGACTCCACCTTTCCAAAAGGAAATGCCCGAGCTACTGTAAAAAATATTGAAATCACTATAGGTGATCCTGTGAAGTATACTCTTTCAAACAAAAAAAGAATTTTCCAAATCGGTCCAGCCGTCTTCGAATAATCGGTGAACATACAAAAAAAAAATGCAAAAACAAAGATTAGCCTCCTTCGAAATCTTGAAGTCGCTTGAAATAGTACGAGGGTGAATTGAAATATTGTAAGCCTAAGGTCGATCTTCAAATTAAAAAGAAAAAATAATACTGGCACGTTATACTCACATGTTTTTTAATCATAATGCATCGTCTTTTGTTTTTTTGCTGTCACTTTTGTAAAATTTATGATCGTATTAGTAAAGAAGGTTCGGGATTTTCTTAGCAATGGATAAAATTGAGCATCGTTCCGTCATAAAGTACTTGCAAAAAAAAGGGTTAACGCCCAAACAAATTTATGAAGATATGTGCCAGACTTTAGGGGAATTCGCTCCATCGTATGCCACTGTAAAAAGATGGGCAGCGGATTTCAAACGTGGCAGAGAAGCAGTTCAAGATGAACCTAGGAGTGGCCGGCCGTTAACAGCCACTACAGATGAAAATGTCCATAAAATACTAGACATGGTTATGAACGACAGGAGGTTGAAGATCGCGGAGATAGCGGACGCAATAGGGATATCTTATGAACGAGTGCAAAACATAATCACCAACGATCTTGGATTTTCTAAGGTCTCAGCCAGATGGGTACCTAGGCTGCTTTCAGCGGAAAATAAACGCACCCGTCATACAGTGTCGCAAGATTGTTTGGACTTGTTTAGAAGTGATCCGCAAGACTTTACTAACCGGTTTGTAACTATGGACGAAACTTGGGTCCACCACAATACACCGGAGTCAAAAGTACAATCCAAGCAATGGAAAAGGTCAGGTTCACCACCGCCGAAAAAAGCAAAGGCCATTTTGTCCGCTAAGAAGGTAATGGCTTCAGTTTTTTGGGACAGCAGAGGGATCATAATGATCGATTACCTTGAAAAGGGTAAAACTATAAATGCTGACTATTATTGCACACTCCTACAGCGTTTACGTGAAGAAATTAAGACGAAAAGGCCTGGTATGTTGTCTAAGAAAGTTTTATTCCACCAAGACAACGCTCCTGTCCATACTGCGGCAAAATCAATCGCGCAAATACAAAATTGTGGGTTTGAATTGTTGCCGCATCCACCTTATTCGCCAGACTTGGCCCCTTCCGACTATTTTCTTTTCCCTAATCTAAAAAAACACATAGCGGGGCGAAAATTCAAGACGAATATAGAGGTACAAGAAGCCGTAACTGAATATTTTGATGACCTGGAAGAATCTTTTTTTTTACAAGGAATCCTAAAGTTAGAATCAAGATGGCAAAAGTGTTGTGATCTTTCAGGAGACTATGTAGAAAAATAAAATTGTTATACATCCATAAGTCTTTAATTTATAGGTCAGGCTCAGAACTTTTCAATTCACCCTCGTATATTACCAAGGACTGTAAAAGAAAGAAAGCCCGAAATCGCAGGTATTTGTAACCCGAGCCGCAGAGGAGGGTTGTAAATATGCGATAGAGGGCTTTTTTTTACTGCTCGTTGTGAGTACACAATTTTACGTCTCCACCTGGCCATAATGCGAGTTTTACCGTACGCGTAGCGTGCGATAAAACACATTATGGCCAGGTGTGACGTAAATAGGTATAACGGGTGTGCTTATCGACTAGGCACGTACCGCGGAATAACAAATAAATTTTTTTGTAGTTAATAGAATGGACTTCCGCAAAGCAACGCCTAATTCAATTAATTGCTATCCTACTGTTCTGTTGCAGGTGAGTTGTGCGTATCCCGGCTAGGGGTGAACCCGAAATGTATCCATGTCCTCAACATGGAGGAGACCACTAGGATCGAGGGGGTCGACGTTACTGCTGTCGACGCTAACCAGTAAGTCAGTGCTTTTTCTATACGGTGCATTGTGCTGGCAAAGTTATGGATATATATATACAGTTAGTTGCATAACTGAGTCAATATTAGTACCTTAGTAAAATGTAAATAATTTGATAACAATCAAATTTACATAAAAGTTCTAAACGCAGAATATTAATCCTTGGGTACCGCTACAAAACTGCCTCACAAATTATTTTCTTCCGACTTATACATTTTTCTCAATTTCATACCGAAAACTGTAAAATTTCACCTAATTTATTTTTCATTATTTCATTTTTTCTTAGGCATTCCCAATTCAGTAACTCATTTAAAGTAAGGAATTCCACGACCATTATTTTAGTTATCAATCATTTAAATCAGGCTTATTTTTGTAATTAGTTACTGGCGATGTATAGTCATGTGCAAAACTGAGTCAAGGCAAATGGCCGAACAAATTTCTCGTTAGTTAATTTTTGTAGCGGACTTCATTCTGAGATAACCATAAAAATACGTGAGTGATATAAAAGTCATACACCTTATTTTAAAGAGCATATAATGTACTATTTCAACGAATTGTTGTGTAAAAGAAAAATAGAAATATTGGGTTAAATAGAAAAACAAGTAGTTTAACAGTTTTTGGTTCAAAATCAAGAATGATGGATGAATAAAAAAATCAAGATTGTGAATGCAATGAGTCGAAATTGGCTTTTAATATGGATACATAGCTGACACCGAGACGAACAAATACAACCTAAAAGTTTTTTATTTTTTCCGTAATTGATCAGACTTATCTTCATTTAACGATGTCGGTGCAAAACTGAGTCAGTACCAAATATTATCATAAGATAATAAAGAGAAAATGTTTATTTTTATCTACAATAACATAATATTTGGTACAGACTGTACTGGCTTACAGACCGTAAGTTTATTAGCGTTGTTACCAATTAATAATAAAATAGTAACTTAATAACTAGCCTCTTCTGAAATAATGAAAGAAGCATGTCAAAGTGATGCACATTGGTTCAGTTATGCAACTAACTGTATTTGTAATAACGGGACTTCACTAGGGATTGCAATCCGGTTTATCCGGAGTTCGAAAATCCGGATTTTTCGCCGATTTTGCAATCCGTTTCTAAATCCGGATTTTTCAGCCGAAATCCGAATTTTCGGATTTTTTTGTTAAACTATGCAACAACTGCTTTTAATACGTTTTAATTGTTTAAAATAATATCTTTCATTACCGTTGAACGCACCTGTTACGTCTATTACCTGAAAAGCGCTTGGAGCAGGGTAGAGGGAATTTTCTTGCCGTGCACTGGCTCGCTTGACTCTTGCCCTTGCCCCGCACCGCGCCGCGCCCGCGCCGCCCGTGCGCGACCACTCATTCACGCGGCTGCCGTTTGCGTTGCCGTTATTCGTTGTGGATGTTGTGTTTGTTTTTCGTTCAACTCTTAAATTCATCTCATTCTGTATTCATCACTGATTCTTTTTTCGTCTTCTTCGCTATATGTCCCTGTCTTCCTAAGTCCAATTCTGTAACTGTCTCATTCTTAATAAGTCTTATTCGTTTTTCGTCACGGTCTTCCTAGGACTACGTCTTTGTTTGTTTCTCCCGTGTTTATTATCATTCGCACTTTATCTTTAGTCACTTTCGTTATTGGTCTTTTTCTTTTTTGTCACTATTGGCAACTCGTCTCGTTCTTTTTTGGGAATGTTCGCTACTCGTCCCGTACGATAAATCTTACTCGTATCGTACGTAATCGTATCGCCTTAGTCGCTATTCATTACTTTATTCAACGAATCGACTATTCATAGTTTAATAAACAAATTGAAATTTACGAGTTTACGGCTTTTGATTATTTTTAAATTTGCCTACTTATGAAGCGATGTTTCTTGGTGCAACTCCGGAAACATATACAAGGTAAAAAAATGGGGACTCTGAACCTTCAATACTTGAGAATCTTGAGATAGCTAACTTTTCTCAAGACAAACATTATTTTGTCAAAATCAGAATAACTCCCTTCATACATTTGCAGTTTACTTGAATCGAGAATCTAAGTGACGTAAAATGAAAAAAAAAACTGATACTAATTTATGAAACGACTCTAATAAACAATTTACATTTTTCAAAATAGGGACGGGAAAACTACAAATAGCGATTGAGACGAAAAACTAATGTAACGAACATAGAATTTAACTAAAACTGAATGAGACTAATTACGAATGTGACCAGAACCGAACGTATGGAAAAAGATGAGGCGTATAAGTGAATGAGACCAAAATCGATAGGGACTAATTAAGAATGAGTCCTAGGAAGACCGAGACGAAAAACGAATAAGACTTATTAAGAATGAGACAGTTACAGAATTGGACTTAGGAAGACAGGGACATATAAAGCTTGTCCCAGTAAAAAATGTCGTTAGTTTACGCAGCGTTGGTATATCAGGTTTCAATGAAAATGGTTGTAACTGGCTGGTTATATGTTAAATGCATCTCGGTTCTTTATTTAATATTAGAAAAAAATCTGTCACAGTCACATTTTCAAAGATCTCGTCTCCACAAGAAAAACTTCATGAGAAAATATTGTACAAATATGTCCAATATTAAGGCATTTTCACGAAAAAAGTGGCAATGGAGCTAAACACGTCTGTTAGAACTGTGCAAAGGTCCTAAAACAATTCAGAGAGACTGGCGGTATTCGACGGCGTCCTGGAAGTGGTCGGAAGACCGGGTTTGTTAAGAAAAATATTGAGAAGAGTATCATAGCTGCTTTGTTGAAAAAACCTACATCATCTGTAAGAGATTTAGCTAAAAAGTTTAAAACGTCTAAATCCACTGTGCAACGAGTAAAGAAAAATAATTCTATAAAGACTTTTAAACAAACTAAAGTGCCTAATAGAAATTCGAAACAAGAAACTGACGCTAAAACGAGATCCAGAAAACTGTATAAAAATTAACGACAAAAAAATACTGTATTGTGATGGACGACGAAACATATTGCAAGCTTGATTTTAAATCACTGCCGGGACATCATTTTTATTCGGGGACCGATAGAAAAACTATCAATGACGAGTACAATGTCATAAAAACGGATAAATTTGTGAAGAAGGTTCTTGTGTGGCAAGCGATCTGTTCTTGCGGCAAACGCAGCACTCCATACTTTGCTAAAGGAACTATGAAAGGCGATATATGCCTTAAAGAGTGCATGGAAAAGCGATTATTGCCGTTTTTTAAGCGACACAAGAAGCCAGTTCTGGTTTGGCCTGATCTGGCCACGTGCCACTATTTTAGAAATGTGATAAAATGGTACAAGGCCAATAATGTCGAATTTGTGGAAAAATACCAAAATCCTCCTAACTGTCCTGAATTACGACCTATAGAAAAATATTGGGCTCGTATGAAGCAGAAGCTCTTAAAACATAAAACTAACGCCACATCAGTTGAAAACTTCAACCGAAAATGGAATGCAGCTTCAAAACTAATCACAGACACTGATGTACAAAACCTGATGGCAGGTATCAAAAGAAAATTACGAAGTTTCTGGATGAATAAACAATAGAACAAAAACATAACGAAAATACGTTTTGTTTACTACATTTCTAATAAACTGTTGTCAAAAATTTGGTAATTTTTTATTGCTTACATTATTTCATACTAACTAATAAACGACATTTTTTTCTGGGACAAGCTTTAGCGAACAAGACGAAAGAAGAATCAGTGATGAATACAGAATGAGACGAATTTAAGATTTGAACGAAAAACGAATGGGACGAATAACTCTTGATACCGTCGGACGGAAGGTTAGAACACGGAACAAAACTTTCGATTTTTTTTTATCTGTCCATTCTTACCCAAAGGGAAGCGACTAATACAGCTGTAGCCATACCAGAAGCCCCTGATTCAGCTACTTTAATACATATTGAGATGGCTGTGCATGAAAATGGGGGGAAAATGGGTCCTATTTTGTGTTCCATTTAAAATAACTTATTAGCAATCCTTCCAACAAGTGTAGAGCCAGGGAGGGCGTTTTCCGCAGCTGGTATGCTGTTTAATCCATTAAGAACGCGGTTAAATGACCCTACACTTGACGCGCTTATGTTTTTAAGATTCCACTTTCTGGAGAAAGAGAAAGAGAGTATTTAGCCTAAGACTACTTCTTCTTCCTTCTCGTTCTTTCCCGTTACGCGGGGTCGGCTTTCCTTATTTTGATTTAGCTTTTAATTTTTAAAAAATTTGAAAAAAATAATTTAATTTTTGTTTGTAATTTGCGTATAAGTTGACGTATAAAATGGTTATAAAAACTTTCCATTGATTAAAAAGACTGATTACTTCTTATAAGGTTGTCTTTTTCTGTTATTTCTACTATTCCTAGTACTAAGTAAAAAATGCTCCTAAATCCGGATTTTATCCGAACTCCGGATTTTTGCTTATAAATTATCCGAAAATCCGGATTTGATTAAGTATATGCGGATTTGCAATCCCTAGACTTCACCGTGTATATAATTTTAAAATTATTTTCGACGTTTCGAGAGTGATATTGTCCCTATGGTCCCGAAGAAAGACTGGCCCCAGTTGACATCAACATCTTCTAGCCGCGCGAGTTTTTCGAACCACCCGCGAGTTTTTCAATATCTGGCCATCTTATAGTAAAAATGAATTCTATTTATATGTAAACAGAATTCATTTTAGTATAAGGGATCAATTATTGGCCACTTCATACATAAATGAATTATCTTAACCTATAAATTGAATTCATTTTTAGTATCATGTGGCCAATTACTGAAGATTTACCCAAGATTCTCTTCAAATATTTATCGAGATTTCGGAAGAAGAGGTTCTCAATTCGGCGGGATATTTGTTTTCAACCGACTTCAAGATTTCGAAGGAGGAGGTACTCAATTCTTCGGGATTTTTGTTTTCAACAGACTTTAAGATTTCGAAGGAGGAGGTTTTCAATTTGTCGGGTTCCGTTTTTTTTATGTATGTTATTCGAAGACAGCTGGACCGATTTGGAAAATTCTTTTTTGGTTGAAAGAGTATACTTTACAGTTGGTCCCATTGTCATCAGGTCAGGATCTGATGATGGGATCCTGGAGAAATCGAGGAGACTCTTTAAATTAAAAAAAGGAGTGTATAGGTTCCTAAAGGGTAGGCAACGCGCATGTGAATCCTCTGGGATTACAGGCGTCCATAGGCTACGGTAACTGCTTACCATCAGGCGGGCCGTATGCTTGTTTGCCACCGTCGTGATCAAAAAGTTATAGGCACACCTACAGTTAGTTGCATAACTGAACCAATGTGCATCACTTTGACATGCTTCTTTCATTATTTCAGAAGAGGCTAGTTATTAAGTTACTATTTTATTATTAATTGGTAACAACGCTAATAAACTTACTGACCTATTATGTTATTGTAGATAAAAATAAACATTTTCTCTATTAGATAATATTTGGTAATGACTCAGTTTTGCACCGACATCGTTGAATGAAAATAAGTTCTGCTCAATTACGGAAAAAATAAAAACTTTTAGGTTACTTTTGTTTGTCTCGGTGTCAGCTATGTATCCATATAAACAGCCAATTTCGATTCATTGCATTCACAATCTTGATTTTTTTATTTATCCATGATTTTGAACCAAAAACTGTTAAACTACTTTTTTTTAATTTAACCCAATGTTTATATTTTTCTTTTACACAACCAGGTAAGACAATTAGTTGAAATAGTACATTATATGCTCTTTAAAATGAGGTGTATGACTTTCATATCACTCACGTATTTTTATGGTTATCTCAGAATGAAGTCCGCTACAAAAATTAACTAACGAGAAAGGGGTTTGGGTAAAGTTGGCGTCGTTTAGAAAGTTGGCGGCCACTCATGAAAGTTGTAAATTTTGAAAGAGCAATTCAAAAGAAACTTATTTTATTACGTAGTACATATAGCTAAATAATATCGGGGCCGAGATATCACACTTTACAGTTTCATAGTAAAAAATAATTCTTGTTGAAATGTATTGGAATGAGTAAAAACTATTACTTTCTTTGTTATTACTATATGTGTGTTCTTTAACCTTTTCCACGCCAATGACTCATATATCGGCACCGCAGGTCCAACGCCAACGACTTATTTATAGGTCATAGACCACAGAGTAAAATAAACCTACTTGCGCATGCATAAAGTACAATTTCAGTTTTGACATTTCGGTGATGACAATTTTTACGTTTGACATGGCGTCGAAAAGGTTAAGGTATTTAAATAAAGGTAAAAAAACAATTCGTACATTTTCGGGTAGTCATAACATTGTTGATTATCCAACCAAATACAAAACCGCTTGGATCTGTCATTGAACGAACTGACTCTAACCTACATTATTTGGTCTCGCGTTGTTCGCGTATGAGTTATTTTTTATGTGTCGCGCCGCCCTCTCGACTTCTTCTGGGTCCGGGAGCTCACCCCTTGCTCCCGAGCCTCAGCCCTCACCCTGTACCTCTCTGCCAGCACCTGAGCATCCAGCTCCCACGGCGGGGTACCGGCGAGGAGGCACACATATTGACCTTAAGGGCGTCCCTTGCCTCCTTGGGGGCCACGCGAAGCCTTCGACAGCGGCTGTAGGCGCGGCGGGCTCTGTTTCTGGCGGTACGAAGCGCAGCAACCTCCTCCGACCACCAATACACTTGGCGCTTACCCGCAAACCGCCTAGCCCGGGGCATTGCCGCATCGCACACCGCCGTCAGGGTTGCTCTGAATCTTTCGGCCTTATCCTCTACATCGGCTCTGTCCACCGGAGGGGCACATCAAGCTTCGATCATTGCCGCCTCATCTACCATTTCCCGATCAAGGGCGGATAGCGCCCACCTTGGGAAACCACCGGCCCTAGCACCTGCACCAGCACCAGTTGGAGCAGTGGCTAACACTGGGGAGACCCTCATCCGGATGTAGAGATGATCGGAGAGGGTCTCTACCTCCTCGAGGACACGCCAATCAGAAACACGTGCCGCAATGGCGAGGGTCGCAAAGGAGACGTCCACAATAGAACCCCCATTCCAGCGCACGCACGTGTTTATCCGTCCCCGGTTTAGCGTGTCCAGCCCCATCGCTACCACCCAGTCATGGAGCTTGCCCCCCTTCGGATTCGTAGCGACACCACCCCATGCTTGGTTCTTGGCATTGAGGTCGCCAATCACCATCACCTGCGTTGGGGCAGCCCTACGGATGACGCCCTCAAGCGAGCCAAGAAATGTCTCAAATTCTCGCAGCGGCCGATTGAGTGAGAAATACAATAACCAGGATTTGTCCCCATTTAGCCGCCGCGAAACCTTGTCCTCTCTCCACTCCTGTTAGGGGAGCCAGGCTGCCCGCCGCAGGTACCACTAACGCCGCCGTCATATCCAACGAACCGTACCAATGTGGCCTCGGAGGGAGCGCATACGGCTCCGCCACCACAACCAAGTCAATGTGCCACTCTGCCATATGCTGCATGAGCAAGTCCTGGGCTCTGACAGCGTGGTTGGCATTGCACTGAAGAATTTCTAATTGGTGTGGCGGCATCAGCTCTCCATATCATTCTCTCCCTCGTCGGCCTGACTGGCACTTTCTTGGCTGCGCCCCGGGGCCCGTTCGGGGTTTAGCCTGCCTCTGGTCTGAGGTGGATTGCATGCCAGCCCACCCATTAAATGTCCGGCTGGGCGCTTTGCCTGGTGGCACGCAGCACAGAACGCAAGTTCCGCCGTGCACTCAGCTATTTTTTGCCCCGGCTTACTACACCGGAAACACAGATTGCCGCGGTCTACCGGTCTTCTTCTCGTGTCGATGGTTTCAGACTGTGCGCGACCAGAAGGTAGCGACGCTTAGCGCCCTGTCTGTTGCATCACGGAGGTCCCGCTCGAAGCAGGCGTGCGGGCAGGATAGCATGTGCCCCATCGTTTGGAGAGCCGGTCCTAATGGGCATTGGGCGTCTGAGCCGTTTAGAGCGCCCCACTTCAGCATGTTTTCTTTGCTACGGCCGACCTGGGAACGCAATCTGTTTAAGGCTTTCCAGATCGGCCACGGCTGCTTATGCCCAGCGGGGAGCGTCTCAGCGGAGCGGACATAGTCGTCAGGGGGGGCGCGGACATTGTTCCAGTGGTCAAGTCGATTCTGGGATGGCGGAATCCGGATGGCGGCAGTACACCGCATAATACACGTTGTTCTCGGGTGCCCCGTTCCCATACACCTGTAGCAGCGGAGCGGTGCCGGATCCAGGGCCTGCACTACCGCGCTTGACCATCCCACTGATAATCTTCCCCCAGCGTCCATCACCCTTTTGGCCACCGTCGCAGGGCACTTGACGAGTGTCGACCCTGAGCCATTGAAGAAAGCGCGGATTGTGCCCACCTTCACTTCCGCCACACTGCACCCGCCCTTGGCCGCTATTGCCGCTGCCACGGCGTCTGGCGTTGCCGCCTCGTTCAGGTTTGCCACCCTCAGACCAGCCATTTTCACAGGCCTGTACACCCGTGCATCATCCCCCACAAGGGCCTCCAATCTCTCCCGTACACTGTCAGCTGCTCTCCCGTTATCAGCGTTGGGCACCTCTATTAAGCGGGCTCCGTCGGCAGTTTTGCGAAAATTAGTCGCCTACTGTCTCTTTAACCTGTCGGAGTTAGGTATATTCACTTGTCCAATAACATTGTTTCAAGGGCTATATCTTAGCTCCGATATTACTTACGGCAGAACTTATTTTTCAGATATGCTAGTCTAAGGTAGTGCTACAAAATAGTAGTAAAAAAAACGATGGCCGCTAAAAAAAAAAATGACGCCACTAGTCCATACAAAGTTACCCAAACCCCTTTGTTCGGCCATTTGCCTTGACTCAGTTTTGCACCTGACTATACATCGCCAGTAACTAATTACAAGAATAAGCCTGATTTAAATGATTGATAACTAAAATAATGGTTGTGGAATTCCTTACTCTAAATGAGTTACTGAATTGGGAATGCCTAAGAAAAAATGAAATAATGGGAAAAATAAATTAGGTGAAATTTTACAGTTTTCGGTATGAAATTGAGAAAAATGTTTAAGTCGGAAGAAAATAATTTGTGAGGCAGTTTTGTAGCGGTACTCAAGGATTAATATTCTGCTATTAGAACTTTTATGTAAATTTGATTGTTATCAAATTATTTACATTTTACTAAGGTACTAATATTGACTCAGTTATGCAACTAACTGTATAGGGATTTGAGTATTTTTTATTTCCTCTTGAAAAGGTGGAGGCTAAGTGAAGTCGGTTCTCTTTGTTAAAAAAATATTTAATTAAAATTATTTACTTTTCAGTTGCCCCGGCGCAGTAATGCTGTTCTTCTGTCTACCCAACGGCAAGACCATCCTCCACACAGGGGACTTCAGAGCGTCGCCGCCCATGGAGTCCTACCCTATTTTCTGGAACAGTGACGTCCATACAATCTATCTCGACACTACGTGAGTTTCACTCAAAGCAAGTATATCTAGAGTTGAAAAACGCATACACCCAAGAAGAACAGAATACACGTAACGCGACTAATTTGGAAACGCATTTCAAGATGGCTGATACCATACCGTAGCTAGCCTACCTAATTTAGTCGGTTTCTTTTTTCCATTCAAAAAGCGGCGGAGGGTAACAAACTTTTATATTGTACTTAAGGCCATTTGAAAGTAAGCAATAATCAAAATATGAGACTATACAAGGTGCCCGCGTGGATACGGAAAAAAATTAAACACGCATTCCTGAGACCAAAAGAAGGAAAAAATATTATGTGACTAGGTCAATTTCGCCAAAAAAATTTTTTTTATGAACTACTTTTTCCCAAAAAATTGTAAATGCAGTTATGTCCCTTTAAAAAAGAATGTTTCCTCAGTGAATTGAGCTATATCAACCTTTTAAGCTAGTTCCCCTCCAGGGCCTATGATTTTTTCCACTCTGTATAGGAGGTTTCACCGTGTTGACGGCTAGAGGGATAAGAGGGTCATCATTCATCAACACACTGCATCCTGTTTGAGCTCTCTGGCAACCTTACTCACCCGCAGGAACACAACACTATGAGCAGGGTCTAGTGCTATTTGGCTGTGCTATTTTTACATTCTATCAGCATTTACATGTTTAACGGCCTCCTAGCCTAGTCGGTAGTGACCCTGCCTACGAAGCAGGAGGTCCCGGGTTCGAATCCTGGTCAGGGCATTTATTTGTGTGCTTATCACAGATATTTGTTCCTCGAGTTATGGATGTTTTCTCTATGTATATAAGTATTTATTCATATCTATCCATACTATCCATACTAATATTATAAATGGGAAAGTGTATGTGTGTGTTTGTTTGTTTGTTTGTCCGTCTTTCACGGCAAAACGGGGCGACGTATTGACGTGATTTTTTAAGTGGAGATAGTTGAAGGGATGGAGAGTGACATAGGCTACTTTTTGTCTCTTTCTAACCCCCCACTTCCCTAAAATGGGGGGTGGAAGTTTTTATGGTTTGTTACCCCGAATCTAACGCGAGCGAAGCCGCGGGCAAAAGCTAGTCTATTATATATATATATATCGTCGTCTAGTACCCATAACATAAGCCTTATTGAGCTTACTGTGGGACTAGGTCGATTTGTGTAAGAATGCCCCATAATATTTATTTATTTACAGGTACTGCAATCCGCAATACGACTTTCCAACGCAAGAGCAAAGCCTAGAGATGGCGCTGTCTCTGCTTCGGATGAAGAAAACGGCACTAGAGAAAGATGGCAAGAAGTTCTCTTCCGTCCTTATCGTTTGTGGCACATATACTATAGGTAATGTATAGTCTGGCCAGCCAACGAACGCAGTAGCAGTGTACAGCGAACAAAAGTATGACAACACTAAGAATCAGTGAAAAAAAAAAAAAAAGCAGCAATGATCATCAAATTCTATCTTTTTAATTTTAGTTGGTGTTTCCGCCCCTTTCATTAGGTAACATGTACTGTGTGTAAAAAGGAGACGGATATATTTCGTCTGAACTGTAATCAACTGCAACAGATACTCTGGTTGAGGCAATTGACATATGGCTTAAAAATGAATTTAAATTTAATTGGGAACGTCGCAGGAGTTCTATCTCACTCGCACTTAAGAAGAGAGAGTGAAATGCACTAGAAACAAATTCAATGTGAATTTAAATGTTTGTCATGAAATACGGTGTCTCATCATCATCACAAAGGGTTGCCACATGTACGTATTTTGAATTTGCCGCGCTTTTCTACTGACAGAAATGGTTTGCCAGACTATAGTAACAATATTATCAATCTTTGAACTCATGATACAGGTTGTAACGAAAATAGTGGTGATCCGTTTAAAGGCATAATTGGTATCATATTGTGGCTAATAAAAAGTAGAGGAAAATTTTTTTTCACGCAAAAATAAAAAAAAATCTATGGGACACGTCATCCCAACCGGATTACCCTACATACAAAACAATTTTTTTTTTCGGGTGAAAAAAAATGACGGTTCAACATTGGTAGTAAATGTTTTCGACGTATGGCGGTTAAAAGGTTAAGTCATTAGGCGTGTCCATACCTGACGCACCGCCTCGCGAGGAAATTGCCGCGCGAGGCAGCTCGGCTAGTGTGGACGTGCCTTGTTGCAATGCCTCGGGCGAAAAATCTACTATCAATGTTGAACTCTGTCATAATTTACGAGTGTTATATACGTTGTCATTTTGTCTCATATATATCAGACTATGACGGTTAAAGGGTTAATATAAAGCCATTCCGTGCCCTACACGCCATGTCTTCATATAAAGTTAGCTTATATGCTATTTCAAGTCAACAGTGAGCAACAATTGCATACAAACTTCCACCCCCCCCCCCCCCCCCTTTTCACTCCCTTAAAGGATGATTTCTGTAATATAAACTATCTTATGTCCTTCCCCAGGACTCAAACTATCTTCATACCAAATTTCACCTAAATCGGTTCAGCGGTTTAAGCGTGACAGACACAGCAGACAGAAACACTTTCACATTTATAATATTAGTATGGATTGACGTAGCGGCGAAAATATTAAAGTCATCAAATTCATTGTCAATGAAATATTTTAATAATATTTTAATTAAATTTTGAAGCAAATCAAATTATTTTGTTCAATATTTTTTTGATTTGCAATTTTTAACACCGGCCGACCGGGATCTGGCCACGGACACCGGAGGGTTTGGTCACTTTTTCTGAAGTATATGACATCTATTTTCAATATTTTAATTGTTAGATCTGACCTCAATGATTCATTGAGGTCAGATCTAACAATTAAAATATTTTTTTCACTCATGCTAAAAAGTGTGTCTTATTATGCATACCAAGGCGGACTAAAGTAGTACATTTAGCCTCTAGTGAAAATATGTATACATATTTATAATTTACAAAACATTTTAAATTGACCAATCATAACACTTCACCATATTAAATCCACCAATTACAACACATATAGAAGTTAATCGGCAAGCTGCATTCTTTTTGGTGCGTATACTGTTGAAATAATTTAATTTAAAAATTATTTAAAAAAAAATTGAAATAAGTTAAAAAAAACATTGTATTTAGTATCAACCAACCAGAATACAGCAATGTTAAAATCGATCAATCAGGAAACTCAATTCATTTCTCAACACATGAGGTGTTTTTTTTTAGTTCCTACTTCACAATCATTTAAAAAAAATTAAATCTGTTGAAAGCGCTTTAAAGCGCTAACTATATACTATATTTGTAAGTAATGTATATAATTAACGCGCACGGGCACAATTGCATGGCATGTAAATAATATAAATAAGTGTAATTCTCATCCAGTGAAATGTAAATTTCTTTTGAGAATAATAAATATCTTTAACCCGAACTATACCGTTGTATATGGCATTTATTTGCGGTGTTTATATTTTGTATCTGTGTCAAACCAGTTAAAAAAATAGAAATACCTTCAAGTTAAACCATATTTTCACCTTAGATATATTGTGCGTAAACGTTGCGTAAATAATAAGTATTTTTATTTGATTTTTTTATTTTCTCGCACTTGAGATGAAAAATAGTATGTATAACTCTGGTCTAAAAGCCATATTACCACTCTAACAATTTAAAATAAACACCTCGTGGTGATATGGTCTGCTTTAGACCCTTGGCAAACAATCTAATTTTGACAGGTAAAGAGAAGTTTTTCCTCGGCATGGCGCGACGTGTTGGGTGCTCCGTGTGGGCGTGCCCGGAAAAGGACAAGGTTAGTTTCGGCAAAACCACTATGTGATAGAACCTTAAATATGTTATTGCTAAAAGATTTGCCATTAGCGAGTTTACTGTGCGAAACATAATTGGCTACTTTCCTAAAAAAATATATTTAGTCCGTCAGTTAGATTATCAAAAAATATTGGACACGTATTTTTTATTTTGTCAATCAAACAAAAATTGGTGAAGATATAGCCCGTTAAAGTTCCGCGTGACGTCACATTTCAGTACAATTTTTAGTATAATGTGACGTCACGCGGAACTTTAACGGGCTATATCTTCACCAATTTTTGTTTGATTGACAAAATAAAAAATACGTGTCCAATATTTTTTGATAATCTAACTGACGGACTAAATATAATTATATTCTTTTTACCCAGGAAAGTACCCAATTATGGAAATACCCGTATCAACTTTAGAGCATTCAACCAACCGGAGTCGTCATTGACAGGCGTTCCCCTCTTCGGAAAACATGACCGGCGGTCATATATTACATCATTTATTTTATGGAATACTAGCTTTTGCCCGCGGCTTCGCTCGCGTTAAATTCGGGGTAACAAACCATATAAACTTACACCCCCAACTTTAGGGAAGTGGGGGGATAGAAAGAGACAAAAAGTAGCCTATGTCACTCCATCCCTTCAACTATCTCTACTTAAAAAATCACGTCAATTCGTCGCCCCGTTTTGCCGTGAAAGACTGACAAACAAACAAACAAACACACATACACTTTCTCATTTATAATATATTAGTATGGATAGACTGACGTTTATCTGACGTGGCTATTTGTACGTTACGTACGAATAGCCATACATTTGACGTTCCCCACCCCCGCAAAAATCGGCAGACTCTTTTGTATAGAAAACATGATTGATATGATTTTGTACAGACATGGTTACTCCGGGTTGAATTCTCTAAGGTATCAACAGATCAACATCAGTTTTTTTAAAACTTATGATTATAATGTACTGATAATTTTTGATTTAAACGGTTTTCTCCCCGCGAACGTAGAAGTCGATTTACCTACACAGATTCAACAGAAGACGTGCGATATAAAACTTTGCCACTTTTTGCTTCTGTTTTATTTTATAATATCGCGTTGTTGATTCCTAACGAAACTGGGGACCTCTGCTTTGTTACCTTTTACACAAATAATCTTTTAGACAAATAATCACATAGATTTTAGGTAAAACAAACATGTCCGCAAAGTTTAACTCGTGTCGGTGTAAATCACTCCTTTCGTTAATTACTTGTTTCCTACACTTGTTGTTTAAACAACTATTATTTGCCTGTTTTAATTATAATTGCATATTTTAAAAATAGGTGCTTCAAATAGTGGAGGGGCGCAGTTTCTGCCTGGCTCCGCCGCACACGTGCCAACTGCATGCGGTACCGATGAGAGACCTCAGTCACGAGGTCAGTTCTAATTAACATAATATAACCATAATTTCTTGATCATCACGTCATCACTTCTTTCATATTTAAGGCACTTTTCCTCCGTGTGGCAAAGTTTTGGGACATCCGGTATACATACGTATGAAGGCGTAAATACAGGTGAATTAGGATTTATTGAAACAAAACAAAAACATCAGCTTAAAAATAATATATAATAGTAACTAAAAACTAGCAACTAGCCACCCTGCACCCTCCCTCCCCCCCTTAAGGATTGATAGGGTTTTCTACACTGATTTTTATCTTCGTAATATTGAATTTCAAGAAAATTGTCCATACCAATTGATTGCAAAACATTTTGTTACGCGTATTCCAATTTGACGGATTTCTGGTTTGTAGGGGTGACCACAGGGGGATGAAATTTCATAGGAGGGGGATAGAATTTGTGCATATCATTTTTCACATCCTACACAACTCAAAAAACAAATGTCATCCGATTTCAATGACTGTAAGTGCCTGAGTTCCTGAGTTCTCGTGCAGTCCCGCAGTCGCACCTGGAGGGATAGCATTAAAGTTTTATTATACCGGGTGTGGCCTGTAATAGGAGCAAAAACATTAAAACGTAGATTCTACTCCTCAAACTGGACAACGTTTGTTCAACAACTTTAAAAAATATCTTGTAGTTTGAATTTTATCACAGTTTAAAGTTTATTCGAACACGCAATGTACTACGACATTGATTAATATCTGTAGGGTGACAAGACTGACAGGCGATGTAATTTAGGCGGAACTTGATGTACATTGAAAATACTATTTAGTTTGTTTGAAAAAGAGACAATCTAAAATCTACATAACTTTCAAAAGTCGTTGAACAAACATTATCTAGTTTGAGCAGTAGAATCTACGTTTTAATTTTTTGCTCCTATTCCTATTACAGGCCACACCCGGTATAACCCGAGTACATACTTACACGTACAGCGTACATATTTACAAGTTGATTCAGTTTGGGTCTCAAGGGCGGATCCTCATCACTTCGGGAGCTCAAATTGCATCCGGCAACCGTCTTAATATAAAAAAATGCTAACGGTGAGCAGTCTCGCTTCATGTAATACTATATACTGTGTTTAGTTTAATATACATACTACGTATGTTACGCCACACATCTCAGTTCAACTTTACACTAGGCCTGAGCCCACTTTACTAATTAGGAATATGCATGATTTTTTTGGAAGACAACATTCGATTCTATTTCACTGTAGATTCAAATGTCTCTAATAAACCTACTATCTATGATAGCCCTGAAACGACAAAAATGTGAAAATACGCCAGGCGTCTGCGCCGCGCGTCAAAACGCCCCATACAAAAAGTGTGCGGATTGTGACGTCACCGTTCACAAAGTTGCAGAAAACTGTTTGGAAAGAACAAGTTTTTGTAAGATTTTTGTAATTTTAGGCACGAAAAAATGCGTTTAGCTATATAGTTGTCATACTTTTTTTTCTTGTTAGGACATAAGTAATCGAACTGAAGTTTCGAAAATACATTTGATGTATAAAAAAAAATGCCTAAAATTTTACGTTTTCAAACCGCAATATCTTTAAAAAACTGTTAAAAATTATTACGGATTTCCACTTATTTATATTAGTTTGGGGTTGTTGAACGTGTTTATGCAACAAATTCAATTAAATATTTTTCATGCATGTTCTGTTCTCTATTGGTTTAACCGGCTTAAAAAAACCGACCAAGTGCTAGTCGGACTCAGCGAGGGTTCCATACAAACCTGTAGGTATATTGAAATTGAAACTTTTTATTGCAGACCGTGGTCCATATTTTGTTAGTACTACATGATTTATTTACATTCTATGATATATACTTACTTATTCTATAGTTAGTAAGCGATGACAATACAATACAAACAAAAATAAAAACTAGGAACTTAAGAACTACTTACATGCTAGACTGGGCGGCTGCTCTTACATGGAGCTGCATCCAGTGCTTCTGGAATGGGCAGTCCAGCCTGTTGGTCACCAAGGATAGGATGCCATTGGTGCCGCCGCGAGCACGCTGTGCCAGAGATGCGGTGCGTTTGCGTATAATCGCATGGAACCCGTCAGTGCGTGCTTCCGCAAACATACCAGACGCACTGCAATGTCGCGGCAGCCCCATTAGCATCCTAAACCCATTATTATACTGAACCCTCATCGTGTTCAGCGTTCTCTGCGTATACTTCACCCACAGGCTGCACGTGTAGAAGTTTTGACAGAATGCCTTAAAAAGCGAGATTTTCACTTGTTTTGTACATCGTGCAAACCTGCGGGCGAGCATATTACACCTTACCGCTAGAGCTCTTCTCTCCCTCTCAATGTCTACTCCGTCCGATAAGTCATCGGTTAACCAGTGGCCAAGGTATTTAAATTGTGACACACGCTTAATCACACTCGCGTACAGGAACGCTGGTGGCACATTACCAATGTGACCACCTTGCGGCCTAAACACAAGAAGCTCTGTTTTTTTGGTGTTATACCTAAGCCCATGGATCCCCGCATATGTTTCGCAAATTGCAAGGAGCTTATTCAGAGCACTGATTGCGGGAGTCAGCAACACCATGTCATCTGCATAACTTAAATTGTTGACGAAGGTGCCGTCAACAGAGCAGCCGACTTTAGTGTTGCTGAGTTCCACAATCAGGCTATTTATGTGCAAGTTGAAGAGTTTAGGTGATGTTAACCCGCCTTGTCTAACCCCGCACTTCAACCTGTACTCATCCGAATAAGCTCCCGCCCATCTGACATATACTTTATATACTTTAAAATTATTATGTATATACTTTAAAATTATTAAAAATATTTTTATTATATGGTGTAACGAAAAATTTACTGTTTTCGCAATATTTCCTTTATCTGTGCTATAAGAGGTTGCTTCGTACCAAATTTCAAGATTCTGAGTTCACGGGAAGTACCCTGTAGGTTTTGATTCCGTTGCGAGTTTCATAAACGGCTGTATCTTTTGATTGCGTTGGCTTAGAAGTTTGATTTTTTCACAGCTCCAAGGGACAATAGACCTGAGTATTTGATATAAATTTCAGCTTGAACTGCAAAGTTTTAATCGACGAAGGCAAGGTAAAATCTTTGAACTTTGTGCAAAGCAAAATATAATTTCTTTACTAAAAACCTTACTTACAAAATCAACACTCGACTGGTTTTTTTTTCTTTATTTTCACTAAAAGAGATACATTTAATCAATTTCACCTATTTGCCAAACTGCACAGCAGTTTGTTGGCAGAAAACTTATTTTACCCTACACCATTGTACTATTAATTTAGGTACGTACTTATGTGGCTGTGGGAGTGTCTGTTTACTCCATTTGCAATAACAGGTAGGTATTTGCAAACAGAGTAAGCAGGCACTCGCCGGCTAGTATTTAAAGGCACAACACAAAAATAGCCATAACCTAACTATTATAGAGTTTGCGCGTTCCTGAGAAGAAGGGTCTTGACGGACGGACGGTCGGACAACAAAGTGATCCTATAAGGGTTCCGTTTTTTCCTTTCGAGGTACGGAACCCTAAAAACGACTAATACACTAGTTTTACAGTAAACACTGAATACTCTGTTATCTTTGTGTTATAGAAACTGAAGTGCTACTTGGAGAGCCTGAACGGCGCGTTTTCGGAGGTGGTGGCCTTCAAGCCGAGCGGGTGGGAAAACGGCAAGAACACTACCGTCGAGAAGGGCATGGTCACCATACACGGTAAGTGGGTAACACACATGTGACATTATTTTAACACGTTCACTGTCCAGTGCCCCATATATGGATCACGCTGAACTATCTCCACACGTCCGTGCCCCACAGATGGGTCACTAACGACCGTGTCCGCACTTAGATTATAGGGATAATTAATAAATAATAATAATAATAAATATTATAGGACAATCTTACACAAATCGACCTAGGCCCACAGTAAGCTCAATAAGGCTTGTGTTATGGGTACTAGACGACGATATATATAATAGATAAATATGGATAAATACTTAAATACATAGAAAACATCCATAACTCAGGAACAAATATCTGCGATCAACACACAAATAAATGCCCTGACCAGGATTCGAACCCGGGACCTCCTGCTTCGTAGGCAGGGTCACTACCGACAGGGCTAGGAGGCCGTTAAAAAATTCTGATATGATAATGTTTTTGGCTAGTTAGACAACAGCATACAGAAAGATATTGTACTTATTCGAAAGCGTGCTTGTTTGTTTCTTAGTGACCCATATGTGGAGCATGGACGTGTGATTGAAGTAATTTGCTTGGACGTACGTGCAGAGGCATACATATTGTATGGGGACTGTTAACGTGTTAACATATTTCAATCAAAGGTTAACTGAAAGGAGCTGCTCCCTTAAAGGGATAACTTCGCCTTTGTACTTTACATCTTTTTTTTACAGTATTAATCTATGTTGTACACTGAAGTGTTAGTTATTTCAGTATTTTTTCGCATTTGCTTTAAATAGATTCTTTTTCTTTATATTTAGGAGTTCAAATATTTTGATTAATAATCTTCTCCGGCAGGCATACCATACAGCGAGCACTCGAGCTTCTCGGAGCTGATCCGCTTCGTGAAATTCCTGAAGCCGAAGCAGGTGGTGCCCACCGTCGACATCTCCGGCGGAGTCAAGTCTGTGCAGGTGAGTGACATTATCATGGTGTTTACATTTTGTACCTTATTACAAAGGAATAAGGTGCACAGGTGTGAACATACAGTGGGCGTTCCTTCTCGGAGCTGATCTGCTTGGTGAAGTTCCTGAAGAAGCGGGTGGTGCCCACCGTCGACATCTCTGGCGGAGTCAAGTCTGTGCAGGTGAGCGACATTATCATGGTGTTTACATTTAGTACCTTATTACAATGGAGTAAGGTGCACAAGTGTGAACATACAGTGGGCATTCCTTCTCGGAGCTAATCCGCTTGGTGAAGTTCCTGAAGAAGCAGGTGGTGCCCACCGTCAACATCTCCGGCGGGATTAGTCTGTGCAGGTGAGCGATATTATCGTGGTGTTTACATTTTGTACCTTATTACAATGGAGTAAGGTGCACAAGTGTGAACATACATGCGTTCCTTCTCGGAGCTGATCCGCTTGGTGAAGTTCCTGAAGAAGCAGTCGACAGCTCCGGCGCAGTTAAAGCTGTGCCGGCCCTGTAGTCCAGACGACAATCGTTTGCAGAACGAAACGAAACGCTACACACTCTCACTCATTCTTCATTAGTGAGAGACGGATAGCGTTTCGATTCGTTTTCTGCAAACGGTTGTCATCTTGGCTAAGCCCTTTATTTAAAAAAATTGTGTCAAATAGCTTAACGCTTTGGTGATTAATTTTAAGGCAAGACAATCTTTACGAAAGTACAGTCTAATTTGAATCATAAGCCGAAGTGCTTGTGAAATTTCTAGATGACTGGAAATAGATAGGCACTTCTTCCCTGGGGTAGGTAGAAGAGCAGATGATAAATAAAATCCAGTGAGTGCTGCGAGGTCCAGATGGGACAGTGCAGCTGCCAAGTTTGTTGCTCTTTTAGCACCACCCAGTGATCACGTGTAGGGGTGGCTAAGGTGATTTCTACGACGCAGAGTAACATTGATCTCTAAATTTCCTGGAAAAAAGCTAGACTCGATTGATGCCTGAAACCCTAAAAAGGTGCATTTACCAAAATGACGCTTACGTAATGTTACTTGTTATAAATTCTGATGACACTACACAGTCTATTTATGGTCTGGCAAATCGTATGTTATTGATAGTTCAATTCAAAGTTACGACATAAAATATTCGAATGCCCTAACGCTTGCTTAAATAGCAGTATTTCGTGAGCGACACTGGTGGAATGGTCCAACAAATTCCCATTTGATGGTTTCCAAATATTGCTCCTAATACGTAGATACATTTCCAGAAGTATTTCCCCTGTCCGCTGGTGTACCAGGAAGACGGGCACAACCAGAGCAAGGTGACGGATTACTTCAGCATAACGGGCCGCCCGCAGGTCCCGGCCGTCACGTGATGACACGGTTCCGATCCGATCCCCCCCTTCAGGCCGTGTAGCCAAGATGACAATCGTTTGTAGAAAACGAAACGAAACGCTACACGCTCTCGCTCACTCTTAATAATAAATAATAATAATAATAAATATTACGGCAATATCAGGGGCCCATCTAGTTGACGGCGAGTCACCGCCTGCCTCGATAACATGTTATAAAATTGTTATGGCAGGTGTCCGGACCTCTTTACAATAGCCTAATCTTTGATCAGCCAAACTTCAATACCATAGCCCATTACTCTGTCCATTTTATTTACAATAGCCACAACGCCTGCTGGAACCGGTTCACGGGTATCTATTAATGTGCCCGTGAATGGGTTCTAGCAGGTGTATAACATAGCAAATTTCTCCAAGGGGCCTCTGCGTGTTGGATCTGTATCCCCACGCAAGCCTATCAAAAGACCGGGATATAAAGTCCCGTGATTCTCAAAGGAGATAAAAATAATAATAATAATAAATATTATGGGACAATCTTACACAAATCAACCTAGTCCCACGGTAAGCTCAATAAGGCTTGTGTTGTGGGTACTAGGTGACTAGACTCTTCCATATTAGTGCGATAGAGAGAGGGATACCGTTTCGATTCGTTTTCTGCAAACGATTGTCATCTTGGCTAAGCCCCCAGATCCCCCGTTTTGATGCTTTGACAAATCGCTGGCCCAATATTACAGGGTTCTATGTTTCACTTTTATTTAATCGAAATTTGAACATTGACACTAAGGGTGTGTTGCACCATGCACAATAGGCATGATGACACATGTTGAATTATGTAATAAAATTAAGTTGATAGGATGCAAAATGATCAATATATCCAACTAAAGTGAAAATTTATAAATTCTATTGAAATGGCTCAAAGATATCAAGTTGCAAAATTTCTAAATTTTACGATTTTTTAAAGTGCGAAATAAAAAAAAACCAATGATACCATTCGATTTTTAACGTTTTACTGTAAAATAAATTGTATAGCAACCATATACATAAACGCAACATTTCACTGTAAAACTAGCAATTTCATATTTTTTCCATACTTTAAACAGGGCGAGTATGTGTACGGTCAGCTGCAGAGAAAAGGTACCACCGTGCCCTACAAACTTGTATGGCGGGTGGTACCTTTTCTCTGCAGCTGACTGTACGTGACGTCACTTTTGCACGTCATTTTGTTAGGAGCGTTTTGAGAAACAAATGCAAATCTCGGACTTTAAGTCTCATTTCTGACTTTTGTGTTGCTTTAACGCAGTTGGCCCCATATAGACATTTGATCCTCACAACAAAACGAATCGATTGATACCATACATGAAAAATTCACCATGCCTATTAACGAACTCATCAACGTTAAATATGGCGACGGAACTGTCATCCGATAGAAAACTGTCAAACTTTTCATACAAGATTTTTTTAACGATGACGTTGACGTTAATAGACTGTTTGGTGCAACCGGCTCTAAGTCTAAATTTAAATACCCCGATTATGCAACATGGAACCCTGTAATATTGAGCTAGCGAAATGTCAATGCACTCATTCATATGTCAAGCCAAGAATGAGTTTAGAGTAAAGGGCATAGTATCTTATGCGGATATATCTGTGCCGAAAAGGTTAGTAGGATTCACATCAAATAGTCAACGTAGGCGTGTCTTACCTGAGGCAAAGGAATCTTAACCTTCTACATAGTATTTATATTCCATATTTAAATAATACCGCCGCATTATTGCGCGTTTGCGACCATTACTGCTGCCAGTTAATATAAAATCTTTATAGAACGTTCAAATTCCTTTAGCTTTAGTAAGACCAGAGAGTGTATTTAATAGAGGAGCACAGTCTTAGAATTTTTTGAGGCGCCCAAGTCTGAAACGGCATCTGAACGAGAGAAAACCAGGACAGCGCCATCTAGTAACGCTATTAATTACATAATACGCTTACATTATGAGTTATGAGGTAACTTTGGTTTGCTCTCCCTCAGATGGCGCTTCAGACTTGGAGCCTCCAAAAACTCGTAGACTGTGCTCTCTATTCAATACACTATCTAGTAAGACGCACGCTGTCGCTAGTGGCCGTTATGACACAGTTAATGAGAGTTGCCGCGATCGAGTTTTTGAGTTTTACACTAGATGGCAGCACCGTGGCGAGAGGTCTAGCTGTCATAATCCACCATAGACTAATAACCCAAGACCCCGCATAGTCGGGCGACCCCCGCTGCCACGCTCGAAGTAATTTCACCCTATAGTGAGACACTAATTTATTGTAAGTGACAGTAAACTTAGTAGTCTCCATGGCAACCATTAATGTCTGACTCTCTCACGCCCCACGGAACAATAGCGCGTTCCCTGTCTAGCATTGAGTGTTCCCCTCCCGCACCCCTTCTTTTTGGCAGCTTAGGTTTCGAAGAAATAACGCGCTAAGCGGAGCATAGAGATATCTTGTATATTCGAGGGTTGCGTGGTGAAACCCGATAAGTAGAAATAAATTTTAAATTTAAATAAGCACCTAACGTATGTATGTCAGCTTATTGTTCTTTTTACAAAAACCTATTAGCTCGAGTTATCGGGTTTCACCTCGCAACCCTCGAATGTAATCCTATAATAATCATGTTTAATATTTTTTTTTATTAGTGGGCTTTGACAGCTGCTGTCAAAAACACCTCGCCACAGTGCTGCCATCTAGTGTATAGTAATAAATTTTAGTAGTATTTTTAGTGTTATAGTGACAAATCTGGATGAACATGAATGGCCAAATGTGCGTTTGTTTGTACTTTTTATATTATTACAAATGTGATGTATGTAAGAAATACAATAAGCAGGATCGATATAAATCGGAACCGGATCGGACGCGGTGCGTAACACCTTTATTTCTATTGTACAAATTCGTTACAGTATTATTATGTAAGCTGACATAAAGACTGTGATTTTTGATATCGTATTATCTTTTTTTAAAAGGGTTGTCTTGGTTAGTAATAAACATTGTTAAAACCTAAATGTTGTTTATTTTATATGTAATATGAATTAAAGGTACATTTACCAAATTATGTTTTTGAGACGTCCAAACAGAATAATTATAAGCACTAGTGTCAGACATTAACCCTTTCATAAATTATAGTTCACAAAAAGTTACAAATCTTAGGCTTCATTCATTTATTACGTAAGACAATTTTTTGCCACTGTACCCCCCTCCCCCGAAAAACTTAATTCAAGAACAAAAATCATCCTCTCGTAAGGAGAAGTAAGACACGGTCAACCCCCCTCCCCCCCCTAAGTCATCTTACGTAATAACTGAATGGCGCCTTACTAATAATAGCTCTTACAAATTAACCTAACCTAAGGTGCGTATTAGTTTCGTGTGTTAATTTTCACTGTGTAGGAAACATTCTGCTAGCGCATCAATACATCGAGCTTTGAAGGCTCGCTAGTTAAAACTTGGTAAACACTTCAAGCTTTTACGACTCTAATTTGGGCTCTAACTCACAACTTCGGTCACAGTTGAATCCCTTGCAGGACACCATAGCGTTCAACACGTGGTGGGATCACGCTCTGAAGGCGCTCATAGTTTCGTTTTTCAAGTTACTGTACAACACTAGTGTGGTCTACTATTTATAAATGTCGGTAACAGTCAGATCCCTTGCAGGACACCATAGCGTTCAACACGTGGTGGTACCACGCTCTGAAGGCGCTCATAGTTTCGTTCTTCAAGTTACTGTACAACACTAGTGTGGTCTACTATTTATAAATGTCGGTAACAATCGGCTCCCTTACAGGACACCATAGCGTTCAACACGTGGTGGTACCACGCTCTGAAGGCGCCCATAGTTTCATTCTTCACGTTACGCAACTCGTACGGATCGGCGTCTAAGTCGTATATTTCGACGAAATCCTGCAAATTTAATTTGAGCTTCAATGATTACGGCAGAAGATGCAAAATAGCTAATTTACTCGACGTCTTACTATCTTAACGTCACGTCTGTTTTTGACCGAACGGGCTCTTTGAGATGTGTACAGTCACCGGCAATAGTATATTCCTACACGAAGGCCGCATCTCCTCGTACGTCCAAGCAAATTACTTCAATCACACGTCCATGCTCCACATATGGGTCACTAAGAAACAAACAAGCACGCTTTCGAATAAGTACAATATCTTTCTGGATTCTGTTGTCTAACTAGCCAAAAACATTATTATATCAGAATTATCCCTATATTATCATGCAGTATGATACTAATCTAAGTGCGGACACGGTCGTTAGTGACCCATCTCAGTGGCGGTACTTCCATACAAGCCCAAAAGCCGGGCTTGCCCTAGTTGCCTCACCGAAATTACGTATTTTAATCGTCGCGCTAAATAACCCGTATTAATTATTTCGAGTGAGCTCTATAAATTTTGCCACACGCATCAAAGTGTCGCCACTGCCGCGCAAACGACTGAGGCAAACGAAACTAAACGTAGCGCATGCTGCTGTCCCGCTCGCACTCACCACCGCCGCCACCTTGCAAGCGGCATGCAAGCCAAGCGGGCATTCATTTCGCCTATACAAATCGCCCTATTGGTGTCTGTACAACGAGCAACAATTTTTGCCCGGTGTACCTATAGCAAAATACGGCGATTTAAAACCAGCTTTTTGGTGTGAAGTTGGGCGCATGCCGTAAGATCGCGCGACGCAAGTGAGCGTTAACGGACAACTTCAAGTGTATTATATTACAAAAGTCTAATTTGATATGCAAATTAATTGTTTGAGCAAGTCAATGTGAATTGAATGGTATTGAGGTGAGGTTACGACTTAGTAAAAGTGCTTAATTCTGTTGTAAAACTTGTAAAAGTGTTAAAATTACTTATTAATAATGAATGAAGCCGTTCCTTGTGACTGTTTGAGGCACGTCCAAGTGTTGATCATGATCAACAAAGGCAAGGTAAAATCTCTGAAGTTTCTTCAAAATCAATGTGTCGTTAAACCTAATACCCGGCTTGTGTTATTTGTAGGCATGTCTCAGATAAACCAGTTGCATAAGCGAAAATTTAGTAGGGCTGCTTACAAAATACACTAGGCTAGATTGTTAGTTGTTTTCATTCTAAATAACTTATATTGCTGTTGTAGCATATTTTTTTCGAAAGAAGATGACATTTTGAGTATATAAAGATTGAATAGTTAGTACGAAATCATGTCTTTAGGCTTGCCCTACTCCAAACTTCTGGGCACGCTACTGACCCATCTGTGGGGCACGGACGTGTGGAGATAGTTCAGCGTGATCCATATATGGGGCACTGGACAGTGAACGTGTAAAAATCTACTCTGAAGTTAGTAACACTTGGGAATATTTTGAAAGAAACTCGTATTTTCAATTAACACTTTGACTACCGAGAACCCGCCTAGTAGGCACTTGTAATGTTTGCTCAGATGCCGGGCACGCGGCGTGTGGCATTGCGTTACACGTCGTAGCCCGCCTGGCGGGTTCTGTCGGTTTCTGGGGTATTGTTCAAAATTTTGCCCGGTTGCGAAAGTGTTAACACAACCGATTTTGAACCTTATTATAAATACATATACTAAGGCTCAGATTCTAAGTAATTATATGTGCTCAGTAAATCGGCTCCCTTCGTAAGGGTTTATTATCTTACCTTTGTATCTCTGAACTCGCAGTATTTGTCGTTGATCTGTTTTCCTATGCGTCTTATACACGCGTAGGTATTGTTTCTTGAGTCTTGACACTTGCAATCATATAGTGGGTGGCATTGCTGAAATAATAATTATTTAAATATTAAAATCCTCTCTGAATGAATTTGAACTACTATAATCATACCTCATGTATACCACAGTAGTACCAATAGTGAAAAATAAGACCGGAGATGCCTCTGACATGTCCAATTACAGGCCCATTTCACTTGCTACTGTCGTAGCCAAGGTTTTGGACAGTTTGCTTGATAAACAACTCGCTAAACACCTAGAGCTGCACGACGCACAATTTGGCTTCAGGCCTGAGCTGTCCACAGAAAGTGCAATACGAGGGTTGCTACTTATATATCCGGAAACAAAAAAACAAACAAACGTACACGGCTGAAAATGGTTTTATTGTTTTTCAAAGTATTCCCCTTGATGATCTATGCACTTTTGCATTCGCGTGAACCAATTTTTAAAGCACTTCTGCCACTCCGCCTGAGGTACCTCCATAACGTGTTGTTTGAATGCGTCGACAGCATCTTCAGCGGTCGAAAATCGTTGACCGCGTAATTTATTCTTTATATTTGGAAATAAATAAAAATCGTTGGGTGCCAAGTCAGGGCTGTACGGCGGATGACCCGTTAATTCCACATTTTGACCCTCCAAAAATAGAGTTGTTTCGCGTGACGTATGACAGCTGGCATTGTCATGATGAAGAATGATTCTTCGTCGCTGGTTAGTTTTACGAATTTGTTCAAATACTTCCGGTAAGCAAATGGTCGTGTACCACTCTGAATTAACCGTTCTACGGTTTTCTAGTGGCACTGTAGCTACATGGCCATTAATACCGAAGAAGCAGGCCACCATTTGTTTCAATGTACTTTTTGCACGAGTAACTTTCGTAGGGTTCGGCTCATTTTGAAACACCCATACCGTTGATTGTTGCTTCGTTTCGGGATCGTATGCATAGATCCAGGATTCGTCACCTGTATAGATGTTATAAACGGCTTTTGAGTCACCACGGTTATATTTTTTTAACATTTTATTGCACCATTCGACGCGAGCATCTTTTTGCTCTTTTGTTAAGTTGTGGGGTATCCAACGCGAAAAATTTTTTTTACAGCCAAATAATTATGTAATATGCTATTAATGCTGGTCATAAAAATACCCAGAGTCGCCTCTATCTCGCAGTACGTAACATGTCGGTCGTCCATTATAAGTTTTCGCACAGCCTCGATATTATGTTGTACAACGACCGATTTCGGGCGACCTGCCTTAACTTCGTCCGTAAGCATACTACGTCCACGATTGAACTCACTAAACCAGTGATACACAGTAGTTTTAGATGGGGCTTCATCACCAAAAGTTGAAGTTAGTTGATCTATGCACTGTTGTTGCGTTAAACCACGCCGAAAATCATAATAAATCATAGCACGAATATTTTCACGAGTGAGTTCCATTCTTGCTGCGAGATGACATTTAAAACCCGTCAAAAACAAAACACGAGCGTTAATAAGAAAGAAAAAATATACCGGCCAGTACTTAAAAAAGTTCAAATTTTACCATGGAGGTCAAATATGCTATTTAAGAAGATTGTAATCCCGGTTTCCGGATATATAAATAGCAGCCTATGTAATGTGCCTCAAGCAGACTGTTCAGTACTACACTGACAGGAGTACACCCGTGTTTGCCTGTTTTTTGGACCTGTCAAAGGCATTTGACCTAGTAGACTATAACTTACTGTGGGATAAGCTGCAACATGAAACCACGTTACCGCGAGAGGTCATTTTGATGTTTCGCTATTGGTACAGAAATCAAAAGAACAGAGTAAGATGGGGAGAGTCATATCAGAGGAGTACGGGTTGGAGCGCGGGGTGAGGCAGGGAGGGCTAAGCTCACCCCGGCTCTTCAATCTCTATATGAACCGACTGATTGCTGAGCTCAGCAGCACTAACATCGGTTGTCACATTGGCGATGTGTGTGTAAATAACATCAGATATGCGGATGATATGGTGCTGCTGAGAGCCCATCAATTGGCGCTTTGAGAAAACTTATAACAATGTGTGAGTCATACGCTGTGGCCCATGGACTCAAATGTAATGCCAAAAAGAGCGAGATGATTATCTTTAAGGCAGGTTCGAAGAGCTATGCAGATGCTCCTGGTATCTCGCTATGCGGCACATCCCTAAACAGAGTTAGGAAAGTTAAATATTTGGGTCACTGGGTCACAGAAGACTTGAGAGATGATTGTGATTTGGAGTGGGAACGCAGGTCGCTGGCTGTCCGGTGTAACATGTTGGCTCGCAGGTTCGCACGATGTACAAGGCCAGTAAAAATCAATTTGTTCGAGGCATTTTGCCAGTCTTTTTACACGTGTGGCCTGTGGGTCAATTTTACGCAGCGGGAATACAGCGACTTGCGTGTCCAGTATAACAACGCGTTTAGGATACTGTTGGGACTGCCGCGGCATTGTAGTGCGTCGGGGTCGGGCATGTTCGCGGAGGCGCGGACTGACGACTTCGCAGCTAAAATGCGGCGCGCGGTGTGCGGTGCGCGTCCCTGCTAGCCCGAGTCCGCTGCAGCACCAACAGGGTCCTGAGCGCGTTCGCGGACCGCTGGGACTCCGCGTTGCTGCGTGAGAGTAATACGAAGAGGTACAAATTTTTTAAATAGAGGTACAAATTAGGTACAAAAATATAGTATAGTTTATTTTAATATCCGTTTAGGTATACCCGCCGACCTGACTCTCACGTTGCTGCGTAGGTGGACGCAGCTGCACGTCTCGCGCTCCCCATACTTGTAGATTGTATTATTTAGTTGATACATTTTTAGCAAGTAAGTACTAACATTAGTAATATAATCTTTTTTTTTGTTTTTGTTTTTGTGTGTTACTAACCAAATTGAATCTATATTCTGAAATAAACATTATTGTATTGTATAAGCTTAGAGAATTCAACCAACCGGAGCGGCCATGACTGTCATTTTCTATACAAAAAAAGTCTGCCGATTTTTACGGGGGAGGGGAACGTCAAATGTATGGCTATTCGTACGTAACGTAGAAATAGCCACGTCAGATAAACGTCAGCCCATACATGTGTATGACCACTGGTCATATGTTTTCGGCAGAGGGGAACGCCTGTCAATGGCGACTCCGGTTGGTTGGATTCTCTAAGATTATAAGAGATTTTCACTCATTATTTTGACAAAACCACCACGACCATGACCACGAGCGTTACGGCACGCTCGAAACGTCAGGAAAATAATAAAAGTAAGTGTACGCGATTAAGTCCCGTTTTTGTCAAAATAATCATGAATGTGTATACATATTGGTCCTAGAGGCTAAATATACTACTTTAGTCCGCCTTGGTAAGCATAATATGACACACTTTTTGAACATGAGAAGTGAAAAATAAATATCACCGCTCGCCGCCGGCAGGGTATTCATCCTCACACCTTGGAGCCTAATGGGTCGCGCACTGTACGGTTTAAGAGGAATTTCCTCCCACGAACGCTGCGACTGTGGAATGAACTCCCTGCCGAGGTTTTCCCAGCGGGCTACAGTATGACGTTCTTCAAAAAAGGAGTGTATAGGTTCTTAAAGGGTAGGCAACGCGCATGTGAGTCCTCCGGGGTTGCAGGCGTCCATTAGGCTGCGGTAGCTGCTTACCATCAGGCGGGCCGTATGCTTGTTTAGTATAAAAAAACCGTCGTAGTATAAAAAAAATGCTTACGGCTAGATGTTCGCCGTCATATTTCCAAGGACAACTCGAGTCAACGGACCCGTCTCTGGATTCTCCGAAATATTCCACCAACATGGTCCTCTCTCTTACTGGATTTTGACCTGAAAATTATTGTAAATTGAAGTTTTAGTTTAAGACTACATTTTAGACTAGTTTATCACTACATTTAAACCTCTTAAATACATTAGTAGATGGTGTTGTATAATATGCTATAAGTGCCTAAAATGCGTTTATTACACTTTATAGACAGAGCTGGCCACGTCAGATATGACACAATAATGAGAGCAACGAAACCCCTCTAGTCAGTTTGCTATACTATGTTTATTTCTAAATCTGGACATCTGGCAGATGTTAAGTGGTGGAGGTCAAAGAATGCAAACCACTTCAAGAAACAAATCCTAGAGTTCTGGGTTTGATGCATTATGAGAAATTATAATTTATAGTTACATTATCTAGTTATATTATGTATATGTATGTATACTTTAGTTTTTAATCTTAAAAATAGGTACACTATTGTCTTAGGCTTAGCACCTGTAAAAATAGTTGTAAGTGTGGAAATAAAATAATAGTAGTTTATGCAACAGTTGTATAAGAGGGGTCAAAAAAGGTGAGTGGCGTGGGTAACAATTTGAGCCGTAGGCGAAAATTGTTAAGAAAAACGCCACGAACATTTTTTGACCTACTTATACGACGTTGCATACAATACTTTTTCTACGACTACACTTACTTTTACATAAAATGCGAAATTGAAAACTTCATGGATATCGCCGTTATTTTGTCAATATAATCAACAATCATTTAAGTTTTACCTTTTAAAACACTATTTTTCAAGAATACTAACATTACTAACACAAATACACACGTCGTTATTTGATCAATGATTAAAGAGCTACAGAGTTTAGTAAAAATACCTAAATTACTTTCAAAGTTTACAGTTTGCCCCTACAAACGAACGGGAAACGTTAAATAAAAACTGCAAAGTATCTGTGGTTCTTTTCATTTTTTCTTTTTTAAAGTTTTTTTTTCTAAAAACGCTGCGTTTATTTAGGTTTCTTAGGTTGGCAGTAATTTATTTTGTCCTATATTAAAGTGCTTGCACGCGATTACACGATACTATTTTGGAGCATTTATAGAACAAGTGTTATTTTGGGCAATAGACTAGATAGACTTTTCTTCTAGTATATTATCTATGTTCTTATAAAGGTGTTGACGAATGTATAAATGACAGATAAAAGTGCAGGAGTAGAAAAAATAAATAAATAAATTTGATTATATCATCATCAAAAGTTACTGTTGGGGGAAAGTAGTGCCAATTGACGTATAATGTAATTCATGGTTTTTCGCCTACTGTTTTTGTTTCCGTAATAATACGCATGTTTTTGTTCTAATGTTAAAATATAAGCCCTGTCCTCTATAGTAGAGCCAATTTCAGCAACTTTTGCCTATTTTGGCATAACTATTTTCCATTTTTTTTCTAGTCTGTCACTGGTGGAGGTCAGCCCCCATCCATTAAAACTGCCAGATGCCCGGATCTAGCAATAAGGTTAGGATAGCCATCTAACCAGACTAGTTTTGTTGCTCTAATTATAGTGTCATATCTGACGTAGCCAGCTCTTAGTCCATTCATTATGTGATTTATGTAATAAAATAATTTAAAATAGTTTAAAAAACTAAAAAACACGCTTCTAGCACGCACTAAAAATTACAAAATGTATTGTCATCAGAACTCAGAGCGTGTGCAAAATTTCATCCTAATCGAAGACCGGGAAGTGGGTCAAATTAAGATTCCAAGATTTTCTTACATACATAGTTAGTTACAAGTGAAGCTAATAAAAGCGTGTTAATAAGGCAATGCCGTACTTTAAAAATACCATCAAATATGAGTAATATGACAATGAAGTTAAGCCTACATTGGCTTCGGCCCTGGGGGCTTAGCCAAGATTACAATCGTTTGTAGAAAACGAAACGAAACGCTATCGCTCTCTTTATCACTCTTCCATATGAGTGCGATAGTGAGACGGATAGCGTTTCGATTCGTTTCTACAAACGATTGTCATCATGGCTAAATGAAATGAAATTGTTTATTTCAGGCACAAGTCCCATACAATGTTAGTTACAATCAAGGGTGATTAAGACATGGATGGACAATGCCTATACAAAATCGCGTTCCTCGAACCTTCAGGCTATACGTCTGTTTTCGGTACTGAGTGCCACAGCGCCATCTGTTGAGTCTGGAGTCGAGTTATTCTGTCAGCGTTAATCGCCGAACAAAATATTAGAAACTAGAATTTATTTATTTAATCTTAATTGCACAAAATAAGATGGTACAAATGGCGAACTTAATGCCATAAGGCATTCCCTACCAGTCAACCAATGGGCTTAACAGAAAGGTTAAGTAGGAATTTAGTGTTTGTGGTGACCGATAGATGACGCTAGTGCTTTAGCCTGAAATAAGGGAACGCGATTTTGTATAGGCATTGTCAATCCATGTCTTAATCATCCTTGGTTACAATTATGGCTTATGTAGTAGTGTAGTATTAAGATTATTCATAAATTATAATTACAAAATATAATAAAACATACAAAATTAAATTATTATTATTGTTTTGACGAGGCATTGGGTTCATGCAGTTTATCCCAACGCCTCATCGGTGGGCAGTCAATTCTAATAGCGACTAATGCGTTTAGGATGCTGTTGGTACCACCCTGCAGCCTGTACAGTCGAGGACAAAGAGATGTATACACTTTTGGACCTTATTGCGTTGTAATAAGGTCCAAAAGTGTATACATCTCTTTGTCCTCGACTGTACAATAGGGATGCCGCTCTTTTACGGATGTTAGCGTGAAAGTCATTCGTACGGGCGTCGGCAAACTTCTCCGAAGCGCTGCAGTACCGCTAAGCTCTATGGTAGATGCTGAGCCCCCTGGTCTATGGTAGATACGCACCTAAAACATCGATAACCGTGCCATCCATATACTCCGGAACCTGCAAACCGGCCAGATTCATAACCGTAGGCGCCAGGTCTATGTTCATCACGGGCTGGAAGCTGGTAACGTTTGGCTTGATAGCGGGACCTTTTATTAGCAGAGGGACCATGATGTCAGACTCGTAGGGCTGTCGTTTGTCGTATACTTGGGAAAATTGGCCTGTAAAGAGTAATGATATTTTGTGACAGCAAATTGAATTAGGAACATGCATGATTTTTTTGGAAGACGTCATTCGATTCTATTTCCCTGTAGATTCATATGTCTCTAATAAACCTACTATCTATGATAGCCCTGAAACGTCAAAAATGTGAAAATACATTAGGCGTCTGCGCCGCGCGTCAAAACGGCCCATACAAAAAGCGTGAGGTTTGTGACGTCACCGACCTCAAAGTTGCAGGAAACTGCTTGGAAGGAACAAGTTTTTGGAAGATTTTTGTTATTTTAGGCACGAAAAAATGCGTTTAGCTATATAGTTGTCATACATTTTTTTTCTTGTTAGAACATAAGTAATCGAGCTGAGGTTTCGAAAATACATTTTAAGGTATAAAAAAATGCCTAAAATATTACGTTTTTAAACCGCAATATCTTTAAAAAACTATTAAAAATTATTACGGATTTCCACTTATTTATATTAATTTGGGGTTGTTGAACGTGTTTATTGAACAAATAAAGGTTGACTGGCAATGTTTAACATTTCTCTTACTAGTTATTATCTAAAATAACAAATTCAATTAAATATTTTTTACGCATGTTCTCCATTGTACAGCCATCAAATATATCGGAGCGGCCACTGCACGCGACGATGTTCTTTATCGTCTTGACAATAGAGTTGATATTTGTGACCAATTTGGCCGCTCCGATATATCTGATATGATGATGGCGATTGAACAATTAGTCGATTTGAAATTAGGTTTAGTTAACAAATATATCTCATCGAATAACTTTATTCCAACGCGATAAGGTTGCTATTTGTTCAAATTTGTACGAGGTTCCCAATTTTTTTTATGTATGTTCACCGATTATTCGAAGACGACTGGACCGATTTGGAAAATTCTTTTTTTGTTTGAAAGGGTAACTTTTTTGTTTCACAGTTGGACCCATTCTCACCAGGTCAGGATCTGATAATGGGATCCCGGCGAAATCGAGAGAACTCTTCAAATATCATACATTATAGGCACAACTATAGCGATCTAAATATTTTTTACGCTAGCTCGGGCATTTGCTTTTGGAAATGTGGAGTCTAAGTGAAGTCGGTTCTTTTTTGTTTAAAATTATTTTCTAAAGCAGCAATAATTTCAGCTACCATTCCGTCTACAGCTACAAGTGTTTCTCAGCGGGAGCGGTATGCTCCAACTCCGAGAGCATTGAGATGGGCGAAGTATTTGTTAACATTATTACAACGAGATAAGGTTGCTTTTCGTTCAGCACTTACCAACATGGTACCCGTTGTTAGACGTGTGTATAAAATAGGTGTTGTCGGTCCCGTTCTTTTCTAAAGCAGCAATGACGTCAGCTACCATTTCGTCTACAGCTACAAGTGTTTATCAGCGGGAGCGGTATGCTCTAACTCCGAGGGCATTAAGAGTTTGATAACCATATTACAAAGACATAAGGTTGCTAATCGTCTAATACTTACCAACATGGTAACCGTTGTCAGACGTGTATATAACATAGGTGTTGTCCATCCCGTTCTTTTCTAAAGTAGCGATGACGTCAGCTACCATTTCGTCTACAGCTAGAAGTGTTTCCCAGCGGGAGCGGTATGCTCGATCTAACTTCGGTAGCATTGAGGGTGGGAGAGGGGATGGTGGCATTGTCATTAACCAGTGTTTGTCCTGAGAAAAGAGATGTTACCATTTCAAAATAAAGTGCTAGTAGTAGTAGACTAAATATCTGATCGCAGGAGAAACTAATTTTGCTAGTCTTTTCTTTACTGTTTTGCAACAGCTACCGAAGATTATTTAATGAATTTCCGCTACCTAAAGGTTGTCTGAAAGAGATCTGCTTTTTAGCGATAAGACCGCCTGTTGTTTACTTCTAGGTTAATTTGCTGCATTTTGTGTACCTACTGGTTTTCGTTTCGAGGTGTTTGCTAAAATGATTGTAACAAAATGTGTGTATTCCTGTGTAAATTTAAATAATATCTAGACTATAATACAGTGAGCAAGAATCTGAGACTACATAAAATCGTGACATCGATAGTCGAAAATCATTTGAGCACAAAATTAAAAAAAGAAAATTGAAACAAAAAAGACAATTATAAAAAAGCTGTATCTAAAAACTAAAATCAACTAAGTTTCGAAAATGTTGAATGACCGAACCATAAGCAAATAGAAGTAGTTTGTTTATTTAACGTCTTCCGGGGTATTGCGTCCATGGGGTAAATGAGCTAGGTTTTTTCAGAATTATGTATATCTAGCTGGTAAATGTAAAGGCAATTAGTAGGTACATATGGCGTACTAGATATGCTGGCCACACGCTTTGCGTCAATATTTGTCCAAATATTTGTTTTGGGTTTCTTTTTTATTTCATAGTAATTATAGCTTTTTACCTGAGCCTCTATATTGAAATGCGGCGTTCTCGGCGCTGTGACGCCCTTGAAGGCGTCCCGGTGTCGCGGCGCGGGCGTGAACGGCTGGTGTGGAGCCGGCGGTGCCAGGACCATCAGGAATGGCTTCGTTTGGTTCTCGATGAAGCTGATGCTTAGGTCTTTCTGAAATTAAATAAAGTGGTGAGATCGAGAACTTGTTAAAATATAATACACTACAATTCAAATATAAGTAGGTTTATCAGTCAAACCCTTGTGACGGAACTTTTGTGTGTGTGTGTGTATGTGTGTGTGTGTGTGTGTGTGTGTGTGTGTGTGTGTGTGTGTGTGTGTGTGTGTGTGTGTGTGTGCATACTTACGATAATATCCGTGAGGTAAAGATCCTCAGAGTAAGTCGGCACCCCGTCGTTCGACAGCGTGTAGTTATAATAGACGGAGTTCCCCACTAGTCCATGCCACTCCGTCCAGCCAGGCGGCACTGTTATCCCTCCGTCTTTCACACCATACTGAGAAAATGTATACAGATGATGACAAAAGTTTGAAGACACCTATACTCACCATCAGATACATCGCAGCAATCAAGGTGCATAAAAATATCTGAACACTTGAACATGTTTCTATATGTCAAGGCGTTATGCTGTCAACACACCTGGCCTTATTTGAACCACCAAATAGTCGTGGAAAAAGAGTGACTATTAGGTTGCTGGACAAATAAGTCAAGTGCGCGGGCGCGATATATTGAGCACCTTTGCCGCTCCGATATAAGTTATCTGATAGTGACTGTCCAAGTCAGTTACAAAAATATGTCCATGGGATGTAGAGCACGAACAGTTTGATTTACAAAAACTTTTAGTTACTTAAAAGTTTTTCACAAATACAGGTTAAAACATTAAACTACATATCAAAGGAAAGGGCTGATTATAAGCATCTCAAATCAATTTTAATAATTCTAAAATCAATAGTCGTGAAGTTATTAAAGAAAATAGGCGAAATCGAATAATAAGGAATAAATTAGTTACTTTAAGTGTACATACTTCGTTTAAATACTTTCCAGCGTAGAACGTGCTATAATTAGCATCTTTCAGAGCAGTGGCAAATGTTTTAGTCTCAAGTTTCTTCCACTGCGGTCCATAGCATCCGCCCCGCACCGTGTTGTTCGTGGTGCCATGGTTGTGAACGTGTAGGCCGGTGAGGAAGCTCGCGCGGCTCGGGCAGCATATTGGTGATGATACGAACTGGGTAAATGAGGATTTTATATTAAGTTCAGGTGGGATAAGACAGACATATTTTATTTCCATGCAAGTGTTTGTCTTATCCCGGAGTTTGTCTTAACCCACCTGACCTGTGGGCCTGCCGCGAACATCGAAAATAAAAATTCAGTTCTCTCCCTCTATAACACTGACCCTGACGACCCCATCACGTTTTTCATTCGCAGAACGACGTGATGAGAGACGTTGACAGACCAACTGATACAGACTGTGATATGACAGACTATGACTCTGGACAATGACGACACTCTACTTGCACACCGTCGTGTCCGCCGGCGGGGACGGCCTCCGCGGTCCCCAATACAAGCCCTCCCACAATTTTAAGCCCGCACAGTGATTCGTGTAGAACAATCTAACGGGACAAAAACCCCCATTGAATATCCCAAAAATTATTATTACAAGTAATAGCTAATACCCATACATTAAGATTACCACGTGTTAATTTTCCGCCCACTTCTTCAGTATTGAGTGATAAGGTTGAGTACTTAAGACAATGTGCAATTTCTGATGCAATTATTCGCTTTATCGCTCTTGACGGTATTTTTTTTACTGTGTTACTAGTAATAGTGAGGTGTTGTGTTTGACATGGATTGTAATCGCAAAGGTATGTACTATATTTTAAAAATTTTTTTAAAAGGATATTGTTTTTTTATACGTATTAAAAGAGCCATATACTTGGAGATATGCATTTTTTTACCCCTAACTAAAAGTTTATCGGGTTGAAATTGACTGAACGCCACGGAATGCCAAGGAGATATTTACACTTGTTTTTCCTATATCTATCTAGTTGTATATTCAAGTAAAATTACTTGCCGATTTTTTCCTATTTTCATTCTATATTTTTTTTTACAGATACGGAAGTGTCAGTATCGAGAATGAATTTCTGAAATACATGGCTGCCACATTCAAAAGAAACAAGGTGTGAAGAACTTTTTAAGCTTGTGTTGGACAAATGTGGCCTAAGTGGTATAGACGAAAACTCAATTGTGAATATTAAGAAAATTATCAGTGACTTTTCACATAAAATTCACACAAGATGGGAAAGCGTCAACAGGACGCGGAAAGTTTTTTTTAGTAAGTATTGTGACTGGATTCATAACGAAGATATTAAGTTTAAAGTGTCTGTGTATCCCGCAATGCCATCTACATCATCAGACGTTGTGCCGGGCCCTGGAAGACCAACGTCCGACTTCTGTGAGGCGAGTATGAAAACCAAACGACGACGAGTAGAGCAACTGGTTCAAAAGAGAAGTTCTAGTGAATTATTGTTTGACGCCCAGGTGTCTGCTCGTTCATCGGGTTGCAGAAAATTAGCAAATGGTATTAAACAATTAAGTAATGAGTCTAACGAGTCTCCCGTGACGTGCGATAAGGATAAGATAAATACCAAATGTGATAAGAGTGCCAGGTGTCTCACTAAAGAGGAAGCTTGGACCCGGGGTATGTCCTTAAACTACGTCCGGACTTGGGTATGTCCTTAAACTATGCCAAAACGAGAGGTATGGGCACTGCGAATGGCATCTCGCTTAGTGTGGTAGGGCACGTTCAGTGAATGTCATCTCGCTCAAATCTGGAGCAGAGCCCGACTGGGGAAGTACCTCCACCTTACAGAAAACCACAGCCAAATAGCACTAGACCCTACTCATAGTGTTGTGTTCCTGCTGGTGAGTAAGGTTGCCAAAGAGCTCAAAGAGGACCCAGTGTGTTGACGATGAGGGACCCTCTTGTTCCTTTAGCCGTCAACACAGTGAATCCTCCTTTTTGTAAAGGGTCGGCAACGCGCATGTGACTCATGTGGAGTTACAGGCGTCCATAGGTTACGGTAGCTGCTTACCATCAGGCAGGCCGTATGCTTGTTTGCCACCGTCGTAGTATAAAAAAAAAAAAAAAGCTTTAGCATATTATATAGATAATAAGTCAACTTCATTCACGTACAATAACTCGCGGCAGTGGGGTATTAGATTAGGTCATAATTTGTATCCTTCTTTGCACTGTGTTAGAAATCAGAATGTTATCCTTCAGATGATCAAATATTTGTCGACGAAACTCGTGTCGAAATTATACCACAGGCTATCTTAAACAAAACTGCAGAGCGGCTAGTTTTAGCGGAACATGAGGTTATCAGCAATTTGTTGCCTTCAAAATCTTCTTTTAAGTTAATAAGTAAGTGGGGTTGTGATGGAAGTTCTGGTCATGCTAATTATAAACAAAAATTTCGCGATAGTGATTCTACCGATGAGTATATGTTTGCATTTTCATTTGTGCCCCTTCAGTTACGGGATGATGAAGGCAATGTTGTTTGGCATAATTCTCGCCCCCTCTACTATGAATTGTCGTCCAATAAAATTTATTTATTCCAAAGAAACTAAAGATGTTACTATTGCAGAAACAGACAAAGTTTTGGACGAAATAAATTGTTTATTGCCCACAACTTGCACAGTAAATGGGACGGAAATTAAGGTCCAACATGAATTGCTTCTTACCATGACTGACGGGAAGGTTTGCAATACGTTGACTGAAACTTCTTCAGCCCAAAGGTGTTTTATTTGTGGTGCAGTTCCAACACAAATGAACATCAAGGATCGAGAGTTTACACCCAATGTAGAAAATTTAAGTTTTGGAATATCTCCTTTGCATGCCTGGATAAGATGTTTTGAGTGTTTGCTTAAAATTAGCTATCGCCTTTGTCTGGACGTTCCCCCTCCACGTCTTTCAAAGGCAACTGATAAAGTAAAAGTTAAGGAACATGCAGAATCGATTTAGAATCTTTTTAAAATTAGGATGGGTTTGATTGTGGATAAGCCAAAGCCTGGATTTGGAAACAGCAACGACGGTAATACGGCCCGACGCTTTTTCGAAAGTGCTGAGTTGAGTGCAGAGATTACGGGATTAGATGTGACATTAATAAAAAAACTTTGACACGCTACTTCGTGCCATATCATCCGGATATGATATCAACGTAGAGGCATTTAAAAAAGTGGCTGAAGAAACGAAAAAACTTTACTTAGATTTGTATCCGTGGTATTATATGCCGGTCACGGTTCATAAATTATTGGTGCATAGTGTCGAACTTATCCAATCCACTCTTTTGCCTATTGGACAGCTCTCTGAGGAGGCACAGGAAGCTCGTAATAAAGATTTAAGGAGGTTTAGGGAACATCACACCTAAAAGAAGTCACGCACCGCCACCAATAGAGATTTGATGAACATGTTGTTGATCACATCTGATCCCTACTTAAATAGTTTTAGAGCTCTCCCCAGGAAAAAAACAAGCAAACTCTCCCCTGAAGTTTTATCTTTATTAGCTCCTCCTAGTGTTAAAATATCAGATGTAAATACAGTTTCTAGTTTCCATTTAACGCATGCTAATAATAATGATGATGGTGATGATGATGATGATGATGAGTACTCTGACGATGAGTAATTATAATAATGTATTAGTTAGTATTTATGAATTAGTAATGTAATTAAGGTAGATGATAAGTAATTGTTAATAATTTATCGTTTGTAATCGTAGTTCCTAAGTGCATGATGATTATTTAATGTTTTTAATTATATAAATAAACTGGATTAAGCGTGAAAATACATATTTTATTTATTTTGATGTTTAATATATAATTTTAAAATATTTTTTTATAATCTTTAATTTTCTTTTTTCAAACAACCCCTCTATTTCCAAAAATATGTACCAAAATACCAAAATTAGTATTTATCCGTGTCATTCATGCACAAATAACATGAATAATACGAAAAAATAATTTTGTCCAGTTGCGATGTTCTACACGAATCACTGTGGCCCGGTATCTTGTATATTGGGCACCCTTCATAGCTAGGTCAACCCACTGACTTGACAAACATCTGTACTTACATAGCGAGCCAAATCAATTGATCCGATTGATCCGTGCGCTCCCGGAGCGCGTCAATCCCATTAAACGGTCTAAGGTTGCTAGGTTTACCGCGGTAAACCACACCGTGACACAGATCCGCCGTTGTAGTTCCTCACGGACTACGGTGTAGTCAGAATTTCGCGCTAGGCCTTCTTACTTATTTTATTTATTATTTTAAGGGCAAGTACAAGTACCTAAGTAATCAAGCGCCATTTTGATCTATGAATAGCAGAGACTATAGGTACAGACAGATGACATCTGCGCTGCAGCCAGCGTCATTTTCTCCTACATTTTGGATATCCTTGGCTTGCTCTCGTTCAGATGGCGCTTCAGACTTGGAGCTTAAAAATGGCTGTCTATTGTATCTATAGTCTCTGGTAATTATCAGTCGGGGACAAATGCGACCGTAGGGGTAACTGCGCCTAAGGGTTAGAGGTCCTTCCACTACTAACCTACGGCGATATTGTAGGTAGGCGCAGAGGTGCCCTTTGAACCGATTGAACTTATTTAGCGACTATTTATTCACAACATACATTTGTATCAGACTGTATGTTACATTACCGTCAACCGCCATTAAAATGTGCAAACGACCAACGCCAGTGCTAATTCAAGTGATAACTAACCCGTAAAAATATTGATCTACACTCACATTGTAAGTTCTCTAAAACGTGTTCGAAAACGGTAGGCAATGGCTAGCATTACCACAACCGATTTTACTATGATAAGCTTTTTATCTGTGGCAGTAACGTAATTTTAACTTTACATGCTCAAATATTGATGTGTTATTTATGAGTTTTGATAACATAATGTACACCTGCACGCTCCCGCGCGGCCGCCGACACGCGCCCGTGCGACCGCCGGCACAATCGAGTTGGCCATGGCGGTGCAATGGCGGCCATTCTATGGTTTCCGAATACGGCATTTAGAATAAATAATATGAGTGTAGATAAAGCAGTGTATGCAACTGTACGTAATTAGGCCTTAAAACACTCGTGTGATCTTATTATGAAACTCGCCTGCGGCTCGTTTCATAAAACCACACTCATGTTTTAAGGACCCTTATTACGTAACAGTTACATAAACTACTATTACGCAATGTCTATCGTAAATAAAATAACGATATCAATATGTATATGTAAGCCTTGTCGGCCGAGTACCTATACACGGTGCTCGTGAGCATTGCGAGAGATTTTAACCACGAATTTCTGAGGTCATAAGGAGTAATAAATCATTATATATAATAAAACTAAGTTGAGAAAATGTGCGTGCCGATAAAACTTAAAAAGGAGTCCCAGCACGATAAAGGGACTTATATAGTGTGATAGCCCTTTATTCCCCCTCGAACAAGAAAGTTCCCGTTTTAACCTAAAGGGTGTGTCTTTAAAGATATAAGGGCTTTTCCAACCCTTCAACTCGGAAAGTAAGTGTAGTGGCGCCATCTGTTGTCGAGTAGTTGAACTTCATTCATTGTCCAAAGTGGCGCCATCTGTTGTCGAATAGTTGAATTTCATTCATTGTACACAATATGGACTTAAACGAACGATTATTCCCAAACTTTCTGGAATATCCTAGCGCCAACTTTCTCGAATATCCTAGAGCCTAGCTTTCTGAATATATAAGAGCCCGGTGTCACCTGCCAGAGTTAGTTTGATTTGAACAGCGAAACAAGCGATTTCGAAACGAAAAAGAAAGAAATTATCTGTGTGTGAGCCTTTATTTTGAAGTATCACGTGTGAGTATTTTTAATAGTGTGTTTAATTAATTCTCGATTTCGAAGCGAAGAAGAAAAAAGTTATCTGTGAGCCTTTATTGTGAAATATCAAATGTGAGTATTTTTAATAGTGTATTTAATTAATACTAATGGTTTTTTTTCTTTCTTTTAATTGTAATTTCCTTAACTTTCAAGTAGTCGCGCGGCGTTGAATCGATGCCTTCTATATACTTTGGCCGTAAACAAAATATCGCGCGACCGCTTGAAGATTAAATAATTTTTTTTTCTTTGTCTCAACGTGCTCCACGTTTACGTAACAATATACATATTTGTCTATAAAATGTTCATTTAATTTATATTTTACAGAATACAATGCCTAGACGTAAAAGAGGTGGAGATCTTGCCAGTTCTGCAGCGAAACGGCGGAAACAAAAAGAAAATCGAAGATAGATAGATAGATAGATAGATAAAAGATTTATTTGAATTCTGCAACACACAACAGCAAAGTACAACAATAACACAAAGAATCATTTGAAAAAGTAAAAATAAAATGTAACAAAACATGAGATGAGGTAGTAAGAATGGTAGTGTGCGTTGCAGCAAAACAAAAGGGTTCACAGCTCAGCTTTACGCTTCACTCTTTCGAGCAAAGCACTGCTAATTCTGCTGAAACCCGGGCCACATTAGTTTCAACTGAAACTATATAAAAAGGTAGGTACTCGAAGGCGCAAAATGTATTTACGTTAATACTTGTAGGTAGGTATACAAAGTGGTGTATAATGTGCAATGTGTGATAGTGCGTGTGTTGTGCAATAGTGTAAAATAATTATCTTGAAATTAGTACAGTGTAATACATATACATAATATATCAATCAACAAATAATAAAAATATAAAATGGACGAAAATGGTGTGAAACTTTACCAAGTCATAATTTAGACTCTGAAATCCGCAACCAAATAACCGTAAGGTATCCCTGTTTTTTGTTTTTCCAAAAGTATCATTTTGAAATGGTGTTTGAAAGATAGTTTGGTTTTCAACCGCCTTACAGGTGGAGGGATGTCATTCCAGCATTTGGTTGCGAGATATCGGAAGCATCCTGTGAAAGCAGCCGTTCTATGAAGGTGCATTTCTAAAAGACAACGCCGAGTAGACCTAGTGCCGTGACGATTATGAAATTTAGATATATTTATTTTAGAATAGAGGTACTCGGGTGTTTTAGAGTTTAGAACGCCAAAGAGGAGACATGCAAGGTGTAGATGTCTACGAGAAGACATGTTCAGCATGGACGATTTGTTTAAATATGGCGTGATGTGGCTTCTTGGAGGGATAGAATAACAAAACCTATAGCATGCGTTTTGGACTCTCTGTATTAAGCGACGAGTTTTCTGTTGCAGACGTGGACCGTAAACAACATCACCGTAATTAAGCTTTGAGAGAACCAGCGATTCACATAAGATTATGCGGACCTTTTCACATAAGAGATTTCTTATCCGGTACAAAATCTTTAAACGGAAAAAACACGATTTTAATAATTCTCCAACGTGCTTCTCAAACCTCAATTGACTATCGATGACTATACCCAGGTTTCTGGCCTCTGATACCCTTTCAATTGGTGATCCTTTTATATTTATTTGAGGGTCACAGCTTATGATTCGTGAAACCTGTAATTTTGTACCCATAATCATGTATTTTGATTTGAGAGGGTTCAATAACAGACAGTTTCCTTCAGCCCAGGAAGAGATGTTATTAAGATCGTCATTAATTTTTGTGATTGAGTCGGCAAAATCATTAGGGCGAGCTGAGTAATACATTTGAACATCATCGGCATACAAATGATATTTACAGTGCTGAATAGCCTTGGTTATATCAGCACTATAAATAATGAAAAGTAAAGGACCCAGTATCGAACCTTGAGGGACACCTCGAGTTACCGGCCTAGCATCAGATACCAAAAACGTGCCATCTTCTTTACATATTTTAACTGACTGCGTACGTCTATCAAGATAACTTTTAAACCACGCGAGTGACTTAGATTCTACGCCAAGCACGCTAAAGCACGTTTACAAAATCAACGAACCAGAATGAGCACCCTGAGAAGCGGAAAAAGCGAAGAAAGAAAAGATAATAAAAGTATTGAAGAATCGAGCATTTTAAAAGATAATCTAACAAAGGAAGCATTCCACTACGAACCGACGAAGAAATATTACGATCATAAATATGTTGTGATCGGAAAAATGAATAACATTTGCCAATTTTGCCACGCGAAAAAATTCAGTAAAGAAACACCAGGTCTCTGTTGCATGAATGGAAAAATTCGATTACCACCACTGGAAGCACCTCCACAGGAATTTCTACATTACATGACCGGGGAAACACCAGAATCAAAACACTTTCTTCAAAATATAAGATCATACAACTCCTGCTTTCAAATGACTTCTTTCGGTGTTACTTCGACTGACACTAATAGAGACAAATTTGAATATGTATTTTCAATTCAAGGGCAAATTTATCACAAAATTGGATCGTTACTACCAATGCCTAACGATGACTATAAATTTCTGCAAGTATATTTCATCGGAAATGAAGAAAACGAAATTGATCAACGATGTACAAATTTTATTGGATTGAAACGCGAAATAATCCAAGATGTACAGAGGATCTTACACAAATACAATCAACTGATTTACATATTCAAAACAACACTAGACCGCATGATTTCTGATGACTATAAAATTGTAATTCGAGCCGATAAAAGACCACGTGGAGAACACGAACGTAGATTTAATGCACCTCAGATAGATGAAGTCGCCATCGTAATTGTGGACAATGAAAATACAAGCCGTGACATAATTGTACAACGAAGAAGAAAAGGACTACAACGCATTGCAGAGACACACCGTTCATATGATGCTCTTCAATATCCGTTAATATTTCTGCACGGAGAGGATGGTTATCATTTCAATATAAAACAAATTCATCCTAAAACAGGCATAGAAACAAACAAAAAAGTCACTTCCAAGGAGTTCTATGCTTACCGCTTAATGATCAGAGACAATGAAATATACAATCACATTCTCAACACTCGCCGTTTATTCCAACAATTTCTGGTAGATATGTACGCAAAAATAGAAGCAGAACGGATGCTTTACATAAGACTGAATCAGAAGAAACTACGCACAGAAGAATACATCCACCTTCGAGATGCGATCATAAATGACGGCAATATTGACGATATTGGAACAATGGTAATCTTACCCTCATCATACATAGGAAGTCCAAGACATATGCACGAATATACTCAAGATGCCATGACCTACGTAAGAAAATATGGACGACCTGATCTCTTCATAACATTTACATGCAACTCATCATGGCCAGAAATCAAAGAACAACTAAAATACGGACAAACCTCCATGGATCGACACGACATGATAGCCCGAGTTTTTCGACAAAAACAAATGAAGTCATCACAAAATACCACATCTTTGGAACCGTTAGATGCTGGATGTATACAATCGAGTGGCAAAAACGAGGATTACCTCACTCACACAATCTCATATGGCTACACGATAAAATTTATCCCACGGATATCGACAAAATCATCCAAGCTGAATTTCCCAATCCACAAAATGATCCGGAACTATACAACATAGTAGTGAAAAACATGATTCACGGACCATGTGGACCATTAAACTTCAATGCGCCATGCATGAGTGATGGAAAATGTACAAAAAAATATCCAAAACCATACTTGGACGATACAAAAACTGAAGATGACGGCTATCCCAAATATAGAAGACGATCACCGAAAAACGGTGGCTTCACAGCAAAAATACGAATACAAGGCAGAGACGAACTGGAAATAGATAATCAATGGGTAGTACCATATAACCCACTACTTTCCAAAATGTTCCAAGCACACATAAACGTTGAATATTGCAATTCAGTAAAATCTATTAAATATATATGTAAGTACGTAAACAAAGGTAGTGATATGGCAGTATTTCAAATAGTCCAAAATAGCGAACAAAATAATAGAAATGATGAAATCCTCATGTACCAAATGGGAAGATACATCAACAGTAACGAAGCAGCGTGGAGGATTTTTAGTTTTCCCATACACGAACGCGAACCAGCTGTGCAACATCTAGCAGTACATTTGGAGAATGGACAGAGAGTTTACTTCACAAAAGACTCGGCTAGAAAAATTGCAAGCGAACCACCTCAGAACACAACATTAACAGCTTTTTTCCAACTTTGCCAAACGGATCCATTCGCAAAGACGTTACTGTATGTCGACGTTCCTATTTATTATACGTGGGACAAAACAAGGAAAATTTTTCAACGACAAAAACAAGGAATGCCAGAAGAGGGTCATCCAGAAATAATGAAAACTAACGCAATAGGTCGAGTATACACTGTACATCCAAACAATGCCGAATGTTTCTATCTCCGAATGTTGTTACACGAAATACGGGGACCAACAAGTTTCACAGATCTCAGGACTATTGACGGCTACATATGTCAGACTTACAGAGAAGCATGTCAACGTTTAGGATTATTGGAAAACGATAACCACTGGGAATTAACACTACAAGAAGCCACACTCACAGCTTCAGCTGAACAAATTCGAGAGTTATTCGCCATAATTCTAACAACATGTAACCCATCAAACCCAAAACAGCTATGGGACTCTTTCAAAAGGAATATGAGTGATGATATAAAGGTTGAACACGCCAAAACCTGGGCATATAAAAATAGCTATAGTTATTCGAAAAATGGAGATATTTAAACTTTTGAAACAACGATTTTCTCACAAGGAACTGGGCTATAAAATGATGATAGTTTTATTTTCTTTTATTTATTCGTTGGCAAAATGTCGAGCGTACAATATCAAAAACGTGAACGCATTTTGCACGAACATGTAAAAAATCCCATGTTAAGCTACATAGATATCGCGAAAAGGCTGAAATATCCACAATCTACTGTTGGTCACGTATTAAAAAGTTTCCGTGAACGCTTGACAATAGATAGAAAGCCAGGAAGTGGTGGGTTGCAGGGAGTCAAGAATAAGAAACAGGAAAGAGTATTTTAAATTTTGCCTCAAATCATACGATTTCATCTCGTGATGTTGCTAAAAAAGTGAAAATGTCTTAGTCATATGTCCAAAAAGTGAAACAGATGGCAGGACTGAGGAGTTATAAAGCCCAGGCCGCACCAGATCGAGACTCAAAACAGAACTTATCCGCAAAGATACGGTCGCGACAACTCTATGAAGATTTTCTTACAAAATTTAAATGCGCGGTGATGGACGACGAGACGTATATAAAATTGGATTGTAAACAAATACCTGGTCAAGAGTTTTATACTAGCAAATCTCGAACAGATACTCCTGAAGATTTTGAATTAAAAAAATGAGGGCAATTTCCAAAAAAATACCTTCTTTGGCAGGCAATATGTAGCTGTGGTAAAAGAAGTCGCTCGTTTATTACCACCGGGACAATAAACGGCGATATTTATCAGAAAGATTGTTTACAGAAGCGTTTGCTGCCTTTTATAAGACAGCATGCCTCACCACCGCTGTTTTGGCCAGATCTAGCCAGTTGCTAATACGCAAAATCAGTTATGGAATGGTACAACGCTAACAGGATAATGGTGGTACCCAAAATATGCAATCCGCCAAATAGTCCGGAACTGCGGCCTGTTGAAGAGTACTGGAGTATTATGAGAGGAATTCTAAAAAAGAAAGGCGGAGAAGTAAAATCGGTCCTTGAGCTACAAAAAATATGGACCTGGGCGACAAAAATCTTTTCTAAAGAGATGGTGCAAAGTCTTATGAGCCGTGTGCGTAGAAAAGTTCGATCTATGGCTTACTGTGTAAACATTAATTAAAATTAAAAATGTGATTTTAGAATTCATTAAATTTGACATTAAATGTAGTATTCATAATGTAGTTATTTATTTTCAAACTGGTTTAAAAACAAATTTTGCGTGCCCAAGTTTTGGCGTGTTCAACCTTTATTGTACCAAATCCGACAAGCTAATCCAGAACTGACTATAGAATTCAATGACGACATCTTCAATGAAACACTCATTCGCTTAGAAGATAAATGTTTAGCAATAAATAACCAGACCTTAGTAGAAATTGGAATGCCAGCACCACAAAGAAATACTTTCAGTGTGCTAAACTACGAAATTACAAAGGAAAAAAGCTACAACGTCAATGAACTACTTGAATACATTGCTCACAACAAACCACTCATCAATGACAATCAAAAAAAAATTTACAACGTTATAATGAACCGAATAAATAACAACACTGGTGGAATTATTTACTTGGACGCACCAGGAGGCACCGGTAAAACGTTTCTAATAAGTCTAATACTGGCGGAAATACGTGCTGAAAAACACATCGCACTGGCACTAGCATCATCCGGCATTGCAGCCACACTTATGGAAGGAGGACGAACTGCCCATTCTGCCTTACAACTACCGTTGAATATAGCCGAACAACAATTCCCGGTATGTAAAATCTCAGGAACATCTGGACGGGGTCAACTTCTAAAACATGCTAAGATTATCTTCTGGGATGAATGCACCATGGCCCATAAAAAATCACTAGAAGCCATGGACAGAACATTACAAGAATTGCGAAAAAACTGAAATGATGGGAGGAGCTCTACTCATACTCTCAGGAGATTTTCGACAAACACTTCCAGTTATTCCCAAATCAACACCAGCAGACGAGATCAATGCATGCTTAAAAAAGTCACATCTCTGGCCGCAAGTACAAATACTGCAATTAACAAAAAACATGAGGGTTGAATTATCAAAAGATGAAACAACAGCACATTTTGCTAAAATACTTTTACAAATAGGCGAAGGTATATATCCTACTGACCAAACGACCGGCCTCATTGAACTCAATAGTGATTTCTGTAACATAGCCACTACTGAAAACGAACTAATCGACAAAATTTATCAAAATATTATTCAGAACTATACCAACGTAGAGTGGTTATTTCAAAGAGCAATTTTGGCCACTAAAAATAATATTGTTGACGATATCAATTTTAATATTCTAAAGAAAATACCTGGTGAAGAGAAAGTATATAAATCGATCGACACGATGGTATCCATTGAAGAAAGTGTCAACTTTCCTACTGAATTTCTAAACTCTTTACAAGTACCAGGAATGCCATTACACTGCCTTCGTCTGAAAATTGGATCTCCAATCATACTACTCAGAAATCTCAACTCCCCAAAACTATGTAATGGAACGAGGATGATCGTAAAACAGCTATCGAATAATGTCATTGAAGCTGAACTTATTTCTGGAAAGAACAAAGGACACACAGTATTTATACCTAGAATACCACTGATCTCTTCTGAATTGCCATTTCAATTTAAAAGATTGCAGTTTCCAATTAAATTAGCCTTTAGTTTTACAATTAACAAAGCGCAAGGGCAAACTTTGAAATATTGTGGCATCAACCTCAAAGAATCCTGCTTCTCTCACGGTCAGCTATATGTAGCTTGCTCAAGAGTAGGAAGTTCGAAAAATTTATATATATATATACCCCGGACAATAAAATGAAAAATGTTGTTTATAAACAAGTAGTGTAAATAATGAGAAAATGTAAATACATGTAAATATAGAAAATGTTTTCAAAATATATTTTTTACTTTTTACGTCATAGTATGTTTTTTTATTTCATCTACCACGTAATCTCATATCAACTCCCGAGCGAAGCCGGGTATCATAGCTAGTGTTATATAAATTTAGGTCAATTTCGTCAAAAAAAAATTTTTTTTTTCTTTTTTTCGATTTTTTAATGATTTTGAACATGAAAACATAAATGTTATTGGTAAAACTGTCGATTAAAATAAATTAGTACATTTTTTTTCGTAAAAAATAGTTTACGTATAGTATTCCTTGGCACTTTGATATCTGTCAGTAAGAATGTCTAGACTAAACCCCATAAAGGGTGAAATCGCCATCAAAAAAGCGTTTTGCACTGAGTCACAATAAAAAATATTTTTTTATTTAATTGATAGTAACTCTGAAACTAGGCGAATTCCAGAAAAGTTTATACGACATTTTAGTCTCCAATTATGATCAGGAATGCACTGTTAAAGTCTCTCGCAATCCTCACGAGCACCGTGTATATACCAACTACCTATTTACTATATAAACTAAACGATAATGAAAATTGGTCACCTTATATCGAAGTTTCTGTAAGAAATGACTCATTCTGTAACCCACTTTTATACCTAACCTAATACCTACCTATAGTTCTGCAATGAAAACTGGTCGATTTTAGGTATGTTTCTTGTTAGGTAGAATCGTCCATTTTTTTTAAATTCCTTTTTTGAGGCGAGCATTTATCGCCAACTGCACTTTTCTCTGTACAGTCTCTAACTGCTCATCAAGACGAATGCAACGAGCCCAAACATGACGGGATAATGTTGAGTACGTAGTCGAGGAGTTCCCATGGACACCTTCCAGCTCCATGTTATATATAAGTATAATAATATTGCATTGTCATACATACATACGAATACAAAACTTCAGCTCAATCAGAGAACTGGAAGTGAATCTTTGACTCAAGATTTGATTACAGACAACGGGACAGGCTTATTCATAATTTATTTATTTGTAAAACATTATTTAAAGCTTGTTATATATAAGCGGCCATTGCCCTTTGAAATCACCTCCATCCATGTCACGTTTAGGTACCTACTATTAAGTACTTAGCTACCATTAAAAATGTGAATTATCTTGTCAGTTGCATTTTGTAGCGCGTAATACTATACACTGAACGTCGTTTCAGTTAACATCTCACAGATCACATCGTGTACAGTCGACGCCAAATATTATATTTACCTATCTAGCTGGAATGGAGACTGCTGGTGGCCTGGCGGTAAGATGTCAGACTTTTAATCCGAAGTTCTCGGGTTCAAATCCCGGCTTTTTCGGATCCGGAGATTTTCGGAACATAACGAAATGTAAAGGAAAACATCGTGAGGAAACCAGATCTAATCCTAACAAGGCCTCTGGGTTGGATGATCAGATGGCAGTCGCTTTCGTAAAAACTAGTGCCTACGCCAATTCCTGGGATTAGGTTTCTGACCGGACCCCAGTCTCAATAGAGCAAAAAGCTGGGACAAACGCTAGGAGGAAGATCTAGCTGGAATGGAGACAAACGTAGACGAGTAGCTGGTGAGGTGGTCAAAACAAAGTGGACCAAGGACAATAAAGGCGTGCCAAGCTCTTATTGAACACCACACTCGCTAAGCTACTTCTGCTGCTGATTGTGCAGTCATCTGCAATAGTATCTTTCTCAAAGGAGGCAAAGATATGACTCGCTCTTATGGCCCAACAATCAAGATTGTGTTAGTTATATATGTGTACTATTGCAGGTAACCACCACCACTACCAGCAAGCACCAGCAGTGGCTAAGTAAGCAAGGACACTAAAATCGTGTTAAGGACATTTTGAACATCTCGCCCGCCAAGTTACTTCTGCTACTAGCTGTACAAACATAAGTATGTACCCATTATAAGTTTAGTGTAGGTACAGTCCAACTTCCTACTGAATTTTGTCTGTGGCTTCATACAAAAACTCAGTGACTATAGACAAAATGAGCCGGAAGTTGTTTTTTTCCGACTTCTGGCTGATTTTTGTCTCTGATCGACTGAATTCCGCTAAGTACGTGGTGCGCCTTATAATAACAATACCAAGATCGAACGGGATGGTCTTATTACACTTTCAATAGGTACGACAGAGGAAGTGCTATTATCGTTGGTCCTTGTCATAGTCTCACCTTTTTATTTAGGTACCCTGCACGCCATTACTTATAGCAGTGGAGGGTCACAAACAGATATAATTCGTGAATTCTTCAAGAATTTCTGTGTTTACTACTAGAAAACCTGATACATTTCTCAGAAATTTTAGTCGGCTAAGGAAAACAGTGGTAAATTGTTTTTTTTTTGTGCTGTAGAAGTGATTTTATCGTCATCTCATCTATCCCTTACGGTAGTACGCGTGTGCGGTCTCTAGTTAAATTCTTGCTTTTAGGTGCAGCCACGGTGGTAGGGCCTCTAACTTATTTTATTATTTACCTACCTAAGGGTGTTGCAGGTTGTAGAACAGGGCCAGCGTTCCCATTTTGTCCCGACTGACCAATGCTATTGTTTATAAACCATTTTTCCGGTACTCATTGCATAGGATGTTATAATAACACCTAGGTAGGTAGCACAATGTTAAGTTGACACATAGTTAACTGACAATAAGTAAACCTTATTGCGGTGAGTTAAGGTCTATTATACAATGCTCATTGAAGCGTATTGTCACCAGGTGATTTTCAAAATCGACATACCGTCAATGTCACTGTCCGTATACGTTTACGATTTTAAATCTTATCTACTATAGGACTATATGTATAAGTCGGACCCGGACCTCATCGTTTGACTATATCGGAAGTTGGCAGCCGCGTTCCCGAAACCCCGAAAAGAGCGAGCGGTGGAACATCCCAGAGGTTTTAGTCCGTGCGAGTTTGACATGTCCACTCGGTTTCTCCCGAATCGAGTGGGATCCATAACGTATGTCCCTGGGACAAAAAAAGTATTTCTGCCACGCCCCAAAGACAATGGAGAAAAGGGAAAGATTGAGCTCTGAGCAAGGGCCTCCCGTTGAGGCGATATTTAGGGTACGCGCAGTTTTCGCATATATAGTCGTATTTGCCCCGACTGATCTGACTGTCAGAAAATATGTGAACGACTTAGAGCAGTGGTTCCTAACTTTAAGTGGTTATATATTTACGGACCAATTCAGGTGCCTCTAGGGACCACCGGCTAAGAACCACTGACATAGACACAACATTTCTTTATTTGCATTACGTTTCGGATAAAAGACATTGAAAACATCTTACCGAATTCGCAAACGTCATGCCTCCTTCACCAATAAGACGCCGCACATGTTTCATCGGCGTCTGAAATAAATAAAACATCGGCTCGTCTCAAACTATTTATTTGCACAACAACATTTCATTTTCACATTTACTAACCATACCACCCATCGTGACGTCCTGATCATCCGTTAATATAATCACAAAGTTCGGCTTATCGCACATAATCCCGCCGGCGAGAAAAAACAAAAAATAAAAAATTAACATTTTGGTGTACTACTTAAACTTAACAGTAAAGTCTATGGTAAGTTTTTTTTAATTCGGGACCGCAGGCATGAGCTCTAGGCCCGTGCACTCGCTCGCGACGACTACGCCGACTGCGAAAAATCCGATGCTCTTCACCACTGACCTGAAATTTAAAACTATAATCAGCATACCTACTCGTTATCGCATTGCTAACGCGTTGTTGTATTTTTAGCGAGAAAAACATAAATAAAGTACATATGATTCGGTTTACAATTGATGTAAACATTTTTTTGATATGCTTATTAATCTTATTATACTTAGGGTCACCAATCAAGTAATATTAGGGATAAAATGGCCCCACAATAGTACCGCAAGAACGACTCGTGCGGTACTTTCTCTGACAATCTTATTACGGTATAATAGCTGGCCGGTTACAAATTTTCACGAGCCATATTTTCAGTAAATCTTGTTAGTGTCTGTACCTCCTTTGCTTTGTTACTCGAAGCTTAGGGTGTTTAAAAAAACTGGACAGAGCTTTATTGTTGAATATAAACTTAGCGCAAATTCATCCCAGATCTCAGCGGAATTCAGCCAACCATAGACAATATTCAGTCCTTGGCACAAAATTGTCTATGGGTTCTAGTTTTTAGTTTGGAACCCAGGTTTGAATATTATCTATTTTTGTATACCTATGTAAAGGGAGCTACTTTTATCATACTGTAAAGGTACAAAATTAGTTATAAGTGTTAGGTATGCATAATTCCCATTTACTGGTTTTTGGCCATAAAGACTTTATGTACTTTATAGTCTTTATTATTATTTTATTATCTTATGTGGGCGAATCAACTTTTTGACCGACACAAATCTGTCCTCAACTTTTAAACTTAAACTTGTAAAACTTCACCTTTAAATAATGGCTTTTCTGTGTTTTAAGTTTATGGTGTATATATTAAAACCTATGAGGCTCCAACTGCAAGCACTATTAAAAGCCTAATTTCTTGGTAACTCCAGAGAAATTTTGAGCAACGCAAGAAGCACTCAAAACTGTTGTTCAAAAAGTTGATTGGCCTATGTATATTTTGGGAGAGACCTGGGGCCCGTTTCTCAATGGCTTGTGACTCGTTATACAAGCTGATGTCACTTTTCGTCATCTTTTGCTAGAAAGGGACTTCCGCTTGTATTACAAGTTACAAGCTTTCGAGAAATGGGCGCCTGCTATTTTAAGTTTTGTTACCAATCTGTCTATTTCTAAATATTTACATAAAAACTTTTCGTATTTTTATTTTAGTGTGGTAATCAATAAGCATGCTTTAATTAATTAATTCTTTTGATAAGAATCCCTTATAAGACTAATAGGAAACAAAAATTGTGACATAAACAAGCATGTTTCTTCATAATGTAAATTACGTTATTGTCATGAAAGGGGAGAAAGAAGGCAACTTATTATTTTTATAAAAAATAATAAAATTTTCGAACTGAATTGAAGTGCAGATACAAATTTTTCTATTTGTCGACTATAATGCTTGAATTGAGACTTTGTAGACCGAACTACTAGCGCATACTTTTCGTAGGAGCTTTTGTGGTCGCAAATTTTACCATTGTTGCGGATGCTGAAATGTATTTTCATACAATATTATACAATGGTCGGGGAGGAGGACCTTCCTCCTACAATCTACATAAAGACCATCAAATAATTAAAAATATCAGGTTATTTCAGGGTTTTAGAAAAACCAGTTAATAACCCTGATATTTAGACGTATACATTAAGATTAATACTATATAATTGGCATAGGTATAAAAGACCCTATAAGTGAAAAGGTTTTTCCTACCTTTATAAAACAATTATTTAGGGTAGACTTCCTTCCATTCTACACACCAATAAAATACTACTAGGGATACACAATCAGCCCAAATAAATGGTCCCACAATAGTACCGCAACAACGACTCGAGCGGTACTTTCTTTGACAGTCTTATTACGGTATAAGACTGGCCGGTTACAAATATTCACGAACCATATTTTCAGTAAATCTTATTCGAGTCTGTACCTCCTTGACATTGTTGCTCGAATATTCTACACAAAAAATCTGAAAACTTGAAACTTTTGAGTTGTGTTGTCGTATACCACGTAATCAAAGGCATTTTAGTGTTCATTTTCACGTACCAATAAATAGTCTATTACATCCATATTACATCTCCTGCTCTTCACAGGCATTTAATAATTTTCAATTTCAACAACGCACATTACAAGAGAGGTTATGTTTACTCACCATTTGAAGGGATCGTAGTAGAAGTCCTTGATAAACGGAATTACACCCTTGGTGGTCATTATTTATTACACGCAAAAGATTTTCCGGTTATTAGAGAGGATAATATTACGTTATTTACGTAAAACAAGTTTTTCGTGAAAATCGATGGATTTTCCAGCTCCGAAATATTTGACAGTGACAGTAGTGACACTGACATAACATGACAGTAACAATCCACAGACAGTGACAATGACGGGTAGCTGATTGCCACAGCTTAAATTTTTGCACACGGAGCATGTGGCTTGTTACTTCTTTATTGACACGGTAAACAAATGCTAAAAAAATGTATATTAAACTTATAACCATCATAAAGAATCTTGAAATTTCATTTATTTAGACTATTTTGGTGTCTTCTTTTACTGTTGGCACTCATTTCTTATATTCTACTGTTGAGTGAAGGTTTCTCGAATCGATCAGCGGGCCTACCGCGAACGTTGAAAATGGAAGTTTCGTTATCTCCCTCTTGCGTATTCGAAAGAGAGTGATGCAAATAAATGAACGAACGAACCAAGCGGTTCGCGGTTATAAGCCAGTTCTGCGAGCTAATAAAAGTTTGCGTATAACATCATCGTTAAACTATTTACGTAAGAATAGTTTAATGATGACGTTATACGCAAACCGCGGCTTTACTTATGTATCATTTGTGGAAGCATACGCGAGCCTGCGCCTAAATTGGCTAAGTGCACCGTGTGCAATAAAATTGGGATCGGAAGACTACAGGACTAACTAACTCTGCAAGTCTGAATGCGCACTTCGCAGCAGCTAAATGTGGAACTGCCACCGAAATCATAATTTATTCAAATAAATTACATTTGTGCTGCTTCTTCACTCTTTGTTCCTTTCAAAATCTGTGCAGAGTTAGCGTGGTCTGACTTTATTTATGTTTTAAAAATAAAAGCCATAGGTATATATTTTCCGTTTACTATGCTTAGATTTAAAATATTTAATTTGACAGTCAATTTCACGTGAAAAATACATACTTAAATATATTTTTCCTAATTTATAATTCACTTATAAGTAGCAATCGTTTTAAGAATCCAATCCGTATAACTAGATATTTTAGTATAGACTCCTGGATAATACGCATGTCCGCATGCGAATCCGAACGAAACCAATCCAACGACCACTCCTTTGTACAACAAGGGCCCTCCCGAGTCCCCGAAGCACCCGTCGACGCCTCCCACGTCTAGATGACTAGCGCAGAGCATGGAGTCTGATATTTTGGCCATAATGTTATTGTAGCGAAAGGTGCAGAGTCTTTGGTCTACTGTGTAGACTGTGGCGTAGCGTAGCTGTTCTGAAAGCATTCCGGTGCTCTGAAAAAAGTAAAATCGGGGGTATAGTTTGACCAGGGATTGTTTTACTTCAAGCATAGACAGAGAGAATCATACTGTATCTTTCTTACGCTAGTACCCTCGCTACTAAAAAAGGGATGGATAGCTATAGCATATTACTTCCACTGTTACTACGCTTTTTGCCAGCCAGACTATATTACCAAATTGTCTTAGGCGCTTTACACCTTAGAGAATTCAAACCGGATGGAGTAGCCATGGCTGTCATTTTCTATACAAAAAGTCTGCCGATTTTTGCGGGGGAGGGGAACGTCAAACGTACTATTCGTACGTAACGTACTATTCGTACGTAACGTACTATTCGTACGTAACGTACTATTCGTACGTAACGTACAAATAGCTACGTCAGATAAACGTCAGTCCATACATGTGTATGAACACTGGTCATATGTTTTCGGCAGAGGGGAACGCCTGTCACAATTTTGCTTTACACAATTCATCTGACTTCATCAGTTCATAGACAATAATGGTGATAGTGTCTATAGTTGCGGAAATTTGTCGGTTTTTGGAGTTGCAGTATACTCGTATATGTATCATGTACGTATCTAGGTACTTACGAAATTTATAAATAAAATCCTACAGAATTAAACGACTTACCTCGGTTGCCCCCCATCCAACAACAGTACACGTCGAATTCATTCTGATCTCATTCCCAAGTTTCGCAATAGTCCCCTGCCTCACTCCAGGGCCAAAGTTAAAAGGCCTGGAGACGACCAGCACAGCAATGTCGTTGGTGTAATAGTATTTGTTGAAGTCTCGGTGGATGATGATCGTCTTGATTTTGTGGAGGACTCCGCCTTCGCTGCGATAGGATGAGCCGACACGGATCTTCCAGTATTTTGGGAGGGTATAGCTGGAAGAAACAGTATTGATATTAGAAAATAGGTATTTAAAAAACGCATATTTTGGGAACGAAGTTCCTTATCGGAAGGTTCGCGGGTGGGTGCTAGGCGAAAAAAAGTCACGTCACGAAAACGCGACACAAAGCCATACGATTGAGAAACATGTGAAACGAAATAAAATAAAATAGAATAGAATAAAGTCAAGTGAAAAGTCAAGTCTAAAAAGGGAAAAAAATCAAAAAAGTAAAAAAAAAAGTCAAATGTCAAAAATTACAAAAATGAAATAACATAACTTCGTTCCAACCGAGTGTTCCACGCCACTCACGTATTTTTATATTTATTTATATGCTTATTTATATTCGGTAACGTTTTTTAGTTATTAGTTCTGTGTTCTTTACATACCCTGCACTAATGATGCTTCTCTGTTTGGCCTAAAGGTTGACTGGTAGAGAATGCCTTACGGCATTAAGTCTGCATTTTGTAGCTGTATATTTTATACTGTGCAATATAAGTTTAATAAAATAAATGAATAATAGTATTTTGGGAGGGTATAGATGGAGGAAACATTATTGATATTAGAAAATAGGGATTTAGAAAACGCATTATTTGTCAAAGTAATAGTTATTACAGTATTAGTCAGTTGCATAACAGGCCTGCCTTACCTGCTTCAACCTCTAAAATACTAAAATGGCGCTCAATGCTAATTTCGTTCTACCCTGATGTCAAGGGCGGGTGTTGAATCTACTTATAATAATACGGCAAGTTAACAATAAAACTTACTTGAGCCCCGTTCCAGCGCTGTATTGATAGCAGTGTGCGCATGATATAACGTGACGCGACGTCAAAATGACGCCGGCGCAATGTTGCGAGAAATCCCGACGGCCCCATACGTCCAGCAGAAGTTGAGCCACGATTGGGTACCGTTCGATAGATGTAAGGGAGCCACCAACTATGCGGAGGTGGTATTGGGTACAAACTATAAAACAAAGTAGGAATACGTGAATAACGTGGGTTTCATTTAATGACAAGCAAATACGTACAAAAATAAAGTAGTACTATGCTCATCCAGCAGCTTCGAAAATTATTTTACTAACCTTGACCAGTATTATGTCTTTATATTTTTTTTTTTAATAATTGAATATTGACTAATTGTAATGTTGCATATTGTACTGTTTTTATTTTTAATTTTACGACATACTATATTGTATCGAATTGTTATTAAGGCGCAATATTGCATGCTTTAATAGATTTAATAAAATAAAAATTTAAGTTTTAGTTTAAGGAATACATTTTGCATGCTATAACACGGCTAAATGTATGATATTTTTTGAAAACATAAAACTTTGACCTATTGTTACCACATTTAACGCAAATAAAGACTATAAAAGTAGGTTTCCGTCTACTAAAAAAAGTCTGAGAGACTAAATTCTTTAACATAGGAAATTAAACGCTTTCGTATTTTTACCTAATCAAAGACGGTGTATAGAAATTCTGTAGACACGGTGATCCATTTTCATTATCCTTGATGGAATCATGTAAAGTCGACGTCAAAGATATGTTAACAGTTTTAGACCTTTATTACGCAGGAGTAAGGTTCAAAACTGTAAACATATCTTTGTATTCCACTGTACAGTCAGCAAACAATCAGCAAATAAGTTGAAAGCTAAAACCAAAGGTACTGGTGATCCATTTAATTTAAGGGCATAATTGGTATCGTATTGCGAGTAAGAAACAGTAGGAGAAAAATATTTTGGACGCAAAAAAAAAATGTATAAAAAACCAATTTTTTTTTCGCAAAAAATTTTTTTTCCCTACTTTTTCATAATTAGAATACGATACCAATCATGCCCATAAAAGGATCACCAGCATTTTTGTTACACCCTGTATGTACCAAACGGGACTTTTTACGAGTAGATGTTACGCTTTAGTCTAGGACCTGGTCTAGATGTATTTTATAAATTTTACCCATCAAAAACATAAATGTGAAAGGCTGCCAAGTTTGATACTATGGGAATGCTTCGCCTATAAAAGAAGTGAGATCTGAATAAGTACCAAGTTCCATAAAAATACCTCAAATCATAAATAGTTATAGGAATGCACACTTGATTTCCAGCAGTTTTTAAGGTACATTTTGAATAAGTATCACGTTACATAGAAATACCTAAAATTATAATAGTCAGAGAAACGCACACAAGTTTTTTTAGCAGTTTCCTGATAACATTTATTATTTTCAGTACTTTTTAATGATGTTACTTGGCAAGTTTTCACACACCACACACCTTTTCAATGCAATGAATCGACACCTTTGGACTGCAATGTGTCAAGTATATAATTTTCTATTAAAACATGCCAAGTTACATCATTAAAAAGTACGGAAAATAATAAATGTTATCAGGAAACTGCTAAAAAAACCGGTGTGCGTTTCTCTGACTATTATAATTTTAGGTATTTCTATGTAACGTGATACTTATTCAAAATGTACCTTAAAAACTGCTGGAAATCAAGTGTGCATTCCTATAACTATTTATGATTTGAGGTATTTTTATGGAACTTGGTACTTATTCAAATCTCACTTCTTTTATAGGCGAAGCATTCCCATAGTATCGAACTTGGCAGCCTTTCACATTTATGTTTTTGATGGGATTTCATTTATTTTTGTTACGTGTAGGTTCTTTATTATTTTTTTATCACGGACGGCGCGAGCGCGGCGGACGAGTGTAGGCAGCGACGGAGGGTGCGCGAGGCGGGGAACGGAATTTTTATCTAGTATCACTATACATACATATATCGGGATTTCGGGATTGATCGGGCAGCGCGAGTACCTATAATCTATGATAAATCCTACTTTACTATTTATTTATAGGTGATTTTTACAAATAAACTGGCTCCCTACACCTATAAAATGTACCTACTAACATATAATTACATACATCAATAACGTACTTTATTCTGTTTGTAAGTACGCTACCTACATAGATAATTAATAACTTGGTAATACCTACCTACCAGTAGGTATTATAATTGGTGGCCTATTATGTAGCCCTAGAAGTGCACCATCCCATCTCATCCCGTGGCGTATCGGAGGGTGAGATGGGCAGTAGTATATATAATTCCATCTTAGAGTATATATGATTTCCATGTTCTTGAATCTGCGATTTTATTAGTTGTAAAATTAGAAATTATTTAGACTATGCGAGAAAAAATAGTCTTTTCATTTTTGTTTGACTGATTTAGCGCACCTAGTGTACCTAGTGACCTGCTTTGCACTTCGTAAATCGTGGGTTCGGTTCCCGCAACAGACACACACAGAGTGGTGAACAATTTTATTGTTCTTGTCTTTAAGACAAACATGTATTGTCTTAAATTGGTATGTATCTAAATTTAAATAAGTCTTATCTCATTTCCACTCCATACCTACTTATAGTAGAACAAAATTACACATTCGTTGTTTTCGAAACTGACTCACACTTGGCCGTTTTCAGATTTTTACTTTATTTCGACCTAAAGACAAACCTTCGAGCCAAATTTCAGGTCGGTACGACCATTGGAAGATAGACCCATTTAGTTCATTATGACTTCATAGTAGAACAAAGTTACACCTTCGCTATTTTTAAAACTGACTCACACTTGGCCCTTTTTCCCTTTACTTTGACCATAAGACCTATCTCCATGCCAAATTTCAAGTCAGTACGACCATTGGAAGTGGTCTAGGTTTTTGATGAGTCAGTGAGTGTATAGTAAAAATAGCGATTTTCTGACGTCAATATCTCAAGAACTGCTATAGGTAGAATAATGAAATTTTGTATTCTAGACAATTAAGGGGATGTCAACAGACACTCGAAATTTCATATGCGTAGATAAAATATGTTTTGAGTTATAGGGTGGTTGAAATTGGCCCGAAATGGTTCGTGTAATATAACCCACGGCCGGTGTGTCGCTTTTTTTTGCTCGAACTTGGCGGACACACTGCCGTGTGTCTAGATTTGCTTAGTTAACATTGAAAATCTTACCTTTATTGTAGCCAAGTATTATTAATAGCATCACAAAAGAAACGAACACGTATTTAAAACCACTCATTTTACACAAACAAGTGCTCCTAGCAGTTTATCATAACATACTAAATAAATAACTTTCTTTTGCTTTATGACCTTTCCCGTAAGAAGTAGGAGTGAGAGTTCTTGATCGAAGATAATTTTGTTTGAAATTAACAACCGTTTCGAGTTTTCAATGCAAAAGGGTCACGTAATGAGTACATCTGTGCTCATGTGTTGGCATATTAGGAAACATGAATAAGGTTTACTCAGGTATAACCATGAAAAATAATTAAAATAGGTACCAATTGCCTTTCACTGCCCATGAGAAATTAAAAAAAAAGGAAACAGCGGGTAGATTTCATTAATAGAAAATTAAATTTGATTAGCACACTCGAATTAACTTTGGCTTTGCCATAAGTATCAAACATGTTTTAACCGCGAATTAACTTGTTTAATTGCTGAAAATTTCCTATTTATTGCAACGTATTAAAAAACATTGTTTGATTCACGCAAGATATCTCGGGACGTTTGAAGTACCCTTTCCGCTCTTGCATCAAAATGGTCTATATCTGAATATTCTAATTGCGTTAAATAATAATAACAACTTCTAATGGAATTAGCGCTGTTAGTCTGGTGGTAAGACGTCCGAAGACTTTCAATCCGGAAATTTCAGATTCAACCGGGGTTTGAACCTCGTACCAGTGAGTTTTTTGGAACTTATGTACGAAATATAATTTGATATTCACCAGTCGTTTTTCGGTGATGGAAAATTTCGTAAGGACACTGGACCTAATCCCAATAAGGCTTTGTTTCCCCTCTGTCAGTCGCTTTCATAAAAACCAGTGCCTACACCAATTCATGAGATTAGGTTGCCAAGCGGACCCCAGGTTCAATTGAGCCGTGGCATAAGCCGCGACAAACGCTAGGAGGATAATGATTATTTTTATTGGAATAGCAATGTATTTTATGAATAACTTTTTGGCTTCCACGGTCAAGTATCATAACTAGTCAGTCGGAGTATAATTTATGCAAATAGTAAGGCAGATCATTACTGGGCATCAATCATCACGATTAGATGTCGAAGATCTGTACCACGCCGAGATTAGTATGGTATAAAACCAATTACTATTATGAGCTTTAAGGTTCCTACATTAAGGTGGTATTTCCCTTGCAGTCACTGTCCAGGTATAGCTTAAAAAAATACAAAACAGTTTCTATGGTTTTGATATATTTGATACTACACAACATTTTTTTACTTACATTCATGTAGGTACTAGGTACCTAAACTAATAACAAATATGTAAAATGATTTTAAAAACCATTATAGGATATTTTATAATAAATATGTACCTAACGTAACATAAAAATTCATTACCCACTAATGCATATTACTTTTTTTTATTAAAATACTTATCTGAGTAAAGTATCTATATACAATTGATTTCAAAATAACTAGAAAATATTAGTCATAATTATGTTATGATAATTATGATACAACTTTTTTTAATCACTTAAAAAGAAAGATGCACTTACCTATCTAATAATTCCTTTACTTCTTATCAACTTTTGTATTTCCTGATCTATACTAGTATAATATTTCATTTGACTTAATAGTTTAACAACAAGTTTGAGGTCCCCATTAACAAACGCTTGTGAAACTTCCTTTTGTAATTGACCCATCAGTTCCTTATTCTCCTTGTTGAGTTCCATTATTTCCTCCTCTGTCTCAGCATTCTCCACTTCTTCATTCTTCTCCATGATCCTCATGAGGAACGCTTGGTCTTTTACTTCGGTCTCTTCTGGTATTTCTTTTCCGCTGAGACGTAACATGTAGATTCCTAAAAAGAAAAACTAATTTTATCTGGCCGGAAAAGGAAACAGGCAAGTAAAAACTAGGTTAATAATGTTCATGATTGATTTTATGATTCAATCAACTAATTTTCAAGGATACATGCCCTTTGTCCATTACTTGGGACAATTTTGCCAGTGTCAAGGTAGCGTGACAAAGTCTGGTTAAATGTAATGGTGAAACCACACTTCGCCTATGCAGGCAAATATTCGTGTTGCGTCTCTTTCTTATTCTATACAATAAGAAAGAGACGCAACACGAATATTCGTCTGCATAGGCGAAGTGTGGTTGCAGCATAAAAGTTTACTAATAAACTGACCAGACACTGTCAGTAATTATGACATTATTTCTCTACTCATCCTTCTTATACCTACATAGAAAAAAAAAAAAATTACAAAAAAAATTGGGACAATCTTACACAAATCGACCTAGTCCCACAGTAAGCTCAATAAGGATTTTGTTCTGGGTACTAGACGACGCGACGATATATATAATAGATAGATATAGATAAATACATAGAAAACGCCCATAACTCAGGAACAAATATCTGTGATAAACACACAAATAAATGACTAGGATCCGAACCTGGGACATCGTGCTTCATAGGCAGGGTCACTACCGACTAGGCTAGGTGGCCGTTATAAGACGGGTATATAAATAATGACATTATTACTGACAGTGTCTGGACCGCTTTAGCTTTGCTTTTTGTCAAGTGATAGCTGCTCCCGACAAACCGCTACGAGGCAGCTGCGACCCTTTGACACTAATTTTCCATTAGTGGCATACTTGTGTGTTAGATCACTCAACAATAAGCTGTTTATATTACAGCTATTATCAAGACGACTTTGCCATCTTGAGTGTCAACCAGAGATTGGTTTCGATTCATGATAGCCTTTTTTTCAGAAGTTTTGCCTGGATGCCTTTGGTATAGGCCTCAAACAAAGATTAAGCACACATCACCTTGAACCCAAATACAAGGCTTATTGAGCTTATTGTGGAACTAGATTAATTTGTGTAAGTTTATCCCAAAATAAATTTGTGTAAGCTTTTGGTCATGTGGCCCGACGCGATCCAGATAATCTGTCTGTTTATTGTTGCCGGCCAAGTGGAAGGAAAAAGAAGCCGTGAAAGATCACCCACCCGATGGATTGATGCGGTGGATGAAGCCTGCCAAGCAAACCGGTAGTCATCTATCCGAACAGCTGAAGATAGAACCAAATAGAAAGCTTTTGTGAAAAAAGTAACTGACGATTGCTGTTGTGACCTTCGGTCATGAGGAAACGAGAGTGAAGAGAAGAAGAAGATCTCGTAATATTTATTTATCTAATTCCAAAGCGCAATTGTACCTTGTATCTTTATAAAATGCAACCCTGATTGAGGCTGATTGTGTTAGTGGTATTGGTAAGGTTGATAAAGATTACCTCTAGTCAGTGGGTTCAGTAGTGTGTTGTATGATTCATTAACTAATGATGAGTATTTCTCTGATATCTCCTGCTCTTTTTGTGGTCTGAAAGAAAGAAAAAAAAACTGTATAACACAGACATATTAGTGTAGACAGTTGCTGTACAATTTTAGACTTGAACTTGATAGTTTTTAACACTATCCTGCAAAAAATATTTTGTGAAAACATAAATTAGAACAACTTGTCCTTCTAACCTTCATTCTTAAGACAGTCATATAATAAAATTACTCAGCAGGACATAATGTGCGGACACGTTACGCTAACTTATTCTCATTTTGCTTATGAGACTCTCGAAACTACGACACTAAGAACGACTCAAGAGATGTTTAATTAAACACATGAATGAACTTACTTGTTAGCGAATTTATCTGGATGTAAGAATTTCTGCAGTTCTTTAAACTTCTTAGCCAACTCATTTTCGTTTTGATCATATGTTTCAGACACTCCCAAGATCTTGAAGTAGTTATCTTTTGAAGGCTGTTGCAAGGATTTACAATTTGAGCAAAACAAATTCTCCACTAGCGGTTTTATATCTTGACCGCATGACCAACAAGACAAGTAACGAGTTTGGAACAATATTAGGTTACTTCTATGAGGTAACAATCGTAGTAAATTCATTTTCTACGTTTTATGAAATGAAACGATGTTGTTATTATTGTATGTAGAAAATTTCACTTCAAACGAACATAACCTAAAATTATGATCAGCTGATATCTGTCAGTTTATTGGTTTTGCGTTTAGATATTGCTAGCGTTTACTAAGTAAATATAACCAGAGATTAAATAATCGTTACATTTATTCGCTTACGTAACATTAATCATAAAATAAATTTACAGGTAAGCTGCGGGTAAGCTATGACATTTGTAAATAAACATTTCTATCAAAATAAACTAAGTGTTCATATATAAAGTTCTTTAAAAGCAAAGATAAAATTTTGAACGAAACGTAACTGTTCTACATGTCAAGAGTCGAACGAGCGACTTGACGTCATTCCCGTCAAAAATTCCAAAAATTGTAACCAGCGCGCAGGCAGCTTGCCACTGCTCGCTTGCTTTGCTTTGTTTTAAGTTAAAACGGTTGGAAGTGTTTGTCATTGTATAATTAAACTAAGCATGGTGTCCTATTTCACTATTGACGCCACCGGCGAGGGCACAAATTTCCAAAAGGAAATTTCTAACATGATGCACGGATTCGGAGACAATCCTAACCCAAATGCTGCAACAGTAGTTCTGGTTGAAAACGTAGTTTTACAACAGCTCCGAACTATGCTACAAGAAGCTTGGACGTTGTGCAACGCACGAGGAGGAAAGGCTATCTCTAACTATGATATAATCTATTTAATGCGGAAAAATATTATAAAACTAAAGCGCTTGCACGACTACCAACTCAAGTTAGACACATTAGATAAAGGCAGGCAAGTTCCTTCCGGAACCACTGCTGAGACGCTCAACTCATTAATGCTGGAAGATGATATTGATCCTCAAACAAGAAAGAAACGGACACACATAGACATAATTAAAGAAGTAGATGAGTTCGATGAGGTAAGCCAAATCAAGTTTGATACCATAGACTATTTACGAAAAGTTAGAGCTGCAAAATTGACTGAGTCGATGTCCTTTGACAAATATGAAGCATACCATAAAGCTAGATGCAGTTCCTTTCGCTCGGGGAGTCAATTAGTTAAAGGCTATGCAAAATTGGAGCGGTGGATAAACCCAAACAAAGAATTAAAGATTACAATGTTTGCGCTTGAAGTATTATGTTTTATAGCATACGAAACAGTTGCAGAAATAGTAGACGCTGTATTTCTGATAAGGCAAGATGCTAAGAAGAAGAACTGGGACCCATTCAGTAAGTACGAAGGTGGTCATTTCTGCAACCCACTGAGTTTAAATAATGCGGTTTACATCAAGTCTGGGTATGAAGGAGTATCGGCGATAACGGTGGCAGAAGTTAGAGAAGCATTACGAAGATATTTCTCACCGAGAACAGGCATGAATGGGTTATTTTATAGAAACATGTCATTAGATTTACCGACAAGATATCTAGTATTGTAATCAGAATTATAACAAATACTAATTGGAAAACATGGAAATAGGTGGGGCACGTCATTAACACAGATTTGGTCATACGGCATAAATCCTGTTCTCAGTTAACACATTCACTGCCTAGAACCCGCCTCGTGGGCTCTCGTAAATTTTGCTCAGATGCCGGACTCAGGACAACTCGCTGGGTGGGTTGTTTTGTACGTAGCTATGGACACCCGGTTTTTGAAGTAGGACGTCATTTTTCGTCTGGCAGTTAATGTGTTAAGTTAAAGGGATTTACAAGCTATTCAATTTCTGTGTACTGAAGCTGGAAGGGCACCGGGAGATCATAGACATGAGAAGGTTCTTCAGACCTGGAACTAAAAGACCACAAAAAGACAAACAAACAAAACTACAAAGACAAACAATAAAGACTACAAATAATGAGATGTTATACTATACTTCGTTTTTTTTGAGATTAGAAATTGAGTAAACATAGAAACAGTAGTTGCCAACCTGTTCTAAATGTTCAATTTAAACACACTGCAAGCACACCAACAGAGGATTAGTTAACATGATTCATGATGATGATGAAGAGTTCGCATTTGTGAAAAATTAATAACAATTTGCAGATTAAATAATCCAACACAACAATAAAAACACAATTTCGTTTTAGATTTTGTATGCCAACGTTAGAGACACGTGAAAAATGAAAAACTGACCTGACAGTGACGCACGTACGTTCTAAAACGAAAACTTAAGATCTAGTTTTTAGGGTCCCGTAGTCAACTAGGAACCCTTATAGTTTCGCCATGTCTGCCCGTCCGTCCGTCCGTCCGCGGATAATCTCAGTGACCGTTAGCACTAGAAAGCTGAAATTTGGTACTAATATGTATATCAATCACGCCGACAAAGTGGTAAAATAAAAACTGGAAAAAAATGTTTTATTAGGGTACCTCCCCTATACGTAAAGTGGGGAGTGATTTTTTTTTTCGTTTCAACCCTAACGTGTGATATATTGTTGGATAGGTATTTAAAAATGAATAGGGGTTTACTAAAATCATTTTTTGATAATGTAAATATTTTCGGAAATAATCGCTCCAGAAGTTAAAAAAAATGTGTCCCCCCCCCTCTACCTTTTGAACCATAAGTTTTAAAAATATGAAAAAAATCTCAAAAGTAGAACTTTATAAAAACTTTCTAGGAAAATTATTTTGAACTTGATAGGTTGAATAGTTTAAAAAAAAAATTACAAAATAATTTCTGAACTAAGTTTGTAATTTAACCGTATAAGCAGGTGTTTTTTTTTTTTATTATGGGACAATCTTACACAAATCAACCCAGTCCCACAGTAAGCTCAATAAGGCTTGTGTTGTGGGTACTAGGCGACGATATATATAATAGATATATACATATAAATACTGTCACATACTTATTAAATTAAAATGAAATAAAAACTAAATCGTCATATGGGTTAAAGATAAATCATTAACCCAGTCGAAAAGCCCGCCCCGAGCTACCCCCGGCGGAAAGGTGCCGCGCTCGCTCGCCGCGTTGCCGCGCTGAATCGCGATGGACAGACGTTGCGCCATGAATGACCCGGAACGGGGGTCATGACCCCTCTCCATAAATACTTAAATACATAGAAAACATCCATAACTCAGGAACAAATATCAGTGATAAACACACAAATAAATGCCCTGACCAGGATTCGAACCCGGGACCTCCTGCTTCGTAGGCAGGGTCACTACCGGCCTCCTGGCCTAGTGGCCAGGAGGCCGTTAAATACTTTTTATGTACTTTAAATACCGCCGTTAAATACTTTAAATAGTTTATTGTACCTGTAATTTCTACAAAATCACAATGAAATGACGTGCTTTAAAATAAAGTAAAAACGGTGAAAATCAGTTCACGCAATAAAGAATTATCCCATAAAAATCATATTCCATACTTTAAGCTCGCGCGCAATAGTTTACTTAATTTGCCGATAGATGTCGCTGTACGTGGAACGCTCATATCATATCCTACATGGCGGTGTTATTTTAACTCTTATGTGGGGACACTTACTGTGACGGACGGAAAACTACGGAACCCTACACTGAGCGTGGCCCGACACGCTCTTGGCCGGTTTTTTTTATCAGTATTCACGAAAATTATTTAATCATAATATGCACTTATTAATCAATTTTCGTAAATAAAAATGCGTCTAAACGTTATTTAATAGTTTTATTATATAATAATAATATTACATAAATAATAAAGCAACTGTCTTAGGTGATGGTAAAAGATTTGGTGGACTACGAGGTGGCTTTCTTGTTGTATGCCACTCGGGCCTGCCTCTGATTGCTCCATTACCCTTCAACCAAACGCACAATATAGAGCAAGCAAATACCTTTACTTAAATAAGAATCACAATAAACTTTAAACATTAAAAACTATCCAGGTATGGCTGACACATACTAATGACAGATGACGCAAGAAAATATTTAAAAATCGAACCATCCGTTGCGAACCTCTCCATCTCTAGGTATTTTATTGTGCAACATTCACAAGAACATTAACAATGATAAAAAATAAAATATTTAGTGCATATAACAACTACCAAAATATTGTTGAATACTCAATATAACATTTACAAATACGTAGGCATGGCTTTACTATAAATACAAGCATAGCCTAATTATACAGGTCAGTTAAATTTTTGACACATCGTGACGTCAGTGACCACACTGACGTCATCAGGGAACGATGCGGTTCTCAAACTTTTAAAATAGGGAAAATTATTTAATAGAGGATTACCTCTATTATTAGTAATTATACTAGACATTATAATAAGAATGCAAATTAAATGCCGTGCCATTAAAAAACAAATCATTGGGTATATCTAAACGACACCATACCAAGGGTGAAGTGTGCATCTCTGTCAAAAAAATTGAGTTTGACATTTAGTGTCCGATACGTTTCCCTAAGTGAGAAAGAGAACTTGTCATGGGTTAAGAAGGGACAACATGATTCGTAACGTCAAAGAAGGAGCTCAGTATCAGGACTATCAGGGATATTACGGATACTGATTTTTTGACATCCGCGGATGCGGATATTAAAAGGCTCACATCCCTGGAATACGGATGCGGATGTAAGATAAGTACACAAAAAAAACTAATATTAAAGTTTTGTACTACTCACATCATACAAAGCCCTTCGCCCTACAATAGCATTTCAACACTAAAATCAAAACAAAACAAACTCGTCATTTCTTGTCGCTATCCGTCAAGGACATAGAGCTCGATTGACGAATCACGAAAATGTAACAATATTCCGATTGTGTAATGGTGAAATTACCTACATTACTTTACCTAGCACGTGCGCCGTCGCAGAGACGTTCCTGTACCGACTTGTTCCACATCTGCATCCGCATGAGCTCCGCATCGATTTGATGCGGAGGCGGATGCGGATTTTGAAAATGATGCGGAAGATCCGCGGTTTCCACAAACCACAATTTCCACAAACCATAGACAATTTTCCGCACAGTATTGAATATTATCTACTTATGGTGTCCCTATGACGGAATTCATGGCCGGCCATAAACTGTTATAGTTTTTAAGGGGCACCACACATTAGAGCGGAATTTAGCTATTCGTAAACAAAAGCGGGAATTGGGCTATGGTAGCGGAAATTTGTCTATGGCCTCCATACAAAAATTCAGCTTACCATAGACAAATATCCGCTCATAAATATGTTACTAAAGATTATAATGTAATTCCATTACAATTACAACGTAACTTATAAAATATTTTAGCGTAATTCCACATTCAGTGCGTTGGTATGAAGTTTTACAGGCAGTTACACTACACCAATATTTATTACGAGCAACTATTATTATATACATTATATATCTATCAAATATTTGGGAATCTCAGACAAAAATGAAACGGCGTGATAAGTTTAAAAGAAACAGAGATAATACAATATGGCCGTCTGTCAGTGTAATACTCGCCAAATAGTTGTATTGCCACAATGTTAAAAAAAAGTCCTCATTAAATTACATGCCGTAAATGAATTGCCAACTAAAAGTATTATATTAAATTACCTAAATTTATATGAAGCTTATTTTAGGTATAAAATAATTAAAAAACACAAAATAAACTTAGTAACGGCACGCTAACATTTTTGAACATGAATAGTGTATTAATTAAACTCCCTGACTGAATTGAAGATGTTAACGAATGGCATCATTATGTGACGTAGGTGAGGTCTTTTCGGACGAGCTGTCAAAAATTTGAATGACCTTTATAATTAGGCTATGAATACAAGTATATTTAAGTATGTTTAATAACAGCGTAGGCACTTTGACAGTTGTGACATTTATCGTGCCTAATAAAGAACCCTGAACATCGTTCTGTCAACGTTTTTCTAATCTCAAAAAAAACGAAGTATAGTTGAATTACGTAATAACACAATATTTTAAATTACTAGATCTAAATGATTACATCTACAACAGATGCGGTGGCCAATGATGATGGTAACCATTCTACACAATGCATCTCATAGTATTGTAAGTCGATTTTGTATATAAAATAGATAAAGTTTTTAGAGTCTGATTTCTGTTATTTCTTTTTATTCCTATTTGTATAACACATAATTATGTTATGTTTAGGAATAAAGGAAAAGTAGCAAAATCCACTGCCTCAGGCTTCTAAAATACATAATTATGTATTTTTGAAGACCCTAGTAAATAAATTTATCAAAAATAGTGTATCCATTTATCCATATAACGCCAAGTGCTTCGTCAATGTCGTCGCCGTAGGACTCGTAGGAGGTAAAGTAAGCAGCAGACATAGCTAAGAAGGTGAGATATTCATAATTTTAAACAAAAAAGAACTGACTTCACTTAGCATCCACCTTTCCAAAAGCGAATGCTCGAGCTGCTGTAAAAAATACTCAAATCAGGTGTGGCTATAATAGTTGAAGACTTCCCCCGATTTCTCCAGGATCCCATCATCAGATGGGATCATCTCTTTCAAACAAAAAATCACTTTCCAAGTCAGTCCAACCGTCTTCGAATAATCGGTGATACATAATAATCCCGACGAATTGATAACCTCCTCCTTCAAAATCTTCAAGTCGGTTGAAAACGATCTTGACACGATGTTTAGAAGTAAAGGAAAAGTAGAAAAATCCACTGCCTCAGGCGAAACTCAAACTCGCAACTCCGGGATACATGCCCGTCGCTCTAACCAGATTATTCTATGTAATTAGACTACTTGGTCCTATTTAACACCGCCATCTAGTTAGCTCTATGAGAGATCTCTGAGAGACTTTTCCATAGACAGACATACTTGCTACCTGTAGACCTGTCATGGTAATAATAATACCAATATTGAACGGGATGGTATTATTAAACTTTCAATAGGCATGATATAGAAGGCGCTATTATCGTTGGTCCTTGTCACGTAGTAATAGATACATACCTATAGTTTCGAAAAAATAATAATTGCGAGATTCATTTCATAGCAAATAGTGAAAATAAAAAATATTTTAACTGGGAAATTGAAACACCCTAGGGCTGAAATAAATCAAATTCCGACGAAATGAAGAAGTCATAATCCCCAGTAGGTTGATCAAATTTCACTTGCCTGCGTAAACTCCGATATGAAACAAGTTTATAATTCACTGAAAATGTGAATAGGACATGTTCAAGCGAGTACTAAAGTGGTGTGTGAACATTACTGAACAAGTTACGTAGCATTTGCTAACGGAACTTTGTCCATAGTTCATGGCTTTTTGAGTTGCAAATTCAATTTTGTAAGGCAGAGTTATTGTTCGGGAATTTGCGGCGGCAATGTATACCTTAACTACTTTGCGTGAATTGTACCTAGGTACTATCGGGTTCAGAATTGCATGGCCAATTTATGAATGAATTCATTGATAAATTGACCATGCAATTTTGAACCTGATGGTACATGTAAGTATTTTTAGGGTTCCGTAGCCAAAATGATAAAAGCGGAATTCTTATGGTTTCGTCATGTCCGTCTATATGTCACAGCCATTTTACTCGGAAAGTAGGTATACTTATATACTGGGTTAGTATCATATGGTCAAAAACGCAGGTCGTCTACGGCGTCAACTCACCTAAAAATCATTTGGGCTGCAGATAGTCTAAAAAGTAAACGGTCCATGAAGCAACTCGTCACAAAATGATTTTTTTCTTACAGACCTTTTTTGCGACTTTTTTTTTATACATGCCTAATTTAATTTTCGAAACTAGATTTTTAAAATTATCGAAACAACTATCTTAAATCGGTATAGTCGCGGACGGTCTAGAACTCTATATCGCTTTTAGTCTACATCATGAACGGTTTAGAACGCAAAATGACCAGTCATAGGTAGGTTAGGTTCGTTAGTTATCTTTTAATGGCCGAAGGCCAAACCGCACAGAAACAGGAGCCCCGCGATAGCGGGGCTCCGTCGACATCGCTAACGTAAAGATAACCGACGAAAATGCTGAAGACATTTTGCGCTCTAGACCGTCCCCCACTATACCGATTTAAGATAGTTGTATCGATAATTTTAAAAATGTAGTTTCGAAAATTATATTAGGCATGTATAACACAGAGGCAGGCAGAGGCATGTATAACAATTAAATTAGGCATGTATAACACCAAAAAATGTCGCAAAAAAGGTCTGTAAGAAAAAAATCATTTTGTGACGAGTTGCTTCATGGACCGCTTACGTTTTAGACTATCTGCAAATTTGCCCAAATTATTTTTAGGTGAGTTGACGCCGTAGACGACCTGCGTTTTTGACCATATGATACTAACCCAATTTATTTTTCTTCTAACAATTTTAATACAAAACTAATAAGTACTTAGCAGCACACAAAATACACCTTGCGTTAAAATTTTATTACAAGATACATATACTTAAGTAGAGTACGTATTCATATTCATATTCATATTCATTTATTTCGTAAATGCACAGATACAATACACGTCAAAAGAAAAATAAAACTAAAATTTATACTAAAATTAATACTAGTGAGCTATTATATAATACTAATTCGCGATTTATAACAAAAGTCAAACGATGTCAATTCTGATTACAATAAAGCTACACATTTATAATTAAGATAATTTTATGTCACATAATTCTCTAAGGTCAAAGAAAGCATTTTCAATCAGCCATTTTTTTAATTCCTTAAAAAATGAGTTGTTATTTTCTAGGGTTTGTATATACTTTGGGATGGCATTATACAATTTTGGTCCGATTACATAAGTTATTTTGGTAGACTTGGTTAGTCTGCAACTAGTCGTTGCTAGTATTCCTCGTTTCCTATCTCTTAAGTTTCGTAGGTTGCCCGGTCTTAAGGGAAAATAAGTCATGTTGGTCCTAACAAACTTTATTATATTAAATATAAATTGAGACGGGATCGTCATAATCCGTAACGATACGAAGAGCTGTCGAACTGCTGGTGAATCGGGAGGAACACATGCTATTATCCGGACTGCTCGTCGTTGCAGTACGAACGCACGGCGCCAGTCGGCGGCAAGTCCCCAGAACTCTAGGCTATAGTTTAAAGTTGAGTGAAATAGTGCAAAATAACAATTTCGTACCTGTGCCTGCGGGAGTATGAAAGATAGTCGTTTTAGGCCGAAACAGACCCCTGCCAACTTTTTGCAGACGTTATCAATTTGAGTGTCCCATTTCAGTGCAGAGTCAAGTGTTACTCCTAAGAACGGGGCATTTTTTGCCTGTGGGAGGACTGTATTATTTACTTTGACAGCGAGGGGCCTAGGGGGGGGGGGGGCGCCTAAGTGAAAATGGAGTACCTGAGTTTTCGTGACGTTCAGAACTAAACCGTTGACAGAGAACCAATTAAGCAGTTTATGAGCATCGCTAGAAATCAGTTTTTCTAAACTGTCAACATCTTGAGCAATTAGGATATCACATGCGTCGTCAGCGAAAATATACATGTTTCCATCTACAACGTCCGGTAAATCGTTAACTTGAATAAGGAAGCATAGATTAGCGAGCGATGATCCCTGACGTATGTAAATATCTAAAGCGGAACCCTTATAGTTTCGTCATGTCCGTCTGTCCGTCCGTCAGTGTATGTCACAGCCATTTTACTCGGAAAGTATATAAGTATACCTACTTTCCGAGTAAAATGGCTGTGACATATAGACGGACGGACAGACGGACATGACGAAACCATAAGAATTCCGCTTTTATCATTTTGGCTACGGAACCCTAAAAATACTTACATGTACCTAGGTGGATAGTGGATTTCCGTTTGAGCTTCAAGATGGCTACGTCTTCTTTAGAATAGTTTTTGTTTTTTGCTCATTTACGTAGTTCAGTGTGTAATACTGATAGCTTATTGTGCGGTGACCTAACGAACAAGTGTGCAGCTAATGAAAAATTAGTCCCAAAACGCGAGTAACCATCCTTTAGTTGAACAAACGGTTATCCGGGGTCCCGGCCACCCACGTGTTTGTAAGGAGGCTATCACTTTACAATCAACAAGGCCTTAACCGAACAACGTTGCTTTTATTTAATTTTACTTAAATGAATGAAATCATAAGTGTACCTTGACATTGGCAGAATTCACCTCGCTAAAGTAGGCGAGGAGTAAAAGCCATTAATTAAAAAAAAAAAAAAGTACCTAAGTATATAGGGTTAGTATCATATGGTCAAAAATGCAGGTCGTCTACGGCGTCAGTCAACTCACCTAAAAATCATTTGGGCAAATTTGCAGATAGTCTAAAACGTAAGCGGTCCATGAAGCAACTCGTCACAAAATGTTTTTTTTCTTACAGACCTTTTTTGCGACATTTTTTTTTATACATGCCTAATTTATCTTTCTAAACTACATTTTTAAAATTATCGATACAACTATCTTAAATCGGTATAGTGGGGGACGGTCTAGAGCGCAAAATGTCTTCAGCATTTTCGTCGGTTATCTTTACGTTAGCGATGTCGACGGAGCCCCGCTGTCGCGGGGCTCCTATTTCTGTGCGGTTTGGCCTTCGGCCATTAGAAGATAACTAACGAACCTAACCTACCTATGACTGGTCATTTTGCGTTCTAAACCGTTCGCGATGTAGACTAAAAGCGATATAGAGTTGTAGACCGGCCGCGACTATACCGATTTAAGATAGTGTAACACCACAACTACTCGAGACATCTAGCGGCTAATAGCTGCGCGCGCAAGGCGCGCACGGTGCAAGCGCAACCGCTGGATCGATGTACAGATATACTAACTACACCGCGGATAGTGGTTTCACCGGTCGCCAAAAGATGGCGCCGCGATCGAGATAGAACGCGCCAACGGTAGTTCATCGTAGAAACATGACCCTCGGGGACTGTCCGAGGTTTGTTTGAGATTCGCAGGAGCTATATGAGTACGCACGCTATATGACCCAACCTTTGATTGAGCATTTTAGTGTCGTCACTCTTAGCGCGGTCTTGCTAGAAACGTAAGCGTCTACCTAGATAGGTCTTACGCGGCTAGTAAGCACTGGAAAGCCTAGGTCTAAGTCAAGTTAGTTCCATGTATATCTCGTCCCGTATTAAACTGTGTTTACCATCCACGGCTTTTCGTCTTCGTCCCTCGGCTCCCCGCGCTACAGTGGCGCCCTCTGTGAGGCCCGTCTACGCGTGACGTCATCAACGCTACGAGACCCGTGACGTCATCGGCGTGCTACGACTGCTACGAAGTTCGTGACGTCACAGATCTGCTACGATCGGTGCTACGCTAGACGGAGCAACGACCTATTTTAATGAGCGGAAGAGGCGGATCAGCGAAATTGAAAAGTCCGACTTTTGTTGTTACGCGCGCTGGACGTGTTACCACCTTCAAGAAACAAAACGCACGCGCCAAGATGCTGTCGCCAGAGCAATTTACGCAGCTGTTGGAAAGAATGCCTGTGGCAGCGCAACCTAGCAGGGGATCCTTTATCACCTGCAAGTACTCGTTTAACGGTGAAAAGGATGCCGAGGTGGTTGAAGCGTTCCTGTCAGCGATTAACATCTTTAAACGTTCTGCGGATATCGGCGATATGACTGCATTAAGCGAACTCCCTATTATTCTTAAAGGGGAAGCAGGAGTCTGGTGGTTGGGTGTGAAGGATGATATAACTACGTGGTCTGACTTTGAGTCTCAACTGCGGGAATACTTTGCGCCTGCCCGCGAACCCTACCAAATTTACCTGGACATAACACAGGTAAAGCAAGCCAAAGAAACTACTACTGATGATTTTGTCAGGCGTAAGAGGATGCTGTTTTCCCAGCTCCCTAGTCCAGGGCACAGCGAAACCCAGCAATTGGATCTGATCTACGGCTTGCTGCGCTTAGACATCCGAGATAAGGTTCCCCGTGCGGACGTAAAGAACTTCAAGGAACTGACGAAAGCAGCTAAAGCGGCCGAGCTTGTTCTGCAGGAGAAGGATGCTATTGTTGTCACTCGGAGCGAAAGGAAATCATCAGAGCAGTGTTATAACGCTTCCAACCCTGCTAAACCAGACACGAGGAAAAGCAAATGTAGGTACTGCCGTATTTACGGTCACTTAGCTGAAAACTGCAGGAAGCGTCTACGATTCAGTGAGTTGAAAGAAGGAAAAGTCACGGAAGCACCCACCTCTGTGGCGGTTACCCAAGCGCCGTCACCATCTGCACCAAAATTTAAATGTTATGGCTGCGGAGCCCCTGGTGTGGTGAGAGCCAACTGTTCAACGTGTCACGCGAATAAGAATCAGCGGCCTCAGCTGGACATCGGGTTTTGCTCGATAGATATTGTGATCGACGCCAGAGACAGACCGGTTATCTTTGTTGAGATCGGTGGAGTAACTGGAGCTGTATTCCTTGACAGCTGTGCTAAATCCAGCGTTGCGTCGTACTCATTGTATTGTCAGCTGAAGAAGAAGGGATTCACTTTCCGAGAGTATGATGTTGGTGTAACATTAGCTGTTGGCGACCCGAAACGTCGGAGGGTGCTGGTTACTCAGGCACCTGTGAAAGTCAACGACCGTACTGTCACGACAACCCTTCTGTTCTTCCCTGACTCCCGTAGTACCAGAACGCTCCTCGGGGTTGGGTTCATTCAGGATGCCCACATCGAGATAAGTCTACCACAAAGTACGTGGCATTTTACCGAAGACCCAACTCAAGTGTTCGAGCTATACGCGGAAAGCTTCGTCGACCACAGCAAGAAAACGTCACTAGCTGCGTTAACGCCAGACGACTATCCATCGCTGTCACCGTCGTTGCCGGAGGAAGCCAATACGTCACGATCATACGGTCCTCTGATCAGGATCGATGCTCCTTCGCCCCCTAAGAAAAGGCCTCATCTCGAATACCCAGCAAACTATTCCCCCATATTGGATGCCCTGTACGAGGATGCTAGAGCCAGTCTTCAGGATTACGACGTGGAGGGTGAGTTGGATGACGTCGATGACGCGCTCTTTCCGTCAACTTCAATCTCATCGGTCGATATCACTGTGTTAAACGATTTCTTAGGCAAAAACCAAGACGTCTTCAAGGCTAACGGAGAACCAGTGAAGGGCTTTGAGCACGCGATCGAGACGGGAGACCACAAGCCGATTTCAGTGCCACCTTACCGTCTGTCCCCGTTGAAGCTCGAGATACTTAAGAAAAAAGTAACGAAGATGCTTACAGAGAGAGTCATCGAACCTTGTTCATCTCCATGGGCTGCACCAGTAGTTATGGTCCCCAAGAAGAACGGAGGCACCCGGGTTTGCGTGGATTACCGGCAACTCAATGCGATAACGACACCCGACGCGTATCCGTTACCCAGAATCGATGACTTGCTCCACGATGCTAAACCGTCGCCTTACATGAGTAAATCCAGTCAAGGTTTCAGCTCTAAACTGGCCCCACGACGGGATGGGCCCTATGTCATAACACGTCGGCATGGTGCCAGTTCGTTTGAAGTCGCTAACGTTGACTCGTCAACCCCTGTGGGCGTATATCATGCGTCAGCCCTTACTCCGTACCGAACCGGGGACGCTGTTGTTCCTGAACCAACTCTGCCAATCAGAAAGAGAGGCAGGCCGAAGAAGCAGCCTGCTAAGACTGGCGGCTCTCCACGAGCAACCAGAGCTCGTGGCCGGCCACGCAAGCAGAACTAAAGCTAGGAATCATGTCTCACTTGTCGGGACGACTGCATGGACATAGGGGGAGAGTTATAACGCCATAAACGAGGACTACTCGCGCCATCGTGTGCCGAGTAGTGCAACCGCCTATAGGACTAGCAATGCAGGCGACGCATCGATGCAGTTCATCAGTTACGCTGCCCGCCGCTAGATGGCTCCGTGGTCGAGATAGAACACGCCAACGGTAGCTCATCGTAGATTCTTGACCTCTGTCGCCTTGCCCAACATTATTTATACTTCGCAGTAGGGATTACCTAAGGCACGCTTGGCGACTCAACCATTGTTTGGGCGTACAAGGGTCCTCCGGATAGCACGAACTCTCTGCATTATATATGCGCCTACCTCTGCTGGGTCATATATAGGCAGTGAGCCCGTCTAGAATTCTATCAATAAATATTATTGTACGTACTCTCGACTTTTCATCGTTGCCTCCGCCACCCCGCGCTATAATAGTTGTTTCGATAATTTTAAAAATGTAGTTTCGAAATTTAAATTAGGCATGTATAAAAAAAAATGTCGCAAAAAAGGTCTGTAAGAAAAAAATCATTTTGTGACGAGTTGCTTCATGGACCGCTTACGTTTTAGACTATCTGCAAATTTGTCCAAATCGCTGTGCTATGCCCTACTGCCTACCACACATAGCGAGATGACATTCGCTGTAGGTACCCATACCTCTCTTTTGTACGTAGTTTAAGGACATACCTGTGTCCGGACGTATTTTTAGGACATACTGACCGGGTTCGGGTCATAGTTATTCTAACAAAGTGAACATAAATCAAGAAATCAAGCGCGCGTTAGCGGCGCGCAAATAAAATCAATCGATGTGCTACATAAGAACAGAGTAGCGAATGCTGTAGCCTTTACTATACAAAACCTAAATTACTACACCATACAGGTAGGTACCTATACCTACCTTTATATAGAAAAATGAATGACAAAGCTAAGGTACCTAATATTGTCTATGGTGGGATATCGGATATCTAATGCAATCCGTTGTATCCTTAGCCTCACGTATTGCGCAATTTTTCTATAAATTCGTTGTGATTGGACGGGGAACAGAACGATTCGATATATTTTAAACGCAATATCCAATGGCATCGGACAAATTTACTTTGATAAATCGGGAATATTTATCTGGGATGTCAACTTAAAGTATGGAATTTGTATTTGTTATAGAATGAAACCAATTTTCAACCGCCTTCAAGATTTCTAAGGAGGAGGTTATACATTCGTCGGGTTCTTTGTTCACAGATTATTCTAAGACGGTTGGACCGATTTACAAAATTCTTTTTTTTTAAAAGGGGAACTTGACAGTTGTTCTCATTGTCATCAGGTCAGGATCTGATGATGGGATCCTGGAGAAATCGAGGAAACTCTTCAAATATTATAGGCACACTTATAGTAATTTGTTACAGTAGCTCTTGGAAAATTTGGAAAGGTGGAGTACCATAAGAAGTGAAAACTGTTCTTTTTTCTTTAAAATTATCAATGGTATTTAAGTAGTCCGACCAAACAGTGGAACACATGGTCTTTGAATGCTCGGTCACCAAATTCAACGTCGGGTTCTTAGTTCACAGATTATTCTAAGACGGTTGGACCGATTTACAAAATTCTTTTTTTTTTTAAAGGGGAACTTGACAGTTGTTCTCATTGTCATCAGGTCAGCATCTGATGATGGGATCCTGGAGAAATCGAGGAAAGTCTTCAAATATTATAGGCACACTTATAGTATTTTGTTACAGTAGCTCTTGGAAAATTTGGAAAGGTGGAGTACCAGAAGAAGTGAAAACTGTTCTTTTTTCTTTAAAATTATCAATGGTATTTAAGTAGTCCGACCAAACAGTGGAACACATGGTCTTTGAATGCTCGGTCACCAAATTCAATGGGCGGGTTGAGGACCTCGCGAGACTTGGCGAAGAGGCCATTGACTATCTGAAGAAGGCTAATCTCAATCTATATTCTATAGCTTAAACCATGTACAGTCAGCGTCAGAGAAACGTGACCCCCCTGGTTTTAAAACTATAGCTCGCAAGGCAACGCCGAAACATTAGTTCAACATCGCCACAGCTATATATCGAGCATCATATTATTTCAAAAAGTCAATTTTCCCTATTTGCTCCGGACCGTTATTGGGAATCGATCCTCGGAACTTCACGGCTGTTATCAAGACTTCATGTTCTTACATTAGTCCGTCACTTATACCATTGAGCCACCGATCACATATTATTTCTTGTGAAAATATGAATCACTATCGTCAAATCGTAAAGATGGAGGTTACTTACATATGCATGTCTATGCGTCCTTGTCTAACCGGCCTGTATGGATAATGATGATAGTCTTGTCTTTGTTTATTATTATTTCTCTACCCCCATTATATATCCGAAAGTGAGTAATAACGTCTTTAACTAAACGTGTTTAGGTTGAATTCACTATGATTTTCCCGTTTCGCATTTTTGTAATTACAATTGAGTTTTGGGGTAACTTTGTAAATAATAATTTACATCTGCCGCAAATCATTACCGTCATCATTACGTCTATTCTTGGTTGTACCGAAGTAGTAACGTTATTTTATTTTATTCTCGACTCGTCCGAAAACTTGTGTAACAACTGAGTTTTAAAATGGTTCGATTAAACTCTTTTTTCTACTCCTGTACTTTTATCTGTCATTTATACATTCGTTAACACCTTTATAAGAACATAGATAATACACTCGATGAAAAGTCTATCTAGTCTATTCCCCAAAATAACACTTGTTCTATAAAAGCGCCAAAATAGTATCACGGAATCGCGTGCAAACACGGCTATTAATATAAAATAAATTACTGCCAACCTAAGAAACCTAAATAAACGCAGCGTTTTTAGAAAAAAAAACTTTAAAAAAGAAAAAAATATAAGAACCACAGACCTACTTCGTAGTTTTTTACGTTTCCCGTTCGTTTGTTGGGGCGAATTGCAAACTTTGAAAGTAATTTAGGTATTTTTACTAATCTCTGTAGCTCTTTAATAATTGATCAAATAACGACGGTGTGTATTTGTGTTAGTAATGTTAGTATTATTGAAAAATAGTGTTTTAAAAGGTAAAACTTAAATGATTGTTGATTATGTTGACAAAATAACTGCGATATCCATGAAGATTTCAATTTCGCATTTTATGTAAAAGTAAGTGTATTCGTAGAAAAAGTATTGTATGCAACGTCGTATAAGTAGGTAAAAAAATGTTCGTGGCGTTTTTCTTAACAATTTTCGCCTACGGCTCAAATTGTTACCCACGCCACTCACCTTTTTTGACCCCTCTTATACAACTGTTGCATAAACTACTATTATGTGATCGAATATTGTAGTGCTTCGGGAACAAAACCAGAATATAAAAAAAAATGCACCAAAACATGAACATAGCGGTGAGTTACTTAGAGTTTACTACATTTAATTGGGCCATGTTTTGTTGATAGCACCTACTAAGTTCAAATTGTGTTGTTTATTTGCAGACGAACACGGTTCGCAAATGGCTAAGGCGGTATGAAAAACCGGGTGACGTTACAGATGATCGGCAAGCCCCTCGTCCTTCTGCCTACACAGAGGAATCTCAGCGGCACCGTAATATTGTGCTACGGAATACCGACGCTCCATTTACTAACAACTCGCTCAACAGCTGAGACATTTGGGGTATCTCTTAGCGCTGTCAGAAGACATTTGCACGCTGCCCAGATACACTATTATAAACGAGCGAAAAAAATAAGTGTCAACTAGCATCGCTACGATCTCCTTAGTTTTGCCAAAAAAATATGAAGATTTCGACTGGGAGAACCAGATCGTAATTTTTTCGGATGAAAAATGCTTCAAATCTGATAAAGATGGACGAAGGTAGATGGGGTCAAATGGTGCTCAACTGGGACCCCGATCAGGTCAAATCAAAACAAAACCTTGATGATGAAGACTATAGAACCTGGGAACTTATGAGGAATACTGATATATGCAGAAACTTGGTAGCTAGCATGAAGAGTAGGCTGAAACAAATAGAGGAGAATGAGGGTTACCCTCTCCGGCAGTCTCCGGCATTAGAAAAAAAATACAGCTAGTGAAATATAGTGTAATATTATATTATATTCTTATTTGATGGGCATACAAAAGTTTTAAGTGATATTGTTTCAGATTATACCTTGTTTTATTTTAGCATTACAAAAAGGGTAAGGAAGCTTAACAACTTGTCTTTTTATTGAAAAACACTTTTGAAAAATAAGATATAGCAAATATGTAACAATTATGTTTTACAAGGACATATATTTACATTATTTTGATTTCATAAGTAATAGTTACTATTTTTGTTAGAAGCCTTATTCCATAAAAAGACTTGTCAAGATTGTTAACCCTTTTTCTAATGCTAAAAAAACGAGGTCTAGGTAGTAGGTAGGTAAATAGACATCATGTTTCATACAGACATTTACTGCTTAAGACCTACACAATCGATATCTAAATAGAAATAGTGTCGGTTTTTTTTTTCAAAACAACCGGGTTCGATTCCCGAACGGAGTACAGATGTTTTTTAAAATGTATGAAAGCAGTTTTTCTTGTTATTAAAATCGATGACATGGTTCCTCAGAACAGATCTTCGTATGTCTTATAGTTTCAGACTTTCCCATACTGACCGATTTGAATGAGACACCCAGTATAGTATCTGTTATGCAGTTATTAATCACGCGGTCGATTCGACATTTAAAATGTGAGGTATTCAGCGTTGTATAGAAATATCCTGTCTGCACTCTCATGACTCAGTCATTCTGATGTTGTAAGGCAAAGACAACCTGCTAGCTTATACATATTCAATAGATAATATCCTGGGGATTTCCCTTCCGGTTCCCTTTCCTATTATTAAGACAGCTATAATCGCATCAGCCAAGGAAACATAACACAATTTTAATTCACTCACACTATAATATTGTTGTTTATTTCCCATAAAAGATATTTAAATATGCTTATAATGCAACTGTTACCTTGATAGTTAAGCAACAAAAATGTTCAATTTATATAATGTAAACTAGAAATATCAAATAAGTATCTGCCAAACTAAACGCATATCGGTATATGGATTTTGACTATATTTAAAATATTTTTAGGCGTTAAGCGTTAATAAAATACCAATAAAATAATGTGTTTTTAAGATTATTTTAATTTTAATTTGCCCTATTTATGTCTTCTATAATATTTGATATTACCCGTATCCATGTTTCAATAATATTCTGAACTTAATAATATACGTATGCAAACAAAAAAAAAACAAAAAGATTTAATATGCTTTTAACGGTCTCGAACGCGGTCTCTTAGGATCACCTGTCCGCATATGAAACCACACTGCTACGCAATCATTACGTGTGTTGACGAAATTATTGTACAGTTTCTATACTGCTATTAGGGGGGTCACGTCTCTCTGACGCTGACTGTACTTTTAATATATATAAAAATAATCCAGTGACTCGTAATGCCATACGATATATAAATAAATAAGTAGTTTTACGTTTCTGCATAATTGGTATAAACTTTAACCAATTGTGCAGATAAGAAGAAGATTGAGAGGGCATAAGATTTTTTTTTTAAATTTTTTTTTTATTCATAGCTATTCTCATATAGCTATTGGTCTCCGGGTTGGGGCTGATGTATGTGTGGACCACAGCTGTGCCTCATGTGGGGCAGCCCCCGTAGATGGCCTCGGCCACCACGGACTTAGTTGTTCTTCGGGAGCCGGCCGCCTGTCCCGTCATGCGGCACTCAACGACATCCTGAGGAGAGCGCTCGTTAGCGCCAACGTCCCCGCCGCTTTGGAACCCCAGATCGTGCGGGACGATGGCAAGCGCCCCGACGGGATGTCGTTGATCCCCTGGAGGATGGGCCGCGCGCTGGTGTGGGATGCCACCTGCGCCGACACGCTGGCGGCGTCCTATCTTCCAGCGATAAGCAGGCCGGCCGGGGCGGCGGCGGACACCCGAGAGAATATAAAAATTAATAAATATAGCTGTGTCGGCGCCAACTACGAGTTCGTAGCTTTTGGCGTCGAGACACTTGGTCCGTGGGGGAGGGGGGCGCGAGGGCTCCACAAGGCGCTCAGCAAGCGCCTCAGAGAGGCTACAGGTGACCCTCGTGCAGGCGACTTGCTATCGCAATTCAGCGCGGGAATGCCGCCTGCGTGATGGGCACCTTGCCGAGAGAATAAAATTTAGAGTCAAATTTTTAATTTATTATTTTATTTTTAAATAGTTTTATTCATAGTTAGTTTAATTTTAAGTTTTATTATGAATATTATTTGTAAAATTTCAACCTTTGAAATAAATCCTTCTACTCTTTTTTATTCATATAATTTCTCATAATTTTGAGTTCAGGTAGGTACCCAATTCAAATTATTCTGTATCTACATTTTTTCTAGTAGGTATATAATCTACCTAAACCATAATCCGCAGCCATATCGATTTCAATGGATAAATACTCGTACCAATTCCAAGATCAATACAGCCACCCTAAACGCACGGAGCCAATTTAGATCCCACGTTTTCATTTGGGAGAGCTCGATTAAACGTAAAGATCGGCTCGAGCTCAAGTGGTCCTATGGCCCCCGATGCCGATGGCTCTTCACTCCTATGTGAGTGTTCCCAATGCTGGTATAGTACTGGGTAGCCGAATACTGATGTGAACCAGTTTAAGCTGGCGGATGATATGATGTTTTTATTATCAGGTAAGATTATAAAAAATCGGCCAAGTGCGTGTCGGACCACGCATAGGAGGGTTCCGTACCTTCAATGGAATAAGAACCAAACTAATACCAAAAGGTCGTATCTGATGCCTATGGAAGAAGTTTTTTGGAGATAACTCAAAAATGGCTGAACCGATAATGTTCAAAACAATTTTCGTAGAAAGTATATGACAAGGTGCATCTCTTCAAATTTTTTCATATTTTTTGAACTTACGGTTCAAAAGTTACGGGGGGGCTACACAACTTTTCTGACTTTCGAAGCGATTATTTCAGAAAATATTCACTTAATCACAAAATAGTCAAAAAAACCTCAATGTTTTTTTGAAAGACCTATCGATTGATGTGTCACATGTTGATATTTGGTTAATTTTTTTTTTAAATTTAGTTACCTGTATGGAGCGCCCCCCTAAAAATATTTTTTTTTCAAATTTAACTACATAACTAAGTAGCTGCATACAAAATACACCTTATGTGTAAATTTTATTCAGATACGTCGTATAGTTTCCGAGTAAAATGCCTGTGACATACGGACGGACAGACAGACAGACAGACAGACAGACAGACAGACAGACAGACATGATCCATAAGGGTTCCGTTTTTTGCCATTTGGCTACGGAACCCTAATAACTAAAAACTAATAAACCATTTCTTGAGACACAAAGGTTTTGGGCCACCTGATACGGTCTAGGACTCGGTAGTTTTCCCCTGAACCGCAGAAATATCACATCACAATGTTGGGCCAGAAGTCAGCGCTCACATCTCCAGCAGCGGCCGCGGTACTACCTATATAGAAACGAGCCCAAGAGCCAGTAGACGCTATATTTCTGATAAGGCAAGATGCTAAGAAGAAGAACTGGGACCCATTCAGTAAGTACGAAGGTGGTCATTTCTGCAACCCACTGAGTTTAAATAATGCGGTTTACATCAAGTCTGGGTATGAAGGAGTATCGGCGATAACGGTGGCAGAAGTTAGAGAAGCATTACGAAGATATTTCTCACCGAGAACAGGCATGAATGGGTTATTTTATAGAAACATGTCATTAGATTTACCGACAAGATATCTAGTATTGTAATCAGAATTATAACAAATACTAATTGGAAAACATGGAAATAGGTGGGGCACGTCATTAACACAGATTTGGTCATACGGCATAAATCCTGTTCTCAGTTAACACATTCACTGCCTAGAACCCGCCTCGTGGGCTCTCGTAAATTTTGCTCAGATGCCGGACTCAGGACAACTCGCTGGGTGGGTTGTTTTGTACGTAGCTATGGACACCCGGTTTTTGAAGTAGGACGTCATTTTTCGTCTGGCAGTTAATGTGTTAAGTTAAAGGGATTTACAAGCTATTCAATTTCTGTGTACTGAAGCTGGAAGGGCACCGGGAGATCATAGACATGAGAAGGTTCTTCAGACCTGGAACTAAAAGACCACAAAAAGACAAACAAACAAAACTACAAAGACAAACAATAAAGACTACAAATAATGAGATGTTATACTATACTTCGTTTTTTTTGAGATTAGAAATTGAGTAAACATAGAAACAGTAGTTGCCAACCTGTTCTAAATGTTCAATTTAAACACACTGCAAGCACACCAACAGAGGATTAGTTAACATGATTCATGATGATGATGAAGAGTTCGCATTTGTGAAAAATTAATAACAATTTGCAGATTAAATAATCCAACACAACAATAAAAACACAATTTCGTTTTAGATTTTGTATGCCAACGTTAGAGACACGTGAAAAATGAAAAACTGACCTGACAGTGACGCACGTACGTTCTAAAACGAAAACTTAAGATCTAGTTTTTAGGGTCCCGTAGTCAACTAGGAACCCTTATAGTTTCGCCATGTCTGCCCGTCCGTCCGTCCGTCCGCGGATAATCTACTGAGATTATCCGCGGTCACGGTCACTGGACCGTTAGCACTAGAAAGCTGAAATTTGGTAATAATATGTATATCAATCACGCCGACAAAGTGGTAAAATAAAAACTGGAAAAAAATGTTTTATTAGGGTACCTCCCCTATACGTAAAGTGGGGAGTGATTTTTTTTTCGTTTCAACCCTAACGTGTGATATATTGTTGGATAGGTATTTAAAAATGAATAGGGGTTTACTAAAATCATTTTTTGATAATGTAAATATTTTCGGAAATAATCGCTCCAGAAATTAAAAAAAATGTGTCCCCCCCCTCTACCTTTTGAACCATAAGTTTTAAAAATATGAAAAAAATCTCAAAAGTAGAACTTTATAAAAACTTTCTAGGAAAATTATTTTGAACTTGATAGGTTGAATAGTTTAAAAAAAAAAATTACAAAATAATTTCTGAACTAAGTTTGTAATTTAGCGTACCGTATAAGCAGGTGTTTTTTTTTATTTTATTATGGGATAATCTTACACAAATCAACCCAGTCCCACAGTAAGCTCAATAAGGCTTGTGTTGTGGGTACTAGGCGACGATCTATATAATAGATATATACATATAAATACTGTCACATACTTATTAAATTAAAATGAAATAAAAACTAAATCGTCATATGGGTTAAAGATAAATCATTAACCTAGTCGAAAAGCCCGTCCCGAGCTACCCCCGGCGGAAAGGTGCCGCGCTCGCTCGCCGCGTTGCCGCGCTGAATCGCGATGGACAGACGTTGCGCCATGAATGACCCGGAACGGGGGTCATGACCCCTCTCCATAAATACTTAAATACATAGAAAACATCCATAACTCAGGAACAAATATCAGTGATAAACACACAAATAAATGCCCTGACCAGGATTCGAACCCGGGACCTCCTGCTTCGTAGGCAGGGTCACTACCGACTAGGCCAGGAGGCCGTTAAATACTTTTTATATACTTTAAATACCGCCGTTAAATACTTTAAATAGTTTATTGTACCTGTAATTTCTACAAAATCACAATGAAATGACGTGCTTTAAAATAAAGTAAAAACGGTGAAAATCAGTTCACGCAATAAAGAATTATCCCATAAAAATCATATTCCATACTTTGAGCTCGCGCGCAATAGTTTACTTAATTTGCCGATAGATGTCGCTGTACGTGGAACGCTCATATCATATCCTACATGGCGGTGTTATTTTAACTCTTATGTGGGGACACTTACTCTGCCCTTCTTATTGCAAACGCAGTACTTGCTATACGACGGTTATTGCAAGTACTGCGTTTGCAATAAGAACGGCAGTACTGTGACGGACGGAAAACTACGGAACCCTACACTGAGCGTGGCCCGACACGCTCTTGGCCGGTTTTTTTTATCAGTATTCACGAAAATTATTTAATCATAATATGCACTTATTAATCAATTTTCGTAAATAAAAATGCGTCTAAACGTTATTTAATAGTTTTATTATATAATAATAATATTACATAAATAATAATAAATAATAAAGCAACTGTCTTAGGTGATGGTAAAAGATTTGGTGGACTACGAGGTGGCTTTTCTTGTTGTATGCCACTCGGGCCTGCCTCTGATTGCTCCATTACCCTTCAACCAAACGCACAATAATAGAGCAAGCAAATACCTTTACTTAAATAAGAATCACAATAAACTTTGAACATTAAAAACTATCCAGGTATGGCTGACACATACTAATGACAGATGACGCAAGAAAATATTTAAAAATCGAACCATCCGTTGCGAACCTCTCCATCTCTAGGTATTTTATTGTGCAACATTCACAAGAACATTAACAATGATAAAAAATAAAATATTTAGTGCATATAACAACTACCAAAATATTGTTGAATACTCAATATAACATTTACAAATACGTAGGCATGGCTTTACTATAAATACAAGCATAGCCTAATTATACAGGTCAGTTAAATTTTTGACACATCGTGACGTCAGTGACCACACTGACGTCATCAGGGAACGATGCGGTTCTCAAACTTTTAAAATAGGGAAAATTATTTAATAGAGGATTACCTCTATTATTAGTAATTATACTAGACATTATAATAAGAATGCAAATTAAATGCCGTGCCATTAAAAAACAAATCATTGGGTATATCTAAACGACACCATACCAAGGGTGAAGTGTGCATCTCTGTCAAAAAAATTGAGTTTGACATTTAGTATCCGATACGTTTCCCTAAGTGAGAAAGAGAACTTGTCATGGGTTAAGAAGGGACAACATGATTCGTAACGTCAAAGAAGGAGCTCAGTATCAGGACTATCAGGGATATTACGGATACTGATTTTTTGACATCCGCGGATGCGGATATTAAAAGGCTCACATCCCTGGAATACAGATGCGGATGTAAGATAAGTACACAAAAAAAAACTAATATTAAAGTTTTGTACTACTCACATCATACAAAGCCCTTCGCCCTACAATAGCATTTCAACACTAAAATCAAAACAAAACAAACTTGTCATTTCTTGTCGCTATCCGTCAAGGACATAGAGCTCGATTGACGAATCACGAAAATGTAACAATATTCCGATTGTGTAATGGTGAAATTACCTACATTACTTTACCTAGCACGTGCGCCGTCGCAGAGACGTTCCTGTACCGACTTGTTCCACATCTGCATCCGCATGAGCTCCGCATCGATTTGATGCGGAGGCGGATGCGGATTTTGAAAATGATGCGGAAGATCCGCGGTTTCCACAAACCACAATTTCCACAAACCATAGACAATTTTCCGCACAGTATTGAATATTATCTACTTATGGTGTCCCTATGACGGAATTCATGGCCGGCCATAAACTGTTATACTTTTTAAGGGGCACCACACATTAGAGCGGAATTTAGCTATTCGTAAACAAAAGCGGGAATGCCTATGGTAGCGGAAATTTGTCTATGGCCTCCAACCAAAAATTCAGCTTACCATAGACAAATATCCGCTCATAAATATGTTACTAAAGATTATAATGTAATTCCATTACAATTACAACGTAACTTATAAAATATTTTAGCGTAATTCCACATTCAGTGCGTTGGTATGAAGTTTTACAGGCAGTTACACTACACCTATATTTATTACGAGCAACTATTATTATATACATTATATATCTATCAAATATTTGGGAATCTCAGACAAAAATGAAACGGCGTGATAAGTTTAAAAGAAACAGAGATAATACAATATGGCCGTCTGTCAGTGTAATACTCGCCAAATAGTTGTATTGCCACAATGTTAAAAAAAAGTCCTCATTAAATTACATGCCGTAAACGAATTGCCAACTAAAAGTATTATATTAAATTACCTAAATTTATATGAAGCTTATTTTAGGTATAAAATAATTAAAAAACACAAAATAAACTTAGTAACGGCACGCTAACATTTTTGAACATGAATAGTGTATTAATTAAACTCCCTGACTGAATTGAAGATGTTAACGAATGGCATCATTATGTGACGTAGGTGAGGTCTTTTCGGACGAGCTGTCAAAAATTTGAATGACCTTTATAATTAGGCTATGAATACAAGTATATTTAAGTATGTTTAATAACAGCGTAGGCACTTTGACAGTTGTGACATTTATCGTGCCTAATAAAGAACCCTGAACATCGTTCTGTCAACGTTTTTCTAATCTCAAAAAAAACGAAGTATAGTTGAATTACGTAATAACACAATATTTTAAATTACTAGATCTAAATGATTACATCTACAACAGATGCGGTGGCCAATGATGATGGTAACCATTCTACACAATGCATCTCATAGTATTGTAAGTCGATTTTGTATATAAAATAGATAAAGTTTTTAGAGTCTGATTTCTGTTATTTCTTTTTATTCCTATTTGTATAACACATAATTATGTAATGTTTAGGAATAAAGGAAAAGTAGCAAAATCCACTGCCTCAGGCTTCTAAAATACATAATTATGTATTTTTGAAGACCCTAGTAAATAAATTTATCAAAAATAGTGTATCCATTTATCCATATAACGCCAAGTGCTTCGTCAATGTCGTCGCCGTAGGACTCGTAGGAGGTAAAGTAAGCAGCAGACATAGCTAAGAAGGTGAGATATTCATAATTTTAAACAAAAAAGAACTGACTTCACTTAGCATCCACCTTTCCAAAAGCGAATGCTCGAGCTGCTGTAAAAAATACTCAAATCAGGTGTGGCTATAATAGTTGAAGAGTTCCCCCGATTTCTCCAGGATCCCATCATCAGATGGGATCATCTCTTTCAAACAAAAAATCACTTTCCAAGTCAGTCCAACCGTCTTCGAATAATCGGTGATACATAATAATCCCGACGAATTGATAACCTCCTCCTTCAAAATCTTCAAGTCGGTTGAAAACGATCTTGACACGATGTTTAGAAGTAAAGGAAAAGTAGAAAAATCCACTGCCTCAGGCGAAACTCAAACTCGCAACTCCGGGATACATGCCCGTCGCTCTAACCAGATTATTCTATGTAATTAGACTACTTGGTCCTATTTAACACCGCCATCTAGTTAGCTCTATGAGAGATCTCTGAGAGACTTTTCCATAGACAGACATACTTGCTACCTGTAGACCTGTCATGGTAATAATAATACCAATATTGAACGGGATGGTATTATTAAACTTTCAATAGGCATGATATAGAAGGCGCTATTATCGTTGGTCCTTGTCACGTAGTAATAGATACATACCTATAGTTTCGAAAAAATAATAATTGCGAGATTCATTTCATAGCAAATAGTGAAAATAAAAAATATTTTAACTGGGAAATTGAAACACCCTAGGGCTGAAATAAATCAAATTCCGACGAAATGAAGAAGTCATAATCCGCAGTAGGTTGATCAAATTTCACTTGCCTGCGTAAACTCCGATATGAAACAAGTTTATAATTCACTGAAAATGTGAATAGGACATGTTCAAGCGAGTACTAAAGTGGTGTGTGAACATTACTGAACAAGTTACGTAGCATTTGCTAACGGAACTTTGTCCATAGTTCATGGCTTTTTGAGTTGCAAATTCAATTTTGTAAGGCAGAGTTATTGTTCGGGAATTTGCGGCGGCAATGTATACCTTAACTACTTTGCGTGAATTGTACCTAGGTACTATCGGGTTCAGAATTGCATGGCCAATTTATGAATGAATTCATTGATAAATTGACCATGCAATTTTGAACCTGATGGTACATGTAAGTATTTTTAGGGTTCCGTAGCCAAAATGATAAAAGCGGAATTCTTATGGTTTCGTCATGTCCGTCTATATGTCACAGCCATTTTACTCGGAAAGTAGGTATACTTATATACTGGGTTAGTATCATATGGTCAAAAACGCAGGTCGTCTACGGCGTCAACTCACCTAAAAATCATTTGGGCTGCAGATAGTCTAAAAAGTAAACGGTCCATGAAGCAACTCGTCACAAAATGATTTTTTTCTTACAGACCTTTTTTGCGACTTTTTTTTTATACATGCCTAATTTAATTTTCGAAACTAGATTTTTAAAATTATCGAAACAACTATCTTAAATCGGTATAGTCGCGGACGGTCTAGAACTCTATATCGCTTTTAGTCTACATCATGAACGGTTTAGAACGCAAAATGACCAGTCATAGGTAGGTTAGGTTCGTTAGTTATCTTTTAATGGCCGAAGGCCAAACCGCACAGAAACAGGAGCCCCGCGATAGCGGGGCTCCGTCGACATCGCTAACGTAAAGATAACCGACGAAAATGCTGAAGACATTTTGCGCTCTAGACCGTCCCCCACTATACCGATTTAAGATAGTTGTATCGATAATTTTAAAAATGTAGTTTCGAAAATTAAATTAGGCATGTATAACACAGAGGCAGGCAGAGGCATGTATAACAATTAAATTAGGCATGTATAACACCAAAAAATGTCGCAAAAAAGGTCTGTAAGAAAAAAATCATTTTGTGACGAGTTGCTTCATGGACCGCTTACGTTTTAGACTATCTGCAAATTTGCCCAAATTATTTTTAGGTGAGTTGACGCCGTAGACGACCTGCGTTTTTGACCATATGATACTAACCCAATTTATTTTTCTTCTAACAATTTTAATACAAAACTAATAAGTACTTAGCAGCACACAAAATACACCTTGCGTTAAAATTTTATTACAAGATACATATACTTAAGTAGAGTACGTATGTAAATATCTAAAGCGGAACCCTTATAGTTTCGTCATGTCCGTCTGTCCGTCCGTCAGTGTATGTCACAGCCATTTTACTCGGAAAGTATATAAGTATACCTACTTTCCGAGTAAAATGGCTGTGACATATAGACGGACGGACAGACGGACATGACGAAACCATAAGAATTCCGCTTTTATCATTTTGGCTACGGAACCCTAAAAATACTTACATGTACCTAGGTGGATAGTGGATTTCCGTTTGAGCTTCAAGATGGCTACGTCTTCTTTAGAATAGTTTTTGTTTTTTGCTCATTTACGTAGTTCAGTGTGTAATACTGATAGCTTATTGTGCGGTGACCTAACGAACAAGTGTGCAGCTAATGAAAAATTAATCCCAAAACGCGAGTAACCATCCTTTAGTTGAACAAACGGTTATCCGGGGTCCCGGCCACCCACGTGTTTGTAAGGAGGCTATCACTTTACAATCAACAAGGCCTTAACCGAACAACGTTGCTTTTATTTAATTTTACTTAAATGAATGAAATCATAAGTGTACCTTGACATTGGCAGAATTCACCTCGCTAAAGTAGGCGAGGAGTAAAAGCCATTAATTAAAAAAAAAAAAAAGTACCTAAGTATATAGGGTTAGTATCATATGGTCAAAAATGGAGGTCGTCTACGGCGTCAGTCAACTCACCTAAAAATCATTTGGGCAAATTTGCAGATAGTCTAAAACGTAAGCGGTCCATGAAGCAACTCGTCACAAAATGTTTATTTTCTTACAGACCTTTTTTGCGACATTTTTTTTTATACATGCCTAATTTATCTTTCGAAACTACATTTTTAAAATTATCGATACAACTATCTTAAATCGGTATAGTGGGGGACGGTCTAGAGCGCAAAATGTCTTCAGCATTTTCGTCGGTTATCTTTACGTTAGCGATGTGCGGTTTTTGTGCGGTTAGCTATTTCTGTGCGGTTTGGCCTTCGGCCATTAGAAGATAACTAACGAACCTAACCTACCTATGACTGGTCATTTTGCGTTCTAAACCGTTCGCGATGTAGACTAAAAGCGATATAGAGTTGTAGACCGGTCGCGACTATACCGATTTAAGATAGTTGTTTCGATAATTTTAAAAATGTAGTTTCGAAAATTAAATTAGGCATGTATAAAAAAAAATGTCGCAAAAAAGGTCTGTAAGAAAAAAATCATTTTGTGACGAGTTGCTTCATGGACCGCTTACGTTTTAGACTATCTGCAAATTTGTCCAAATCGCTGTGCTATGCCCTACTGCCTACCACACATAGCGAGATGACATTCGCTGTAGGTACCCATACCTCTCTTTTGTACGTAGTTTAAGGACATACCTGTGTCCGGACGTATTTTTAGGACATACTGACCGGGTTCGGGTCATAGTTATTTTAACAAAGTGAACATAAATCAAGAAATCAAGCGCGCGTTAGCGGCGCGCAAATAAAATCAATCGATGTGCTACATAAGAACAGAGTAGCGAATGCTGTAGCCTTTACTATACAAAACCTAAATTACTACACCATACAGGTAGGTACCTATACCTACCTTTATATAGAAAAATGAATGACAAAGCTAAGGTACCTAATATTGTCTATGGTGGGATATCGGATATCTAATGCAATCCGTTGTATCCTTAGCCTCACGTATTGCGCAATTTTTCTATAAATTCGTTGTGATTGGACGGGGAACAGAACGATTCGATATATTTTAAACGCAATATCCAATGGCATCGGACAAATTTACTTTGATAAATCGGGAATATTTATCTGGGATGTCAACTTAAAGTATGGAATTTGTATTTGTTATAGAATGAAACCAATTTTCAACCGCCTTCAAGATTTCTAAGGAGGAGGTTATACACTCGTCGGGTTCTTTGTTCACAGATTATTCTAAGACGGTTGGACCGATTTACAAAATTCTTTTTTTTTAAAAGGGGAACTTGACAGTTGTTCTCATTGTCATCAGGTCAGGATCTGATGATGGGATCCTGGAGAAATCGAGGAAACTCTTCAAATATTATAGGCACACTTATAGTAATTTGTTACAGTAGCTCTTGGAAAATTTGGAAAGGTGGAGTACCATAAGAAGTGAAAACTGTTCTTTTTTCTTTAAAATTATCAATGGTATTTAAGTAGTCCGACCAAACAGTGGAACACATGGTCTTTGAATGCTCGGTCACCAAATTCAACGTCGGGTTCTTAGTTCACAGATTATTCTAAGACGGTTGGACCGATTTACAAAATTCTTTTTTTTTTAAAGGGGAACTTGACAGTTGTTCTCATTGTCATCAGGTCAGCATCTGATGATGGGATCCTGGAGAAATCGAGGAAAGTCTTCAAATATTATAGGCACACTTATAGTATTTTGTTACAGTAGCTCTTGGAAAATTTGGAAAGGTGGAGTACCAGAAGAAGTGAAAACTGTTCTTTTTTCTTTAAAATTATCAATGGTATTTAAGTAGTCCGACCAAACAGTGGAACACATGGTCTTTGAATGCTCGGTCACCAAATTCAACGGGCGGGTTGAGGACCTCGCGAGACTTGGCGAAGAGGCCATTGACTATCTGAAGAAGGCTAATCTCAATCTATATTCTATAGCTTAAACCATGTACAGTCAGCGTCAGAGAAACGTGACCCCCCTGGTTTTAAAACTATAGCTCGCAAGGCAACGCCGAAACATTAGTTCAACATCGCCACAGCTATATATCGAGCATCATATTATTTCAAAAAGTCAATTTTCCCTATTTGCTCCGGACCGTTATTGGGAATCGATCCTCGGAACTTCACGGCTGTTATCAAGACTTCATGTTCTTACATTAGTCCGTCACTTATACCATTGAGCCACCGATCACATATTATTTCTTGTGAAAATATGAATCACTATCGTCAAATCGTAAAGATGGAGGTTACTTACATATGCATGTCTATGCGTCCTTGTCTAACCGGCCTGTATGGATAATGATGATAGTCTTGTCTTTGTTTATTATTATTTCTCTACCCCCATTATATATCCGAAAGTGAGTAATAACGTCTTTAACTAAACGTGTTTAGGTTGAATTCACTATGATTTTCCCGTTTCGCATTTTTGTAATTACAATTGAGTTTTGGGGTAACTTTGTAAATAATAATTTACATCTGCCGCAAATCATTACCGTCATCATTACGTCTATTCTTGGTTGTACCGAAGTAGTAACGTTATTTTATTTTATTCTCGACTTGTCCGAAAACTTGTGTAACAACTGAGTTTTAAAATGGTTCGATTAAACTCTTTTTTCTACTCCTGTACTTTTATCTGTCATTTATACATTCGTTAACACCTTTATAAGAACATAGATAATACACTCGATGAAAAGTCTATCTAGTCTATTCCCCAAAATAACACTTGTTCTATAAAAGCGCCAAAATAGTATCACGGAATCGCGTGCAAACACGGCTATTAATATAAAATAAATTACTGCCAACCTAAGAAACCTAAATAAACGCAGCGTTTTTAGAAAAAAAAACTTTAAAAAAGAAAAAAATATAAGAACCACAGACCTACTTCGTAGTTTTTTACGTTTCCCGTTCGTTTGTTGGGGCGAATTGCAAACTTTGAAAGTAATTTAGGTATTTTTACTAATCTCTGTAGCTCTTTAATAATTGATCAAATAACGACGGTGTGTATTTGTGTTAGTAATGTTAGTATTATTGAAAAATAGTGTTTTAAAAGGTAAAACTTAAATGATTGTTGATTATGTTGACAAAATAACTGCGATATCCATGAAGATTTCAATTTCGCATTTTATGTAAAAGTAAGTGTATTCGTAGAAAAAGTATTGTATGCAACGTCGTATAAGTAGGTAAAAAAATGTTCGTGGCGTTTTTCTTAACAATTTTCGCCTACGGCTCAAATTGTTACCCACGCCACTCACCTTTTTTGACCCCTCTTATACAACTGTTGCATAAACTACTATTATGTGATCGAATATTGTAGTGCTTCGGGAACAAAACCAGAATATAAAAAAAAATGCACCAAAACATGAACATAGCGGTGAGTTACTTAGAGTTTACTACATTTAATTGGGCCATGTTTTGTTGATAGCACCTACTAAGTTCAAATTGTGTTGTTTATTTGCAGACGAACACGGTTCGTAAATGGCTAAGGCGGTATGAAAAACCGGGTGACGTTACAGATGATCGGCAAGCCCCTCGTCCTTCTGCCTACACAGAGGAATCTCAGCGGCACCGTAATATTGTGCTACGGAATACCGACGCTCCATTTACTAACAACTCGCTCAACAGCTGAGACATTTGGGGTATCTCTTAGCGCTGTCAGAAGACATTTGCACGCTGCCCAGATACACTATTATAAACGAGCGAAAAAAATAAGTGTCAACTAGCATCGCTACGATCTCCTTAGTTTTGCCAAAAAAATATGAAGATTTCGACTGGGAGAACCAGATCGTAATTTTTTCGGATGAAAAATGCTTCCAATCTGATAAAGATGGACGAAGGTAGATGGGGTCAAATGGTGCTCAACTGGGACCCCGATCAGGTCAAATCAAAACAAAACCTTGATGATGAAGACTATAGAACCTGGGAACTTATGAGGAATACTGATATATGCAGAAACTTGGTAGCTAGCATGAAGAGTAGGCTGAAACAAATAGAGGAGAATGAGGGTTACCCTCTCCGGCAGTCTCCGGCATTAGAAAAAAAATACAGCTAGTGAAATATAGTGTAATATTATATTATATTCTTATTTGATGGGCATACAAAAGTTTTAAGTGATATTGTTTCAGATTATACCTTGTTTTATTTTAGCATTACAAAAAGGGTAAGGAAGCTTAACAACTTGTCTTTTTATTGAAAAACACTTTTGAAAAATAAGATATAGCAAATATGTAACAATTATGTTTTACAAGGACATATATTTACATTATTTTGATTTCATAAGTAATAGTTACTATTTTTGTTAGAAGCCTTATTCCATAAAAAGACTTGTCAAGATTGTTAACCCTTTTTCTAATGCTAAAAAAACGAGGTCTAGGTAGTAGGTAGGTAGTAAATAGACATCATGTTTCATACAGACATTTACTGCTTAAGACCTACACAATCGATATCTAAATAGAAATAGTGTCGGTTTTTTTTTTCAAAACAACCGGGTTCGATTCCCGAACGGAGTACAGATGTTTTTTAAAATGTATGAAAGCAGTTTTTCTTGTTATTAAAATCGATGACATGGTTCCTCAGAACAGATCTTCGTATGTCTTATAGTTTCAGACTTTCCCATACTGACCGATTTGAATGAGACACCCAGTATAGTATCTGTTATGCAGTTATTAATCACGCGGTCGATTCGACATTTAAAATGTGAGGTATTCAGCGTTGTATAGAAATATCCTGTCTGCACTCTCATGACTCAGTCATTCTGATGTTGTAAGGCAAAGACAACCTGCTAGCTTATACATATTCAATAGATAATATCCTGGGGATTTCCCTTCCGGTTCCCTTTCCTATTATTAAGACAGCTATAATCGCATCAGCCAAGGAAACATAACACAATTTTAATTCACTCACACTATAATATTGTTGTTTATTTCCCATAAAAGATATTTAAATATGCTTATAATGCAACTGTTACCTTGATAGTTAAGCAACAAAAATGTTCAATTTATATAATGTAAACTAGAAATATCAAATAAGTATCTGCCAAACTAAACGCATATCGGTATATGGATTTTGACTATATTTAAAATATTTTTAGGCGTTAAGCGTTAATAAAATACCAATAAAATAATGTGTTTTTAAGATTATTTTAATTTTAATTTGCCCTATTTATGTCTTCTATAATATTTGATATTACCCGTATCCATGTTTCAATAATATTCTGAACTTAATAATATACGTATGCAAACAAAAAAAAAACAAAAAGATTTAATATGCTTTTAACGGTCTCGAACGCGGTCTCTTAGGATCACCTGTCCGCATATGAAACCACACTGCTACGCAATCATTACGTGTGTTGACGAAATTATTGTAAAGTTTCTATACTGCTATTAGGGGGGTCACGTCTCTCTGACGCTGACTGTACTTTTAATATATATAAAAATAATCCAGTGACTCGTAATGCCATACGATATATAAATAAATAAGTAGTTTTACGTTTCTGCATAATTGGTATAAACTTTAACCAATTGTGCAGATAAGAAGAAGATTAAGAGGGCATAAGATTTTTTTTTTTAATTTATTTTTTATTCATAGCTATTCTCATATAGCTATTGGTCTCCGGGTTGGGGCTGATGTATGTGTGGACCACAGCTGTGCCTCATGTGGGGCAGCCCCCGTAGATGGCCTCGGCCACCACGGACTTAGTTGTTCTTCGGGAGCCGGCCGCCTGTCCCGTCATGCGGCACTCAACGACATCCTGAGGAGAGCGCTCGTTAGCGCCAACGTCCCCGCCGCTTTGGAACCCCAGATCGTGCGGGACGATGGCAAGCGCCCCGACGGGATGTCGTTGATCCCCTGGAGGATGGGCCGCGCGCTGGTGTGGGATGCCACCTGCGCCGACACGCTGGCGGCGTCCTATCTTCCAGCGATAAGCAGGCCGGCCGGGGCGGCGGCGGACACCCGAGAGAATATAAAAATTAATAAATATAGCTGTGTCGGCGCCAACTACGAGTTCGTAGCTTTTGGCGTCGAGACACTTGGTCCGTGGGGGAGGGGGGCGCGAGGGCTCCACAAGCCGCTCAGCAAGCGCCTCAGAGAGGCTACAGGTGACCCTCGTGCAGGCGACTTGCTATCGCAATTCAGCGCGGGAATGCCGCCTGCGTGATGGGCACCTTGCCGAGAGAATAAAATTTAGAGTCAAATTTTTAATTTATTATTTTATTTTTAAATAGTTTTATTTATAGTTAGTTTAATTTTAAGTTTTATTATGAATATTATTTGTAAAATTTCAACCTTTGAAATAAATCCTTCTACTCTTTTTTATTCATATAATTTCTCATAATTTTGAGTTCAGGTAGGTACCCAATTCAAATTATTCTGTATCTACATTTTTTCTAGTAGGTATATAATCTACCTAAACCATAATCCGCAGCCATATCGATTTCAATGGATAAATACTCGTACCAATTCCAAGATCAATACAGCCACCCTAAACGCACGGAGCCAATTTAGATCCCACGTTTTCATTTGGGAGAGCTCGATTAAACGTAAAGATCGGCTCGAGCTCAAGTGGTCCTATGGCCCCCGATGCCGATGGCTCTTCACTCCTATGTGAGTGTTCCCAATGCTGGTATAGTACTGGGTAGCCGAATACTGATGTGAACCAGTTTAAGCTGGCGGATGATATGATGTTTTTATTATCAGGTAAGATTATAAAAAACCGGCCAAGTGCGTGTCGGACCACGCATAGGAGGGTTCCGTACCTTCAATGGAATAAGAACCAAACTAATACCAAAAGGTCGTATCTGATGCCTATGGAAGAAGTTTTTTGGAGATAACTCAAAAATGGCTGAACCGATAATGTTCAAAACAATTTTCGTAGAAAGTATATGACAAGGTGCATCTCTTCAAATTTTTTCATATTTTTTGAACTTACGGTTCAAAAGTTACGGGGGGGCTACACAACTTTTCTGATTTTCGAAGCGATTATTTCAGAAAATATTCACTTAATCACAAAATAGTCAAAAAAACCTCAATTTTATTTTGAAAGACCTATCGATTGATGTGTCACATGTTGATATTTGGTTAATTTTTTTTTTAAATTTAGTTACCTGTATGGAGCGCCCCCCTAAAAATATTTTTTTTTCAAATTTAACTACATAACTAAGTAGCTGCATACAAAATACACCTTATGTGTAAATTTTATTCAGATACGTCGTATAGTTTCCGAGTAAAATGCCTGTGACATACGGACGGACAGACAGACAGACAGACAGACAGACAGACAGACAGACATGATCCATAAGGGTTCCGTTTTTTGCCATTTGGCTACGGAACCCTAATAACTAAAAACTAATAAACCATTTCTTGAGACACAAAGGTTTTCGGCCACCTGATACGGTCTAGGACTCGGTAGTTTTCCCCTGAACCGCAGAAATATCACATCACAATGTTGGGCCAGAAGTCAGCGCTCACATCTCCAGCAGCGGCCGCGGTACTACCTATATAGAAACGAGCCCAAAGTGCAAGTAATGGCGATGGCGGCAGCTGGAACACCATCAACTCATAGCGCGTTTTGTTGCGAATATATTCCACCACATCTTCTGCCGTGGTTCATTTCTATTTTACCGGATATATGTATTAAAAAAATAATGTTTTGCCCTAACATAAGCCCGACTGGAGAAGTACCTCCAGGCCCTGGAGGGCCAAATAGCACTAGACCCCAACCTTCTCATAGTGTAGAGTTCTTGCCGATGAGTATCTTATACCTCGGCCACACACTCGACGAGCGGCGTGGGAAGTAGGCAGAGACATAGTGTGGCCGCGCTACTCGTCATGCTGCTCGTCATGCTTCTCGTCATGCCCACCGCTCCCTATTTTGTCGGTTTTTTGGCGCGAGTCAAAGGGCCGCATATCATAATCGCGCGAGTAGGGCAGTGTGTGGCCGGAGAGGGCAACATCGCGGCAGCGCGAGGAGCAGCGCGAGGGGCATAGTGTGGCCGAGGTATTAGGTTGTCAGAGAGCTGAAAGAGGATGCAGTGTGTCGACGACTAGACAGAGGACCCTATTTTCCCTGTAGCCGTCAACATAGTGAACTTCCTCCTAGCGTTTGTCGCGGCTTGGGGTCCGCTTGACGACTTAATTCCATGAATTGGCGTAGGCACTAGATATTACGAAAGCGACTGCCACCTGACCTTCCAATCCGGAGGGGAAAATAGGCTTTAATATCGGGATTAGGTACGGTTTCCTTACGATGTTTTCCTTCACCGATAAGCGACTGGTAAATATCAAATGATATTTCGTACATAAGTTCCGAAAAACGCAGTGGTACGAGCCGGGGTTTGAATCCGAGACCTCCGGATCGAAAGTCGAATGTTTTACCGCCAGGCTACCAGCGCTCTGTCAACATAGTGAATTATCCGTTACATGAAAGGGTTAGGCCACTGACTACATAGACACCTCATCATTACGCTTTTACAAGGAGCACGAGGTCACCACGCATAAGCTCAATTTTATTCGTATATTTCTACGATTCGAACAGCACATCTCAATAGTATTCTACACCATTTTGTAGAATAACAATCCAGGTTCACCCCTATAATTTGATTTTTGTGGATATTTTTAATTAACACATGAGTAATGTAATGATCAATAAACCGGCCAAGAGCGTGTCGCGCCACGCTCAGTGTAGGGTTCCGTAGTTTTCTGTCCGTCACAGTAAGTGTCCCCACTTAAGAGTTTTTGAAAGCACGTCATTTCATTGTGATTTTGTAGAAATTACAGGTACAATAAACACCTGCTTATGCGGTTAAAACAAACTTAGTTCAGAAATTATTTTGTAATTTTTTTTTCAAAAACTATTCCACCTATCAAGTTCAAAATAATTTTCCTAGAAAGTTTTTATAAAGTTCTACTTTTGAGATTTTTTTCATATTTTTAAAACTTATGGTTCAAAAGTTAGAGGGGGGGGACACATTTTTATTTTCTTCTGGAGCGATTATTTCCGAAAATATTTACATTATCAAAAAATGATTTTAGTAAACCCCTATTCATTTTTAAATACCTATCCAACAATATATCACACGTTAGGGTTGAAATGAAAAAAAAAATCACTCCCCACTTTACGTATAGGGGAGGTACCCTAATAAAACATTTTTTTCCACTTTTTATTTTACCACTTTGTCGGCGTGATTGATATACATACTAGTACCAAATTTCAGCTTTCTAGTGCTAACGGTCACTGAGATTATCCGCAGACGGACGGACGGACGGGCAGACATGGCGAAACTATAAGGGTTCTTAGTTGACTACGGAACCCTAAAAACGTTAACTCAACTGAAATAAGCGGTCGCGTTCTCATACCAAATAAGTATGGGAGCGCCTATGTGTGTGTGACCTCGAGGTGTGTACTTATGATCTATCTAGTGGCTGAGGTTATCTGTGAGTTAGGCATATATATATATACACGGGAGCTGCTTACAATTACGCGAGGTGCTTCTTTGCCACCGTCGTGGACTCGGTGAAAATTTATTTTACTCAATTATAGAAAAAGAATACCCAAAAACTCTATAGATACATTTACAAAAAATATGGCTGAAAATTATTTTTGCATGTTTTTAAAGTGGGGCATTCCACTCATACAATAGATTGTTATTAAATCAAATACAAACATTGAAAACATTGAAAAAATAATCCTGCTAGGTTGTTTTTTTTTCGATGTTTTCAATGTTTGTATTTGATTTATTAACAATCTATAATATGGCTGAATGTGGAGCTCGACTCGCCTACGCTCGAGTGGAATGGTCTACACACTGCCAGGATCTGAGCCACTCACGTTTGATCTGGCCTGTATTTGCGGTATGCTTTTGTTTTGATTAAAGGCGGCATTTCGGCTACTTGGAACAAGGTAATATTGTTCAATATGTGTTCAAGCCCCTTCGAAACCTGAAGGTAAATTATAAGAAGCGTTTTATTCTAATAATGTACGTTTCAAAACAAAAAGAAAAGATGAGATCCGGTATTCCGAGATCCTGCGCCATTTTCCGATCTCATTGCTTCTATTATAAAACATCCATAACTCAGGAACAAATATCTGTGACACACAAATAAATGCCCTAACCAGGATTCGAACCCGGGACTTTCTGCTTCATAGGCAGGATGACTACCGACTAGGCTAGGAGGCCGTCAAAATTGATGACTGCAATGATGCAATTATTTTATTTTTATCTATAGCAAAGTAGTGAATTGGCATGCGTTTCAAGTAGGTACTTACAATTGTCAAGAACTATTGAGAACAAGTGCAAGACTTCTCGTTTAGCGCTACCGTGTAAAATCAGGCTTCGAACTGTTTCTAACTAATTTAGTTGAACGTGGAAGGAAAGTTTTTACCCGTGAGGCAACGGTTGCTTCGAGGGCTGCCTATTGTATGTATTGTACGGTATTCTAACTTTAAAATCAAGATTTGTTACGGATTTGCTATCAAAATCTTCTTATGTCATAAAAATAGCGTTTAAACAAACTGTGATGAAAACCAACGTGAAAAACGTTTAACTTAGTCACGTACTTATTATTAATACTAAACCGCGGTTAGAATAGAATTGAGATAGCTGTCAATCCATATATATTTTGACATAAATATATCAAAACGTTCTAGATTTTAATTTAATTTAATACAAACAGACAAAGGCAAAATTAAAGCACAGTAAATGCTCATAAAAGCATAGTTTTCTTAGAGCTTTCCGTGGATTTTAGTTCCACTATTCAAAAAAAAATGTAAACAACGTTTAGTTTCCGCTTAACAGAATAAAAAAAAACAAATTTCGAGCAAAACATTCGACTGCCTAGAACTGACCGAGTGGAAAAACGGTTAAACGGGATTGAAACGAACTTGAAAAAAATGAACGAACGAACTAAGGGGTGTTGTAGACCAATGTGCACCACTCTAAGCCAAATCTAAGCACACAGGATGTTTTATCTACACTCATACTGTAAGTACTCTAAAATGCGTTCAAAAACCGTAGACAATGACAAGCATTACAACAAACGATTTAACTATGATAAGTTTCTTATCTGCGGCAGTAACGTAATTTTAACTATGCATGCTCAAATATTGTTAAGCAATGAGTTTCAAATTTGGAACATCGAATTTGATAACATAATGTTACCGCCATGGCCAACTCGATTGGTCCCGCGCGAGCGCCGGCACAATCGAGTAGGCCATGACGGTACAATGGCGGTCATTCTATGGTTTCCGAACAGTTAATTTAATATATATAATATGAGTGTAGATAAAGCAGTGTATGCAACTGTACGTAATTAGGCCTTAAAACGCTCGTGTGATCTTATTATGAAATTCGCCTGCGGCTCATTTCATAAAACCTCACTCATGTTTTAAGGACCCTTATTACGTAACAGTTACATAAACTACTATTTCTAACCCTTAGCAATAATTAATTTTGTATTAAACAGAACTTTGTCTGCTAAAAAATCAATGTTATTAAAATAAAAGGAAAAGTAGAAAAATCCACTGTACACGCATAGACATAAACAAAAAAACCGGCCAAAAGCGTGTCGGGCCACGCTCAGTGTAGGGTTCCGTAGTTTTCCGTCCGTCACAGTAAGTGTCCCCACTTAAGAGTTAAAATAACACCGCCATGTAGGATATGATATGAGCGTTCCACGTACAGCGACATCTATCGGCAAATTAAGTAAACTATTGCGCGCGAGCTTAAAGTATGGAAGATGATTTTTATGGGATAATTCTTTATTGCGTGAACCGATTTTCACCGTTTTTAGGGTTCCGTAGTCAACTAGGAACCCTTATAGTTTCGCCATGTCTGCCCGTCCGTCCGTCCGTCCGCGGATAATCTCAGTGGCCGTTAGCACTAGAAAGCTGAAATTTGGTACTAATATGTATATCAATCACTCCAACAAAGTGGTAAAATAAAAAGTGGAAAAAAATGTTTTATTAGGGTACCTCCCCTATACGTAAAGTGGGGAGTGATTTTTTTTTTTCATTTCAACCCTAACGCGTGATATATTGTTGGATAGGTATTTAAAAATGATTACGGGTTTACTAAAATAATTTTTTGATAATGTAAATATTTTCGGAAATAATCGCACCAGAAGTAAAAAAAAATTTATCCCCCCTCTAACTTTTGAACCATATGTTTTAAAAATATGAAAAAAATCTCAAAAGTAGAACTTTATAAAAAAATTCTAGCTATGTTATTTTGAACTTGATAGGTTGAATAGTTTTTGAAAAAAAATAACAAAATAATTTCTGAACTAAGTTTGTAATTTAACCGTATAAGCAGGTGTTTATTGTACCTGTTATTTCTACAAAATCACAATGAAATTACGTGATTTCAAATAAAGTAAAAACGGTGAAAATCGGTTCACGCAATAAAGAATTATCCCATAAAAATCATCTTCCATACTTTAAGCTCGCGGGCAATAGTTTACTTAATTTGCCGATAGATTTTTTTTTTTTTTTTATACTACGACGGTGGCAAACAAGCATACGGCCCGCCTGATGGTAAGCAGCTACCGTAACCTATGGACGCCTGCAACTCCAAAGGAGTCACATGCGCGTTGCCGACCCTTCACAAAAAGGAGGATTCACTGTGTTGACGACTAAAGGAACAAGAAGGTCCCTCATCGTCAACACACTGGGTCCTCGTTGAGCTCTTTGGCAATCTTACTCACCAGCAGGAACACAACACTATGAGTAGGGTCTAGTGCTAGTGCTAGTGCACGCTCTTGCCCGGTTTTTTTTTACTTTATTTGAAAGCACGTCATTTCATTGTGATTTTGTAGAAATTACAGGTACAATAAACACCTGCTTATACGGTTAAATTACAAACTTAGTTCAGAAATTATTTTTTTCAAAAACTATTCAACCTATCAAGTTCAAAATAATTTTCGTAGAAAGTTTTTATAAAGTTCTACTTTTGAGATTTTTTTCATATTTTTAAAAGTTATGGTTCAAAAGTTAGAGGGGGGGGGGGGGGGGGAAGGTCACATTTTTTTTCTTCTAGAGCGATTATTTCCGAAAATATTTACATTATCAAAAAATGATTTTAGTAAACCCCTATTCATTTTTAAATACCTATCCAACAATATATTACACGTTAGGGTTAAAATGAAAAAAAAAAAATCACTCCCCACTTTACGTATAGGGGAGGTACCCTAATAACACATTTTTTTCCACTTTTTATTTTACCACTTTGTCGGCGTGATTGATATACATATTAGTACCAAATTTCAGCTTTCTAGTGCTTATGGTCACTGAGATTATCCGCGGACGGACGTACGGACGGGCAGACATGGCGAAACTATAAGGGTTCCTAGTTGACTACGGAACCCTAAAAAGGTGTACACGCCACTCCGGGACACATGTCTGTAACTCCTAACTGAGACTTACCTGATGGCTCTGAATATCTCCACCATATCCTTTATGCGTCTTAACAAAAAACCGCCGGTTGAGAAGTGTAAGACTGCTCTTGAGTAGGTGCATTTTTGAATTACATAAAAGATCCCCTTGGGTCGAAGTGTGGATAACGGCCTCCGAACTACAGAAGATAAGATCTTCAAAATACTGCCGTAAAATCATGTACAACTGCCCGTACCGCCGGTTGGTTTGCAGCATTTTATGAAGGTTCAAGCCCTCTGGGAGTGCAGAGGAAGCCCAGAGCACAAATTAAGATCCTAATGAATGCTAATTTTATTGCATGATTGCGTGGCGTGGTATAAGAAATAGCGTCCTATGAGAATATTGCGGCTACTTATTTATAAGCTTTAGTTTTTCGCCCTCGACTTCGTCCGCGTATAATACGGCTCCCCATACAGTTTCATTCCCTATTTCATATTCTTAAAATGTGATGTTTGGTATTAGAACTATCTTTTGTTCATCCCTAGGTCGGTAAAAGTCTGTCATAAAAAAGTTAATCTCTATACAAGGTATACAAACTTACAATCCCTTTTTAATTTCAAAAAGTGCTGAATGCTGCTACTGCTAATTTAAATATTTTTTTAATTAGTAGTAGCATCCTCCATAAAAATTTACGAAGTTTCAAGTAATACTATAAAAATTTTGAACCCCCTTTTACCCCCTTAGGGGTTGAATTTTTCAAAATCGCTTCTTATTTCTTGTACATATTAAAAATGTAATCTGCCCTGCAAATTACAACTTTCTAGCTTCAGTAGTTTCCGCCTCGCTTTACTAAAAACGTTTCAACCCCTATTCAAATCCTCTAGGGTGGAATTTTGAAAAACGCTGAATACAGTTTTTTTTGTTTTGTAGTGTACCTACTCACGACTACAAACGGAATTTCAAACCTGTCACAAAAAATGTTAATCTCTGTACAGATTTTCAACCCCCGTTTTAACTCCGTTAAGGGTTGAATTTCAAAAAACGCGCGTCAAGTCTTTACAGTCGTAATAGTTAAAGGTACAGTCGAGTGCTCCAATAAAAGTACACACGAACGTTCAAAGATGTGTAATAAAGTTGCGTTCATATATTTTTTAATCGTCCGTTTATACAGATATTTGTAAACTCGACTGTATTTACCTATTTTTTTCTGTTTATCCTTTTATCTGTAAAACTTTGAGAGCCATTGGAGTAAAACTCCATCGCACTCTTATTTCAGTTTTAAAGTTTTTAAACCAGACTGCAATTCGAATTTATTGCGATACACTTCAGGAACGTGAAGTAGCATACATGTCGAAGCTCGGAGCTCAGATTTCGGATTTCATGTCGGTAAATATCAGAAATAGACACAAGAGACCTCCAGACGAAACAAGTATTCATGGTTCGACAATGCCCCAGAACAAATTAAAACAGATTGTCTACTGTAAATAATACTGATCATAAAAAATATTCAATTAAAAAAAAACGATTTTGTTTTAAAGCAGTTTACTGAGGCAGAACTTATTTAACGTCTAAGAACCATAACTATGACATAACTTTTATATAAAAGCGCAAATATTTATACAAGCTGTAGCAAAAATGCTGGTGATCCGTTTTAGGTCATAATTAGGAACATGCATGATTTTTTTGGAAGACGTCATTCGATTCTATTTCCCTGTAGATTCAAATGTCTCTAATAAACCTACTATCTATGATAGCCCTAAAACGTCAAAAATGTGAAAATACGTTAGGCGTCTGCGCCGCGCGTCAAAACGCCCCCTACAAAAAGCGTGAGGTTTGTGACGTCACCGTTCACAAAGTTGCAGAAAACTCTTTGGAAGGAACAAGTTTTTGTAAGATTTTTGTAATTTTCGGCACGAAAAAATGCGTTTAGCTATATAGTTGTCATACATTTTTTTTCTTGTTAGATAAGTAATCGAACTGAAGTTTCGAAAATACATTTGATGTATAAAAAAAAATGCCTAAAATTTTACGTTTTCAAACCGCAATATCTTTAAAAAACTGTTAAAAATTATTACGGATTTCCACTTATTTAGTTTGGGGTTGTTGAACGTGTTTATGCAACAGATTCAATTAAATATTTTTCATGCATGTTCTCTATTGATACCAATTATGACCTAAAATTTATAGTATTTTAATTATGAAAAACGAAGAAAAAAAACGCGAAGGCGAAAAATAAATTTGGTTTTGTATGCCCATTCAAAAAACTTTTTATTTGCGTCCAAAAATTTTTTTTCAATTTTTTTCTTAGTTGCGATACGATACCAATTAGTTATGCCCTGAAACGGATCACCACTATTTTTGTTACACATTGTATAAGTCAGTTTCTTATAGTTAATTCGAAAGTCGCTAGGGGGCACTGTTTTTTGGGGGCTAAAGGTACTGTTTATCTCTATTTAACCTGAGTCTACTGGTAGAAAACGCATTTAGGCATCCAATTAGTTTTAGTTCACTTGTAATCTGCAATAAACTCAATTATTAAATAAATAAGTAAACTAAACTACACGTACGGCATTATCTGGATCCTGGTCAAACCACGACCAGATATTGATCGCATAATACCAAAGTACCATCAATATTAGTGTTTCTGTCCAGTAGAGGTAAAACAGTATAGAGTGACCAAAAAAGGAGTGTGCCTACACCTACAGGTTTTTAAAGGGTCGGCAACGCGCATGTGATGCCCCTGGCGTTACAGGCTATGGTGACTGCATACAATTAGGCGAGCTGTATGCATGGTTGCCACAAAAATAATTCAAGGGGATGACAACAGCTAAATTCCATTCGTATCTTTTTCAGCGCGAGTGAAAGAGAAACACTGTGTTACGATTAGTTTGGGAGCTCGTTGCAAATTTTTCAAAATGATGAACGCATTAATTGAAAAATATAAAATAATGAAGTTTTCACTATGAGTGATGTGGATTTTTATCCTTAATTACAAAAAGATAAAAGAAATTTATTCATCAATTTAGGCACATTACAATGCACTTATGAATGTCAGAGAGAAAAAAAAAACTACCTCCGGTTCTAACCCTACACCTCTGACCCGAGAAGAATTATTTATGACCGGCAAGAAACTCGGCGGGACTTATTTTTTCAAAACAGTAATACAGTAATATTACATCTTAAAGATACACAATAATGCGTAGTTCTATAAGAAGGCCTATCAAAACAGCTTGAGAGACATACTATGTACGTATTGTTTAATAAAAATAAAATAATAATAATAAAATCCAAATCTGATTCCTTCACAAAACGTTTGATATGCTTTCCTATCTGAACTGTGTCCTCTAAATGTTAGATGATTTTGTAGTATTTTCTGGTTTGGGCCATGCATCTTTGTCCGTCATATAGTCCTCGACCCTGTAATAACCCTTTGACGTATAAATCAAGAAACTAATAATTTTAAGATGTAACTTTGGAATTATTTTCTATCGAGCCGATTTCGTCCAATCGTGTATCGGAATTAACAAAGTTCTTCCACATATTTTACTAACATTTTTTTTTACTTTCCCAAAACAAATAGTAATAGCTAAAAAACTGTTTAAGTAAAGTCAATTTGAAGGTAATCGGGTGTTGTCAGCCTCTTAAAAAGCTTAGCTTTTATTGAGCATATCTCAAATGGGAAACAGATATCCATAGATATGCATTAAAAAAAAAGAAACAACTGTGAAGAACTACGGATCATCACGGGATTTCTGAGCATGTCTAATTCTCTACTATGTATGTATTGTCCTATGTACTATGTATGTATGTGTGTCTACGAACAAACTATACTACTCTACTATTCTATTATAGTTATTCTACTCTGTGGCATTGGCCTCTGGCTAGAAATTCCACTTCAACGATTGAAGCACTTTGTTCAATACTACAGACTTCAATGACCTGAGGCGTATTAGCGAATGAGTAAATACATATGAGTACATGATACTCTGCTGTTTTCTTTGACCTTGAACAAATAAAAGTCGAGCGATTACTTGAGATTGGGAAGCGAAATTACTAACTATAAAACTCTCGTGAAACTCGTACATATTAACAGTAGATTGTGAAAAGTGGAGGGTAAAAGAACTAGATTCATAAAAGCCCTCGGCTTCGCTCTCGGGTATCTGAATAGACTCTCGCTGGCATATTCTTTCTTTTTCTTACCCTCCGAACTAAACACAATGTTTTTCATTACACTTACTAAGAAAAAACTAAGTTGCGAAACAAATATGGGTAGGTATTTAAGTCAAAGAAGGCAATAAAAAGTTCTTAACTCCCTAAATAATTAACTATTACTAACTAACTCCCGCTACGCCTGCGGGTAATGGCATGCTTACGGTTTATGATTACGTTACTCAGTACATTTTAAATTCAACCTCTAAAGGGGATGAAAATTGAGTTAAAAGTATTAACTTCTACGCGGACGAAATCGCGGGCAAAAGCAAGTGTCAATATACTGTTTATCCCAGTCATAATAAAATTAATAAACAATACAATCGCTTCATACAATCGTCATAACACAATAACAATAACATCCTAATCTAAACATTGGTGTTTGGCGTGTGAATTAAACCTATGTTGCGTAATTATCGAATGCATTCAGTTGAATTCCCGGTGTCAACTATGCATTAAATCTACATAATGTTTTATTAGTCATACGACCAGTTGCTAAATAGGCAATAATGGACAGTTAGCAATATAATTTACTACGCGAACAGTCATATTATAAATGTAATATGGCTACAACCGACAACTTACGTTCCAAGGAACGATTTTCTCGTCGATCTAATAAATTATTTCTTTTCATTTTCCGTCTAGTCTGGGTGGTGCTAAAAGAGTAACAAACTTGGCAGCTGCACTGTCCCATCTGGACCTCGCAGCACTCACTGGATTTTCATTATCATCTGCTTTCCCACTACTACTACCCCAGGGAAGAAATGCCTATCTATATCCAGTGACATGTAGCCATACGATAAATAAATAGTCTAGGAAGCTATGAGACAATAGTAATGAGTTCCTTTTAACCGACTTCAAGATTTCAAAAGAGGAGGTTCTCAATTCGGCGTGTGTTTTTTTTTTTTTTTTTTTTATGTTTGTTACTCCATAACTCCGTCATGTCTGAACCGATTTTGAAAATTCTTTTTTTGATTGTAAGTATACATATACAGATTGGTCCCGTTTTTGTCAAAACGCAGTTCTGATGATGGGATCCATGAGGAATCGAGGGAACTCCTCAAATCTCAAAGGCATACATATAGTGATTTTAATATTTTTATCAACAAGTCCATCATTTTCATTCAAAACAGTGACATTTGATAAAGTAGACCTACTGATGATGATCAGAACGGAACTCTTCAACGACGCATAGTTCACGTTTGGCGATATGTCCTCTTTGCTATGTTTGTTTAGCAAGTTTAATTGTCAGGACAAATTTTCGTCGAGCTCAAGTTCTGATGATGGGATCCATGAAGAATCGAGGGAACTCCTCAAATCTTAAGGGTTTACACATAGTGAATTTTGTATTTTTATCAACAAATCAAGCATTTTCATTCAAAATAGTGACATTTGATGAAGTGGAACTGCTGATGATGATCAGAACGGAACTTTTCAATGACACATAGTTCACGTTTGGCGATTCGTCCTCTTCACTGTGTTTGTTAAGCAAGTTAGATTGTCAGGACCAATTTTCGCTAAGCTCAAGTTCTGATGATGAGTTCCATGAGGAATCGAGGGAATTCCTCAAATCTTAAAGTCATACATAAAGTGACTTTTGTATTTTTATCAACAAATCAAGCATTTTCATTCAAAAGTGATGTGATTTCATTTGATGAAGTGGAACTGCTGATGATGATCAGAATGGAACTCTTCAACGACGCATAGTTCACGTTTGGCGATTTGTCCTCTCCGCTGCGTTTGTTAAGCAAGTTATTTCATTGTATGGAATCTAAGTGCACCATATACAATAATGCTTCACCGGCTACCCCCATGGAAGTCGGTTTTTTTTTCTTAAAAATTATTCTTTGGCATATCCCACTGAGGTGTCATTAACTTCGTCTCGATTGTGAGAGTGACAAAGGTCATATTATAAAAATGGCAATACTTAATTAAATCAGTTCAGCGCCCTGCGCGTACAGTACTATAATCAACTATAATGCATTTAGGGTGCTGATGGGGCTGCCTCGCTACTGCAGCAAGAATTATTATTATTATTCGTATGACTGTATCGTACAATGTATGACCCGGACAGTAAGACGTACAATGTATGACCCGGACGACCCGGGGACCCGGGGTATGTCCTCAAACTACGCCAAAACTATTAGTACAACGTTGGTACAACATTGGTACAATGTGTGACCAATGTGAGACCAATGTTGAATGAAAATCTGTTCGAATAGCAAATGTCAGTGTCGTTACAGCGTTGAGTTGAGTTGGGTTGGAGCTGTGTCTGTCCAGTGTGTGTGTTTATTTTTCGAATCGCGGTCCAGGTGTTTCGAATTAAATGATTTAATAATATTAAAATACTATAAAAATCGTTTACGTATAATTCCCTTTACAGTGAATTACTTTTCGGTATGGCAGAATGAAGTCAATTTTGGAATTATATGTGGCGCTCCATACCGTACCGGGCAATTATGTTTAATTTTGAGTTAAGCATGATCCTAAACACAACAAAAAAATACGGAAACCTAAAAATAGCTCAACCAAAAATGAGCTAGATATGGAACGCCACATATAACATTCGAAATTACGCGAATATGTACAAATATACTCGACCCCGTTCTGAAGAGCGGCTTATTAATCCTCTTAATTAGAGATCTAACCCAAGCTCTTTTAGGATATAAATAAAAAACGCTAAGACGGTACGTATAAGGCATTATAGGAACCCACGCGGCAAACATACACGACATTTTCTATATATTGCCCACGCTGCTACTCATAATTTCTCTTTTAATATATTTATAAGGGATTGCTTCCACAACCGAAATCTGTTTCCGAAATTGGAATATTTTTTACTCTATTCCACGCGTCCTGGGCGTTCTTGCGTGTGTTGCCGTTGGCGTTTTTTCCTAAGATTAAATAAATCGTGCGTCGTGCAATTTTTTGGAAAATTATTTTGAAACTCGCTTCATAAGTAGGGCTGCCATCTCTAAATTCGCCGAACCCGGACATAGACTTGAAAAAGCCCGGACATTTGGCGTAATTCGCATTTTGTCCCCGGAGGTGTCCGAAAATAATATTATTAAAAAAACAATTGCAATTGCTTTGTGTTACATAAAAAGTGTCCAGGTTTTCCCCGGACACTTTTTTAAAGCCCTCCCGGACGGCCTCCAACCTAGGACAAATCCGGGGAAACCCGGACGGATGCCCTATTCATAAGAATCTTATTTTCTTTAATAACGAAAACGAGGTAACGTCATTAGTGACAACGACTGCAAATTTTCTAATCCTATAAAAACGAGATTTTAGTGTATTTAAATATTTGCACCCGTCAGAAATAAACTTACTTAAACTTAAACTTCAATAATAATGTTGTAAAACTGATTTGCTTTTATACCTTTATTTATAAAAGCCTGTCAAATTTGAAATGCCCTTAAAATCATCTGACCTTATTCACTTTGATATTCGCGTTTATTAGAGGGAGAAAAAAAACACGTCTAAGTTTTATGAAAATCTGGCAATTGGAATAATACCATGAAACTAACGTAGGTATATCTACAGCTTTGCTGAGGAAAACTCGACCTTAGTTTTGTCGTAATTTATGAAAGTGAACGAAATTCGGTATTTTGCGCAAGATTGTTTCGTTTTACTTAATGTAACTGAAGATAGGCAGTCGGCACAGAGGTCACGTGTAACCCGTCTTTATATTTTAATAATCAAGTTTCTTTGCCGCACGCTATTTAGGTTTAATGACCTTTAAAATGTAATGTAAGGTTAACAAGTAGAAAGTTGAAAACATTAATTTAACTTTGGGCATCTTTTTAGTGCGTGGAGGTCGGTTAAATAATGCCTGTATCACATATATAAATAGATACATTATCAGTGGCGCCATTGACGCGTCAAAAATATTCGTAGGTAAGCCGTAAGGTGCTCAACTTTCAGAAAATTCGCTACGTGCTACGCTCGTAGCCGATTCCAGCATTTTCCCGCGTTGTAGCGGTAATGCGTTACACACAATACTTACAGAGAGCTCGCATAGCGGGTTCCTGGGCCGTGATTCGGAAAATAAACACACACACTGGACAGACACAGCTCCAACCCAACTCAACCCAACTCAACTCAACGTTATAACGACATTGACATTTGCTATTCGAACGGATTTTCATTCAACATTGGTCTCACATTGGTACAACATTGGTACAACATTGGTACAATGTGTGACCAATGTGTGACCAATGTGAGACCAATGTTGAATGAAAATCTGTTCAAATAGCTAATGTCAATGTCGTTATAGCGTTGAGTTGAGTTGGGTTGAGTTGGGTTGGAGCTGTGTATGTCCAGTGTGTGTGTTTATTTTTCGAATCGCGGCCCTGGTATTTAATATGTTAAGGACAATGAACACAAGTCACTTGGTATATATCTGTGAGTGTTAATATAATGAAAAATCTTAACCCTTCCTGTAGTTAGGTAAGAAATTGGATATTGTACAAGGCATAATTTTCTCATGTAGCAGCTACGCTCGTAGACCTCGTACTTCTACGTCGTAGTCCGTAGCATAGCTTTCCTGGTATGGAGCGAAAATGCCACGTAGAGACGTACCGACATTTAATTATATTGTGTCGGGATGTGATTAGGTAGGCCATACTGAACAACATTTAATATGGGACCAACTCCGAAATCGCGAAACAATTTTTGGCTGTTTCATACATTTCGGCCGATCACATGTTGTCGTTTTCTATGGGGTAGGCAAAAAAAATTCGCGATATCGGAGTTGGTCCCATAGTAAAATTTGTTGTTAGCCTACCTAATCACCTCGCTCTATATAAACGGTGATTAATATATCAACCTGTAGAAACATTAACTATTCAGATATTCAGGCACATATTGAATATGTGATAGTCTGGATCAAAAGGTACCATTTTTTTATACCATGACGGTGGCAAACAAGCATAGGGCCCGCCTAATGGCAAGCTATTACCGTGTCATATGGACGCTTGTAACTCCAGAGAATTCACATACGCGTTGCCTACTCTTTAAGAACCTATACACTCCTTTTTACAAGAACCTCATACTGTAGCCCTCTGGAAAAACCTCGGCAGCGAGTTCATTCCACAGCCGGAGCCTTCGCGGGAGGAAATTTCTCTTAAACCGCACAATGCGCGACTCTTTAGGCTCCAGAGTGTGAGGATGGACACCCTGCCGACGGCGAGCGGTGCGGTGATAACAAAATTGATACTATACATGAGAAAAAATCATCATGCCTATTGTTCTAATCGATTATCGAACTCAAGAACCCGAATCATTACATTGGCGCCCAACGTGGGGTTGTGGTTATTAACCTAACCTTGGTTTGATATGTTTTCTTATAAACAACGCATTTATATGTATTTTTAAGTTTTGATGTACTGTTGTTTTGAAAAAATAAGTCCCGCCGAGTTTTTTGCCGGTCATAATTCTTCTCGGGTCAGAGGTTAGAACCGGTGAAGTTTTTTTTTCGCTTTTACTTCAGCCCCTGGTGGCCTACTTTCTGAATAAATGTTTGAGTTTGAGTTTGTGTTTCTCCTTAGACTTAAAGGTTCAATATCGCTCGAGAGTTTGGATTGTCGGCGATACCATTTGGCGGCCGGAGGTTACGCTTTTAATTCTCGAACTCAATACTGAATCTGTACAACATACCATCGCCAACATCGGCCAATTTTAACCGGCCATTTGTAATCCCTATTGCAACGGCATAAGGTCTACCGATGGCCGGTTAAGTGTGTTGCTGTTTGTACAACGTAAGCCAAATGGTATTTTCTCCAAAAAAAGTGGCACATATATTTAGATAATGGTGTTGCCACAGCCACAAACGGGCCCACAAATACTGAGGGTAAAAGCACACAACTTTATACCAAGAATACAGATAGACGTTTTAAGCCGCGTCTTGTTTTGAAAGCGAATGGAAACAACAACTGTCAAAGTGACATCCCTAGCTAATGATTACATCGCCATTCCAATTCTAACCCTACACACTAAAGACTTGTTTTTGAATGAGCTTATAAAACGCGACAGCTAAGCTCTTAGGGTTTAATTAATCGAGTTATAATGTAGTAAATAATAAATAAACATGTAGACGAAAATGAATCTGAAGCGAAATTTATTGCGGCAGAAAGACCTTAGGTTTTGGGGAAGAAACGGTTCTTGTAGTATTAATTTCATTTACAACACAAATACATATACCTATATCATATTATATAAAAAAAAAAACAAAAAAAGGGAGAAAGAGAGCCCGAGTTCTCAACACTTTGTTATTCAACCCGGGCAAAGTTGAGCATGGTAGGCAATGTCGCAGCTGTTCAGGGTACAGAGATACCTTCAAATGTACTAAAGCCTGACCAGAAATATATGATTATTGTCAAGAGGGCGCTATTGTCCTCATTTATATGGCAACAGTTCAGTATGGTCATAGAGCGTATTATTCTCTATGGTATATTGACATTTTGATTTGTGTACCTGTCAGCTCTGATGTTAATTTGGAAATGTTTCACAGCGAAATAGTTTCATTTCCCGAGCGTATTATTTACAGTTGTTATTTTATTATATACACTATTTACAATGTTTCGCTCTTGACTATGGATAATTTTGGGAATTTTTTGTCGTTTATTATTTAATGTTCAACAGTTTATTATTATTCACGTAAACCGCCTCAATAGCACTGACAACTGTGACAGCTATCACATGCACTCACACCTGCATATCATTCAGTCATTAAACATATTGCCAGTGTAAGAAATAAGTTCCAATGAAATTCCGCAACATGGCGCGTGATCATATATTTCTGGTCAGGCTATAAAATCTAAAGACCATTTCAACAAGTCACTAAATATTTAATTAAACACTAGTCTTAACTACGACGATAACTTTCGAAACTAACGCGCTAACATTTCACTTATAAAATTGCATCGGACAAAATAAAATTGCAAATTCCACTTTACGGTTCTCGGCTCCTTAGAAAATGTACCATCGAAAGAGAGGGTGGTTGTCTGTCTCTGTCTGTGGGTCGTGGTTCGTGTGAAACCAGTAAGGGCTGTACGGTCGTACGGGGTGCATGTGTCCTGCGCTCTGAAAATTCGATACGTTTGCGTAAAATATAAAACTAGTGCTAGTGATTGTGTTGTAAAATTGTATGTTAGAAGTAGTGTTGATTAACTATATGTGGTTGTGACATAACAGTGTTAGGTAATAGTGGAACGGTGTCGTGTAGTGTGACATAGTTTTTCGACCCTTAAAGGTAAGTTTTCGTTCTTTAATGTCAGGGGTTTAATTTAATGACATTTAGAGGGTTTATAGGATTAGTTAAATTAAGAGAATCTGTTTTTAGATGAATTGGGTAATAATTAAGATAATTAAGGATTTTGTTGGGTTAGATAATTAAATTTATTTAGTTGGGGTTGTTGATTAAATGCGAATGAAAAATAATATATTAGATAAACGTTTGTAAACGATAATATATATTTACGTTATAAGTAAAATGAAAATAACAATTAATTTAGAATTAGATAACAACAGACGAGGCGGTCTTATAGCTAAGTAGCAATTTTCTCTAAGCCAACTTATAAAGTCACGATAGAATAAATTAAATGTGATCTGAACTTTACAAAAATTACTAAACTAAGACTCAAATGAAAAATCAACAAATATATCTTATATTAAAGCTTTTGAACCAAAAATTATACTTTCTTCATATAGATAGAGAAAACAGAAAAAAAATACATTACGTATATTAGAAAAGAAACGTTTATAAAAATGGGTCATTGAGAAGATAGTCTTTGTAGTGACTTCAATTTGTGAAAGCTCTTTAGTCAGAGCTTTACACAAATATTCGCGAATGCCAGAATAAAGCGTTGTTGATTCAAAAGTCACTTTCCGAAGAAGGTAATCTTTTGTCCCACTGAAGAAAACGGGAGGATAATATCTTACGAGTTTCTTTGGAACGTTAATGGTAAATTACTAATTAATACCAATAGATAGGTACTAATATGACCGCTCGATCTGCTCTAATCTGACTAAACCCTGCTGTCATTTTATTAAAAAAAAGTTGGAGACAATCTTACACAAATCAAACTAACCCCAAACTAAGCAAAGCTTGTACTATGCTTGCTAAGCGACGATACACATACTTAAATTGATAAATACATACTTATATATACCTACATAGAAAACACCCATAACTCAAGAAAAAATATTTCACAAATAAATGCCCTTACCAGGATTCGAACCCGGGATCTCCAGCTTCGTAGGCTCCTAGGCTATGGAGTCCGTCTAATAACAAAAATATAATTACCTATCAAATTTACTTCCCAATCTACCCAATACAATTGTTATTTCAGTCCAAACCTAAATAGAGTGGGTAACAATTGTGCAATCGAACTGTCATTTTAGTATGTGGAATAAAAAATATCTAAATGTTGGAAAGAAAGAAAATATGTTTATTAGCACAGGGACAAGAAAACTGTAGGTACAATTAAAAAAAAAAAAAAAATTAAGTCGAATATAATTCTGAGAATTAAAAATACCCTCGCGTAGGCACAATGGGCGACAAGTTGTATCAATGATCAGAATGGAAAATATTGAGATCTGTATGTGGGACGCAGAAAAGGAGAAATATATTTTTGGAGCGCCTATAATCCATAAATATTTTTATTAATCCTCTTCTTTTGTACACCCAGCTACAAACATTTTCAAAGATTTTGAAGTGGAAAGTGTCGTTACATTTAGTTTAAACTAGCTGACCCGACGAACTTCGTACCGCCAACTGTATTTTTTAAATTTCTCCAATATTGTAATAGTTATTCTGCCATTCGGGGCGGAGATAAATCTAGAAAAAAATAAGCATCATTAAATATATGGACGAGACTTACGTTTGTATCGCATTTTTTTTACTTAATTTTAGTTTAAGTACTTCTCTAGTCTACTAATTAACTATCTAGACTCGAGCTCTAGCTAAGCAGGCGAGAGAATAAAAATGAGCACTCAAATGATTTGTACTTAATTTGTTTGCACCTTATATGTAGTTCTGTTCAAGCCCTCTAACATGACTTAGGTTGTCGCGCACGGCTGCATACTTCGAGTCTAGCTTGAAGTATGGTGTCGCGGGCGACAACGTAAGTTATGCTAGCAGGGGTTCGAGCAATAATGTGAAGGAGGTACGGACACAAACAAGATTTACTGAAAATATGGCTCGCAAATTTGTTACCGGCCAGCCTTATACCATAATAAACTGTCAAAGAAAGTACCGCCCGAGTCGTTATTGCAGTACTATTGTGGAGCCATTTTTTTGGGCTAATTGTGTATGCCTAGTATTAAGTATTTGATCGGTGTAGCCCGGCATATCATTTTACAGACCTAATTGGCCTAGCCCTACTGAATATACATAAGCCTAAATGAGGCTAAGGTCTAGACCACTACATAATATGGTGTTGTACGTAATCAGGAGGTTTTGGTTTTGTTTTGGATGCTCTGCCGATCGTATACCAATTTTACTTTTCAGATGTTCTGTAACCAATTTTTGTATCTAAACCGTACGAATACAACGATAAGAAACAATATTGGTTTATCCTGTTACACGTCATGAATACCAAAAGCGTGACAGGCGTGGATATGATAATATACCCATATAATAATAATACTAAACACGACTAAACATGATTGATCGTGTCTTCGTCACTCCGTAATTACTCATTATTAATGGTCGCAGGTTATTTTTGTAATTTGGGATCTGGCGCTGCCGCTTATCGACTTGTTTTAATGATAAGCTGTGATGGCGGTTATATAGTAGTATATAGCCTTTCGGTGTAACAAATGGATAGCTTTTAAATCTAAAAACGAAATCATAAGGACAATAGTGCCGCCTAAGCAATTTTCTTATAAATAATTGTAAGATGAGATTTAAAATAACCTAAAAATTTAATAATAATATGTTAGCCTATATTTTACTACACATAGTTTATTTACGTTTTGTCATGTACCTATTCTGTTAAATATAAAGACAAATAGAACATAAAAAAAAGGTTCGCCATTAATTAAAAATGTTTTGGCCTACATATATATACGTCCTACTGCTGGGCATAGGCCTCCTCTCATACATGAGAGGGATTGGGCTATAGTCTTCACGCTGGCGCAGCACAACCTTTGAATTTCTCCGCAGATGTATGCAGGTTTATTTGTCTGAAATTTTATCTTATTCTTTAACACTTTCCGTACCACCTAGTGCTACGCGCTACGCTCGTAGCCCGTAGCCACGTATTTGTCGTATGTAATGCTTGAATTTCTCCGCAGATGTATGCAGGTTTTCTCACGATTTTTTTCTTCACCGAATAGCGATTGGTAAGTATGATATAATATTTGGTACATAACTTTTGAAAAACTCATTGGTGCGAGTCGGGGTTTGAACCCGAGACCTCCGGACTGAAAGTCTGACGTCTTAACGCCAGGCTACCAAGGCTACCCCTAAATAACCTAAAATTTTAACTAAATTCAACTGTTTTGCTTTGATTACCTATTCTATCAATGGTGCAATAAAGAAAATATTCTTAAGGGGCTGAAAACAGCTAAATTCCCTCCCTATCTTTTCCAGCGCGAGTTTAAGAGAAACACTGTGTTACGATTAGTATGGGACCTCAATCCAAATTTTGCAAAATGATGAATTAAAAAAAAACTACGCATTAATTGAGAAACATAAAACAACGAAGTTTTTAGTATTAGTGTGGTGGAATTTTGTCCTTAGTTACAGACGTATAAGTCAAGAAACTAAAGACATACGACTGTTTAAAGCTAATTTTAAGATGTAATTTTGGAATTATTTTCTATCGAGCCGATTTCGTCTAATCGTGTATCGGAATTAACGAAGTTCTTCCAAATATAACGAATATTAACATATTTTTTTTTTACTTTCTCAAAACAAGTAGTTATATCTAAAAAACTGTTTGAGTAAAGTCAATTTGAAGTTCATCGGGTGTTGTCAGCCTCTGACTGCAAAATCCCTCTCTCCCCTTTTCACCCGTTACAGTCATAATCCGTGATAAAAAGTACCCTGTATTCTTTCCTGGGGATTAAAACTATCTTCATAAAGAATTTCATCTAAATTCATATAAATTACTGATAAGCATGAAAAGGTCACAGATAGAGTCAAATTGTTATCGCATTTATTGTAGTAGGTAAGTAATAGGAATTTGTTAAACATAATCTTGAACAATCCTCGAAAATGTTCATTATAATATCGTTAAAAGTTTTACGTATTGTTCTCCAGACAAAACATTGTATTGCCCACAAAGAACCGAGGTCGAGGCCGGAACGACCTAACTATAAACCTAGCCTACCTATGAACCTAGGTATAACGTAGGTGTCAAGGCTCTCTCATATTTTATTTAACGGATTTATTCGAGATTGCCACTTGGCCTCAGAATATTGTGAAACTTTTATGAATCTATCCGGTCAATTTCAGTGGCTTGTGTTATTCATATTTTATGTGTTCTTGACAAAAAGTTATATAAGACTGGAAGGTCAAATCAGATTCTTTTTGGGGTTCCGTACCCAAAGGGTAAAAACGGGGCGTCTGTCACCAGTATTTCATGAACCGTGAGAGTTAGACGGTTAAAATTTTCACAGATAATGTATTTCTGTTGCCGCTAGAAATACAAAAAAAAATAGAATAAAATTAGTATTTAAGGGGGCTCCCATACAACAGCCATGATGTTATTGTGTTTTTATAGATAATGGTACGGAACCCTTGGTCCAACTCGCACTTGGCCGATTTTTAATTATCCATGCGATTATTAAATATGAGGTTATATTAGGGCCCTGATATAGTGGTGTCCAGTATTAGTTCCTATTATTAGTAAAAAAATCTTTCTTTTTGCAATGCTGGTTGTTTAATGTGTTTTTAATTTGTCTGAAATTTCATCTTAATCTTTAATATTCCTGTATTTAACACTTTCCGTACCACACTTCGCTACGCGCTACGCTCGTAGCCGATCCTAGTATTTCCTCGTATGTAGCGGATAGCGCCTACGAACAGAGAGCCCGCTTAGCGGGTTCCAGGGCCGCGATTCGAAAAATAAACACACACACTGGACAGACACAGCTCCAACCCAACTCAACTCAACGCTATAACGACATTGACATTTGCTATTCGAACAGATTTTCATTCAACATTGGTCTCACATTGGTCTCACATTGGTCACACATTGGTCACACATTGGTCTCACATTGGTACAACATTGGTACAACATTGGTACAATGTGTGACCAATGTGTGACCAATGTGAGACCAATGTGAGACCAATGTTGAATGAAAATCTGTTCGAATAGCAAATGTCAATGTCGTTATAGCGTTGAGTTGAGTTGGGGCCGAATCGCGGCCCTGGTCGTGAAAGTGTTAAGTACTACGAAAAATATAACGCTACGCTACGACGTCTACGAGCTACACGCGGCGAACGTAGCACCTTAATACAGTGTGCGTAGCACTCTTACTTGTTTTCCAGTCAAAGGTATATCTTTGTCGGTTGTCAAAAGGCGTTGCTGCCATAAAAATCATTTAGATATAAACTTTATTAACAACCGACAATGATGTCTGACCTTTGACTTGAAAACATTACATGCGTGCTACCTCGTCCCCCTCAGATTTTGGCAGATTTTTTTGTTTGTAAAGATGAGGCGAAGCGTTCTCCTTGTATAGAATTTAATGGGCCAAGCCGCCTCCTACGGTTCAGCAAAATTATTAAGCTGCATTGTACAAAACGAATTCCAGTTCCGTGCCGTAAAATCTTGATAAAATAGGATTTCTTTTCTGAGCCTAAAGGAAGAAAAGATAAGAATTAATTCGATAACGTCTGTGTGCAGTCTTGTGCAGTAGCAAGCAACGAAATACTCAACGTCAAAAAAGAGACGAAACATGTCATATTATAGTCACTAGAACCCTTTTTAATTAAATAAGAGCTTTTCCACGCTATTGCACTAAGTCGTCTAAAATGTTTCAAAATATTTTATCACCACGTCACTAATTGGTATTATAAAAATTATTATATTAAGTCAAGGCTATAAATAAAAGCCTTTTAAGTGTATCTAAAAGCAATATTAGTCTTGAAATAAAACAATTAAAAACGGATTTTATCGCGTGTATTGAGTTTAAATTACATCCCGACGTTTCAAACACTTTACAGCGTTCGTGGTCAACGGGTCGACCCGTTGACCACGAACGCTGTAAAGTGTTTGAAACGTCGGGATGTAATTTAAACTCAATACACGCGATAAAATCCGTTTTTAATTGTTTTATTTCATGAATAACTATCGCGGCAACCGAAGACAATATAATATTAGTCTTGTAAATAATTAATAATTATCTAAAATGCGTACATTTATTTTAATAAGGCCAAGTGAAAACCTGTTTGGATATAAAAGGTGTAACAAAAATGCTGGTGATGCTTTTAAAGACATAATTGGTATCGTATTATAATAATTAAAAACTTATAAAAATGATTATTTACGCCAAAAAAATAGGTTTTGTATGGAGGCTGGGACCACGTGTTCCATAGAAATAAATAGTACATTATTGTCGAGGAGGTGAAGTAGCACATTGATGGTTGAGTATTACGTTTAAACGGACGACTTTAGGAGTCCGTTTAATTTAATACGAAGCCAGCAATGCCCCTTCACGCCGAGTCCAATATAGTGCTTTATTCAAAAATAATGCAAAACAGCCAACGTTGATGAACAACAAACAATATTGACATTAATAATATATTCAGGATAACTTCTAGGTTAAAAGAATGGCCACTACCGTGAGCATCGAATTTCGATTCGAATCCTATAATTATCTCTATCTCCATCACTTCTCATTTTGAGTGAGAGAGACAGATTTATTCGAAACTACAATTTCCTATGTTCGCGGTACTCGTACCACGGATCAGAATTTAACTTCATGACTCGTACACGCTCAGCTTTGCCGCCATTATATATTTTATTTTAAAAGTTTGAAGTGTATTTTTCTTCTGAATTTACCGTAAGCTATTTGAGATAACTAAAAAGTCGCGGTACCAACATTATAAATAACAAATACCGGCGTTGTGTTTTGGCTGTTTAGGACCTTTGCCTTTATTTTTGTATGGCTGTTGAAGTTTTTAAAAAGTTTGTACCTCGACAAAAATGGAATTTGTATGCAACATTTATGTCGCGAAATCGAGCCTGCAATTTCCGTAACTTTTTAATTTTTATTTGACCATAAACTAGGCACTTCGCCGCCTAGTTTTTAACCGTAAAAGTCAACCTTGCCGGACATTTTTGAATAAAAAAAATTTTTTTTCGCGTCCTAAAAATGGTTCTCCTACTTTTTCTTAGTCGAAATACGATACTAATTATGCTCTATAACGGAGCACCAGTATCTTTGTTACAAACTGTAGGGCATCTTGAGAATAACGAAACAGGGCCTCGATTCGACATGCCAAACTGTGAGACGTGGATGTCACACTTGTATCGCTAATGGATAGAGCGATATCCATCTGTCCACACGTGTCCACACCTAACTGTCAAGCTGTCGGTAGTTCTCGCTAGAGGAAGTTTGTCTATGGCTATGGCCACCATTTTAGATATCACTCTTGAGTGATTCCACCCCGACTTCCAACTGTCACAAAAGTGTGATATCATAGTTGTCTTGTCTCGCAAGCGACTGTCGGTTATGCCATGTCGATTTCGAGGTTATGGGCCGGGGATGATAAGTGTGATATATTTGATTATTAATCACTTATTTGTATACCTGGGACCGATTGCATAACAACTTGTAACTAATAATATTAGCGGAAGTCTCTTTCCAATCCCATTTATTAGAAAGAGACTTCCGCTAATAATATTAGTTAAAAGTAGTTTTGCCATCGGCCCCTGATACTTAATGAGATTTAGTATTACAATAAGTATGTCTGTTAAAATACAATTCTGCAGACATTGATGTACAAAGTTTAAAAATAAAGGAAAAGTAGAAAAATCCACTGCCTTACGCGAGACTCGAACTCGCGACTTTGGGAATGTATCCCAGAGCCCATCGCTCTGACCAACTGAGGTACTGAGACTTACCTAATGGCTGCGAATTTATCCACCATATCATTTATTTTTATATCCCTTTATAAGTGGACGCTTAGCGACATCTGCCGTAGAAGTCTTACACTAACCGGCCATCCATTCGCAGCCATCAGGTAAGTCTCAGTAGCTCAGTTGGTCAGAGCGATGGGCAAGTACCCCAAAGTGGCGAGTTCGAGTCTCGCCTGAGTCGGCGGATTTTTATACTTTTCATTTACTTCTAAACATTGTGGTATCGTAACTTATCCCTAGAAGAGATCCCTTTTATCATTCAGGGTTTGCAGACAACTGCCGAGAAGATTAAAATAAAATTATCAACTTGTTTAAGTGCGGTTTTGCCATAATAATGACATCATTGTTATTATTACGCAGTTGCGTCGCCTAAATCAACCTAGTATTAAGTTATTTTATGTTTTAATATGTTTATTTTGTAGTTCGCAGTGCCTTGGTTTTTACTGTAATGCTGTGTAACTGTTTTGAATAATAAATAATGAATAACTTATATCGAAGAAACTTATAAGAACTGCAAAATATGACACAGGTAGAGAATCAATTATTAAAGGCATTTCAACCAAATTTAAAAGTTCTGGTAAACGCAGTAAAGCAGGCTCAAACAGATGGTGGAACGATTTGGACGCTTTCCTCAGCACCTGGCCGGAAAAAGCGCGGGACCGAGAGTTGTGGAAATCAGCGGGAGAGGCCATTGCCCAGCAGTGGGACACTATTATAGGCTAATAACAAAAAAAAAGAAACGCAGTGCATCCCCATCACATTCTGGTTGTCTCGAGCCAAATGTCAGTAGGCGATGAAAATAATAGCCCTGCGCCTATCAGTTCCTTGGCATTTCTCCACGCTGCGGAATTATCTTGAGCGTGCACATTTTTCTCAGGATTTTCCTTCACCTTAGATATACTAAGCTAAAGCAGAATATATAGACCCTTATCGTATGAGACTGGATTACGGCTTTTATCCGCTCCCGTTTTTTGTTCTCCAGCTTGATGTTTTCGCGTATTTCTGGTTTTAAACCAAAACTTGGGTAGTGAAAATGATTTTATGATGTTCAAAGGAAATTTTATGGTTTATCTAGATTGTTAAGGCTTCTTTTTAAATGTTTATAAGTCATGAAGTATTTCCTGAGTTATAAACATAACTCAGGAAATACGAGTATGTTAGACTAATAGCCGGAGAGCAATCTAAATAGACTGGTTTTGTTTCTATCATTATTGTGTCATATGACGTGGCCAGCTCTTAGTTTATAAGATTTTTGGACATTGTTAATGTCGACGCCAGTTAAATCAAAGTACGTTTACTGGTAAATATAACAGCAGAAAAAAGACCAACAGCTGGGGCCGCAGACAAGATGACAACCGTTTGACGACAACGCCAATCAAAAATTTAATAATATATGATAAACTTATCGATTGCAGCGCTATGCGTTGCTTTGAGCGTTCATCTTCATAAAAAAAAATACAGTTCTTGTTTATTTGGTACTTACCAAATAAACAAGAACTGTCAATCATTGTTAACGTTTAGGTGAAAAAACAAGGTAACTGAGGATTACCGGGTTTTCGCTAACAGTATAATACAGAGTGAGGTGAGAATGTAATTTGTCTTAATTTGTCTTATTCCGTAGCCGAGGAAGACTTTTTGGCTTGTCCTTGAATTATTTATGTCCCGACTTTACCTTACTGAATCGTAATGTTGCAAGCTTTATTTTATTTCTCATAATATAGATTTATGGTTGGTTAGTTCATGAATCAGTGCTTTAAGTGTCGTAAGGCGGACATCTGTATTTTATGTTGGCAAAAATATTTTAAAAAACCGGCCAAGAGCGTGTCGGGCCACGCTCACTGTAGGGTTCCGTAGTTTTCCGTCCGTCACAGTAAGTGTCCCCACTTAAGAGTTAATAACACCGCTATGTAGGATATGATATGAGAGTTCCACGTACAGCGACATCTATCGGCAAATTAAGTAAACTATTGCGCGCGAGCATAAAGTATGGAAGATGATTTTTATGGGATAATTCTTTATTGCGTGAACCGATTTTCACCGTTTTTACTTTATTTGAAAGCACGTCATTTCATTGTAATTTTGTAGAAATTACAGGTACAATAAACACCTGCTTATACGGTTAAATTACAAACTTAGTTCAGAAATTATTTTGTATTTTTTTTCAAAAACTATTCATCCTATCAAGTTCAAAATAATTTTCCTAGAAAGTTTTTATAAAGTTCTACTTATGAGATTTTTTTCATATTTTTAAAACTTATGGTTCAAAAGTTAGAGGGGGGGGGGGACGCATATTTTTTTACTTCTGGAGCGATTATTTCCGAAAATATTTACATTATCGAAAAATGATTTTAGGAAACCCCTATTAATTTTTAAATACCTATCCAATAATATATCACACGTTAGGGTTGAAATGAAAAAAAAAATCACTCCCCACTTTACGTATAGGGGAGGTACCCTAATAAAAAAAAAATCCACTTTTTATTTTACCACTTTGTCGGCGTGATTGATATACATATTAGTACCAAATTTCAGCTTTCTAGTGCTAACGGTCACTGAGATTATCCGCGGACGGACGGACGGACGGACGGGCAGACATGGCGAAACTATAAGGGTTCCTAGTTGACTACGGAACCCTAAAAAACACTATAAGTAAGGGTTTCTAGTAGACTACGGAAGCTTAAAAAGATTAGCGACCCTGTCACTTTACTTATATTGAAATAAATAATTAAAATCATGAAGAAAATTAACAATAGTCTGATTGGAAATGGCTGAGCCGTTTCTTTGAATTTGTTCGAGATAACGTTACCTTATTTCGTTTTTTTAAACTAGAAAAGTCACGCGATTGTCGTTGTGAGTTTTCTAGGACAACGATATTATAACTTACTTTTATTTTAGAGAAAATCAAACCTATGTCAGGCTTTCTTAGGTAATGATATGATGGTTAGGTCCGTCATTGCGTTAAACAAAGGTATCATATCGGTAAGTAAGCAGTTCAAAATTCAAATAAAAAAAACAAAAAAATGCATTACAGACAGAATCCCTGAAACGCTTTTAATCGTATACCTGCAAGAGGTAGTTGAAAACTAAATACTCAAACTAATTTTTACACATTATATACGTACTTACCTATTATTGCAGTGTGTCTGTTTTTGTGTGTGTGTTTATTGAGCTTACTGTGGGCCTAGGTCGATTTGTGTAAGTTTTTTTTTTATACTACGACGGTGGCAAACAAGCATACGGCCTGCCTGATGGTAAGCAGCTACCGTAACCTATGGATGCCTGTAACTCCACAGGAGTCACATGCGCGTTGCCGACCCTTTACAAAAAGGAGGATTCACTGTTTTGACGGCTACAGGAACTAGAGGGTCCCTCATCGTCAACACACTGGGTCCTCTTTGAGCTCTTTGGCAACCTTACTCACCAGCAGGAACACAACACTATGAGTAGGGTCTAGTGCTATTTGGCTGTGGTTTTCTGTAAGGTGGAGGTACTTCCCCAGTTGGGCTCTGCTCCAGATTTGAGCGAGATGACATTCACTGAACGTGCCCTACCACACTAAGCGAGATGCCATTCGCAGCGCCCATACCTCTCTTTTTGGCATAGTTTAAGGACATACCCAAGTCCGGACGTAGTTTAAGGACATACCCCGGGTCCACGAATTGACCTATAATAATAGAAGATTGTCCTATAATAATAATTTTATTATTTATTATTATGTATAAACGCAAGTTTTCTCCGGGGCCGATGAAATAAACGTAGAACTGCGTGGTTTATTCAGATGCATCAAATTTCTATCACCCAGGTAACAAACGGATTTCTAAATAATATAATAATGTAGTTAATCTTTCATGCGGGCTGATATTGTTCTCGTAACACTGCGTTAAATGGACTAGTTCAACTTAGGGGTATGTTATGTACTATCTCTTCATCATCATACGGGTATGTTTGTTAATTCTCATATGTACTTACGTATTTTCGTCAGGCTCCTGCAACCATCTTATCTGCCTAGTCAGCTTCGATGTTTCGAAATAGACATTGCCCGCGTGGTCCCAGAGAAAAACCAAGTGCGGGTTGGAAAAACTTGCGAAACTATAAATAGAAATAGACCAGTAGTCCGCATTGAACTGAGAACTCGCGATTTTCTTGCAAACGAGTTACCAATATAACAAGACCTAATATAGATGATTTTTTCGAGCCTTCTAGCTCCATAAACCCTTGATCGATCATGCTCATGAACGAACTCTCAAATTGTATTGAGCTCTACTACAACCTAACAAATGTCATATAGATCAGAAAAACGTTACTAAAGTTATCGCGCTAACTATTCAAAATCAAAAAGCCATCGAAATGCACAGACGTCTAGGTAGCCTAAGTTGTTTGAAAGAACTTCACTTCGCTTACGCTCCGCTCGTTCGAAAATACAACAGCAACATGCAAACAAACACTTATAAGTAGAGTAACTAATTAGAATTAAGGCATGAACAATGTTGCCACGAAATGCTCCCGCTTAACATGGTGCGAGCCTGGGAGGCCAGCACCAGAAAACCTCAGCCAAATAGCACTAGACCCTGCTCATAGTGTTGTGTTCCTGCTGGTGAGTAAGGTTGCCAAAGAGCTCAAAGAGGACCCAGTGTGTTGGATGATGAGGGACCTTCTTGTTCCTTTAGTCATCAACACAGTGAATCCTCCTTTTTATAAAGGGTCGGCAACGCGCATGTGACTCCTTTAGAGTTGCAGGCGTCCATAGGTTACGGTAGCTGCTTACCATCAGGCAGGCCGTATGCTTGTTTGCCACCGTCGTGGTATAAAAAAAAATCACATACACATGTTGATATAAACTTTAGCCAGACTTTTTTTATTTGTTATATTATTTTTATATATTCTTAGACGTTTAAAAGGTTGATAAGCATTTGAAATATACTTAGTTACAGCTTTGATGAAAAAAAAAGAGAGTATATATGTATTTAATAGAGAGTTACAACTTTTTGAAATTCCAAGTCTGAAGCGCCATCTGAACGAGAGCAACCTAAAGATACCGTAATAATAGTAACACTATCAATAAACAGATGGAGCTGTACCCTCTGCTCTATATTTACGGTAACTTTGGGTCAACGAGAGTAACCGCCAGATGGCGCTTCAGACTTGAAGCTGCAAAGTTCTTAGACAGTGCCATTCTATTAAATATACTCTCTGCTACGGTTAAAACGAAGTTTGCGTCTTTGGATGGACCTAAATGCTTTAATGGTATTGCTGCCAGATTTAACTGTCAGTTAAGCTTATTACCGCTGATTGCCGGAGGGGTAATGCGGCGAAAACGGTAGGGCGCAACGCTCATTGGCCCCTTTCTACCAGCGCTTGCGTGGGAATCAGTACCATCTGACAGAAATCTGATCCGTATTTCACTTTTTTTTTTAAAGAGTGTTAAGTGTCGCGTTTTGATTAGTACGGTTTTAGCGAGTATCAGAAGCAGACTTAAATTTATGTTTAGACGTTTTTTATTTGTAAGCGAAATATCAGGTATGTAGTTCCTTTCAGTGATAAAATGGAAAAACATTTATAATTACAATTTTAAATTAAAAATAACCGACTTCACTTAGCCACCAACTATTCCAAAAGCAAATGCCCGAGCTACTGTAAAAAATACTCAAATCACTATAGGTGTGCCAAATAAATTTTAAAGAGTTCCCTCGATTTCTCCAGGATTTCATCATCAGATCCTGACCTGATGACAATCAAACCAATGTCTTTCAAACAAAAAAGGATTTTCCAAATACGTCCAGCCGTCTTCGAAAATTCGGTGAACATACATAAAATAATTTTTAAGAAAAAAAAACCGACTTCCATGGGGGTAGCCGGTGAAGCATTATTGTAGATGGTGCACTTAGATTCCATACAATGAAATAACTTGCTTAACAAACGCAGCGGAGAGGACAAATCGCCAAACCTGAACTATGCGTCGTTGAAGAGTAAAAATACAAAAGTCACTTTATGTATGCCTTTAAGATTTTAGGAATTCCCTCGATTCCTCATGGAACTCATCATCAGAACTTGAGCTTGACGAAAATTGGTCCTGACAATCTAACTTGCTTAACGTTTGTTAAGCAAGTTAGATTGTCGACGCGAACAGCGAAGGGGACGAATCGCCAAACGTGAACTATGCGTCGTTGAAGAGTTCCATTCTGATCATCATCAGCAGTTCCACTTCATCAAATGTCACTCTTTTGAATGAAAATGCTTGACTTGTTGATAAAAATACAAAAATCACTATGTGTAAGCCCTTAAGATTTGAGGAGTTCCCTCGATTCTTCATGGATCCCATCATCAGAACTTGAGCTTGACGAAAATTTGTCCTGACAATTAAACTTGCTAAACAAACACAGCGAACAGGACAAATCGCCAAACGTGAACTATGCGTCATTGATGAGTTCCGTTCTGATCATCATCAGCAGTTCTACTTCATCAAATGTCACTGTTTTGAATGAAAATGATGGATTTGTTGATAAAAATATAAAAATCACTATATGTATGCCTTTAAGATTTGAGGAGTTCCCTCGATTTCTCATGGATCCCATCATCAGAACTGCGTTTTGACAAAAACGGGACTAATCTGTATATATATACTTACAATCAAAAAAAGAATTTTCGAAATCGGTTCAGACATGACGGAGTTATGGAGTAACAAACATAAAAAAAAACATACACGCCGAATTGAGAACCTCCTCTTTTGAAATCTGGAAGTCGGTTAAAAATTATAACAAAAACAAAGATCCCGGCGAACACGTCCTCCTTCGAAATCTTGAAGTCGGTGGACAAGTAAGTTAAAATAAGATTAGTAAAATTATTGAATTAATTCCTTTCTGAAATATGGTCATAATTAGTAGTAGTATTGTTTAAATAATATACCCTAATGTTATTAACAAATAAACATTTTCATTTCATTTTTCATTTTCATTTTTATTTCATTTCAACGTATTGTCAGTACACCGTTCTACGATAAACTTGTTTCAAGTAAACAAATAAGGATTTACTTGGTAGAACGCTTAATACCAAAAGGAGGAAAATTAGCAAGGAAAATCTAGTTCCTTCATCCCTACATATTTTAGCAGCCCCATTTATCGTTATTACAAAATTGAGTACGGATCCAAGTGCCCTTTCCTCAGTTAGGGGACTCATTCAATACAATATGTTATTTGCATGTAACACGTTGCACGCTGTTACAAGCTGAGTCGGGACCAGACCGTGACAAATGTATCGTTGAGTTTTATTCATTATAAGTACATGTGTACCATTTATTAGACTTAAGTATAACTACGTCACGAATAAACGTTTTTAGGGTTCCGTACCTCGAAAGGAAAAAATGGAAGCCTTATAGGATCACTTTGTTGTCCGTCCGTCCGCCCGCCCGTCTGTCTGTCTGTCAAGACACTTTTTCTCAGGAACGCGTGGAGGTATCAAGCTGAAATTGATATCAAATACTCAAGTCTACTGTTCCTTGAATCTGAAAAAAAATCAAACTTCTAAGCCAACGCAATCTAAAGATACAGCCGTTTATGCCGCAAATTTTCGAAACTCGCAAGGGAATCAAAACCTACAGTGTACTTCCCGTGAACTCAGAACCTTGAAACTTGGTACGAAGCAACGTCTTATAGCACAGATAAAGGAAAAATTGCGAAAACCGTAAATTTTTAGTTACATCATATAATTAAAAATATGTTTAATAATTTTGAAGTTACTACCCCCTATATACCTACAGGTTTGTACGGAACCCTCGGTGCGCGAGTCCGACTCGAACTTGGCCGGTTTTTTTTCTTTATTTCTTTAAAAACGAAGTGAAAACAAATCATAAAATGTGAACGGCGAGTTTCGTAACGATTTATCTGGTGCCGTATTCTAATTTTAAAATACATAAATAATACATTAAAAACTCAATCTATCTTAAACATGTCTCCAACACATACACAAACAACAATCAACCAATATTGAAGTTGTATTGGAGTTGCATCGGAATAATTTTCATGCAGATTCTGATATTTCTGATTCAGACGTTTAGTGTATTCATCCAACTTCAATATAACTCCAATGCATTAACAACGCAATACAGCTACGGCATAAACATCTGAATCAGAAATATCAGAATTAGCTTGATAAATATTCCAAGGCAACTCCAATACATTGGTTGAATGTTTGTTGTGTGTTGGAGTTATGTTTGAGATAGGTTGTATTTTTATTGTATTGTTAATGTATTTTTAAATTAGAATCCGGCACCGTGTTTCAAAGTTAGAATAAGCCCACGGACACTTCATTCTCTCACTAATACATAGCTTTTCAATATTGTGTAGCTTTAAGAAGTACCTACTAATAACTCCATATCGACATAGGACCTTTTTTCCTGGACTGGTACAAATTTTGGAAATAGATAATCTGTTGTCACATATAAGTAAGACAAGTGATGTTTGATACGTATTTGATAATGTTGTTGTCTTGTGCGACGCGTAGACCATTATGGCGCTTAAATCTTTTGTGACAATTTCCGGCACTCTGATCATTAAAAAAAAAAAATGCAAGAAAAAAACAACGTAACTATAGAACCTGCTCACATAATGTCCAGGGATTCGGTTGAAAAATGCGACATGTAGAGGAGAACAGACGGACAAACGTCGGACGGACAATACAAAAGCATTTTGCTCAAGCCAATGTCAAATTTTACGCATTACTCCGCCTCGAATAGAATTAGGTACCTTTCCCATCGACATATAATAAAAAGACGGGTAAATTCAAGCAAAGCTCATGTGAAAACACGACCCATTTTCACGTTTACATAACTAAAATGTCTTATATCTTGTTAACCAATCAAGTGAACATTCTATAAGATTTTTTTTTTATTATTTAAGTTTTAATCCCGCAAAGGTTTTATGCCATTTCACCAATAGAAAAGTTTCCGTGATGTGAGTGGTCAAAATCGATTTGAAAATAAAGTATAATTGAGCAGATGGCCAGTAGATACTCAAATGAAAATAACTGAAATATCAAATTATAATAAACATGTTTGACTTAGTAATATATTTATATTTATGCGTAAATTACTTACCGATTATAAGAAATATTGTCATTTTTGGCCCCAGTGTGACTTCTTCACCAATACATGGCCAAGCCGGCAGTATAATAGCGATATATTATATAATTATAATATATATATATATATAATTTCGTGCCTAGATAAAACTGATATTTTCACAACATGACAATTTCAAAACTTTTGACGCGACATTAGGGCATCACGATGATAAGCTCCTACCCTTTTGGCTGCACCACCGTTTTGGCGCAGGTGTTTGTCGGTAATTAAGCTTCCTTTCTTATTATTGTTATTATTCTTCCAAGACCGAACCCCGCGGTAGCGGTTTTAATGAAAACTAATTGAATTTCAGTTCAATTAGAAATGCGAAAAGTGATAATATGTTGTGCCATAAAAAATATCATTGCTACGCCAAAATATTTTCAACTGACTGCACTGATATGCACAACATTGGCATTCAAATGTGTTTTGTAGTGTGGCGTGTTCGCCCTGCTCTTTGTCGCGTTTGCCGTCTTCATTTCAAGTAGATTAAGCCGAACGTAAGAAAAATATTTAGACTCTTATCGAGATACCTGAACACATCCCTACGTTCCGATACCATCTGGATTTTTACACATTCCCTGTATTTGCGCAGCTCTCGAGCGCGGCATAATTGTTATTTTATCGTCGGCACTTTTTTGAACGTATCTCTGAAGCTATCGCGACTAATGACTTTCGTATATTTTATATTAATGGTTGAAGACCGTTTTGTGTATGTACAAGAGGGTTCTGTAACCTGTATAAATAAGGATAGCTTTATCATTTTGTTATTAAGGCCCTTTCTCGATTCTTACAATACACGCTCACGCGTTAGAGGAAGGACCCATGCGTGAAAGAAAGGAAAATATTAACTTAATCACAAAATGTTCAAAGACATCTCGATGTAATTTTTAAAAACTTATCGATTGATCGATTGATAGGTTTTTTCTGCAATTTAACTACAGAACTAAATAGCGGCATACAAAATACACCTTGTCTAAATTTTTGTTTCCGAGTAAAATGGCTGTGACATATGTACGCACAGACGGACATAAAACTATAAGAGTTCCGTTTTGGCCATTTTGGCTACGGAACCCTAATAAGCTGGTACACTAGATATCTTAAACCAATCTATACTTCCATTGTTTCTGCAATAACATTTGTTATCTATTGACAGAGTAAATAAATTGCAGACGACTGCAGTATTGTATAAATAAAGACAGTTATTGATGGTCTCCCGAGTTCCAGTGAAACGAGAGTTTCAATGGAACCTAATTTTATCCCAGTTTCATAGTTCTGTTTACCCTTTAAATTATAAGTTTTGCCTTCAGTTCTTTGGAAAGAGTAAAACTGCTACATTTAAGTTTTTGGAGGCCAATTCCAACTTTGAAACACCTTTAAAGTTTCAACTGGTTTTGTAATTGATAACTTTGAGATAGCTCAAAGTGCATCTTGTGTGAGTTGATAAGAGCGAGGAAAATGCTAAATGATACGGCGGGCGGAGCCCCTCGCGCGATGCCATGAGCGTCTCAAATCCAGATCATACATTATTATCATATCAAACCAGGTTTTAAGATCACAATTTGTGAAGAAAATTGTCCCAACCCCTGAATGAAATCCTGGATCTACGCCTGAACCGTATAGCGGTCCAGATACTATCACTCAGTAATAATGGCATAATTTCTGTACCCGTCCTCGTATCTAAACTTTTATAAGCATATAACCGACTTTTTTAAATTGACTTTGTGATATGCTGATAGAAAGTGTCTACATTGTAGGTAAAATGATGTTTCAACTAATAGCCTTTAAACTCTTTAAATTCTTTCTAAAATAATAATTAAATAGGGGGGGTTTTCCTAGAGCCCAATACGGGACCCGCAACTTGATGTACGGTGGTGCAAAATTGTATAATAGCCTACCAAAAATTATAAAAGACTTCAAAAGTTTTGGTAAATTCAAATCGAAATTAAAAATTGTTTTTTTGAGGTCACTCGGTTACAGGAATATATCCTATGGAATCGTCAGCTCAGTCGACAAAACATTTTAATATGATATCCCTTGATAATAGAAGACTCTTATTGGACACAATTTTCTTTTTTAAGATTTTAAAGAATGAAATCAATTGCCCTAATTTGCTACAAAATATAGTATTTAATATACCGCATCACTCCTTACGTCCTCGGAATTTGTTTTATGTGAGTTTCGCACGTACTAATTATGCCAAACATAGTTTTTTCAAACGAGTTTCAAAAAACTATAATGAGTTTTTTAGTGACATTGATCCATTTATGACACTTTAAAAGAACATACGAGATCCAAATTGTTAAGGATAAAAAATATGTAGGTAGTATTTTTATTGTTTTCCTTCTCGCATTCGCTTTTGTAAAAAAAAATAATTGTATTACATTTATGAACCTCTAGGTCTATTTTTACATAATTTTGTAATTCATATCTATATTTTTGTGTATGACTGTTTGTTTTCTAAACAATAAAAAACAATAAAAATACTACCTACATAATTTAGACAAGGTGTATTTTGTATGCCGCTATTTAGTTCTGTAGTTAAATTGCAGAAAAAATCTATCAATCGATCAATCGATAAGTTTTTAAAAATTACATCGAGATGTCTTTGAACATTTTGTGATTAAGTTAATATTTTCCTTTCTTTCACGCATGGGTCCTTCCTCTAACGCGTGAGCGTGTATTGTAAGAATCGAGAAAGGGCCTTAATAACAAAATGATAAAGCTATCCTTATTTATACAGGTTACAGAACCCTCTTGTACATACACAAAACGGTCTTCAACCATTAATATAAAATATACGAAAGTCATTAGTCGCGATAGCTTCAGAGATACGTTCAAAAAAGTGCCGACGATAAAATAACAATTATGCCGCGCTCGAGAGCTGCGCAAATACATTCAAATTGTTAAGGATAAAAAATATGTAGGTAGTATTTTTATTGTTTTCCTTCTCGCATTCGCTTTTGTAAAAAAAATAATTGTATTACATTTATGAACCTCTAGGTCTATTTTTACATAATTTTGTAATTCATATCTATATTTTTGTGTATGACTGTTTGTTTTCTAAACAATAAAAATATACATACAAGAAAATATAATTTAAATGAACTGATAATCTCCTGGCGTTCTTAATAATTATCCTAATTACGTACTAAAATTATAATTAAAAACCATTACTTACTCTAAGTTATATATTAACTTTCTAGTACTCCTTGCACTTATAAATAATTGCATATTAGTTATTAAGTTATCTATTGTTAAAAATGTCTGCATGCTTGCTTACCATTTAAGATATAATATATAGTTATGGGACCCGGAGTATGTCCTAAAACTACGGCCAAGACCACCGGGGGATGGGCAGCAGCATCCTCGGAGTGCGGTGGAGATACTGCAATCGCCAACCCGCATGCCAAGCGTGGCGATTACGGCATTCACCCCCCATGGACAGAACACAAAAACCACGGCCCCGAGTGTCCGGCGACCCCCGGTGCCCTGTTTATGGTAGCGGCCAGGGCACTAGCGGGGTCAGGGGTGCTAAGAATCTCCGGCAAAGATCCGGCTACCACCACCGACGACTTCTGGCCCTGGCAACTTATAACACGCGTACACTGCAGAAGGACGAAAAGATAGTGGAACTGGAGGAAGGATTGAGCAAGTTGCGTTGGGATGTCATAGGGTTATCTGAAGTCCGAAGAGAGGGGGAGGAAACGATAATCCTAAAGTCCGGCAACTTGCTTTATTTCCGGGAGGGCGACCAACAGTCCCAGGGAGGTGTCGGGTTCATCGTCCATAAGTCCCTCGTGAACAACGTGGTGAAGATCGAGAGTGTGTCGACTAGGGTGGCGTACCTTATACTCAGAGTATCCAAGAGGTACTCGTTGAAGGTCATACAGGTGTATGCGCCGACTTCGGCACACTCCGATGACGAGGTGGAGGCTATGTATGAGGATATATCGAAGGCCATGCATAGCTCCAAAACCTACTTCACCGTTGTTATGGGGGACTTCAACGCGAAACTGGGCAAGAGAGATGGTGAAGAGCTGAGAGTGGGGCAATTTGGATTTGGAAGTCGGAACCACCGGGGCCAACTACTGGCTGGCTTCTTGGAGAAGGAGGGACTCTACATGATGAACTCCTTCTTCAAGAAACGTGAGCACAGGAAGTGGACCTGGATGAGTCCCGACGGTGCAACTAAAAACGAGATTGACTTCATCATGTCGACGAAGAAGCATATATTCAATGATGTCTCTGTGATCAATACGGTTAAAACCGGAAGTGATCATCATCTGGTGAGAGGCACATTGAATATATGTGTTAAGCTAGAGCGCTCTCGACTGATGAAGTCTACGCTCCATCCAGCAGCACTTCAAATCCAAAACCCTGAGAACTTCCAGCTGGAACTCCAAAACCGTTTCAATTGTCTAGGCGGCGATGTGGACGAATTCAACGACGGGTTTGTGGAAGCTGTCCATAGCACTGGGTCTAAGTATTTTAAGGCCCAGCGGAGCAACAAAACCAAAAGGCTCTCTGACTACACTCAGAAGCTCATCGAGGAAAGGAGAGAAATGGTTCTACAATCCTCAGCAGATGCGTCATTATACCGGCAGCTCAATAAACGGATTTCTAAGTCCCTTACCCGTGATTTGCGCCAATTCAATACAAGTCGTATTGAAGAGGCCATCGAGCAGAATAAGGGCTCTAAAGTTTTCGCAAGAGATCTGTCTATTGGGCAGAGCCAGCTCGCCAAATTAAAAACTGAGGATGGTAGAATCGTTTCATCCAGACCCGAGCTTCTGGGGGAGATAGAGGACTTTTATGGACAGCTATATACATCAACTAGCAGACCTGAAGTTGATCTGGCGGAAGACCCTAGAGCTAGACTGACCCGACATTATACCGAAGACATCCCGGACATCAGCCTGTACGAGATTAGAATGGCTCTTAAACAGCTCAAGAACAATAAGGCTCCTGGTGAAGACGGAATTACAGCCGAACTTCTGAAGGCGGGTGGTAAACCGGTCCTTATGGCCCTTCAGAAGTTGTTCGACTCCGTTTTACTGGAAGGGAGAACGCCTAAGGCATGGAACAGAGGTGTGGTGGTATTGTTCTTCAAAAAGGGCGATAACGCGTTACTGAAGAACTACCGACCCATTTCACTTCTGAGCCATGTCTATAAGCTGTTTTCAAGAGTCATTACAAACCGTCTCGCACGCAGGCTAGATGACTTCCAGCCTCCCGAACAAGCCGGTTTCCGAAGAGGCTTTAGTACCGTAGACCACATCCATACGCTCCGTCAGGTTATACAGAAGATTGAGGAGTATAACCTGCCCCTATGCTTAGCGTTCGTGGACTACGAAAAAGCCTTCGACTCGATCGAAACCTGGGCTGTACTACAATCTCTCCAGAGGTGCCAAGTGGACTATCGCTATATCGAAGTGCTGAAGTGTTTGTACGAGAACGCCACTATGTCAGTCCGACTCCAGGACCAGAACTCGAAGCCTATTCCGTTGCAGCGGGGAGTCAGGCAGGGAGATGTTATTTCTCCTAAACTGTTTACCGCTGCACTGGAGGATGTTTTCAAGACTCTGGACTGGAGAAGGCTAGGCATCAACATAAACGGCGAGTACATCACTCACCTTCGGTTTGCTGACGATATAGTAGTCTTGGCTGAGACCATGGAGGATTTGAGTACGATGCTCGATGACCTCAGTAAAGCCTCCGAGCGAGTTGGTCTAAAGATGAACATGGATAAGACGAAGATCATGTCAAATACCCATATAGCACCAACTCCCGTTACAATCGGAGACTTTACACTCGAAGTTGTGGACGATTATATATACTTAGGACAGACTGTCCAGTTAGGTAGATCCAACTTCGAGAAAGAGGTCAATCGACGAATCCGACTCGGTTGGGCAGCGTTCGGGAAGCTACGGCACATCTTTTTGTCCAATATTCCGCAGTGCCTCAAGACGAAAGTCTTTGACCAGTGTGTGTTGCCAGTGATGACATATGGAACTGAAACGTGGTCGCTTACAATGGGCCTCATAAGAAGGCTCAAAGTCACCCAAAGGGCAATGGAGAGGGCTATGGTTGGAGTCTCTCTGCGTGATCGCATCAGAAATGAGGCCATCCGCAGCAGAACCAAAGTAACCGATATAGCCCTCCGAATCGCTAAACTAAAGTGGCAGTGGGCGGGGCACATTGCTCGTAGAACCGATTGCCGTTGGGGCGGAAAGGTTCTCGAGTGGCGACCACGAACCGGAAGGCGCAGCGTGGGTAGACCCCCCGCAAGGTGGACTGATGACCTGGTGAAGGTCGCGGGAGTCCGCTGGATGCGGGTGCCGCAGGACCGGTCATTGTGGCACTCTTTGGGGGAGGCCTATGTTCAGCAGTGGACGTCTTTCGGCTGATATGATGATAATGATGATGATATAGTTATAGATTTTCTTATAAGTGAAATTCTGTAATTTCCTGAGACAATAAAATTCTTTGAACCGAAATAAATATTATGGGACAATCTAACCTGGCCAGGATTCGAACCCGGGACCTCCTGCTTCATAGGCAGGGTCACTACTGACTAGGCTAGGAAGCCGTAAATGGTAGGTACGAGTAAGTAGCTGAAGATTATAAAAAAATTGGTTTATACTACACTGAACAGAAAAAGACACTCCTAATAAGTTAATATCATTACAATTTTCCTGCCATGACCCACGGATCCCTGAAAAGTTGCTAATAGGTCGAGAAAATAGCCCGAACAAAACTCCTTACTTATTGGGTAAAGTTTGACCGATAGTTTACGGAATAAAGATCAGTTTTATGTTCGTATTAATGAGGGTTTCAAGGAGAGGATGGAAGCAATTAGCTTTGTTTACGCCTTGGATGAAAAATGGTTCACGCCGGATTTTACTCAGGAAATGCAATTATTGATGGATTCTTTCGCTTTGCCGTTTTTGTTAGTGGTATTTATGATAATTTATTCATCGAAACTTCTTTCTGTGCCAGCGAAATAGTAACAATGTTTCTATGCATACATTATTTTAAGATCATTGTTAGCGTTTCACTTATGTAATTGTTTGATATTATTAAGTGATATGTCATTGTGTCATGCTCCGTGACATCACTCACATGTGGCCCTGGCGGAAGACCAGCGCTGGCCTCCAAGCTAGCACCATGCTGTGTCGGGACCATTTCGTGGCAACCATGTTCATGCCTTAATTATAATTAGTTATTATCCTTAGATTAAGTATGTCTGTTTGCATGTTGTTGTTGTCACGAATAAATGTTTTCTATTTCCCTATACACGGTGAATCTGAGTAACCCGACAGATTTTAACCATGATTCCTGATCATAATTGGATACTAAAATGTCATATAAACTTTTCTGGAATTGGCCTAGTTTCAGAGTAACCAATGAAATAAAAATAAAAAATATTGTGACTCAGTGCAAAACGCTTTTTTGATGGCGATTTCACCCTTTATGGGGTCTAGTCTAGACACTCTTATTGACAGATATCAAAGTGCCAAGGAGTACTTTACGTAAACTATTTTTAACGAAAAAAACATGCACAAATTTATTTTAATCGACAGTTTTACCAAAAACATTTATGTTTTTATGTTCAAAAGCATTTTAAAAAATCGAAAAAAGGGCAAAAAAATATTTTTTTTTTGGCGTAATTGACCTAAATTCATAATATCATTTATTACTCCTTATGACCTCAGGAATTTATGCTTAAAATCTGTGGGGTTACTCAGATTCACCGTGTATACCGAAATGGAATTGCATGCTCTTTTGAAAATCAACTTTAAGATGTTCACGTCTCTGGCGTTACCAAAAATGTCTCTGGAGCTACCAAGAAATCACGTTAGGTAATCAATTTAATATTTGTCAAAATTTTAGGCGTACCTATCAAATAGATAATTGCTTGTTTTAACATGTAACATAAAATAATATAAAAGAAAAAATCAATTTATAAGCGAAATTTTAGATTGAGGTTTAAATGTCTTGGACAGATTAGTGTCGGTTTAAAATATCACCTTCAGATTCACCCATTTTTATCTTAACAATAAGGCGCTCAAGATAATTTTTAGAACCTGCGCGTTCATCTATTCCTGCTGATTGTACCTATTCATTTTTATAATAAACTACTGGAATATTTTATTATCAGTACCGACATAATATAATTATTGGCCTTTGACAGCGCAGGAATGTGATTATTGAGCACTAGGCGAAAATTGAAGTGGCGTTATTGCGTTGACAGGAAGGAGAGAGGTTCATTTTATAATTGGTTTACGGAAATATTGAACAATATCGCTTTTGGCGCCGATCAAATAATACTAGAGGTACACAATCAGCCCAAAAAAATGGCCCCACAATAGTACCGCAAGAAAGACTCGTGCGGTACTTTCTTTGACAGTCTTATTAGTCCAAACCTCTGCTAACTCGGGGCAACTTCTGGGGATGGGATATCAATAAAAAAGATGTCGATGTATATTAATACTGCTCATTGAAAATCCTCCATTACTAACTATAAAAGGTTCGATATTTTCGATATCATATCTGATATCGAGCCTCTTAAGATAATAAAATTATGCGGATGTCATTTCAATCAAATTAAGGGAATTTTCTGTCAATGCCATTCATATGCTAGAAGTAATAATAATATAATATTCCGTTAAATTTGTTACAAAGAAAATAAATAATATTTATTTATGTTGACTAACATCATGATGTTGACAGTAATATCGATATATTTTTTTATCGATAAATTATTTTGCTACATCGCTGTAGTATTGGTGTCCTGAGTTAGCACACGTATGCTTATTACGGTATAAGACTGGCCGGTTACAAACTTTCACGAGTCATATTTTCAGTAAATCTTGTTTGATACTGTGCCTCATTTACATTGTTGCTCGAAGGCTTTTGCCTAATATTTATTACCTACCTAATACTTCTTAATAAAGTAGGTAGGATATAGTAGTTTATGTAACTGTTACGTAATAAGGGTCCTTAAAACATGAGTGTGGTTTTATAAAATGAGCCGCAGGCGAATTTCATAATAAGATCACACGAGTGTTTTAAGGCCTAATTACGTACAGTTGCATACACTGCTTTATCTACACTCATATTATTTATTCTAAATGCCGTATTCGGAAACAATAGAATGGCCGCCATTGCACCGCCATGGCAAACTCGATTGTGCCGGCGGTCGCGCGGGCGCGTGTCGGGCTGTCGGCGGATGCGCGGGAGGGTGCAGGTGTACATTATGTTATCAAAACTCATATCACATCAATAGTTGAGCATGTAAAGTTAAAATTACGTTACTGCCACAGATAAAAAGCTTATCATATCATAGTAAAATCGGTCGTGGTAATGCTAGCCATTGCCTACCGTTTTCGAACACGTTTTAGAGAACTTACAATATGAGTGTAGATAAAGAGTTATTGCAATGCAACTCGTACAATAGAACTTTGACCGTTTCTCTTGTTCTATTGCTGGCAATTATTTAAAATACAGCGGGTAGGTAGCTAAGTAGCTAACTGCAAATACTAAATCAGTATCTTGAGTAAAGCGGCACGTTGGATTTTCAAGTAAATTTGTGCAGTATTTTATTGGGAATCTGCATATATACAGGGTGGTTTGCCACGCTGGACATTCCCGGAAATATAGCATCGTTTGAGTGATATACAGTAGATTTGTAATGGTTAGAATCATTAATTAAGTAAAAAATTATAAATTCAAATTCACTACTTTTTCACTGTGGTGATGACCCTATTGCATCTGCATTTCACGCCTAGATTACGTCATCGTCATCGGGTAAACTCGGACCTTAAGCTTATTACCGAGCGTTGACGTAATCGCACTGATGTATGATTGACGCGTAAATGTCAAATAAATGAAATGCGAAAATATTAATCAATTACTTTATTACTAATCGCCATAACTTACACTATCTTCACATACGGCATTCTAATGTTCCGCCGCGTCTTACAATGTACTTACGCTGCTGCAGCCCATGCACGATACACGATGTCGATGCACATGAGATAGTGTCTGCTCTTCAACATTTTTGCAACGCATTTAAACAATAACATAACATCTTTTATAACAATAATTAGCAGTAGGCTGCGCGGATAGGACGATCTCGAGCCAGTAAAACTTTAAACCTCTGTAGGTATTTTGTAAGGGTGAAGGCGCATGCTTAAGAACTTTTAGTAGGTACTCTGATGACTCATTCCGAAATATCGACGCTCTGATCTCGAACTTGCAGGACTCTTTCTCTAGTCTAAACGCAAGTTGAACAACGGATCCTCCACGTTGGTCATTTTGAGCTGTTAGATGTACAATGGGCTAATTTTTGGTGACACGATAAAAATCACATATAATTCTCCTATGCCCAGTTGGATGCGGTGGTGGATATGTTTATCATTGTCGTCGTAAACTTTTAGCCGCAATCTAGTTGCATCTCATTTATAAAAAGAGCAAATTAAAATAATTACGAGCTTCTAGCAAAAGAATTTTTATTTGAAGAATATGACATATGACATTAAGTAAGTTTAATGACAATTTCATTTCTTTTCGTCCAATTGGACAGGCTACAATTTCATTTCAAACATAAGACTTCTTGTCGATTTCCAACTACCTACGCAAAGAGGTTCGCTATTTATTAAAATGTTTCGGTTCTAAGCTTAGAGAATTCAACCCGGATGGTGTAGTCATGTCTGGCATCTTGTATACAAATGCAATACAAGTCTGCCGATTTTTGCGGGGAGGGGAACGTCAAATGTATGGCTACTCGTACGTAACGTACAAATAGCTACGTCAGACAAACGTCAGTCCATACATGTGTATGACCACTGGTCATAATTATGCATAAACCTCTATAAATGGAGTACGCTTCGCCTCATCTTTCCAAACAAAAAAGTCTGCCAAAATCTGAGGGGGGCGAGGTAGCACGCATGTGATGTTTTCAAGTCAAAGGTACATCGTTCTCGGTTGTTAATACAGTTTATTTCGATTTTTAGGGTTCCGTACCTCGAAAGGAAAAAACGGAACCCTTATAGGATCACTTTGTTGTCCGTCTGTCTGTCTGTCTGTCTGTCTGTCAAGACCATTTTTCTCAGGAACGCGTGGAGGTATCAAGCTGAAATTCATATCAAATACTCAGGTCTATTGTCTCTTGGAGCTGTGAAAAAATCAAACTTAAAAGCCAACGCAATCAAAAGGTACAGTCGTTTATGCTGAAAATATTAGAGTTTTTCGGCACTCGCAAAACCTACGGGGTACTTCCCGTGAACTCAGAAACTTGAAATTTGGCACGAAGCAACGTCATATAGCATAGATAACGGAAAAATTACAAAAAGTAGAAATTTTTAGTAAAATCATACAAAAAATATTTTTTTTAAATTTTAAACTTACTACCTTTTTCCTCGTAAACGCGTAGAGGTATTAAATTGAAATTCATGTCAAATACTCAGGGCTATAGGACCTTTTAGGTGTAGCAAAACCAAACTTTTATGTCAACGCAATCAAAAGAAATAGCAATTTAAGTTGCATATTTTGAAACTGAGTACTTGCAAGAAACTCAAAACCTAAAGGGTACTTCCCGTAAACTCAGAAACTTGAAACTTGGCACGAAGAAATGTCATATAGCACAGACAAAGGAAAAATTACGAAAAGTAGACATTTTTAGTAAAATCATACAAAAAATATTTTTTTAATTTTAAACTTACTACCTTTTTCCTCGTAAACGCGTGGAGGTATTAAATTAAAATTCACGTCAAATACTCAGAGCTATAGGACCTTTTAGATGTAGCAAAACCAAACTTTTATGTAAACGCTATCAAAAGAAATGGCAATTTAAGTTGCATATTTTGAAACTGAGTACTTGCAAGAAACTCAAAACCTAAAGGGTACTTCCCGTAAACTCAGAAACTTGAAACTTGGCACGAAGGAATGTCATATAGCACAGACAAAGGAAAAATTACGAAAAGTAGACATTTTTACTAAAATTATACAAAAAATATTTTTTTTAATTTTAAACTTACTACCTTTTTCCTCGTAAATGCGTAGAGGTGTAAAATTGAAATTCATATCAAATACTCAGGTCTATAATACCTTTCAGCTGTAACAAAATCAAACTTCTACGTCAACGCAATGCGTGAACTTTTACCTATATACCTACAGGTTTGTACGAAACCCTCGGTGCGCGAGTCCGACTCGCACTTGGCCGGTTTTTTATGGCAGCAATGCTTTATTGACAACCGACAAAAATTTACCTTTGACTTGAAAACTTTATGTTAAATATGGAGAAGTGTCAAACGTCAAATAGTTACTGCCCGCCAGAAAGAAAACGATTGTCTTTGAATCGATTCTGTAAACGAAGCTTGATTTTCGATTTAGGTTAAATCTTTTATTACGGAAGTAATGATAAATAAAGTAAAACTGTACTTACATCTGAAATGGTATTTCATCTTTTTGTAAACTAGACGAAATATAACATTTTTTACATCCAAAAACAGCGCATAAGTGCATTTTCACGGAGCTTGTTATCCATTGACAGCGATGACGAAAATGCGTGACATCGATTATTGAATCAGTTTTTATAGATGTACTAGATTTGCCTGCCAATACTTTTGACAGAGGTGAAATGATACCTAAGGCCTCTCCTGGTTTAGAACTCTCTGTAATTATGCTTTCGGCAGAGGGGAACGCCTGTCAATGGCGACTCCGGTTGGTTGATTTCTCTAAGGTTTTAAGTATTTGAAGTAACGCATGCACATATTGCACGTTTTAAACCAAATAAATAACAGGTAAAACATATTGCATAAAAAATATACCTGCTCAACTAGGACAAAATTTCAATTTATTCCAAAATGATTTTGTGAAACGTGTTAATGAGCTAAAACCTTTTTATCAGTCAGATATATTTATTACTAGCTGTGCCCGCGGCTCCGCCCGCGTGGAATTCGGTCTGTGTCAGTAAGCGACTAATTCACCCCTAATTTCTCTCCCGCTACCCTGAAGGCGGAACTTGAAGTAAAGTTGACAGATGGATACGCTAAGAGGACAGTAGTCCTAATAAAATATTTTACAATTACCACTAAATGAAACTACACTCATAAATGAATACTTTTTTTTATTATATATTTTTTTGGCATGATTTAAACGACATAGAGAGTAGTAGGTGTATATCGGACGATACAGGACCACTTTTGAATTTATACGTTCATGTCCACGGCAAATATCATCCAAATCGATCCTCCCGTCAAATCAGTCAAAGCATTAAAGGTAAGAACAGGCGGGGGGTCACAAATGCAGAAATGATTTTTTTCTATTTGAGGTGCACTTGGAGGGATGGGGGGGGGGGGGGGGGGTCCATGACCCATGCAAATTTAATTCCATTTTACATGTTTCTCAATCGTATGGGTGTCGCATTTTAGTGACGTGACGCTTTTTCGTGACGGTCACGTGACTTTTTTTCGCCTAGGCCCCCATCCGCGAACCGTCCGATAAGGAACTTCGTTTCAAAACTACCACCGGTTCTAACCCTACACCTCTGGCCCAAGAAGTATTATGACCGAAAAGAAATTCGACGGGACTTATTTTTTTCAAAACAGTTTCAATACATTATTAGATCTTAAAGATACAAAATAATGCGTAGTTCTTCAAGAAGACATATCAAAACAGCTTGAGAGACAGATAATGTACCTATTGTTTAATTATAAAGAAAAATAAATCCTAATCTGACTGCTTCACAAAACGTTTGATATGTTTTCCTACCTAAACCTATAAATGTGTCCTATAAATGTTAGATGATTTTGTAGTAGTTTTTTGGTTTGGGCCATGCATCTTTGTCCGTCATATATAGTCCTCGAACCTGCAATAACCCTTTGATATTCATGACTTTTTCAAATATTTCTTAAGAGCGGGTAAAGGTCAATTTAAAGCATCGACGGGTTATAAATATGAACACCTTGACCAAAAAATTACAAATTATTTCAATACCAACTTTCAACATACAAACTTTCAACCCCCTTTTCACCCCTTCCAGGAATGATTTTCGGGATGAAAACTATTCTTTGTCCTTTCCCGGGACTCAAACTATCTCTACACAAAATTTCATCATTATCCGTTCAGCCGTTAACGAATTAAAAATTCTTGGAACGTGTTCTGTTATCGATTCTAAGTATCTCCAGCCAACTTTTTTTCGAATATATTCCATGAACAGACTTTCGACCCTCTTCAGCTTTATTATATGTATAGATAGTTTTTATTGAAAGTACCTTTCAGGCGTCACTTCCATTATTTTATTTTTATTTTTTGGACCCACGGTTCTAAAGTAAGATGGTGGGGGGGGGGGGGGGGTTGAAGAAGAAACTATCCTTTGTCATTTCTCGAGACCCATACTATCTCTATACCAATTTTCATCTAAATCAGTTCAGCGTTAAAAAAATCCTCATACCACCTTCCAACCCCCTTTTCACCCCCACAAGGGTTTGAAAACGATCCTATGACGTTTCTCGAGACTTAAATTATCTCCATACTCATTTCTATCTAAATCGTTTCAGCGGTTAAAAATTCTCCATACAAACTTTCAACCCCATTTTGACCCCTACCAGGGTTGATTTTCGGGATTAAAACTATATATTATCCTTTCCCAGGACTCAAACTATATCTATATAAAATTTCATCAAAATCCGTTCAGCCGTTTTCACGTGATGCGCGGTCAAATAAACAGACAAACAGATAAACAGATAAACAGATAAACAGACAAACAGATAAACAGACAAAAATTCTAAAAATTGTTGGAAAGTGTTCTGTTATCGATTCTAAGTATCCCCAGCCAACTTTTTTTCGATTATCTTCCATGTACAGACTTTCGACCCTCTTCAGCTTTATTATATGTATAGATGAGTTTACGATATTATCTTTAATTGTTTATAATGACTTGACGACTGGTTACTTTTCAGGGGTTGTCAATGTCACCATTTGAACTAAATATGTTTTGTGGTTAGAAATAATATTCATTTAATAAGAATTAACATAAAAACTTTACCCGAAATTTAACAAGAGTAGCCACAAAGAGAATCGCGTTCGAAAAATTTTCAGCATTGCAAGCGGATCTAAGAATATGATGTATGACAACATAATATTCTGTCATCTAAATATTGTTTACAAGTAAGTTCATTGACCCAGTCACCTGTTTAAGGGTTAGCACAAAGTAGTTTTTTCCGTGAATGTTTAAAAGGCTATAAGTTGGACACGGTTACAAATATTTACATAACTACCTTCCATTTTCGCAAAGGTCCATCGTGGACTTCCAGGCTGTATATATATATATATATACTCTCATGTCTTAGAGAATTCAACCAACCGGATCGGCCATTGACAGGCGTTCCCCTCTGCCGAAAACACATTTATTGCCCAGTACATTTAAACCAGTGCTTATAATTATTGTATAGACTGACGTTTATCTGATGTGGCTATTTGTACGTTACGTACGAATAGTCATACATTTGACGTTCCGCTCCCCCGCAAAAATCGGCAGACTTTGACTTTTTTTTTGTATAGAAAATGACAGACATGGCCGCTCCGGTTGATTGAATTCACTAAGTCTCATGTAGTTACAAGCGAACATAATTATTAGCTTTTCATAGCGTAGGAAGAATGCGTTGTAATTATCGAGTACTAAGCGAAGGTTCAAGAGGCGTTATTGTGTTGAGGAGAGCTGTCGTACCGATAGGTGTTCATTCGCTTTATAATTAATTTATTCATGCGAATTGATTAATCACGCTTACTGTGAATGTAGATTCGGAAAGAGAAGTGTCGTAGAATGTTCATACATTACTCTTTACGAACAGACTCTATTAAGTAATTATTGCTAACTAGCGACCCGCCCCGGCTTCGCACGGGATAAAAAATGGTTATTGTGGGTTATCTCTAAGAGATAGACATATACCATCGCGGACTTTTTAAGATGTACAATACTACAAGTACATTATTTTGATCTATGTCTTAGGACTCAGCCAGCGTTTGCAATGTAAGCGCAAAAAAATGGGTTACGACATCACATTAGAAACCTCTAATATCATCAGTGTTTCTCTACTATATTATGCATGTTTTATACAGATAAACCTTCCTCTTGAATCACTTTATCTATTAAAAAACCGCATCAAAATCCGTTGCTTAGTTTTAAAGATCTAAGTATACATAGAGACAAACAGCGGAAAGCGACTTTGTTTTATACTATGTAGTGATTAGGATTACTATTAATGGGGTATAAATGCACAATTTTCCTTTAAATTCGCGCTTTTCTGAAATTATGACTATTTAGTAAAAGCACATTAATCTCATGACAACTATTACATTTAAAATAAATTTAAATAAAAAAGCCAGGCTGTTGAACTTCAGTAGGAAATGTTTAAATCATACGAGACTTGTCTCCATGGGCAGTCGAATATCGTCGTATGCTTTGAAGCTGCGAGGCGAGCGTGCAGTAAGCAATAATTACATTAATTAAAGAAAAGGTGCGCGTGCGACAGAGACAAATAGGGATAGGTCAATGCTCGAATTTCACTGAGGTTGCGACCGCCCTTTACGGTTTGGGCTATTAAGTACTGCGTTTTTGTCCATGTCAGTGGTTAAGTCTTCTTGCTAAGGGGTGTCCGATATGCAGGATATCGAACTTAAAAATTGTGAGAGGGCTTGTATAGGGGGCCGCGCACGACGGTGTGCAAGTAAAAGAAACCTCGAATTTTTACTTCCCATTTTCTTAGGGTTTTCGATTGGAACTTCGTGTAGTATTAATTGAAAGGCAGAGAAACAAAATTATATTTTAGAGAAACGATACACTGTGCGTAATGCTTGCGTAACGATACACTGTGCTAATCATCAACATTAGTTAGTACACATATCTCCCTCACAATTAATAAAGCCAACACAAATACATATCATATACAATCCTGCCATGAGGAAATGTGGATCTAATAACGCAAATATTCCAATATCTGTAAGCACGCGATCTATCATAATACTGGTACTAATTTCTATTACATACCGAAACAACAAATCACCCAGCGGGCCTGCAGGGCCCGATTGTATAAATTTACTTCATTACGTGTATCGAATAAGGGATTAATAATTTCCGCTGCCACGAATACTCAGAAATAACATTCGAATAGCTTAAGACTAGTTCAAGTGAGAACCCGAACTAAGCATAGTAAGTACAGATTGTAGGTCATTTAATACTGGCACCTTGGCCATCGCTTGCTTGGTAAACTATGGGAAGTATGAGAAATAACGACTAAATCTAATTTTAACATGTATGATGCTGTTATTACATTTGGTCAGTGGAATTTGAGTCTTATGAATACTTAATAGAGTGGTAATTACTATAAACTCATCATTATCTTGGAAATCGTTTGATCCGGTTAACGATATGAATATGAAATTGTGTGTTAATAAATGGATTATTAGAACACGCAATTTAATTGACGATTTGTCGTGTAGGTACCCACCTATACTACCTACCCATATAAATTAGGATTTTGTTACATACTTAGAATATGCATATTTATAATATTAAGTTTAAATTACCCCAGAATTTTAGAGTGTGAGTATCAAAGTAGTGTCTATGAAGTAGTAAAAAAATAAAAAATGTTTATTTCAGACCGGCGTCCATCGGGGTTAGTAATATTCACATCAGCTTAAATTAGTTAGTATGATCACAAAACAAAAACAAAATGACTAAGTAAAATAATAATTAACAACTAAAATCAACTAACTTAATATACGAGTATATGGCCCGTTAGCTGCGGCGGTGGTGTGATCAAGTATTGGACCACATGGACATCACACTTAGCAACGCTTTCCGCAAAGCAACCGATAGGGACAAGTGGAGAGTTGCCATTAAGAAAATTAGTCAGCGGAGTCACGATCCTCAGCAGTGAGTGACTGACCCAGAAGAAGAAGAGGTGGATCTTTGGCAGTGTTTCCTAAGCGGGCCGTCCCACCTTTCTGACACCATGCTCAAGATTCCATACAGGTAGATTCCGTAGTGATAGCGATGCCTTGGTTTCTTCTACCATGAAAAACGAAAATTAATCAATACTTATAAAGAAGTATTGCAGATTTATTCATGGAAGTTTCACACTGATTAACAAACAATTATTTCATATAACATAAATTTAAGATTCAAAATTTACATTTCTGCTAATAAACTCGCGTACTTTAGCAGATGTATATACTTAGCTGGTCCGTTGTATTCGGCAATAGGTTAGAAGAAGAAAAACAATATTGATCTATTAATGACAGAGTATCGAATGCCTAAGGGAAATCTGAATGAACGAGTGGCGTGCACGGATCAAATAACCGTAAAATAATTCACATTCTTTATTTACTTTGAGGAAAATTTGAGGCTATATTTTTTAAATATCGATCTGTCAGTATTTTGAAGATGCGTAAAGACGAAAATGGTTACATTACAGGAAGGCCACTGAATTATTTTATTGAAATTAATGAAGCGAAATTTTGTTATTCAGTCGAGTTATTAAATGTCGATGCAGGTAATCTATACATATAATATAAGAAATATACTTAGATAGAAATATCTTTATTCATGACATTAGAGAAAAATCAAATAAATTACAGATAATTGTAGAGTAAGACAAGGGTCACGAAATGGTCTCTTCTCAGCATGTTGCTAGCGTTAGCCAGCGCTGATCTTCCGAAAAGACCATCCCGTGAAAAAATCATGGTATCAAAATTCACGGCACGTAACAAATTAGACAAAAATATTTCTGTGCACTTAAACCTATATAAATAAGGTTGTGTTCATATATTCGCTAAGGTTGTGTTCGCATCAATATTTTAGAACTAGACTTTGTTTCTCTCCCTGATGGAACGAAGGTAAACATGCATATCGGGCTCACGGTGTGTACACTATTGGCCTAACTGGCCACGTCAACTAACACACAACGAAACCTGTCTGGTTAGATTGCTATACTATCCTTACTGCTAGATCTGGGCATCTGGCAGCTTTTAATGGGTGGAGGTCAGAGTCTAGCAAGCAAAAAAGGAGACTAGCAAAATTTTTGAATTGGAAAATAGTAATACCAAAATAAGTAAAATAAAAACTGCCGAAGTTGTCTTACTTATAAAGGACAAGTCCTATATTTTTACACTAGAACAAAAAAATTGTATACAATAGTGACAAAGAAGCTTTTCAATCTCGTACCAGACGCCACTCAACAAGCTTCGTGGCCTAAACGCAGTACTCGACTGAAAAGCTAATCATTATGCATAATTGTATACAATACTATCTAGAAACCATTGGACTCGTAATAATACTGAGAATCACAATCAGCACGCAAAAATTGGCACAGTTTAAGGATGGTCCACGCTGTAGCGTTCCGCGTCCTATGTCACGACACTTCCGACACTTCATTCTGCATAGAAAGTATCACGTGATACTCGGAGGTCACGTGATGTTCTCTATATAAAATGAAGTGTCGGAAGTGTCGTGACATAGGACGCGGAACGCTACAGCGTGAATTATCCTTTGAGGTGTCGCAGCGACTCTCCAATTACAGGTAAAATTTTATGGATTGTGCCAAATTAAACCTTGGGTCGTATTCTAACTTTAAAACACGTATAGCCACGATCCAACTTCAATACAACTCCAATGCATTAACAACACAATACAGCTACGGCATAAACATCTGAATCAGAAATATCAGAATTTGCTTGAGAAATATTCCAACGCAACTCCAATACAACTTCAATATTGGTTGAATGTTTGTTGTGCGTTGGAGTTATGTTTGAGATAGGTTGTATTTTTATTGTATTTTTAATGTATTTTTGAAGCACCGGCACCTTGTTTCCTAAACATACATAGGTAGGGTTGTTTTTGTATTTTTTCGCTAAATTTTGAATACAGTTTTAATTGTTCTCATGCCATATTTTTTGGTAATTTTTTTTTTGCTTCTGTTGGTCTTTTATCAATGTCTATGCTAGAAACTAACTACGGTAACTAAGCACCTTTAGTTTCCTTTCAATTGCAAAATTTAATACTTGGCACACAGCGAGGCTCCGCAGTGAAATTACCAATTTATCGATACACCGGTCTCGCATGAACGCTTCCATTTCTTTTGTTACATTTTGTTTTTGGCTTTGCCAAGTTTTCACATGTAAAACAAGCTAACGATATGTTGCTAATGGCATGTTTTTTACTTAAAATTTCAAAACCAGTAAAATCAAATACAAACATTGAAAACATTGAAAAAATAATTAACCCAGCAGTACAATCTATTGTATGAGTGGAATGCCTCACTTTAAAAACATGCAAAAAACATGCAAAAAGTCGTGACATTTTTATACTATTACGACGGTGGTAAACACGCACACAGCCCGCCTGATGGTAAGCAGCTACTGTAACCTATGGACGCCTGCAACTCCAGAGGAGTCACATGCGTGTTGCCGAACCTTTACAAAAAGCAGGATTCACTGTGTTGACGGCTAAAGGAACGAGAGGGTCCCTCATCGTTAACACATTGGGTCCTCTTTGAGCTCTTTGGCAATCTTACTCACCAGCAGGAACACAACACTATGAGTAGGGTCTAGTGCTATTTGGCTGTGGTTTTCTGTAAGGTGGAGGTACTTCCCCAGTCGGGCTCTGCTCCAGATTTGAGCGATTTCTAAAGAGTCGGCAACGCGCATGTGACACCTCTGGAGTTGCAGGCGTCTGTATGCTACGGTAGATGCTTACCATCAGGCGGGCCGTATGCCTGTTTGCCACCGTCGTGGTATAAAAAAACCCCAAAATTTAAAGCTTGAGAATCAAAGTGGTATCTGTGACGTAGTGCTAGCGGTACCTTGTTTTCTTCTACCGTAGTACTAACATAAAATAGTACAGTCAGCAGCAAAAGTAGCTAAGCAGCTCAAGTGTTCAAAATGAGCTTGACACGACTTTATTGTTAAGAGAATAAGAGCGTGTGAAGGTGAGCACCTGAGCTGCTTAGCTACCTTTGCTGCTAACTGTACGGTTGAAATAACATGCTTACTCACTGATTATTGAGACATTTGTAATGTCCTTGACTTTTCCTCTTATTTCCTGTTGGCTCGTCAATACATACCGCACGTCCGCCCTCTGTCACGGTCGGGCGCCTACTGCCATATGTACTCGAGACAACTATACACTACATCCCTTTCTTGTTTTATTTTTTATTTTATTTTTTTATTTGTAAATTTAAATAATAGATTAACATAGTTTTAATTTGGATACATGTATTAACGTAAATAAAATTCTCATACTTTGTGGATTATCCAGATTACTTTTCCTTAACACAATTATCACAGTGTAAATACTCCATTTCTTTAATTCTTCTCCATATCGATGTCAATTGTCATTTCATCATTTTTATCATCGTCGTGTCCGTTTACGACACTCCATGTGCCGTGTATCTTTTTTTTTTAAGTGGACTACGTCCTTAGATACTGCTTTGAAATCACTTGCGATTTTTACTATAGTTATTTTCAACCAATATTGGCAATGGTAATGGAAACATATATCATTAAGTTAAGCAGTGCTATAGGATACTTGTATTTATATCAATAAGTTAAACTATCCTTCAACTAAGATTAACACTGGATTTCGGTAGCTTGACTGCTCCTAATTTTGCTTATTCACAATTGCCCAGGTGTTGACCTGGCAAACTAACATACTCGTAGGGCTTAGCGTCTCATCCTCATTTTAATAATGTAGATAAATTCGAGTACGTGAAATGTGGGACGCTTCACGATTTTGCGTGTTTTCCCTGCGCAGGGAAGTAGGTAAATGTACTGATGTAGCAAATACTCCACTGTTAAAAAATGATTAAGAAAGACCAAGAGTCTCAAATACTTAATTTATTGCAACTCATGTTTCCTATTGTTCACTATAGTTAATCAGAAACAACCCAATGCTGGTTTTATGCAAACCTTAGATTTAAAAGCACTAAAAACTTCGATGAATGAGGTGTTTGTTAACCAGAGACTGCTTTGTTGGCACTCTTTGCTGTAGCAAAGAAGGCTCCAGTTCTGGGCAAGACCGTTTAGTTTTCAGGTTTTTGAGGGAGTTTGCCTGTAGGATCTGAAACTCCCGTTCCAAACCATTAGAAGATAGTTTTAAGAGCATTACATAGTATGTGTACTAATGATATCTTAACCATTCAAACTAGGACATATAATAGTCTTTTTTAGTAATAACAGATTAAATAAAGTCTTTGTGTGCTCATGGCAATGCCAACACTTGTACATGGACAGATCACAGAAACCTGTTATACTACTTGCAATTTTTTTCAATACCAAAGTATTATAAGTAGAGTCTCAAAATATTTACAAGTAAGTTGCCAAACCCTTGTAGGGGCATTTTTGTACATTTCGGTTTTTAACATGCTTGCCTACGCAGCAGCATGATAGTTTCCCTGCATCGAGGACAGGTTGAAATATCAATTCATTATGTGCTTTAATTTAATCAGTTATATTCGGGAGGCGGAACAATGGCTTTAACCTTTTCACCACTATGACCACATTATATGATAAGCAAAAGAAAATGTTACTAGGATGCATGAACGTTCATCTGAAGCTGTAAATATGGTCGTCGGTTAGTTCCGACTGTGACGTATAATGGGTCCAATTTAGACTGCTTATCTGCAGATTAATAATTATTGAACAATACACCTTACGCAGGTTAGGGTCTTTTGCCTTTTACATACTTTTCAGTTTGATGAGGGCCAATTACCCCGAAAGTAATTTGTGAATAGTATTTCTCTAGCTATAGCTATATTAACTGTTATTTTGGAACCATTTTTGACGCTTTTCTGAGGTCTAGTCTCTAGAGACTCGGTAACATAGACTGTATGGATTTGAAATTTCCAAACCATAACCAATGTGCGCGTTTATCCTCATTGCCCAACCAAATTATAAATTTAATAATGTGCCTTGCGAAGGCTGAATATTATACCAGTTTGTCGCTAGACTAGCTAGAATAACTAGAAAGCAGATTCCAAATAATAATGATATGACTATCATATTTTTATACACCTTTGCGCAGGTGGTCACAGTCAATTTTATTTGCACTTTTAATATAAATCAAAATTAATGCCCAGGAGCCAGTTAATAAATAATGTTGCCGCGGTTGTGGGCTCCTTGCCCAGAAGGATAGTCAGCCTTGCGCAGGCAGTGTTTGAGAAGTCTTATGTGCCAGTCAAAATGTGGAACGCTTTCGCAAATGAGCATGTCATCCTTGCGCAGGCGTCAGGTCTATCTTATCATTAAAATTTTACTAGAATACTGTCTAAAGGGAAATATTGTACTTCAATAGCACTTCTAAGAAATACTCGTTTTAAACGAAACTTAAGAACGGTCGCTGTTGTATACAATTGCGTATCAAGCATGTATCAAGTTAATAAGAAAGTAAGTAACTCGTATCAAATGTTAAAGGACAAAACAGTACAGTACGGTTACTTGTAAATCAATACTTACATTATAGTAATTATAACATTTACAACTGCATACAAGAGTATACTTTTCTTAACAATTTCAGCATCCTAGGCTATCGTCGCCTAGTACCCATAACACAAGCCTTATTGAGCTTATCGTGGGACTAGGTTGATTTGTGTACGATTGTCCCATAATATTTATTTATTTATTTTCTCAACACAATATAATGACAACAATTTACCGTTATAGATTTGTTACTTAGCTGGTGTCTCTGAGAGTAGAAATACAAGACCTTTAAAGGGAGCTTTATCAACTCTCTAGCGTATCCCCACTTTTTAACAAAAGTGACTATTTTTTGGGCCACATATTTGTAACAATTGTAACCTCAACGATAATGTGCGTATTGATATCCCGATCCTCATGTTCAAATATTTTTCAAGTATAAAATTGAGGGTATGTTCCTCACACTTAAACATTTGATATCATTTACTGCCATATTTAAACAAGTATCGGTTAATAATGCGATCTACATATGTATATAACACCAATGAAAGCCATGTCATAATTCAATTAATGAATTTTCGGAATTTAAGGTTTAACACGTCTTGAGAGTAGTGCGATACGCAATTCTACTTGTAAAATCGGAAAATATATCAAATGTCAAAATTGGTATTTTTAATAATATATTGAATAGGATAGCCGCGATGAGGCGCATCCTTTTAATTTACTTGATTATATTATCATTTCACTATTTTGGATCGGTTCCTATTTGCTTAGGGACAGCAACTTCAAAATTATATTTCGAACGGTAAAAACCGTTAGTAACTGTTTTTCAAAGTATAAAGCAAATAGGAACCGTATTTACTGTGTGTGAAGTAGTATTATAGTTAAGACTTAATTAGCCGAAGAAGGGGTTGACTTGAGGAAATATGGTAAATTAGATACTTTAATAAATTTAAAACGGTCACAATGTATTGTTTCGAACACAAAGATTTGTTGAAAGTTTTATAATATTTGTTTCTTGGAAATCTTAGATATTAATATTTATTATAATATTATAACTGTGAGAGCTATGCGTTCGTGATCCGAGGAGATTGATGGGCAAGAGAGCTGTCAAAGTGACAACCACCACAGACAACATAATTTTAAATAGTTGCATTCCGAACCATCACTACAATACACCATTGAGTAACAGGAGATGACATTCCTAAGAATTTTTTTTTTGTCCGAAAAGTTGTAGTGAAAATCACTACAAGTCTATACTACTCTTTGATTCAGTCACAGCTGTTAACCGCCAAACATAGCGCACAAAATTTGTTCTAGATGTCACATCTAGTAGAATACATAATAAATCAATGCAACGCACACAAGCTGCATCATTTTGAACTTTCTTCATCTGTTTAGTTAACAATTATATTTCTTTCATTCTTGTGTGTTACGTCTCTACCTATATTTAAACCACCCTCTTTTATGGTAGCCAACTTTTTCTATTTTTTGTTAATTTCACTAGTACCAAATTATCCATTTATTTCATATTTCATACCTATTTGGACCATGTGCCTATTTTGCAAGTCTATTCAATATGCATAACTTATATTTTTCTTTCAATAGGATTTTAATGAATGATAATAACAGACACATTTAACAATTGTTTTTAAAAGTGTGAATTATTATACAGACATTTAAGTAAATATGGTATTTGTCTTTGCAGCTACAAGTATTTGCTTTATAGTTTCCGGACCATAAATTTCATTCACATGTAGGTTATTATAAGACAGTCTGAAACCCCAACTGCACAGCAATAACTTATTCATCAGCAGCTCAAGCAACCATGTGGGCAGTTATCTCCCATCTCGCTCGTTCATTACATCTATCACTTTTTAATGTCCAGATCGTATCATATGAATATGATTTAATCGCGCATGTCAGATTTAATTAATAAGAGACAAAATATAATTTATTTCATTTATTCAACATTGAATAGATTAAAGGAGAGAGTCCATTTTATAAATATAAAATGCTAAGAACAACCATAGTAAACGCAATGATGTTTATTAAAGAATATTACTTATAATAATTCTGAATAATTTAATCAATGTTGCAATACTGCCATCACCACTAAGTAAGTCAAGATATAAAACAAAGTATATTAAATCCATTCTAATTCCTCAACCATTACTACAAGTATCCCGTAAGGCCATTAATCATAATATTCTGCACATAATATATCTAACACTTGTAGCAAAAACAGAGTAATATATAATCTCATGTAATCAGAAAGGCTAAATTATTTCCAATATAAGGTTGGTGTGTACGTTGTACCATGCACCAACTTGAAATACAGTATTACACGTTTATATATTTAAATACATTATTAGGTACACGGTAACAAGGTACACACTGATACATTTTATTTAATTAACCCTCAATATTATTTAGAGGTGAGTAATCAATATTACACTTAACTTGGTTCTTGCTGGTTAGCTCTCCAATCACCAATGTGTCCCACGACTGCCAGTCACTTGTTTATAAGGGCTTACCCATTACCCCTTCTACTACCTGGCAGGACAAGCATTCTATATTTCCGGCACATCCGGTTATCGAAATAATTGGAAATAGTATAATAGTAAATATATTTGCTTAGTTCAAAATACATGAAAATATAATTTAAAAATGACAATAAGTTATTATTCACTAAACCATCAATATTTAGTATCGTTTACTTAATCATAATGTGACAGCAATACAGGATATCCGCTTCGCAAAATACGTGAAGGTTTAAGTAATATATTTACTCCTTGTAAATAACTTCAAGTGAATAATAATTAGCAATGCTAAATTATTACACTTGACGAGATTATTTACTTGTACAATTATTCGATTATTGTCAACTCGACTATAATAATTGAATACAGGATATCTCGATACGTAATATTTAAGTTAGCGAGACAACTATACACTACAACATTATTGAATAGATCGGACAACAGTCTTTAAACTCGAGATTGTTTACATATTTGGGCCATTCTACTTTTCGCTGTAACAATAGGTATACCTATACATCAATATTTGTCGAAGCGTCCCATTTAACGCCCTAGCGCCCAATATTCACGAACACCTAAATCAACGAACACTGCCCCGTTTCGGTTGTAGCTGTAAATTTTAGACACCTCCACCTATAGACTACCTCCAATGGACTTCACAAGTAAAATTTATATGATTAGCAGTCACTACACATAATTGCATACCCAGTTTATCAATGAATTCATTCATAAATTGGGTATGCAATTATGAACCCGATTGTACATGCTTGTATGCGCCGCAATCGCAAGTTGATTTACTTACTCGGTCTTCTAGAATATATATTTTTTCATATTTTTTTAAATTAAGCCTTCTTTTTACAAACTTATTTAGTTTGTTTTCTGTTTATTATTTTTTCTTCGTGTCTTATGTTTGTAGGGTCTTCAGACCTAGGCCTCTTCCGAATTGCCTTCTTCTATATTTATGCATTTATCTAACATCTTCTTCCATTTTTGTCTGTCTGTTGCTATTTATTTCCAGTCTTTCCCTATTGTTTCTATTAGGTCACTTTCCCATCTGGTTTTTGGTTTGCCCACATTTCTTTTACCAATTGTTGGTTTCCAATTTGTCAGTTTTCTTGTGCATCTGTTGTTTGGCATCCTAGCTATATGACCAGCCCAGTAAAATTTTTGTTTCTTATTCTGTTTGATAATTTGATGTTGAGAACACTCTTCCCTATGGATCGTTGACATACCTGTATTTTTTTGATAACATCTTTTGTTATTGACCATGTTTGACTGCCGTATGAGAGACAGGGTAGGATGCACGAGTCAAAAGTCTTTTGACTCATGCATCCTACCCTAGAATATCTAAAAACCTGCTTTTTAATTAAATACAGCAGGTATGTTAAGTAGCAGTAGTGGTAATTAGTATAAAAAATATGTTAATGAACTAATATGCTACATCTAGTTAAATGATCTGTGACTTCACCTTACTCAAACTAAGTCTCGTCTCTCGGGCTTCGGGATAAGTGGGGATATTACACGGGTGGAATAGTTCGTGTTTTTCGTTATGTTTATATATTTGACCCGGCTGCCGGGGTGTGATTACGTCACCACTGTCACCAGTGTTACCGCAGAGTATATGTCTAAATGTTCACACCTTGGACACCAACTATTTTATTATACTACAAAGTGTAACAAAAATAGTAGTGATCCGTTTGAAGGCATAATTGGTGTCGTATTGCGACTAAGAAAAAGAGGAAGAACATTTTTTTTGGACGCGAAAATAAAATTTTGTATGGGACAGGTCATCCCAGCCGGCCAACCCTCCATACAAAACCATATTTTTTTGCGTAAAAAAATTTGTTTTCTACGTTTTTCATAATTAGAATACGATACTAATTATGGCCTAGCTTAAACGGATTACCACTATTTTTGTTACTCCTTGTATAACGAGACGATAATTATGCATTGATTTATACAAAAAGGGAGATATGGTACCAGGCGCTCGATTGTGTGCCATCAAATATAGGTTCCGGAACCTACATTGAATTAGTCGTGTGGCAGAGTCTCTCAGTCACACTTTGTGCAATGCGCAAAATATGGAGGCCTCCCTTGCATACCCGTGTTAACTATATAGTTTTATATCTTTTGCCTATGATGCACATACATTATAGCGGTGTGTAGCATTTTACAAGTGTGTAGGTGCTGGACCACATTTCAGTTTTGTTTACTATGAACGTCACTCATCTTCCTTTTTGTTTATGTCTATGTAATTATGATATTAATTGACTTAGGTGACAATATACCTCGCCGCATTTTATCAGACATATTTTGCGCTAAACTTGTCAAAGTGAATTTTTGATCTAGTTAACTACTTTGGTGTACCTACATGTATCGTGACTATCGTTTGGGGGCCGTATTCTAACTTTAAAACACGTATAGATACGATCCAACTTCAATACAACTCCAATGCATTAACCAAGCAATTCAGCTGACACCTAAACGTCAGAATTAGAAATACTAGAATCTGCTTGAAAATGAATCCGATGCAACTCCAATACAACTTCAATATTGGTTCAACTTTGTTGCTTTTGGAGTCGAGACTCTTGGTCCGTGGGGCCCAGCAGCACAAAATTTTTACAGAGAGTTGGCTAAACGGTTGGTCGACAAAACCGGGGATAAAAGAGCTGGCAGCTTCCTCGCCCAACGCCTTAGTATTGCGGTTCAGCGAGGAAATGCTGCCAGCGTCCTCGGCACGATGCCACAGGGGCCCATTTTAGAGATAGATTTTTAGTTTTTAGTATTTTTAAGTAAGTTAATTTTAGTTTATTTACATAGTTTATTTAAGTTTTATCCTGTACCTAATATAAATATATTGGTTGTATGTTGGAGTTATGTTTGAGAAAGATTGTGTTTTTATTGTATTGTTTATGTATTTTATAATTAGAATACGGCAGCAGATGTTTTTAAACCGAACATTGTTGGGACAGGTTGGTGACTACTGACTACTGCTAGGTACTATTTTATGCTTTTGTGAATATTGTAAATATTGTGAATATTGTATCGACAGGTACTGTTTATGATTAATATTGTTTCTTGTACGTTCATAGTAAGTATAAAAATTTTAAATGAATATTTTTAATGATTACCTTAGTTAGTTTTGTTACTAAATATTCATTACAAATAATGTAATTTTTTGTTATATTTAGGATTTAATATGTAGGTATATATTTTGGTTGTTCAAAATCTGATTACGTCGTAAAACAAGCAAAGGCTACATGTAAACTTTATCGTTTGTATAAATTGTATAAAAGATCCTTGAATTCAAAACAAGAACGTTATTGCTAAAACAGTGACCGGTTAAAATCATTTATTTTTCAACATAACGGAAAAATTCATGTACAGTAAAGCATTTTCCACGAAAAAGGCGCCCATCCGTAAATGTACTAAAGAGTTATCCCATTTTAAAAATCCCAGTACATTTCCAGCTCAGAAAACTTGAAATCCAGCAAACCAGAAACAAGATACCTTGGTTTTCTCACTTCAATCGCATTTTGATTTAAAAATCCTGTCTCCAATACCCCGAGGGAGCTTGTTTGTATTTATCCAAAAGGGTTAGGTTTTATTTTAAACAAAGCTAGTTTTGTCTGTGGCGCTGCATAACCGGATTCGGTATTTGGATGCAAAGTATTTTACTTTGTAGAGTCTTTTCGATATGTACTAAGAGCTGGCCACGTCAGATATGACACAATAATGAGAGCAACGAAACCAGTCTAGTTAGATTGAAATATAATATTGATAGACTAGCAAAAAATTTCAAATGGAAAAAAGTAATACCAAAATAGGTAAAAACTGCCGGATTTGTCTTATTTATAGAGGACGCAGCCTATATTTTAACATTAGAGCAAAACACATTGCGAATTATTTCGAAAACAAAAACAGTAGGCGACGAACTATGAATTACATTATACGTCGTTTTGGACTACTTTCCCCCATCAGAAAGTTTTGGAAATGATGTAATCTAATTATTTATATCATTTCTCATAATACTGCATCAAAACCAGAAGCCTAAGATTTGTATTCTTAAAGTGGTATGCATTCTTTGACCTCCACCACTTAAAAGCTGCCAGATGTCCGGATCTAGAAATAAGCATAGTATAGCAAACTAACGAGAGGGGTTTCGTCGCTCTCATTATTGTGTCATATCTCACGTGGCTAATAGCTCTCCGTCTAACAGTTTTTCATTCGATAGTGTAAGACGAATGCAGTACCTTAGGAAATTTTAAAACTTATTGGCAGATCTGTGCTAACTCGGGGCAAGTTCTAGGGATTTGATAACGATAAAAATATGTCGATATCTATACTAATATATCATACACTCGATTACTATAAAAAGTAATCACATGGTAAATACCTCGTTTTAAATAGTTTTTGTAATGATAATGACCATGTAAAGGTTCGATATTATGTCTGATATCGAGCCTCTTAATATAATAAAATAATGATGATATCATTTCAATCAAAATAAGACAATTTACTGTCAGTGCCATTTATAAGCTAGAGTAAGAATAATACATGAGGTAATATTCCGCTACGATTGTTACTAAGTCCTAAATAATCGTGCCGCCCAAGAAAATAAAGAGAAAATATATAATATTTATTTATGTCGACTAATACTTACCTAATAAATGTTGACTGTAACATCGGTATATTTTTGTCGATAAAATATTTTGCTACATCACTTTAGTATTTTTGCCCCGAGTTAGCACACCGTATGCTTATTGCTCTGCAACTACTATTACCCAACTGAAATCGATTTTATTCGCACATAATTCGGAACTGTTGAATAAAGACAGGAGATTGTTTTGTTATTTAAAAGCATCGCACTCTTCTGAAGATAGCTACTTTCACACTTTCGTAAAAACTAAACCTATCTCGCATCCCAAATATTGCTTACCTTCCCTTCGAGGTAATAACGCGTAAGCGACAGCAAAAACTCACACGTCACGTTCTAACACGACGAAAAATTCTTGCAACGGGTCCCAGAAATTGGAAGGAATAAGGATAAGCCTCGAGCCGGCGATACGATCTCCTCGGTTGATAAGGGAATTAAATTACTTGGGCGTGCTTGCAATTACAATCCAGGCACCTTACGTTCTTCCTACACAAAATAGCTCAAACGCCAACACATTCACTTAAGCGCCAAATCTGTGATTTCGTGAAATGTGTTCGTCTTGTGTCTTGCGTAGTGGAAATTTTTGTTTAGGTTTTGGTGTCGTTTAGGACTTTTTGAGTGCTCAGTAAAGAAGTTTCTCTTAGTGTTGGGAGGGATAACACGGAATTACATTGTAGCAATATGTGCGTGCATGTGTGTGATTCAGGGGTGCCATTCTTATCACTTAAAGCTCCAAGGCTCCGCCAAACTAGTGTAACAGTACTCTCTGATGTCGCACAGTTTTTACCGAAAACCGAGTCGAGGTTACATTGGCGCCCAATGACATTCGCAAGCACTCGCACAACGAATGATGTAGGTACAGTAGAGCTGATCGAAGCGTGGATAAGGACAATTTGTCCGGGTGCTTTATGTGGGAGGCGTTTGGTCTAACTTATTCATGGCTAGTTATTGTGATGGGTAACTACGATGTTGTCATTTGTTGGTTAGTTAGAATTTCATATCGTTTTAATGACACGCTATAACTCAGTGCTTATATTTTTTATTTCATCGAAATAGTTAACATACGCGAGAAATATCAGAATATTAAGAAAGTACATCTTTAAACTTTGCCAAGCCATTGCTTTACTAATTTGTAATCGGCAGATTCCTTGTTATATATTAAACAAGAACGAAGCTTGTTTACCTGAATGCAACGAAAATATAGATATTATTGGCCTCGGAGACATTTACCAGACAGTACAAAGTTACGAGTAAGATACTTAATAGGAGATAAGAAGAAAAGTTAAGCATTCCTAGCTAAGCATAGATCAATATGTAATTTAGTTAGTAGATACCTACGCATATACCTACATTTCCACAATAACTAAAAGACATGATTTCATTTGATTAACCACATGTTTTCATCAATTTTAACCGATTATTTGGTTTGTGGTTTTCCGTAAATTCTAGGAATATACGTTTATTGCGGGGGTAAAGTAAACATGATTAAATTGGTTATGAAAGATTTGAAGGATTTATCATATTATTGGATCTAAAATGGTTCTTATTTTTCTATTGTTCTCGGATGATGTCTGTTTTCAATAAATTATTACTTTAGATGTGCTTTAGCACCCCTACTAATAATAAATGCGAAGGTAGCTCTGTCTGTCTGTCATTTCCTAACGCTTAAATAATTACACCGATATACATAGATGAATTTATTGATTAGTTATGTCCCGGGAAAGAACATACGATAATTCTTCAGTTTATTATGGAAGTGTGATAATTGAGCCACGCAAAGTCACATATAGGAGGTAGGTAGTTGAGTATATGTACAGAGCTCAAATAAAAGACCACCACCGATGATTAGCTGCCAGATACCCAGATCTAGTAATAAGGATAGTATAGCAAACTAATTCGAAAAATTTCGTTGCACTCGTTATTGTTTCATAATACCCGTAAATCGTTTTGATTGATTTATTTAATCGCATGGCGTTAATAATCGAAATATACATCAGCTATGTCACAAATTTATATCCAGGGTTCTTAGCCAAGTAGCCGCGTCAGTTTGATGTCTTGAAAATAATAATTTGCCGTATATATATAAGGAAACTAGATGAATAAATGTTAGAAGTCTTAATAAGGTTTAGACAATATCAATAATAACTACACTATCATTGTTTATAAAAATGTTTATATTTTATTTCAACTTTAAAAAATATTTACCCTACACAATTCCCCAGAGGGCTTAGCAATATTTATGGCTTCATGATACAAGTAGGCCCGACCAACAGTTCAAGTTTCGACCAAATTTATATTTCTACATGAATTATTAAGAGATAAGTCTGCCGGCTTCGCGGTATTCGAAAGCCAATCAAATACCGAAATGCATTTACGTATTTAATATTATTATAAACCGGTCACTTACGTAATGTTTTGGTCAAATATTTCAGGTAGATCGTAGGTAGAAAGACGCCGTCACTCTCTCCAGAACGACGAAGAACAGAGAAAACTTGAAGATCGCCGACATCCGATAGGATATGGCACAGGAAGAAGAAGAATTAACTAAATATATAACAAATATAACGAAATGGGAGTCCGACTCATGGCTGCAAGCGCTTCCTTCACGAAATCTTGGCACACTTCTCACGAGCCACTCTTTTAGATTCGCCGTATCGCTCCGCCTGGGGGCGGCATGTATGGCTCCGCGGCGCTAGCGCAACAAGATTTGGTCTCTATGGTCTTTCATGCTCTAGGAGCGCCGGCCGTATATGCCAGTCTTAATGACATCTTGCGCTGAGCCCTCGTCACCGTCGGAGCGCCGTCGGTTCTAGAACCGACCGGTCTAGCGCGTGACGATGGTAAAAGGCCAGATGGCATGACCCTGGTTCCCTGGAAGTTGGGACAGCCCTTGGTTTGGGATGCCACATGCGTCGATACCCTCGCGCCGTCCCACCTCCCAGGGACATCAGCCAGGGTCGGGGCTGCCGCTGACGCTGCCGAACACCTCAAGCGGCGCAGCGGGTTATTTACTTTATTTATTAATGTTTAATAAATATAATAAATAACTGAATTACTAAATTATTATTTATTTTGAAAATCCAGACGTAATGCTTGGAAGAAGATATTATATGTCGATGACGTAATGCCTATAAAAAAAACAATATGTCAACAACAATACATAAAATAATTAACTTACTTAACACTACTATTAACCTAAACACACAAGTCCTTAAACATAACTTAACATAAACATAACACAACTATCCTAAACTAAATCTACAAACCGGCCAAGAGCGTGTCGGGCCACGCTCAGTGTAGGGTTCCGTAGTTTTCCGTCCGTCACAGTAGGTGTCCCCACTTAAGAGTTAAAATAACACCGCCATGTAGGAGCCCGCCATATGAGCGTTCCACGTACAGTGACATCTATCGGCAAATGAAGTAAACTATTGCGCGCGAGCTTAAAGTATGGAAGATGATTTTTATGGAATAATTCTTTATTGCGTGAACCGATTTTCACCGTTTTTACTTTCTTTGAAAGCACGTCATTGTGATTTTGTAGAAATTACAGGTACAATAAACACCTGCTTATACGGTTAAATTACAAACTTAGTTCAGAAATTATTTTGTAATTTTTTTTCAAAAACTATTCACCCTATCAAGATCAAAATAATTTTCCTAGAAAGTTTTTATAAAGTTCTACTTTTGAGATTTTTTTCATATTTTTAAAACTTATGGTTCAAAAGTTAGAGGGGGGGGGGGACACATTTTTTTTTACTTCTGGAGCGATTATTTCTGAAAATATTATCGATTATCAAAAAATGATTTTAGTAAACCCCTATTCATTTTTAAATACCTATCCAACAATATATCACACGTTAGGGTTGAAATGAAAAAAAAAATCACTCCCCACTTTACGTATAGGGTACCCTAATAAAAAAAAAAATCCACTTTTTATTTTACCACTTTGTCGGCGTGATTGATATACATATTAGTACCAAATTTCAGCTTTCTAGTGCTAACAGTCACTGAGATTATCCGCGGACGGACGGACGGACGGACGGACGGGCAGACATGGCGAAACTATAAGGGTTCCTAGTTGACTACGGAACCCTAAAAAGGCCCCTGTGGCATGGTACCAAAGATGCTGGCTGCGTTACCCCGCTGAACCCTGAAATAGTACTGAATAACTGAATTATATAAATAAGGAAGTCCTAAAGAATTCTATCTCCACAAAAACTTTTCACTTCTCCTAAAAGGAGGAAAAATCGGGCCCAAAATTTTAAAACATTTTTCGTACTGTCCATTACCATCACAGTTTTCGACAAAAAAATACTCGACAAGTGAAGACAAGTTGACCGATGTCATTGATAGGTATTGCCGCTGCGTTACATGGCATTTCCTCCTCCGTCAGGATGAAGCCCAAATCGGTGATTGAGCGGATTCTTGCGGACGTTATCCTTTAACCCGTCTGGCATCTGCATACCTGCATCGAAAATTTCTGGACGGGTCGTAAGCTCTTTTTCTTAGATGCCTGATGGGAAGAGGTCCTCGCCGCCCATGAATATAAGCAATTTCAGACAGCCGCTTATGCATTGCCAAACTTTGAGAGACCTATATGCCCGTTTCTTAAAGAAAATCTTAGGATGCTCATTCCACATTCTGCACGTTATTGGGAAAAGAGAGCGAGACGCCCGCTTTTTTTATAATGTGTCATGTGTTTTGAAAGTAAGGATAACTTCCTAAACAAATTCTACTTCTATCATAGATTCGTAGATGAGGATGAATTATACAGTATTCGGCAGGTTCTTCTGGTATTTTGCCATATTTCTTTTGCAATGCTTTGCCATGATACGCGGGAAAATTCGACTGGTGCCGCTGTGACCCAGGACGCCTAGTGGTTAGGGGGTCTGCCGCGAATGCAGATGACGTTGGTTCGATCCCAGCCCTGGGCACCGGAGGCCTAAATCACTTTTTCCTTTGTATATAACATCTATATAAGTTTATATTATTAATTTCCTTTAATATAAGTAGGCACTAGTACCTACTTATAATAAAGAAAATTGGATCCGGAAGGAATTGGGGCCGCCTCGAACTATGAACTCGCGACTTACTTGCATACGATTGACCAATATGACAAGACCCTTCTGAAGATCGTTTCGCGCCTTCTAGATAACTCCTGCATGGATCCTGTTAATATATATACGAATTCTCAAATTATATTTATCTCTGCTACGACCTCAACAAATTTTATGATGATCAGAAAAACGTTACTAAAGTTATCGCAGAACAATTAAGAATCGAAAAGTCATGGATATGTACGGTTATACGGCTGCCCTATGCTATCCCATTAACTAGCTGACAGTTTCCTTGTGTCCGAAGTTGTCTGTAAGGACTTGACTTAACTTCGCTTTCGCTCCGCTCGTTCGATTATAACACACACGGTAGATAACGATTTGTATTTCTTGTCAAATCCTGAACATAGCTTGTTTGTTATATTTATGTCACCCTCTGCGAGAGCTCTAACCACGGAGTATATGGAGACGGTATCAGTCGTAGTTTGTTCCAAAACCAGCGTAGCCGCCATTTACACGCACACATTCTCATTAAAGTACGCACGAGGTGATACACACAAAGAAATGTCAGTCTCTCACTCGCTGTGTTAATGTGTGCGTACACTCGAAAATACGTAACCACTACCATTGCCTCGTGTCAGCCATGTTGCCCAGCAACGTGGCTGCCGATCGTGTGACGAGACTGACGAGCGACGTTCGTATTTCCAAATACATTGCGCGTCACTCGCGTAATCCTGCGACCACCAGCAATAGCCAGCGAGCAATTGATGTGAATACTGTTGTACCATCAGATAATGGGTGAATGTCGTAATAAAAGCCTACAATTTTTGGAAAAAATGTGAAATACTCGGTTTTTATACTTACCGGTGGAAAGCAACTACTCCAGGGGCCTCTTTTAATTCGTTGCTTCGTATACGACACGACAAAATTGTACAACACGGCATTTTTACATGTTTTTTGGCACTAAATTCGTCACACGTGGTCGAACGACGACTGAACCGCGCGGCATGAGGTTTCGACAAGTTTATGCGCATCTGATCATAAACCATGTAACGCGCTCCCGGCCCATTACCGCGTCCATTAGTATTCATCTAGTCCGTGGCTCTAACGTTACACGGGGAGAAAAATTTAGTAGAAACAAGTAAAAAATATTAACCAATACTAACGGTTAATTACAAAATATGACTGTAGATTGACTATAACGTAGCCTGTTGACTGCCTCTACTTTTAATCTGTACTTGACGCTTGCGAAGTTAACGTGTACTGTACAACAAAAAAATAACCCTGCACCAGTAGGGTAAAAAAGGATCACAGTAAGCGCGTCACCAGCACCAGTGAATGATTTATGAACTTGATGTATTTATCCTAAATTAAAGTACGACTTGTATTCGCAAGCGTCACAACTCTGTCTGGGAGGCGTACGCGCTGTTGTTTCTAAACAAAAAGTTTCGTAAGTGCTTAATAAAGACGGAGCTACGTAAAGTTATTTGCGATGTCTTGGACAGTTTTGACGTAATTTCGACACGTCTGAGCCCGGAGTTTAGCGAAAGTAAAAGAGAAATAAAACGGGAAATTATTTGTTTTGCGGATTCGTGGATATTATTTGGATGCTGGTTATGAAACCAGGGAAGTGTCGTTTCCAAGTTGAATGCTTGGGATCAGTATAACAGACTTTATCTACACTCACATTGTAAGTCCCCTAAAATGTGTTCAAAAACGGTAGGCAATGCTGGCATTACAACAACCGATTTCAGTGGCGGAACTTCCATATAAGCCCAAAAGCCGGGCTTGCCTTAGTTACTTTACTGCAATTACGTATTATCGATCTAGATTTTTAAACCACGCGCCATATGAACCTGTCTCAATCATTTGGGCCTGCGGCGCTGGGTACAAATTTCGTACAAAATTCCGCCACACACAAAGTAGCGCCACTGCCGCGCGTGACACCTCACAACCTGACAGATTGGGCCCGACAAATTGTTATGTCTAATACCGGTTTAAATCTAAGGCGAACAGACGGAACTGAGCGCATGCTGGCTGTCTCGCTCCCACTCGCACCGTCAGAGCAGGCTTTAATTATTAGCGATCTCACTATACACATCGTGAAAATCGTCCTACAATATATAACTATTTGTTGGCATCTATAGCAATGAAATATATGACAATAAAAGCGTGCTTTTGATGTGAACCGTGTGAAGTTAGTTGCATAAGCTCACACGACCGCGCGTTAGCTGACAACTTCAAGTGTGTTATTACTTATTATATTTTCGTTGGAGATTTTAGTCAAACATTGAAGCACTTTGTTTAGGATAATGTGAATTGATTAAATATTGTTGTGATGACTTACGCATTAGTAAAAGTGCCTGATTCGTTTGTAAAACTGTTAAACGTGTTTATTTTAAAAATTGATGAAGTAGTTTCTCGTGATGCTGACGGTTTAAACTGCGACCAAGTGTTAATCAACGAAGGCAAAATCTTTGAACTTTGTGCAAAGCAAAATATCATTACTTTACTAAAAACCTTACTTACAAAATCAACACTTGACTGGTTAATTTCGATTATTAAAAAATAGCCATAACCTAACTATTATAAAGTTTGTCCGGAAAGAAAAGGGTCGTAGTTTATATGGGAGCTCATACATTCAACGACATTATTCTTTCCGGATAGACTCTAAATTCTCATTAAAAACATCGCTTAAATCGCTTTGACGTGCATTCAGATTTTTTGGCTACGCAAATCAGTATTTTTTGATATGCGGAATATTATTTCCCGTTTATTTCTCAAATAAGCAAGTCATATAAGTAAGTGAAAATTGTGTAGGATTTTTTACAAAACACACTGTTTCGTTGGTTATTTCTATACAATGGCGGGCCATTCTAATAGTTTCCGAACACGTAATTTAGGATTTACAATATGTGTGTAGATAAAGTGTATGCAACTGTACGTAATTAGGCCTCATTACGTAACAATTACATAAACTACTATTACGGATGCGTTCGTTCGTTTGTTTACAATCGATTTTAAAGAAAAACACTTTTAGCTGACTAAAACTAAACCTACTGTAAGAGGTTTCAAATTGTGGTAAGAACTTAATGAGTTGTTCAGAAGTTAATTATCATTTGAATGCCTCATGGCATTAACCCTACAATGCATGACTTTTTTTTTTGAAAAATAAAATTATATGTTATAAGTATAGGTGTTTGCTTCTAGGGAAAAAAAATAAAAAAAATATAGAACAGACGGTTTATAAGAAATAGGGTTTTTTTGTTCGAGTTCCACATATGGAACTCCATGCAGTAAGTTACAATTTGAAACAGTACAACATGGCACTCAAGTCGTTTTTACATACTCTATTGTGTATTAAATGTGGTACTAAACTATTACAAAGTACTAATAACCATGCTTACATGCGAAATTTAACCTTATACCAACGTCATAAAGACTCTAATAAGTGCAAACGATCGACAATTTATGAACGTGAATGCATGGAGTACCATATCAGGAACGTTTGAAAAATACTGCTCAACAATATTTAAATATCGTAATACTATAAAAATAAACTTACCTTTCAATTATGCACAGTTTTTAGGTCACAATAAGTATTTTCTTTACTATTTTACACATCAATTTAATTTTTTATCGCATTCCGAAAGCGTTGTAATTATATTTTGACACTGACCTCCGGAATTTATCCGATCATTCGATGCCACGATCATTTACCGCTTCCTAGCGGCAAGTCGCTGAACTATTGCAGAAGCTTTGTTTGTAAATAATCGTCATAAGTATAACAGATGTCGCTGCCTACCTGATTTTAGTCATACTTCGCTAATATCATGGTTGTACCATATGTGGAACTGAATGCAATGTAGGGTTAAGTTCGCCTTTCGTACGATAAGTTTTCTTTTTGTGCAATAAAGATTAAATAAATAAATAATTCGATCAGTTATCATTTGATATTTTATATGTTTGTATGTTTCCTTGTTTTTGTTTGTGCTTTCTTTATTATTCTTTAATAGCCGTGGTAATTAAATAACCTATACAGCTGGCTGATATTTAAATAGGTAAATACTTAACTAGTTTTTTTAGGTACGGTTTCTCATATATTTTCATTATTAATATTAATTAAAACAATTTTAGCGTCTCATAGTCTATGAACCCCGTAATCCCTTAACATGGCATAAGAGTGCCATGACTCAAAGCGGGGAAGTTGGCACGGGCCTCTTCGCAACTCAAAGTACAAGTATATTCATACTTTACAAGTCAAAGTCTGAATGCTCCATTCATTGCGAGGGCTTTGCGAATGTGCCTGCAGCATGACGTGTGATATTTCATTAGCCTGAGTACTTTTGGTACGGTATGCAGCAGAACGTGAGGTGTTTAAAATGACCTTCAGATGCTTATTCTCTTAAGAATCAAGTCGTGCGTAGAACATTTTGAACACCTCACTCACTTAGCTACTTCTGCTGCCGATTGTCTACAGTAACATGATCTTTGTTTTTCTTTTATACAGTTTGTGACATTAAGCTATTGTTGTCATTTTCTCGAGCAGACCTAATTCTTTCCATGTTGTTACTAACAGTACAAAATAATTAGCAAAATTGGTATCTTAGTATAAACATGTGGGTGAAATTTAGGGAATACAAACCGGGGTTTTTTACTATAAATGTCAGGGTCAATGTCGACAATGTCATGAAATCAGGGAAGTGTGTATGGATGGTATAGGAAGGATTGAACTCTCTTCTAGGAAAACGGTCGAAAAAGTGTAAGCACTAAACAATAGTTCCAAATATCTCCGGGTGGCGCTAGGTATAGTTCAGCATTTGAAATGAATTACCGATATTTAATACTTATAGGATTTTCTAAATAAAATTAATATTCAGAGTGTTTTTCATCTCCGCAAATAATTATTTTGGATTTTTTTTTTTTAATTTCAAAATAAATTTAATCAAATTTACTATCATTGTGGCGCCATCAGTTTATCGCCTTTTGACGGACACTTTTGTAACATAGAGATTTATATCCTTCTTGTACCATCCATAGAAGTGTCGTATCCAAGTTGAATGCTTAGCATCAGTATAACAGACTTTACGGATGCGTTCATTTGTTTGTTTTCAATCGATGATAAAGTTTCCTTAAAATAAAAATACACTAAACCGAATGTAAGAGGTTTTAAATTCTAGTGAATTTTTCTTTTTAAATAATATTAAATAAAAATCATGAGATTTTTTTGCATGAATCGACCTAGTAGTCCAGAGTACACAAAAATACGCAAAATTGGTATCTTAGTACAAACATATGGGTGAAATTTAGGGAATGCAACCCGGGTTATTTTACTATGTAAAAACCCGATTTTCGGGTATTACCCTGTTTTGGAGAAATTAAGTGTGTCTACCTGTTTAAATGGAATTTAATAATTACATATATTGTACTGATTTAAGCTCACACGATTTTCACTTACATATATTTTTGGTAGCTAAACTATTTTCATAACGTTCATCTTAGGTATGCATATTATATATTATGTATTCATTTGTCAAGTCCATGAGCTATTGGCGATTGAGTTTTGTGAATTATGTTTGTAACGAGTAATGCTTGAAAGAATATTTATATCACAATAATTTTTAAGAAAAAAAAACCGACTTCAATGGGGGTAGCCGGTGAAGGATTATTGTAGATAGATGGTGAACTTAGATTCCATACAATGAAATAACTTGCTTAAAAAACGCAGCGGAGAGGACCAATCGCCAAACGTGAACTATGCGTCGTTGAAGAGTTCCGTTCTGATTATCATCAACAGTTCCACTTCATCAAATGTCACTCTTTTGAATGAAAATGCTTGATTTGTTGATAAAAATACAAAAGTCACTTTATGTATGCCTTTAAGATTTGAGGAATTCCCTCGATTCCTCGTGGAACTCATCATCAGAACTTGAGCTTGACGAAAATTGGTCCTGACAATCTAACTTGCTTAACAAACATAGCGAAGAGGAAGAATCGCCAAACATGAACTATGCGTCGTTGAAGAGTTCCGTTCTGTTCATCATCAGCAGTTCCACTTCATCAAATGTCACTCTTTTGAATGAAAATGCTTGATTTGTTGATAAAAATACAAAAGTCACTATGTGTAAGCCCTTAAGATTTGAGGAGTTCCCTCGATTCTTCATGGATCCCATCATCAGAACTTGAGCTGGACGAACATTTGTTCTGACAATTAAACTTGCTAAACAAACACAGCGAAGAGGACGAATCGCCAAACGTGAACTATGCGTCGTTGAAGAGTTCCGTTCTGATCATCATCAGCAGTTCTACTTCATCCAATGTCACTGTTTTGAATGAAAATGATGGTTTTGTTGATAAAAATATAAAAATCACTATATGTATGCCTTTAAGATTTGAGGAGTTCCCTCGATTCCTCATGGATCCCATCATCAGAACTGCGTTTTGACAAAAACGGGACCAATCTGTATATATATACTTACAATCAAAAAAAGAATTTTCAAAATCGGTTCAGACATGACGGAGTTATGGAGTAACAAACATAAAAAAAAAAAAAAAAAAAAAAAAAAAAAACATACACGCCGAATTGAGAACCTCCTCTTTTCAAATCTTGAAGTCGGTTAAAAACACGTTAAACGATTTTTTTACATTTTCACGAGTACAATTCATTTTGTTGAGCTGACATTAATATAATTAAGTAGTTGACACTTAGCATTGAAATAAAATCCACACCTAACACGGAAGACGTACATATACATTATTAGGATTATTTATAATAGCAAGCTACTGGCTTTTTTGCACTTTTTATGAATAGGTTACTGTTATTATGTTAAATAACTAAAGTTCGCCAAGGTATACATTAAATACGCTAGTTATTATATGCATTTAAACGACAACCTAGACAGAATACATTCATACATGAATGCCCATTGAAACCTGTACTAAATGCGTGCACATAGATCTATGAAACAGTTACGGATACCGCGCTGGTGCGACAAAACTCTGATTACATCATAAGATGTTTCGCACGCACGTAACTCACATCCCAGGTTTCTAATTGGGTTCCTTAAGTTTTTTGAAGTGGCTGATATCATAATTTCTATCAATAATATATAGATTAATTTCAAAGCCTAAAACTGTAATTATATTTTTTATTACATATAGCTTTTTTAATTTTTTTTTGAATCTTCAATGTGACATTTCCCAGAGTTTGACTGCTGTATATGTTTGCACCCTTGCCTCTAGATAAATGAAGTTGTGGAAAAAATTACAGAGCTGTCAAGTGTCATCTCAAACGTCTTTACTTATTTTTCCACAACGTCATCTGTCTAGAGGCAAAGGCGTAAACTTATACAGCAGTAAAACTATGTGAAATGTTACATTGAAAATGCAAAACAATATTTCAAAAAAACAGTAGATGTATGTAATACTAACAAAAAATCTAATTACGTTTTAAGATTTGAATTTAATCTTCTATTGATAAAAAATGAGATATCAGCGACTTGAAAAAACTTAAGGAACCCAATTAGCCCATCATCACTCGGAGCTCAGTTGTAAATGTATGTCTGTCGTGCATTAATAAAAAAAAATCGGTTTATAATGTATAGAATTTTGTCTCAACGGCGCGGCATCCGCAATCACTTTATAGATCCATGTGCGTGCGTAACAGATCTTGCATCCTTTCAACATCCTTTATGCAACATCCTCTCACATTGCATTGACGCTAACAATGCATGTTCCTAATGATGTACATATGGACCTAGTCATCGTTTGAAATACTCTTTCCTCTGTGAGACAAAGGCGTGCCGATGGATGAGACTCTTTGTTTCACGGAGTAATCAAACACGGCAAGACTACTGGCCTGCTTTTTGTGGCCTTTTATTTGACTTTACCCGGTGCCGGATTCTTAAAATACAATACAATAAGAACACAACCTATCTCAAACATAACTCCAACGCACAACAAACAGTCAACCAATATTGAAGTTGAATTGGAATATTTCTCAAGCAAATTCTAATATTTCTGATTCACATGTTTATGCCGTAGCTGTATTGCGTTGTTAATGCATTGGAATTGTATTGAAGTTGGACCGTGTCTATACGTGTTTTAAAGTTAGAATACGGCCCCCGTTTTTGACGTGTTGATTCTTTTGTTTAAGATTAGTATAGTGTCTGATCCACTGTGTACTCGTAGATGCCTATCAGTACACAGTGGATCTGGATCCTGTGATTACTACTTAAAATTTGAAAATATCGCTGTGTTCGCAATTTTTCTTTGGTTCCGAAACAAAAATGAAATAATACGAAAATGGTGTTTAGGTAATAAATGATCAGTTAGGTAAATAAAAACTACACTAAATACCTTCCTTTACACCGTGTTTTTTTTATTTGCTAATGGCAAAGGTTATCATTCCTGAGCTTAAATTAAGTATATTTCTCAAAGACACCAGTGTCCTAATTAGCTCCAGTTCTGAGATAATCTATGGTTAATTTTATCTTCCTGATTGCTTAAACCTTCATTACATTATTTTTGTACTCTGAGACACTGTAATAAATGATGCACCTGTGTGTTACGTCAATAAAAATCATGTATGTTGTATGGGAGCCCCCTTAAATATTTATGTTTTTCAGTATTTGTTAGGTATCTGTTAAAATTTCAACTGTCTAGCTATCACGGATGGACAGCGGCGTCTTAGTAATAGGATCCCGTTTTTACCCTCTAGATACGGAACCCTAAAAAACACGGTGTATATATTTAAGGCTAAGCAAGTAAATAAAATGTATTAAACAAACAAACTTGGCAGCTGCACTGTCCCATCTGGACCTCACATCAATCACTTGATTTTCATTATCATTCTGCTTTCCCACTACTACTACCCCAGATAAGAAATTCCTATCTATATTCAGTGACATGTAGCCATGCGATAAATAAATAATTAAAAATTGCGAAACGTCGTAACAAAAAAAAACCGGCCAAGTGCGTGTCGGACCACGCATAGGAGGGTTCCGTACCTTCAATGGAATAAGAACCAAACTAATACCAAAAGGTCGTATCTGATGCCTATGGGAGAAGTTTTTTGGAGATAACTCAAAAATGGCTGAACCGATAATGTTCAAAACAATTTTCGTAGAAAGTATATGATAAGGCGCATCTCTTCAAATTTTTTCATATTTTTTGGTTCAAAAGGTTCAAAAGTTACGGGGGGCTACACAACTTTTCTGACTTTCGAAGCAATTATTTCATAAAATATTCACTTAATCACAAAATAGTCAAAGAAACCTCAATGTTATTTTGAAAGACCTATCGATTGATATTTGGTTAATTTTTTTTTTTAATTTAGTTACCTGTATGGAGCGCCCCCTAAAAATATTTTTTTTTTTCAAATTTAACTACATAACTAAAGTAGCTGCATACAAAATACACCTTATGTGTAAATTTTATTCAGATACGTCGTATAGTTTCCGAGTAAAATGCCTGTGACATACGGACGGACAGACAGACAGAAAGACATGACGAATCCATAAGGGTTCCGTTTTTTGCCATTTGGCTACGGAACCCTAAAAAGAAACATCTTTTCAAAATCTATGTTTTAATTTATGATCGTCAATAGATCTTCCCTCGAGGACACTTCTATTAAAATATTTTTCTCTGAAACGTTTACTAGGTAACCCACCAACAAAATTAATATGGAAAGGGCATCGTCCTCATTGCTCACGTGTATTTGAGCTATAAATTACCTGGTTTTCTTTCTACATTCTCGAAAACAAAAAGCGTATAACGTAGTAGACTTTAATACAATTTTCGACTCAACGCTCTTCAAAATAAGACTTCAAAATAAACTTTGTTGATACCAACTTAGTACAGTTTGAGCTTTGATGCAGTCGCGGCAAAATATTAATATTTGCATCTTATGGTAAAAAGGTATGATAAAACGAGACAAAAACAATTCATAGATAAGTTAGCTTTAAAATTAGCTAAGTAAATGTATTTTGTTACAAATAAGTATTAACAATATACATTTTCTCAAACGTGTAATTAAATATTGTCGTTCCGTTTTCCGTTCCTTATTATAGGTTCGGAGCTTTCCTGATCTGGGCATAGCAACTCGAGGGGACTGTTGATTTCATATAACTTTTCAGGTCTATGCTAATATCGTTATATAGAGACATAAATTTAACCTTTTGACCGCCAAGCATAGGACGGATTAATCGTGCCCTCAGCGCTAGCTATATTTTGGACCGGTTATATTTTGGACGTGACTTCAGGTGCTGGCGCAAACCAAAGGGTGGGTAGCCGGCCGAAATGGGTCAAACCCTGATTGGCTGTCCGTGGCCATCCGCGATCGTATGAAGTAGAAAAAAAAACTTCATGATCCGTCTCGCCCTGCGATCCGATCCTCGTCAGTCTACCCATTCCTATACTGTGTGAAATCAAAAACTTGATACAAGATAATCAAACCGGACTGAGGTCAACTACGTAAATAAAAAAAGAAAATGGAGGAAAAAGTAGTATTTTTTTCTTTTACAAAGTTGACCCCATAGTAAAAGTGGTCCAAAATCATTCAGGTTTTTTTATATTGTATAACGTTTTTAATTTCACCTTGTACCTATACCTTTCTGCCTACAAGTAGTAGGTACCAACAAAGCTTGGATTCAGCTTAGACGTCCGTCCTGTCTCTAGGAAGTAAAGTTATAGTACTCGCAATCTTATTACGACATAATTGAAACATCCCTAAACCACTAGCGTAACCGTGCGTGTGAAACAAAGCACTCGTTTTTGCAACCCGCGCCTTTATTCGCCAATATATAAAGTCTGAAATGCCATTAACATTTTTGTAAATAAGTCTATATTCCTTGGACATCATCTCGAAACGGGCGATAAACGAGTAGATGCATTGTAAGCCGCTAACGCAATTTGTGTCGGGCGTAGTGATACTAGTGATGTGCCATGGAATTATTCCCGTTCCCGGGAAACCCCGTATTGCGGGATAGTTCCGAAAATATTTCATATTATTTTATTTGAAACCGGAAAATCGCTATCATGGGCGTACAAGGTATTTTAATGCTATAATTTATTTTAATTATTTTGTATGATTATTGACGAAGTTGGTAGAATGTTTATATACAAGTTTTTAGGGTTCCGTAGTCAACTAGCTAATCAACTAGTAACGCACCTCAAGGAGGTATCCTTTCTCCTCTTCTCTTTTCCATCTTTATTAACTTTATAACTCCTGACTTTCGCTGCGCTCACCTGTATGCGGATGATCTACAACTTTACGACCAGTGCAAAGTGACAGACATATTAACCACCATTGACAAGTTGAGCAGAGATCTCACGCACATACAACAGTGGTCCGAAGAGTTCGGCTTATTTGTTAACCCTACAAAGTGTCAGGCCGTTGTCATTGCAAGCTCCAAACAACTTGTCAAGCTTGACTTTAACACTATTGGGCCTGTGCATTTTAACGGAATTCCCATTCCTTTTAGTCAGAGTGTCAAAGACTTGGGCGTGCACTTGGACTGCAGCTTGAGCTGGAGACCACAAATTGCTGAAATCAGTCGGAAGGTCACATGGTCACTTCACTCACTAAACAACAAGCTCAGGCACTTCTTGCCCATTAAAACTAAGGTTTTGTTAGTTAACGCGTTGATATTGCCAATTTAAGACTATGGTGATGTGTGCTATCCCGATTTGAATGAAGCGCACCTTGACAAACTGGATCGACTCCTTAATAATTGCATCAGATTTATTTTCTGCCTCCGTAAATACGACCACGTGTCGGAGTTTCGCGCGCAACTTGGTTGGTTTCCCATTCGGCAGCGGCGAAATATCCGCTTGCTATGTACTCTCTACTCAATACTCAATGATTCGCAAGCCCCTGAGTATCTTAAAACAGTTTTATGGTGTCTCTCGCGATCGTCAACTTCGCTCTTTAAACCTCCCTTCAGTTTTATGGTGTCTCTCGCGATCGTCAACTTCGCTCTTCGGGCAATCTGTCTCTCTCCATCCCTCTTCATCGGTCTGGTTTCATGTCCAATTCATTTACCATTCGAGCAGCTCGTCTCTGGAACAGTCTTCCCCCTAAAATTAGAAAAGTACCGAGTAAGTACGCTTTAAAAAAATCTGTGCGTGATTTCTTTGCTGGTGGATCAAAGAAATCCTAAGTATCTTCCCTAACAAGGTTCTTCGGATATGTATTGATATATGTATGGTCGTATGTATGTATGTATATACATATATGTATCTATGTATGTATGTATTGATTTATGTATTTTATGTATATTAGAATTATGTAGTTTATGTGTAAGAATTAAGGATGTAGTTTCGCATCTTTTTAAAGTTTTATGCTTCTGTCATATAATTTGTTTTCTGTATAGTTAGAAGCACCGCCTACAATCTTTCTGATTGGTCCTAAGGTTGACTGGTAGAGAATGCCTCATGGCATTAAGTTCGCCTTTTGTACGATAAGTTTTCTTTTTGGGCAATAAAGATTAAATAAAATAAAATAAATAAACTAGGAACCCTTATAGTTTCGCCACGTCTGTCCGTCCGTCCGTCCATCCGTCCGCGGATAATCTCAGTGACCGTTAGCACTAGAAAGCTGAAATTTGGTTCTAATATGTATATCAATCACGCCGACAACGTGGTAAAATAAAAGTGGAAAAAAATGTTTTATTAGGGTACCTCCCCTATACGTAAAGTGGGGAGTGTTTTTTTTTCATTTCAACCCTAACGTGTGAAATATTGTTGGATAAGTATTTAAAAATGAATAGGGGTTTAGTCAAATCATTTACTAAACCCCTATTCATAAAATAATCGCTCCAGAAGTAAAAAAAATGTGTCCCCCCCTCTCTAACTTTTGAACCATAAGTTTTAAAAATATGAAAAAAATCTCAAAAGTAGAACTTTATAAAAACTTTCTACGAAAAATATTTTGAACTTGATAAGTTGAATAGCTTTTGAAAAATAATTACAAAATAATTTCTGAACTAAGTTTGTAATTTAACCGTTTGAGCAGGTGTTCATTGTAACTGTAATTTCTACAAAATGACAATGAAATGACGTGCTTTCAAATAAAGTTTTGAAAAAACCCATTTTTTTTACTCTTAAGTGGGGATCCTTACTGTGACGGACGGAAAACTACGGAACCCTACACTGAGCGTGGCCCGACATGCTCTTGGCCGGTTTTTTTTTGTTTGTATACGCTATGATCTATTGGCAGTACTTTTTAAAATTTTGCATGATGACATAAAATTGATGAAAATATTCACAAAAACATTAGACATGTACATTTGATTTAAATTAAATTTAATGCATTATTAAGTCATTTATTAATGCACTAAAAAATCACAATAATCTGCTGCTGCTTTTAGCGATGCTATTACATATCTATTATAATTATAATATAATACATTGTATAGGAACATGAATATCGATCAATCGTTTGGCCAGTGAATTTCACTTAGAGCAGAGAGAATCATACTGTCTTTTCTTCCGCTAGTACCATCACTACTAAAAAGGGATTATAGCTTTTTACTTCTACTGTTACTGCGGATTTTATTTTTTAGGTTTAAAGATATTTACTGTCAAAAAAGACATACAAGTCACTTAAGGACTACTACTATACACTACATACATAAATTATATAATTTACTTTAATTTAATTACCACTTTTTAATTACCACTTTTTGTTCAAAAAGTGTTGTTTATAATTATAAATTGTTGTATTTTTTTAACTTCACATATTGTAAATACACTGTTTAATTTTTAATACTGCATGTCCTAAGATACTTGAATTAGCTGTGGTTATCTATAATTAGATAAACATCTATCTGTTATCAACTTAAGCTATGAATTAATTAAGCATGATGTATGATGCATCTGTTGGTGATCCTAAATAAAATAAAATAAAACACAAATCGTCCGATAGGTACACACTCACACAATTTTTTTTATCAGGGTGGGTAGTGGTTTAAAATGTAGTCGGCTAACTCAGTCTTAAATGCATTGTGTGGGCCTATACCTTTCAAAACAGACGGTAAGTTATTATAAAGCTGTGCACCTTCATAAGTAAACATTTCTTTCCCTAATTTAGTTCTTGTATTCGGTAATACAATAAAACTAGCCCGACGGGTTTTTTTTTCTTTTTCTATACCCGACGGTGGCAAACAAGCACACGGCCCGGCTGATGGTAACCAGTTACCGTTTACCCTTTAAGAACGCATACATTGCTTTTTTGAAGAACCACATACTGTAGCTGTACTGATTATTACCAGACTATAATTGTAATACCATTTATATCAAAGAAATAAGGCTAAAAGAATCACTGGGAATCCCATCATTTAGCCGCTTTGAGGTAATAAGCAATACAACTTTTATTGCTTCAAGAATTTTCCTGTTTTTTCCCAATGCGAGAAAAAGGCATCACTAGTCAGGCGGTTCGGCGATTTAATCCAAAGCGCGGTTGCCAACCAAAAGCCATTATCTGCCTTCTAACTTGTTTAGAGTCCCCTTTTTACTTTGTTAAATCTTTTAGACTCCTTTTTATGACTAAATGCGTTTTTTGCCGCCTCGATGTCAATGTATTGGGCGAATATTTATTGACAATATATTACAGTGCTTTTATTGAAAGGAGATCTTTATTTAAATAGGTACAGCGCCATCAGATATATCGGAGCGGCCAAGGTGGTCACACAAATATCTGAACAACGCCTTTATTATCAAGGCGATAAAGTGCATGCTCAGATATTTTTGAGTACCTTGGCCGCTTCATCATTGAATTCGTAAACCATTGCATTAAGTTAAGTTCTTCTTATGTACCTACTTTTTTATCATTGCGAAATATAATTTAAATTTTAATATTTACATAAAAGCATACTTTAAAAGCCCGCGATTCGTCTGAATCACATATAATTAAAATGTAAGCGCAAATTTAAGTGTATAATATCTTATTAATAATAAAACTAATAAGCCCGCGGGGCAGCTTGTGGCGAGCTGACGGTGAGTGGCGACACCGCGGACCCCTATACCAGAGGGCCCTTTCCATCTGGCCCTCGCCTCTGTGCTTGCCTTAACTGGCCGGCCAGAGTGGAGTCGCAAGAGCGGGACCTATGCTCCAGGTTGGAAGTGTAAAATGTCATAACGCCGGCGGCCTGCTGAACGCATACCGGGATCTGGCTACCGCAGACTGACCTCTCGACAACCTCACGGCCCACGCACCGGTGTTGCCTTTGAGCCATCTTTGATGTCACTTTTTACGGGGGCCCATCTTGCGGCGTGCGAGTCACCGCCTGCCGGAAATAAAATTGGATACCGTTTTATTAGGCAGGCGTCCGGTTCTTCATCCAATAGCCCAGTAGTAGTCTATACTTGTTACCCAATAGCCTAGTACATTTTAGACTCCATTAACTCTCAATAGTCTTTACACCATGGCGGGCGCTGTCTCTGCGTGCGTCCCATGACACGGGTAGGGGCAGCATCCGATTAGTGTACCCCTCACTTTTCATTAAATTCTCGAAAGGGCCTCTATGAAGATAAAATAAGCTTTTAAAAATGCAATAATGAAGATACTTGAAAAACTTAGTCGAGAAAATGCTAAAGTGTTTTAAGTCTAAATTCTTTACTGTGTTGGTATCCTGTCCAACCTTGAGGTATTTGGTATAATAATGTCTTTTAACAGGTAGCCGTAACATTATTAAAATAAGTAAGTACTTACATAGCGAGTGACGAATATAACACAGAACATATTTGAAAAAGCAAATTTAAATTTTTTGCTACTCTTGGCTAGTAATTAAGAGAATATTCTCTTATCTTTTTTCAATATACAATTCTGACGTATCACGCCTAGACATTGAGATACTTTGATTACATATTTTTTCTCGAATGCCCAACATGTTTCCATAGCCGAGGTATCATCTCTCACTTGTAACATATTTTCTTACACATATAACAAGTGATAAGTCGTGATAAATTGTGAGTCATAAAAAAATAATGATATCTCCAACATTGGTCCTTAGAAAAAATAAATGTGTATGGCGCGAAATAGTTTTTAACTATTTTTGCAAAAATGAGTGAACGTTCTAGTGGAGTACGAGAACGCCTTTTTAACCTATAAAAATGACATAAATCACAAGTCCAATTTTATTTTGTGACGTGTTAGAATACGTTAAGTACTAATAATAAAAAAATATTTTCTAACAACTTTTAGCATTGCGCTAGTTATAATACATGTATTTGTTTGCTACACATATAAAAGATTATGTAAGTTTTATTTTTCTCCACCAGGCTATCGCTTTTTACTACTGCAACATAACTTCACATTTTATAACGGTTTTGTCAAGAGCATATGTCGTCTTAGCCATTTGAAATTCGTTTAGAATTCAAGGTCACTTATATTTTGACAAATTGTTTTCGATTATGCTCACATAATCTATTGACCAAACTGTTATAAAATGACAGATGATGTTGAAATAGTTGAATGCAATGGTATGGTAAAGGAAAATATATCTTGTATAATCTGTTCTTGTTGTTATTAACAAATAAATTAATAATTAACAAACTATTAGAAAATATTGTTTACTATAAGTAATCATATCATATTCTCTAACTAAAAAAGAAAATCGCACTTGTGAGTTATCGAAGCTCAAAACTGTTCGCGTACTGTACTATTCTGTCTCGAATTGCTCCGAAATAGAAATCCACCGGTTTCTAAAATACTCTAATATTAAAATGCTGTAGATTAACGCTATAGAGAAGGTTTTTGCCTAAGAACAGCTTTTTGACTGCATACTTTCTCTCATTGTATGTGTCTCTTTCTCTCATTCTATGGAATCTGGAACACCGTCCTCTACAAAGATATTCTAGTTTTGTTTAATAAATGTATATTTAAACAATAAAAGTAAGTATATATTTACTTTACCTTTTATGTGCTATGTTTTAAATTCCTTAAAATTCTACATCGGACACTCTGTATATTTCCTGTATAATCTTCATAATGCGAGTTCCTATTTGCGCTCGCCGGGTGCCAGGGGCATAGCTCAGTGTGATTACCAGTGGCTCTGAAGCGTTTGCCTCTGGTGGACCTGTATAACCTTGTCATCATCATGCAATAAACGTCGCGTCGTCCCATCTGGCCAACCCTCCATATAAAAAAATTTTTTTTCAATTCGCGCTAAAAATATTTCATTATTTTTCATAATTAGAATATGATACCAATTATGCCCTTAAAAGGATCACTAGCATTTTTCTTACACCTTGTATTTTAATGATTACGAAAACGTTAGGTAGCGGCCGGTTTGATGAAACCGGTCCTTAGCCTCGGTAGTTCAGTTGGTAGAGCGGCGGGCTGGGATCCGGAAGTCAAGAGCTCGAGTCAAGTCGAGAATAATAGTCGCTTGTGCGTGTTTCTTGCGGATATCCAGCTCTTTATACTTGCCTGCACTCTTCAAGTGACGATAATAACTTCACAGGAGTTGGATTTTTAATAAACTTTATAACGATGCAATATTTTTATTCTTTTTATGACATAGTTTAGCGCCTTTAGCATATTCTTATTTAAGTTTTAACGTAAAACGCTAAATTGAAATATAGTTGGTACAGTTGCCATCAAATATATCTGAACATGCACCTTATTGCCTTGATAATAGAGGTTGTTGTTCAGATATTTGTGACTACCTTGGCCGCCCTGATATATCTGATGGCGACTGTATATTAAAGGAATAATGTTTATCTACACCCATATCATAACTTCCCTATAATATATTCAGAAACGATAAGCTAATGGCCTATAATAAGAAACCTGTATCTGTGGTGGATCATAAAATTTACATTACAATATCGATGACCGTTACTATAATTACATTATAGTAGTTTATGCAACAGTTGTATAAGAGGGGTCAAAAAAGCTGAGTGGCGTGGGTAACAATTTGAGCCGTAGGCGAAAATTGTTAAGAAAAACGCCACGAACATTTTTTTACCTACTTATACGACGTTGCATACAATACTTAATCAACAATCATTTAAGTTTTACCTTTTAAAACACTATTTTTCAATAATACTAACATTACTAACACAAATACACACCGTCGTTATTTGATCAATTATTAAAGAGCTACAGAGATTAGTAAAAATACCTAAATTACTTTCAAAGTTTGCAATTTGCCCCAACAAACGAACGGGAAACGTAAAAAACTACGAAGTAGGTCTGTGGTTCTTTTAATTTTTCCTTTTTTAAAGTTTTTTTTTTAAAAACGCTGCATTTATTTAGGTTTCTTAGGTTGGCAGTAATTTATTTTATATTAATAGTCGTGTTTGCACGCGATTACGCGATACTATTTTGGCGCTTTTATAGAACAAGTGTTATTTTGGGGAATAAACTAGATAGACTTTTCATCGAGTGTATTATCTATGTTCTTATAAAGGTGTTGACGAATGTATAAATGACAGTTAAAAGTACAGGAGTAGAAAAAAATTTCAAACGTCTTTCGCGATTCCAGGGGATGTTCGAAAATTGAATGTAAATTAAAATATTGGTACTTATGATATGACAATTTAATTGGTGAAGATCTGAAATCTAGTTGGCCATGGAGGTGAAATGGCGGTCATTCTAATGATTCTGAACACGTTGAGGAGTTATAATATGTGTGTAGATAAAGTAATGTATGTAACTGTACATAATTAGTCATTAAAACACTCGTGTGCTATTATTATAAAACGTTCGTTTTATAAAACCACACTGGTATTGTAAAGCCCTTCATTATGTAGCAGTCACATAAACTACTATTATGCTATTAAAATATTACATTATATCATTATTATCACATGTATACCTGTCCCAACACATAAATCATAATAAATCATAAATCATTTATTTGCTTGAAAAGGGTACAGTTAAAGATGTTACATGTGTTTTGTTGTCCTCCTTATTCAGCTGTCCACAAACAACATGCAAACAATACAATTGTATAAGCACTAATATTAAAATACAATGATATAAAATTAAATAAAATGTCCATGCCTATGTATAATAAAGAAATGTCAACACAATTTATGCAATCCTAATATTTGTTTATACAGGACAATGAGTAATTATAGTAACGTAATTTTTAATTGGTAATATTTTGCATTTTACACATACATTTAATAAATCTAATAGGTAAGTCAATTCTTAGTTCATAATTCAGTAATTACATTAGGTACATTCATTATTAAAAAAATCACTAATGGAGTAAAATCTTTTTTGTACTAGCCACTTGCGTAGAGCCTTTTGAAATTCGTGGTAAGGCATTTCTTTAAAATTTTCCGGTAAGGCGTTGTAAATGTTAATACACATTACAAAACAATTCTTTTTTAACATGTCACATCCTTGTTGCATACCAACCACTAATCTGTCTCTATTTCTAGTCCCTCTCGGGAATACGTCAGCAGCCGTACTGAACAGATCTATATTTTTCCTAACAAATTTTGATGTTTCAAATATGTACAGGCATGGCAGAGGAAGTAAATTTAGCGACAGAAATAGTGGCTTACACGATTCCGATGGAGCAACTCCCCAGATAGCACGAACACATTCTCTCTGACACAAAAATACTTGACGTATGTTAACGCCATTTCCCCATACAAGGAGGCCATACCTCAAAATTGACTCTACATATCCGTGATAGGCTGCTAATGCGGTTTTAGAGTCCGTTGTTCGTCGTAATCTATTAAGAACGTATACAAATCTACTCAGTTTATTACATACAACTTGGATATGGCCTTTCCATTTTAGCTCATTGTCTAAATTAATGCCTAAAAATATTGTTGATTTACAGTTTTGGACATCGTGGTCATTATACGTAATATTTAGAGATTCTACATTACTATTAAAATGTATGTAGCATGTTTTCCTCAAATTTACTTGTAAATTATTTTTTTCCAACCAAGTTACTACATCTTTGACTACTGTGTTAATCTCTATCTCATGCCGTACTTGCGAAGCTGATTTGTCGTTGGACACTATTATTGAGACGTCATCGGCAAATAATATGCATCTATGATTTGTAACATTTGGGAGATCGTTTATGTATGTTAAGAAGAGCAGTGGTCCAAGAACGCTGCCTTGAGGCACCCCAAACCTGTTTATGGCAAATCTGGAGGTGAAGGTCTCTGTTTCGTGTTTATAGTTTATCTTATTTAGTAATGTGCATTGACTTCGGTTTTCTAAGTAAGACTTAATCCATTGCAATGCTGGTCCTCTAACACCGTAAAAATTTAACTTTTTTATTAGTAAATCATGATTCACAAAGTCAAAAGCCTTTGACATGTCAAAAAATAGTGCCGTGGTTAGATGTTTTTTGTTGCAATTTGTAGATATCTCGCGTACAACATTAAAAGCGGCTAGCGTGGTAGACTTTGTCTTTTGGAAGCCGTATTGATCCGCTGAAATAATGTTATATTTAGAGAAATAATCCATTAATCTGCAGTGCATCGCTTTCTCAAAAACTTCGAACAGTATTGGGACAAGCGTTATTGGGCGGTAGTTACCTAACTCTGTTTTATCGTCCTTCTTATAAAGCGGTTTTACTATAGATTTCTTTAAGAGCTCAGGAAACGTTCCGCTTTGCAGTGAATAATTAACTAAATATGTTAAAACATTTACAATTTCTAATTTTGATTCCTTTATTATTTTAGTAGCTATGCCGTCATAACCTTCAGCATTTGTATTTTTTAAAGAAGATATTATTTTCAATATCTCGTTTGTACAGAAGGGTCGTAAGAAAATAGAGTTTGTGACTTTATTATTTACGGTATTAGCTGGATTATGGTTTAGTTTGTTTGTTGATTCAATAAAATAGTTATTAAATGCCTCCACTATAAGACCCGGTTCAGTAATATTTATACCATTATAATTAATTGAATCAATAGAGTGCTTATTATCTCTATTGTCTACTTCTTCTTTTACAATTTTCCATGACGCTCTACAGATATTTTTACTGTTTACAACAAACTTTGTATTACAAGACTTTTGTGCACGTATTATACACTTTTTTAAAATATTTGAGTATGTCTTGTAGTCATTTTTACTTTGTGTTGAGTTTAATTTATAATAACAGTACCTCAGTTTTCTCTTTGTTTTTATGCTAGTTTTTAGACCCCTAGTAATCCATTTCAGTTTACGATTTCCTTGAATCTTAACTTTGATCAGAGGGAAGCATAGATTGTAGAAAATGGTTATAGTTTCATGAAACTTTTTGAAAGCTTGATTAAAATCTGTTTCCTCATATACTTCCGAAAAAGATAAACTCTTTAAACATTCTTGATATTTTGATATGTTGTCCTTTGAATAGTCCCTTTTAGCTACTGATATTGTGGGTTTTAGTATCTTAGATTTTTTTATTTCACAGAAACTAAGCATTTGGGCTGTCTCATGATCAGATAGCCCCAATGGTATAACTTTACCTGATGCTTTGTAAATGTTACTGTAGAAATGATCTGAGCAGTTTTTACCACGGGTGGCTTCATTTATATGACTCCTCATGTTAAAATTATTGGTGATATTTAATAAATTTATGGTACACTGGTTACTACTGAGAATATTTATTTTTAAATCTCCCGTTATGACTACTTTTTTCTTATAATATTTTTTCTGTATCACATGTAGGAGGAGTTCTAACTTTCTAAGAAAGATACTAATATTTGAGGTAGGAGTTCTATAAATGCATACCACCACTAAATTAATTTTATTTATATATATTCCGCAACATTCAAACACATTTATTTCCGCATGTTCTTGTAGATTTAGGGCTTTGTATTCATATCCCTTTTTAATTAGAATGCATGAACCACCTCTTTTATTATTTCTAGAGTAGTTAGAGGCAAGTTCGAAGTCGTTTAAAATAATATTTTTTTCATCACCCATTTTCACAAAAGTCTCGCTAAAACAGATAACGTCTGGATGTGTTCCTAAATCAGCTAGTTCAGACAGTACAATTTCTAATAGGTCTCTCTTTGCAAGGAAACTGGCGATGTTTTGGTGAAGTATGTGAAATTCTAAACCTTCATTAACGAGAGGCACGAAAAAACTGGTTTGAAATAGCATTTTCATTACTATTTTCTATGTTGCCGGTCCCTGATTGGCGTGGTATTATACGGAAATAATAGGGGATGGTTCCCTTTTTGTGTCTGTTTTCAGTAGGTTTGTGGTTGTTAATTTGCCGGATATAAGTTTCTTAGGCAATGAGGTAAAGTAGTAAGGGATAGTTCCCTTTTTAGGTTTTTCGTCACACACATTTGATAGAGTAGTTGTGTTGGTACGCCTGTTTGTGAATGTTAGAAATTTCAATCTGTATACATAGTAGTCAATAGATATGTTAATGCGCTGGCATCCTGATTTAATGTAATTTCTCTGATCAGTTAGGTAATTTGTTTCAATGTAAGTACAGTTTGGGTTTGTGTTCGCTAACATTTTCAAGTTTTTATTTATCATTTTTTCGTTTATATGCATGTTACAATTTACTGGCATTATTAGTACATTTGTCTTCCGCAGTACAACTAAGGCTACTGATAAATTACATTGTATTTTATTCGGATTTACATCGTTGTTACCTGTGCAGATAATTACAAAGTCATTTTTATCGACATATTCACCTATAGTTTTACAGTAACTTAAAACTTCTGAAGAGCCAGCATTTGGTTTTACGTACGAAAACGTTTTGTATTGATCATTCCATTTGTTACGCCTCGTTGCAATTATTTGAACTGCAAGACCTCGCGCCTGCTCATCACCCAGTATTATAATATTTGGTTTCAAATGTTTGGATTTATTAATTGCTATTTCGTTCTGGTAGCCTGAATACTTCAACCGACGCTGCGATGAAGAATCCTTTCGTGTACTTGATACTGCAGATTTTGATTGGGAAGTAATTTTTAGTGCTTGTTCTTGTGAAATGCTCAAAGACAGCTGGAGAGTTTTATCTTGTAGTGGATCCGCAGATTTAATCAGTTGAGGTGCAGTAATCAGTGTTGTGGGCGTATTTACATATTGATTAATGTTTTTTGGTTCTGTTTGCTGTAATAGCTTCGGTGCCGGTGTACGACTAAAATCTAATTTTGTTTTATTTATGCTTTTCTGATGAATTGCAATGTTTTTTTTTTATCGGTCGATTTACATATGCTAGTAAGCTTCGCTATTTCAACTTTATAATCGTCTATCTTCTTTTTTAATGAATAGTTCTCATTCAATAGAACTCCAATTTCGTTTTCAGCGATTTCAAGTTTTTTTCCTAATTCTTCATTTTTTCCTTTTAATATATCTACATCTTCGTTTACATTTCTTATTTCTGGACAACTTCTGTTTATAATTTGGCTATCTACAATAATAGATTTGGTTTCCATATCACTGTCGCCTAGAGACTCGAAGGAGTTTTGCGTAGAAACATAAACGGAATATCTTTGTCCTTCAGTCGTTATTTCACTAAGATTTGGTGACAATGTTGAATTGTTTAAGCTAACCGATGGAGTTGAAACTTTCGAACTGGTTGATAGGGGTGTTATATTCGGACTAGTTAATGGAGTTTTTGAGATTTTCGTTGATGGAGTTGATACTGTTGCCCTAATCGATGGGTTTAAAGCTTCTAGACTATCTGTAGAGCTAGTTGGTGTCGCTTGTGAGATCTTCGAGTTAGTTGATGAAGTTGCGACCTTCAAGGGTGCAGTTGGTGTACTATTTCTGCTGGGATTTTGATCTTGTAACTTTTGAAACCTTTGTTTCGTACAACAATCACACATCCAGTTCTTTTTGTTTTTTTCGCTCATAATAGTAAATGCAGAGTTTGTGATGTTCGTACATTTTGTGTGAAATACTTTCATGCAGGTGAAACAAGCAATCGATAACCTTTTATTTGCGATTTTATCGCATTTTGCACATTTCACTGCCATTTTCGTAGTTTTATATATAGGTAAATAATTAATTTCAACAACGGCTGTCTCCTTAAACGCATTCATAAAACGCTAGTCATAAGATTTCTGAACGATACCTTAGACGTCACCTTTACTGACATATAGACGTCAGTTTTTAAATGTGTCAGAAACAGGTGGCTGCTAACCCTAAATATTCTGCTTTTTTTTTGTTCATTTATTAGTTTTAGAGTTGTTATTTTGAAAATATCTCTGTGTGCGTGAAATTCAAAAATAACAGACTTTGTTTTGGTTCAGTTTTCACAAGTTTTATGCTAGGAACGGCTTACCGAAGTGTTGTGTCCATCTTCTGTTTATTTGCGGTGGTTACCGCTATGTTTTTACCGGATCCTCGGCGAGTTTAGGTTCGATTTTTCCTGGTTTTCTAAATTATTTAGGCAGAGCTCACAGATACAATACTTGTTAGTGTCACGTCACACACACATATTAGAGTGTGGCGTATCTACATTCATTACTGGTGCTAACGTCTAGTACAAAAAACAACCAGTAATTACTGAATGACTTTTAGCATGAAAATAGAACTTATCAAGTACTCGGCTACCACTGCTATGTTATATGAATCGTTCAAAAGGAGATTATAGGTAGGTTATTATAGGCGCACGATAACGCAGGTTAAAGAATGTTAAAACATCAGAACCTATCGTTGCAAAAAAATACTCAAACACGGTTTTTCGGCTTCATAGGCAAATTCAAACTTCTTTTATTATCTAGAATAGGTAAAATAATTGTAACAACACACTCAACCAGAACGCCCGCCATTACGGCCGGCATAAAATTAATTCCCCACAGATAACCGACCACCTTGTGTGAGAAATAAAGAGGTCTACAGGAAATGTTGTGAATGCCAGCCCATGAAGTTATATAAAGTGGAGCTAGTACTTACCCTTCATCCCTAACCAAAGTTGAACCTTATTATCGAGCAAGAAAGTTTATTTTAGGAGATTAAAGACATACAGACAGACGGCCAACAAAGTGATCCTACAAGGCTTTCGTTTTTTTGCTTTTGAGGTAGGTAACCATAAAAACCGTCTGAAAGAGAGCATAAAGTAGGACGCGGTGTCTCACTCGCACCCGTTATTGACACGTATTGACTTCTCATGTTGGCATCATTGTCCAATGACGTCATAATTACTCATTTGATCAAAACGGGATGCAATAACCTTCTTAGACTTCCCTTTCGGCCTCACTTTTTGGTGGAAAAGGATATATTTACGGATATATACCTCTATCACGGAGAGTGCTCCGAGGAATTGTTCGGATTAATCCCTGCCGCCTCTTTCCGCCATCGTCCTACGCGACAGCATTACCATCATCACCACTTAGATGGTTGGCAGTCCTCAACTGTGCGTTTCTCGAGAAACTTCCTGCCTCGCACAACAAAACTGTGGAATGAACTGTCGTCTGCGGTATTTCCGGACCGATACGACCTTCAAACCTTCAAGAAAAGAGCGTATTCCCATCTTAAAGGCCGGCAACGCGCTTGTGACCCCTCTGGTGTTGCAGGCGTCCATGGGCGGCGTTAATTGCTTACCATCAGGCGATTCGTCTGCTCGTTTGCCTCCTATTTCATTAAAAAAAAAAAAAATCCTCCAGAGTATATGTATAACTTCGTGATACAAGCCTATGATATATAATAATGACAGATGGGCTATGCACGCTCCGAAAGTGAAGCCCTTAAAATGAGTGAATTCAAACAATTGTCTTTAGTCATGCACCAGCGAGCGAGAGATGCGAATGCGCCAATAAAGCTCCCGTCACCCGCGTGAGAAAGAGACAAACTGTAATTTTCTAACAACGAGAGTGACAAGGATGAAATGATTGTCAATATAGATAAACATAGGAGAATCCTTGTATTGTAATTTATCTCGTTTGGTTACTCTGATTACTAGAATTACCCTATCAAGTACTTACAGCCAATCTGGTCTGTTAAATCTTGATGCTTACTCGTCGGCTGCCTCAATCCAAGTGCACGAGTCTGTGTCTGCGCTTGTCTAACTTTTTCTTCCCCTACCACATTCCATAACTACCGTGTTGCCAGGAGTATAATTTCCCAACTACCCCGGCATTTAACTAGGTATCGTAAAAAAGTTGTCACATCAAAATTATTATTTGCCTGTTGCACTAAGTAGTATACATATTAATATTAATAAATCATAACAATCGGCCATTCCCCTTCGTGCATGACTTCGGCGCACGAAACCCATCAAAGCTTAAAATAATATATCTTTGAAAAAATGTATTAGAGAAAAATATAAATACTTTAAAAAATATAAAATTTATAAAAATATATCGGATTTGCTTTCATACAATGTTCTAAGGGACAGAGTACGAAAATTGGAAGATGAATGCTTTGCTACGTATATGTGTCGTGTCGAACAAAACATCGCCACAAACCCTAAACAATTCTGGTCGTTTGTCAAGTCTCGTTCTTCTTCCAATGGCCTACCCGCGAGCTTAAAATATTGTAACAGAACAATAAATTCAGGAATGGATATTTGTAATGCGTTCTCAGAATATTTTTCTACAACTTTCATACCGTCGAATAGTAATGTAGTTAATCGTTTACCATGCCCTCGTTCCGATTCGGTAGTCAACTTAAAAGCATTGAAATTAACCAGCATACCGTCACCAATATATTACTTAAGTTGGACCCCTCTAAGTCAGCTGGTCCCGACGAGTTACCTGCCCAGTTCCTAATCAACTGTGCGAAGAGCCTAGTGTGTCCCATTGTTTTGCTCTTTAGACGCTCATTCGCCGAGTGTATAATACCCTCTATATGGAAGTCGGCCTTTAAAACTCCAGTTCATAAAAAAGGACCATAAACGGAAATTACCAACTACAGGCCTATATCTAAATTATGTATACTGTCAAAGGTACTCGAAAAAATTGTATTTAATCAAATTTATGACACTTTTAAACATTGTTTTAGTGCTAGTCAGCATGGGTTTTTGCAACGGAGGTCAACAGTATCGAATCTTGTTTTATTAAATGACTATGTTACGGATGCTATGGATAGTGACTTTCAGGTTGATGTTGTCTATACCGATTACAGTAAATGTTTTGATAAAATTGATCACAAACTATTGATATCTAAATTATATGACATAGGAATTCATGGGGATTTACTTAGGTGGTATTCCTCTTACATAGATAATAGGTCTCAGGCCGTTGTGGTAAACAATTACATGTCTGGATGGGTAACAGTCCCGAGTGGTGTCCCTCAAGGATCCATACTGGGACCTTTGCTGTTTAATATATTTGTTAATGATATAGGAAATTGTTTCTTGCATTCTAAACTCCTTTGTTTTGCTGACGATATGAAAGTATTTATAAAAATAAAGTCTAATCATGACTCAATGTTACTACAGTCTGATCTTACACGTCTTGATGAATATTGTCACGTAAATAAATTAGAACTTAATCTATCTAAGTGTTTTTCAATAACATTTTCGCGCCAGCGTAATTTAACTCCAACATCTTATAAAATAAAGGGGCAACCTCTTGAGAAAATAACATATATGAGAGATTTGGGTGTAATCCACGATTCTAAACTTATATTTGATAAACACATTGATAGTGTTGTTAGTGGTGCACTCAAATCGCTAGGTTTCATAATGCGTAATTCTGTATATTTCACCCAAGCTAAAACACTTAAAATTCTCTATTGCGCTTATGTAAGAAGTAGGCTTGAATATGCATCCCAAATTTGGAACCCCTGCTATAATACGTATGTTGATCGTATTGAACGCGTCCAGCAAAAATTCATGAAGTTTCTATGCTTCAAACTAAAACATCCTTATAACTCTTCCAATTATTTAGGTCTTTGTAGGAAACATCACCTGGTTACATTACAAAAACGACGTGAAATAGCCGATATTGCCTTTCTCCTTAACATCACCACTGGTGTAACTGATTGCCCAGAGTTGCTTAGTAAGCTCTCTTTTAGAACCCCCTACAGCTCGAGTAGGTATCATCCCCCTATATCTATTAGTACTGCATCCTCCAACTACAGACGGAACAGTTTCTTGATTCGCGCGAGTCGTAAACTAAACGAGTTAACGAAAGACATGGATATTGATATATTCAACTGCAAAGTTACTAATGTGAGACAAAGTATGGTTAAGCGTTGTTTCATGTGAGTGTACCTAACTACTTCTCGTTTAAATAATGATTCCAAATATATATATTTTCCTCTTCTGTAGGAATTTATACTTACAAAACATACTATATTTTAGAACTAATGTTTTCATTTTTTATATTAGAATTAGTATGTTATTGAATTTTCTCTTCTTGTTCGCATGTGTGTATGCGTTAGTAGCCTAGCATTAGTTTAATTTAGACTATATTATTATTAATTGTGAGTTCCTTTAATTGGCTTTCTGTGTATATTTAATTGTATAACTGTGACTTAAAAGCTGTTGGTTCTCCTTAACATAAATAAATAAATAATGATTTTAATTTAAAAACAGTTTGTTATTCAATCAAATACAAACACTGAAAACATTGAAAAAATAATCAACCCAGCAGGATTTGAACCTCGCATCGATACGCCTTACCGGGGCTCGATCGCTTTACCAATTAAGCTATGGGTTCAGTTACTGAGTTGACGAAATTCTCAATGCCTTCAATCATCTTTTTGCATTTATTTTTACATCGACTTTATAGCAGCCGTAAGCGACATCTAGGTGCTAACTACTAGAGTCAGATACCCTTCCCGCCGACCCTTTTACAAGTGTCACAACGGAAATAATAGATGGCGCTGCTATCAACTTATAATTATTTTACATGTTTTTTAAAGTGGGGCATTCCACTCATACAATAGTATGTTATTCAATCAAATACAAACACTGAAAACATTGAAAAAATAATCAACCCAGCAGGATTTGAACCTCGCATCGATACGCCTTACCGGGGCTCGATCGCTTTACCGATTAAGCTATGTGTTCAGTTACTGAGTTGACGAAATTCTCAATGCCTTCAATCATCTTTTTGCATTTATTTTTACATCGACTTTATAGCAGCCGTAAGCGACATCTAGGTGCTAACTACTAGAGTCAGATACCCTTCCCGCCGACCCTTTTACAAGTGTCACAACGGAAATAATAGATGGCGCTGCTATCAACTTATAATTATTTTACATGTTTTTTAAAGTGGGGCATTCCACTCATACAATAGTATGTTATTCAATCAAATATAAACACTGAAAACATTGAAAAAATAATCAACCCAGCAGGATTTGAACCTCGCATCGATACGCCTTACCGGGGCTCGATCGCTTTACCAAAGCTATAAAGTCGATGTAAAAATAAATGCAAAAAGATGATTGAAGGCATTGAGAATTTCGTCAACTCAGTAACTGAACCCATAGCTTAATTGGTAAAGCGATCGAGCCCCGGTAAGGCGTATCGATGCGAGGTTCAAATGCTGCTGGGTTGATTATTTTTTCAATGTTTTCAGTGTTTGTATTTGATTGAATAACATATGTGGAATGCCCCACTTTAAAAAACATGTAAAATAATTATAAGTTGATAGCAGCGCCATCTATTATTTCCGTTGTGACACTTGTAAAAGGGTCGGCGGGAAGGGTATCTGACTCTAGTAGTTAGCACCTAGATGTCGCTTACGGCGGCTATAAAGTCGATGTAAAAATAAATGCAAAAAGATGATTGAAGGCATTGAGAATTTCGTCAACTCAGTAACTGAACCCATAGCTTAATTGGTAAAGCGATCGAGCCCCGGTAAGGCGTATCGATGCGAGGTTCAAATCCTGCTGGGTTGATTATTTTTTCAATGTTTTCAGTGTTTGTATTTGATTGAATAACATACTATTGTATGAGTGGAATGCCCCACTTTAAAAAACATGTAAAATAATTTTAAAAACAGTTTTCACAAAACCAAAAGATTATCAAATACGAGTAGAATTGTGATTCTGAAACTAATCTTGATTTTGATATCCATTAACTTGAGCAGAGCTAATAAAATGATAATTAATCTTCACCTGAAAACCATATCATAACATTCGGTCTGCGGTGTTTTTTTTTTAAATCTAATTCTAGTTGACGTAATTTCTAATAAATTAGGAAGGCAGCTATTTGTCATGCAAAACTCGGAAATAATTTGTACTAACATCTTAAAGAAGCTTTGGCTCTCAGAACTTAGTGGTTATATTCTTTTTGAGCTAATTTTATCTGCTTAAGTGTTAGGTATATTCATTACTATAGATTGTTATGATCTCTCCTAATACCTACTTATTAAGTTCATAACATTATATCCATCAAGAGTGGTATCCTTATTATATTTCTTAATGAAAAATAACCACAACTTCATCTATTAAAGTCACAAGACAAGATTCGTTTGAAGCTATGCAGTAAATCTTTCCTGAATAAATCCTTAAATATCGTTGTATCGCCTCTCTAATACTTTAGACTAGTATACGATATCTCTTAAGGAACCAGGTAAGCTAGACTAGTTTTCGAAGCAAACTTTTGTTTGGTTTTTGTCACAAAGCCAGTTTACTTTGATTTACACCTCTGTCTTTGATCTTCGAGTTCGATATCTATAAATACAGTTCTCACTCATAACGTTTTTCTTTCTCTAAAAATATTTTGTCAATAATTTAATCGAATTATTATTTCCTTGGATAACACTCTTTTCTCTGATTATTAGAGAATTAGAATCTACAACTGCCTCTAAAAACAGTACATCTTATCAGTAGTGAATTCTAGTGTCATACATAAGTTACGTAGATAATCATATTTGTGTCATATATTTTTCTGGCCATATAATATATACTCTCACAAATTATATTTAGTAATTATTTACTTATAGGTATATGTTATTGTTCTAGTTTCCCAACTCATTGATACTTATGACAAAATTTCTTAGATATTGTGTCAACGTCACGGTTTCTAGGTCATTTATTTGCTTTTGTTACAAACACTAAGAACTCTCTATAAATTTAAAAATGTTCTTCCAGTAAGTACAAAAAAGATGTTAGTGCAGGCATTGCTTATGCCAATTATTGATTATGGTGATGTTGTGCACTAGGAATGTCACTCAAGAACGCCTCAATAGACTTGAACGCCTCCTCAACAATGGCATACGCTTTATCCTCAGGATCCTCTGTACCCTCTATACAATTTTGTTTAAGCCTTCTGCTCCCAAATATCTAAACAGTAAGTTCTTGTTTGACGCCCCTCGTCCTGGCTGTGAGCTGCGTACTGCCAGAATTCTTAAACTTTCCATTCCATCTCACCACTCGGGTTTCATGAGTAACTCTTTCGTCGTCCAGGCAAGCCGTCAATATAAGGCAAGCCTCAAGCAAATTTGCTTTTAAGCGGATGCTACATAAGCACCTGCTAAAGCAAGAATTCGAATAGTATCCATCAATATAGTATTTATAAATATATAGTAGTATATTTATCTATATATATTCCTAGTGTTTTGTATTTTTATGTAGATTATTAACTTCTTCTTTTAGCTAAGCTTTCAATGAGTTCTATTAACTATTCTCTTACTTTTCTCTGCACCCTTTTGTCAGCATGTCTCTGTTTAGCCCAATGGGTGACTGGTAGAGAATGCCTTAGGCATTAAGTCCGCCATTTGTACATTTTTTATGTTGTTTGCAATAAAGTTTAAATAAATAAAAGTCGTAAAGTGTAAAAAATTGTATTTCATCACCGATAGCGAAAAACTATACTTTTTGTCGAGAATAATAATTTTTTTTTTTAAATAAAATTTTAAATAAATAAAAACAAGTCATTATCTAGTCTATTTAAAATCAACGTGACTTGTTCAGGTGAATAGTAAGGTTCCTAGAACTATCAGAAGAAGATAGAAACTTTCTGTTCTTTAAGCAATTGCCTTAAAACATTACTGTTTAATTGTGTTAACACTGTACGTGGTAGCCAACCCGCACTTCTTCAGTGTCTAAATATGAATTCTTGACAATTTTCATGTTTATTTTTCGGATTCTCTCAAATCTCAGATTTTTCAAACAGTACGACAGTCCAGTAATATTAAAATTATATATTTATTTTTATTTTTGAGGTAGTTCTCGTACCTCCTAAAGTATAAATATCGCCAAAAAGATATTACGTATCGTGTTATCTAGTACCGCTACAAGTATATGCTACACCTGCAAATTTAAATAGCACCGTTCGAGACTACAAATTAAAATTTATCTCCAGATGACGGGCTTCATACTAAAATTTCTCTGACTTACGCGCTTTTAGAATATCTACCGACGTAACATTCATTTCAGCGCTAAGTGTCACTTTTAAACACCTATTGTAGAACTTTCTCTGTCTAAGCATGTACTTCAGTACTTAACTCGATTAGTTTTTCAGTCACGGTCTTCTATCTTTAGGTACATTTATTTTTGTAGAAACAAAGGATTTTGCTTTAGGTATCAATTTCAACATCACAGATACAATAGACTGTTATTAAATCAAATACAAACATTGAAAACATTAAAAAAATAATCAACCCAGCATCATAGATATATCTACTAATAGATGACGTTACTATGTAAATTCCCATACAACGAGTATAACGTGCCAAAACTCTATATCTTGTTTACTTTATAGTCCAATCTCATTCATTTCCCAGGCACAACGCCTGTCTGAAGATCTCTCTATATTGCTTTCATCATTATACCTTCTCCTATTGTCTTAGTATTTCTATGAAAAATTCTCGTGTTCAGATTTATTTACACGTAATCAAAGGCTTACTAATAGAAATATGTAATAGGTACAATTTTATAGAGGTTTTGCTTTTTCTGAACCTGTATACATGTTATATATAATAGAAAAACGTATAATTAATTACTTATGCTGTGCTATCAGTTATTTTTATTTTGGTAAGTATCTAGATCAATACATGTGTAACTTACACATATTGTCTGTTATTATTTATAAGTATGTACCTACATATACTTTCAATCAATGAAATATTAACACCATGTAATATCTGAACTATCGCTTTCAATCGTTTCTATATAAGTAAGGGTCTGATTCGACAATCATAAACTGACTATTACTAGTGAAACCACTTTGAGACCTTCTAGTAGGTGACATGTGTCAAACAAGTAGTGATCTCTCTGGATATCAACGTGTCACAGCTTGGCATATCAAATAGAGGTCAGATACCTAAACGACAGTTTCATATAAATATAAATAATTATTGCAATCATCAATCAATTCAGTTTGTCACAAATCGATATTATTAACGACTTAAATGGTAAAATATTGAAGATGAGATGAAATCTGTCAACCTGGATATAAAAATCATCAACCTAAGAATATATTTTTTTTTAATCAACAAGATTTTTAAATGCCATGCATCAACTACAAAATTAAAACATCATCTCGTAAAAATTCTCAAAAATGAAATAATCCGTTTTCATCCGGTTACATGTGCTAACAAAACTAAATAGCTAATTTCAAAGACTAACAGTCGATCAAGGGCTGACAAGCTATTATCAGAATTCCATTTATTTAGAATGCTATCAAAAGAAGTTGACTTAATGTTACAGTGAACATTTTTAAATATTGCATGCTTCATAGTTTAAAAATTAAATTCTTTACTTTCACCGCAGAAGACCTATTCCCATTCGCTATCGTTCGTTTTCTTTCTTTTAAACTTATGTTTACCATTATTTCGAATGCCTCAATTATTTTTCTGTTTCTTCGGATTTAATACTCTAATTCTATTTATGTTACCGAAATTATTCTATGTCCTAAAAAGTATCATTGAGTAAGATTGTGCTTTCATTCAATCTATTATATAACCTAATAACTCTAATAGATATAGCAAACTCTTGTTGATTCGCTTATCTTACGTTCTACCTCTTTGCTTTAAATCAAAACGTTTCCAATTTTCCATATTTCCATTAAACTTGAAACAAAGCTCTGCACTGTGCTTAAGATACTCTTTCTTCTTGGAGTCAAATAAAATGACTTATATCCTACTATCTACTTTCCTGAACTCAAGCTTCTATTTCAATCATATAATTATAATTATAAAATCAGTTTGATGTCTGGTATTCTTGTTCATTATCGTCACTTGCAACGTCTCGGTTGCTTTATCCAGTATGTTACAGTGAAGGTTGGCTTTAGTTTGGTCCCACATACAAAGACAATCGTAATTATAGATCATTATAACGGAATGAACCTTCACTGCAAAGTCTCATTTTTTTTTAGTTTCCAAAGTAAAGGTCACTTCCTGGCCATTACTTATCTACAACTATTCTTAGACACAAAACCTTTTGTCAAACTGTTTATCGGTTGTAATCATTACTCATCGCAAAATTAAGCTTCAGTTCTGACTACAACTATTCATTTTATTCATAATTTTCGTCTTATATCGTTTACGTCTTTAAAAAACACTATATAAATTCCATTTCTCCTACTACGTGTCATACCTATCACTCGTAAGTTCTCATTGGTATTCTTCAGAGCTCAAAAAATATCTATTACAATAATTTAACATAAATCTCTTGCAATAACTTATTTTATTACTCAACGGAACTTAACCTAATCCTTCGGGCATTCGTTCCGAACAAAACTGAATGTCAACAAACACATATTCGGTTCGAACTCGCATTAATAAATATATTATGAAGTCTATGTAGGCTTCATTCTCCAATTATCAAATGACTTACATTCTCATCTATAAAAGATTCAAATTTAACAGTCGAGCTTTCAAGGTTACGCACATTTACGTCCATATAAAAAAAAAGAGAAATATGAGCCAAATCTCTCGCGTCATCTCATTCTTAACTGGCTTTTTCCTTGACGCACACTCACATCAATAAAAATAAACAATGAAAATAAACAACTTTAACATACACAGTCTCGAGTTGCTTATTCTTAACTTCCTTGACGCACCCTCACGTCAATAAAAATAAATAACTTTAACTGGCTAGCTTTGGGGGAGGCCTATGTCCAGCAGTGGACGTCTTTCGGCTGATATGATGATGATGATGATGAACTTTAACTATCACACTCTCGTGTCGTTTAACTTCCTTGACGCACACTCACGTCACAAAAAAATTGTTTATACACAGACACACTTCCGTGTCAAAAAAAAAGTTGTTTATACACTGAAACACTCCCGTGTCATCTCATTCTTAGATTCTTTGACGCGCACTCATGTCAATAAAGTAAACAACTTTAACCCAACCACTCTCGTGCCTTCTAGTTCTTAACTTCCTTAACGCACGCTCACGTCAATAACATAACATTAACTTAACGTAACATTTTTACGTAAATAGACCTACTCTCACGTCTAGAAAATATTCAATTTCAAGTCAGGTAAAGACTATTGCATGTTAATATTATTACCAACAAACAAAACTTCTGTGCTATTTTATAAGTTCACCTATATCTTCATGGTTATGAACTTGTCTTCAGTTCATCAAATCATAACTATTAGTAATACATAAACATTCGCTTATCTAACTTATCACAATGCCTTCTCAAATACTTACTAGCACCACTTCCATACGCTTATGTAAACTATCACTGTGTCCTCACACATAAATGCTAGCTTCATTTTACACACGCTCATGTAAAATATCACTATGCACTCTCACATAAATGCTAGCTTCATTTTACACGCGCTCATGTAAAATATCACTATGCCCTCTCACATAAATGCTAGCTTCATTTTACATACGCTCATGTAAAATATCACTATGCCCTCTCACATAAATGCTAGCTTCATTTTACACGCGCTCATGTAAAATATCACTATGCCCTCTCACATAAATGCTAGCTTCATTTTACATACGCTCATGTAAAATATCACTATGCCCTCTCACATAAATGCTAGCTTCATTTTACACGCGCTCATGTAAAATATTACTATGCCCTCTCACATAAATGCTAGCCTCATTTTACATACGCTCATCTAAAATATCACTATGCCCTCTCACATAAATGCTAGCTTCATTTTACATGCGCTCATGTAAAATATCACTATGCCCTCTCACATAAGTGCTAGCTTCATTTTACACGCGCTCATGTAAAATATCACTATGCCCTGTCACATAAATGCTAGCTTTATTTTACACGCGCTCATGTAAACTATCACTATGCTCTCTCACATAAATGCTAGCTTCATTTTACATACGCTCATGTAAACTATCATAATGCACGCTAGCATTTATCTCAATCAATTCACGCACTCTCGCGTCCAATCGCCTTATATAATATTCATGTTAAGTACAAATATCTACTTTGTAAACAAATAATGCTCTTTCACATATCGGTGACAAACTTCACTACCAATCTAGTGGTATTTTTATACAATTCCATGGTACTCAACATTATTCATGCCGTCTGTGAATATCTAATATATCATTATTCCATTACTAAATAAAATGAAACCAAAAACTTCATAACAATCAAGTTAGCGTATAGTCTCGAATTCTGTATGTTTGGTTTGTTACTCGCTGAATATAATTAACTTTACAAATAATTCTATATGTTGCAATTGAACAAAATGAATCCCTTTTTTTATTTTTAATGCCTTACCACATTTATTGTATCTAAATTACTAGTATGAAAAAAAAAACGGTTTTCACTCCATACTTCAATCAACCACATATCCGTTATTTTATTAATATTTTCATCTACCGCATGAGAATCTCACATTAGTATAGAAACACAGTTCTGACTATAGTTTTTATGTAACAACGTAACTATACGGCGTAAAATTCACCTTTATGTACAGTGTAATGCAAACCCCCACTTTGTACATAATGCACATAATTATTATTTAATTTCAAAGCTATGTATACAACTATACGCCACTTCAATGAACAAAACTTTATTTCTAGTATAATTTAATTTTAAGTACCCTGCTTCGGCTCCAGTCACATGACAACGGGTCTGATCTGTCAGAAGTCATCCGGTGATCTCACCATAAGAAATATCCATGTTCATGTCACTCATACAACTCGATTGAGATAAATAATAATAAAACAACTATCCGATCACTGTTTATCAGTAAAATCCACACAATAAGTGTAATGTTATTTTATCTGCAAGAAGGTAAGTATATAAGTAACTTTATCTGTTTATTCATACAAAAATTGCACTGCAGTGTTTCATAAGTATCCCAACACAAATATATCAACTTCAAAATCAACTATTGAATAATTTATGCACATATTAGCCATAATTATTAATGCCATGAACATGATCATTAAAGAAATCAATCCATCGTAAAGGGTTTTTTTTTGACTTTCTTCTAATTGTTTAAACTTAAACTACTATAAAATAACATTAATTAGAGTAATCGTCACTTATCTCATTTCTGGGACATTTATTTTTTAATCTGACTGAACATTTACCTTGCATCAATAATAATCGACCAAAACTGCATGTAAAACACTAACTACTCATAAATACATATTATTCCCAGATCATAACCTCATTTAATCTCTGTAATCCTCAACCACTTCCTTATTAATTTATCATTACTCAAAACTACACTGGTAGTGCGAATGCAATGCTAATGAAATCAAATACAATCGCTTATTAAGAAAAAAAATTTGCAAGCAATACTTAGTAGTATTCTCAATTACTATAGACTACGTTTAATCATGTATTTTAAAGCTACCTGCACTGCAATTTTTATCACGAATTCTTTTCAAAATTTCATTCCTAAAACTTCGTTTAATCATGTGTTTTAAAGCTACCTGTACTGCAATTTTTATCACGAATTATTTTCAAAATTTAATTGTCAAAACTTCGTTAAATCATGTTTTAGAGCTACCAGTACTTCAAGTACTACAAAATGTATTCAAAACACGAAAATCGTTCTAAATTCGTAATCCTTTTTTTCTATAATGAAAATAAATTACGACGTCACAGTACAAATCCAACTTTTAAATCCTATCGTGGGTTAGTGGTACGTTAACACTTCTGAAATATTGTAATTTATCTCGTATGGTTACTCTGATTACTACAATTACCCTATCAAGTACTTACAGCCAATCTGGTCTGTTAAATCCTTTATGATGCTTACTCGTCGGCTGCCTCAATCCAAGTGCACGAGTCTGTGTCTGCGCTTGTCTAACTTTTTCTTCCCCTACCACATTCTATAACTACCGTGTTGCCAGGAGTATAATTTTCCAACTACCCCGGCATTTAACTAGTTATCGTAAAAAAGCTGTCACATCAAAATTATTATTTGCCTGTTGCACTAAGTAGTATACATATTAATATTAATAAATCATAACACTTGCTAGGTTATGAAATCAATTTGGAAGTATTTTTTGTGCTCGTTATGTTACAGTATAACCCATATATTTATAGTAAAAAATCATTGATACAAGCCATCAGTGTCCCGCGGGTACCTACAATTCTCAAGTTGGTAGCATTGGCGGCACTCCAACTATAACAACGAATGAAGCGGCAGTGAGTTGATTTTCATAGCTTCACGGATAAATAGGAAGGGTTTTATTTAAATTGCTTTTGGGATCACTGAAATTTGAATGGTTATTTTGATACCGAATGTACAAAAAGAAGCGAAGGAAGCGTTTGATTCTCAATTTTTGACCGAGCGAGTGAAGCGAGCGAAGTTTGTTCGGATATTCCTGCACAAGTCGCATTTCTTAACCGATTTTTGTAAAAGTTAGCGGCCAGGTCGAAGTATAATTATCTCTCTATACTCACATCTAAAAGCATAAAAAACTAAACCTTATTAAGTACGAAATACCAATACAGTTTTTCATGTTCATATCATCAAAATCGATCTTCCTCTGTCTTCTAGTTTCAGTCTCAGACTTGCCCATACTGATTACTGGCCGTTCTATATCTTAAAGGCTCCCATCTTAATAGCCCGGCAACGCACTTGTAACCCCTCTGGTGCTGCGGGTGTGATCCCATGGGCGGCGATAATTAATTAGATTAATTACCATTAGGTGATTCGTCTGCTCGTTTACCTCCTATGTCATAAAAATATGACTCATCCTGTATAATATAAGGAGGTCTCGAAAAAGATTTGGCAGTCTAGATCAAAAGGTCTCGCAAAGACCCTGACAACTTGGAGAGACTTGTGTAATGGGAAGGGTGGACGGTAGACGGCCTAGAGGATCGAGCCCAACGCGGTGGTGTGATCAAGTATCGGACCAAATGGACATCACTCTTAGCAACGCTTTCGGCAAAGCAACCGATAGGGAGAAATTTAGTCAGTGGAGTCACGATCCTCAGCAGTGAGGGACCGACTCAGAAGAAGAAGAAGAAATACCACGACGGTGGCAAACAAGCATACGGCCCGCCTGATGGTAAGCAGCTACAGTAACCTATGGACGCCTGCAACTCCAAAGGAGACACATGCGCGTTGCCGACCCTTCAATCGAATTGAATTGAAGAAGATCGAAAGGTAAAATATGGCGGCCCGCGCTTCCGGTATTATTGGTCGAAGACAATATATTAAATCTGTACATCATACAACGCAAGCGATTTCAGCCAAATGGTAACTTTTGCAAAAAAATTACACAAAAATAAATGCACGTAGGCACGGCGGTTTTACTGAAAAGCAAATTAATGTTTACGATAACTTGACTTTGCAATTTATAAAAACATTATTCAAATGTTCAATACCTAATGCGAACACTTGAAAAGTTTTTAGTGTAGACTAAATCAAAATTAAACAATCGTAAAAACTCCCACGTTCATTAAGAATTAATTGATTTGAAGAATTGAAAATCTACTAACCATTAAATATATTTATTACGGTCGATTAAGTTTTCTAACTGGAGTGGGACTTTGAAAGTTTATTAATTTATGTCATTCAAGTATTCAATTTATTAAAATATTCAAACACAAACATTTTAGACGGCTTTGAATTGATTAAGGGTACACAATCGTCTGTTATATTTAGTCAAATAAAACTACATAGTTCTGAGAATAGTGTTATTAGATCAATGATTGAGAAACTGAAAGGTATGCGAGAAATAATAATTGATAGCAAAATGTATAAGTTTTAAATTACGGTGAAAAAGCTTTAAAAGCGTCTAGATAGATAATAAGGAAAGTAGAAAGGAAAATGTAAGGTGAGGTAAGGGAAACAGTTTTTTTGTCCCGGGAAAGGGAAACAGTATATAAATTCCATACATGTGTTCCCCTTACCCGGGGGTTCCACTTACCCCATATGACCTTAATTAAAATTGTAATTAAATATTTATAGAACAACCAACATTTTACGAACTTATTATTGTATTTAAGTAAACACAATTATCAAGAGATGATTGTGTTTTACGCCGGGGGCCGTATTTTAAATTTAAAACTCGTTTAGACAGGATCCAACTTCAATACAAATCCAATGCATTAACTACGTAATACAGCTAATAGCGCCTAGACGTCTGGATCTGAAATATTAGTTTGTTTGAAAATTATTCCGATGCAACTCAATACAACTTCAATATTGGTTGATTATACAAATACTTACAAATATAATTACGTTTATTTCATTACTTTTTACAGTTGTTCTTAAGGTATAGAATAAAGTACGTAACTAGTCTATGTTAGGTATAAAAAGTTAGGTAACAATTTAACAAGGTGCGGGTACAGCTTGCTTAGATATTTTTATTATTTGTTGTGTGTTGGATTTATGTTTAAGATATATTGTGTTTTAAAGTATTGTTTATGTATAAATTAGACTACAAAACAACAAGTGTCTCTTCTGTTTACTACATAGGTTACACTACAGTATTTGCGGAAATACTACTCTCGTACTATTCATTAGTTCCACATATAAACTAAGATATTTTTTATCCCAATAAAAAACCCCAACGGTTACATTTTAAGAAAAAAAAACTTAAATACCATTGCACCACTGTTTCATAATTAATGTGAACAGAAACCACTAGTTTGTCGGACTATAATTGTTAAAATAAAATTCACTTTGTTGAACCTACCTACCGTATCAATTTGGTCGAACTGATTAATAGAACTCCAAATACCATTTGTAAATGAACAGGTTTTATTGTTTACGGCCAGTACTTCAAAGTTTGCGTGTATTAAACTTTGTTACAGTATTTAAGATAGTAATATTGTATTTTTCAAAACGGTTGAAAATTTAAGTTTTTAAGCGTAGGGCCAAAAACGTATGTGGATAAGAGTATGCAAAGAGTAAGAAAAACTCGGTATATAATATAATATTCTGTATATTTAAACAAATATCGTGTTATGAATACAATTGTTTACCGATAGGGTTTCTAAGAGTGTTAATTTTCCCATCCGACACAAATTCCTAACATCAACGCAGTAAGTCCCGAAACACGTAATTTGAAAAGAATTAAAAAAGTTTTCTCAACTACACATTGTGACTAATAAATATGTTCTATAATTTTGAAATCAATAGTTTGTAAATTATTCAAGAAAAAGGCGATTATTGACCTAATTTCCTCTTATCTCGGAAACTGCTAGGCGTTTTATCTTATCTTATTTTTTGATTCGGGGGCCCATATGGATACAATTCGACCCAAAGGCTTTTTCAACCATCTCCATGTGTTGGGTGATGGAGCTCAAGGGCAGTGTTTTAAGGTCCTCTAGATCTGGATAGTCAATTCCAAAGTCCCTCATTCTTTGTCTAGCTAAAGCGTCACATTCACACTTTAAGTGTTTCATTGTTTCTTCCTCTTCGCCACACATTCTACAATCAGTGTTATCTGACAGTCCTATTTTAGCCAATACTCCTTTCACGGCGTAGTGCATGGCCACGATTTATGTAAGTACATCTCGCAAATATTAAATAATTATGAACAGTCAAATCAATTATCTTCAAAACATCTATAGATCTTTAAAAAAATAATTATATAAAATCAAACATCGTCATTACTGTCCTACGGATATAATAGAAAAAAATCTTTGAAAGCGGCGACCACAAAATCATTTCCGCATAATTAATCGTGTTCGATCAGTTCTGCCTCTAATTTCAACAAATTGAAAACTGTGCTGATATTGGAGGATATTGGAGAGATGATTTATGATGGCCGTCTGCAGCGACGTTAACTAGCGTCCCATTTGGTGTAAGGCACGTTTTACTTGCCATAGACGTTTTTTATTATTTTTATTTCCATCGTTTGCGTTACTTAAATGGATTTTCAAAAAATTATTCTTTTAATATTCGAATATTATAAAGGCGGCAGTAATTTTGTCTGTTACGAGTGTTATTGTGTGGACAAGTAGAAATTCTTGGCAATGTTCTATTTACAAATTTCGCCAAACAGTGAATGAAATTAAACAGTAAAAATAAATAAATAAATATTGAATACAGTGAGTGAATATTGTTTCTTAATAGTGTGACTGATAATATAACTGAGCCATAAATGTACAGTTTTTAATTGATACAATTGAAGTTACCCGTTTGACAATCAAAATTACTGAATTTCCCAGAACTTCGCTTCCAATTTATCCTTTGACTATAATCTTTTAAAAATTTAAATATTAATCATTAGTAACATATTTTTTCATTTTAATAAAGAATCAATTATTTATCTTTCGAAATGAAAGTATACATAACATCATGTCACGATCGTCGAATTATTGATTTAGTATCTTGTTAATTTTGTACCAATACTAAATAAACTTCCAACACTAGAAGACATTCACCATCACATTGTCATCTTCAGCCAATAAATTTGTAGACTAATTCCGTAACACCGGTGGTAAATAGGCCATCGTTGGACCACTGGTGCGGAAACCGCGCTTGTTTAACTATCTGCCACCTCCGGCTTCACGGATACGAGTAGTGATGAACCCTGTGGAAACTCGGTCTCCGGTCGACGTTTGATGAAACTACAAAAAATTCCAATGTATTAATATTCTCAGCTCAGCCAATTGTAGACTAATTCCGTAACAGCGTTGATAAATAGGCCAACGTCGGATCACTGGTGCGGAAACTGCGCTTGTTTAACTATCAGCCACCTCCGGCTTCACGGATACGAGTATTGATGGACGCTGTGGGAACTCTGTCTCCGATCCACGTTTGATCAAACTACAAAAAATTCCAATATATTAATATTCTTAGCTCAGCCAATTGCAGACTAATTCTGTAACAGCGATGGTAATCGTCTGACCACTGGTGCGGAAACCGCACTTATTTAACTATCTGTCACCTCCGGCTTCACGGATACGAGTAGTGATGTACCCTGTGGGAACTCGGTCTCCGGTCGACGTTTGATGAAACTACAAAAAAATCCAATATATTAATATACTCAGTTCAGCCAATTGTAGACTAATTCCGTAACAGCGATGGTATATAATAGGCCATCGTCGGACCACTGGTGCGGAAACCGTGCTTGTTTAACTATCTGCCACCTCCGGCTTTACGGATACAAGTAGTGATGGGCGCTGGGCCTTATTCAAGTTTAATGCCGTGCGCTGCGTATAGCGTCGTGTTAGTAGTCGGGGTAGTAAATAGTAGTGTGTTGGGGGAAACGAACATTTGTTATTCTATATAAAAATGACGCTGTACTTAACCGAGGCCTGTTACAGGCTGTAAGAAACCAAGACCTTAAGTTCTGATGTTATTTTGTTGAATTGTCAATACTTTAAACTCGTCCTACATGCAAATATTGCAGAGAAATACATTCAAGATCAATAAGACCACGGCCTATTCTTTTGTTTGTATAGGGAGCCCCCATTGAAATACTAATTTCTGAGACCAACTACGACGAGTTTAAGCGCAAGTTTCTAAACCCAAAGAAATGTTTAAACTTTTAAACTAGTAATTTTTTTTAATACTTTTCTTTAATATTAAATAAAATGCGTCACAATACAATTGACTTGTAAATTAAACTTGATATTTTTCGTCTTTACTTACATGAGAATAAAATATATTAAATTTTGACTTCAGCTTCCCAGCTCTATTGAACCAAGTTAACTGGAAGCTGTTTAAAATGTAGACTCGTCTATATACTTGTACTCTTTGAAGTTAAACGTAGCCTGAGCGATGGGTGGTAATTTTCTATCGTTAACACTTAATTTTCCACTAAAGCTGTTGTTTCGAACTGCAAGGAAAATAGTGATTGATTAGGTAAGTAACCTGTTGGACGTGTTCGTTGCTTTAAACGTTTTAACAATTAGACGAAATTGAAGGAAAATGTTGCGGTAAAAGGGAAGTATTTTAAAGGACACAGCTGTCACTGGCGGCTATAATATATATACGAGGTACTCATTTTAAGTATTAAGACAAAAATGATAAAGTGAAGTTCCGTTAATATTCATATTAAACATTGCTTATTTCTAGATTTGGATATCAGGCAGCTGTAATGTAAAGTGATATAGGTCAAACAATGCAGACCACTTCAAGAAAACAAATCCTACAATTAATTTTGTATTAAGCAGAACGTCTGCTAACGATACCACAATGCTTAGAAAAAATGGAAAAGTAGAAAAATCCATTGCCTCAGGCGAGACTCGAACTCGCGACTCTGGGATACATGCCCATCGCTCTGACCAACTGAGCTACTGAGACACATCTGATGGCTGCGAATTTCTCCACTATATCCCATATGCGTCTTAGGGGGACGCCTAGCGACATCTGCCGAAGAAGTCTTACACTTCTCAACCGGCCATCGGAGTCCCAAGTTGTATTGAGAATTCACCGATAACAATGCGCTACCCCATACTACAATTAATTTTGTATTAAGCAGAACGTCTGCTAACGATACCACAATGCTTAGAAAAAATGGAAAAGTAGAAAAATCCACTGCCTCAGGCGAGACTCGAACTCGCGACTCTGGGATACATGCCCATCGCTCTGACCAACTGAGCTACTGAGACACACCTGATGGCTGCGAATTTCTCCACTATATCCCATATGCGTCTTAGGGGGACGCCTAGCGACATCTGCCGAAGAAGTCTTACACTTCTCAACCGGCCATCGGAGTCCCAAGTTGTATTGAGAATTCACCGATAACAATGCGCCACCCCATACTACAATTAATTTTGTATTAAGCAGAACGTCTGGTAATGATACCACAATGCTTAGAAAAAATGGAAAAGTAGAAAAATCCACTGCCTCAGGCGAGACTCGAACTCGCGACTCTGGGATACATGCCCATCGCTCGGACCAACTGAGCTACTGAGACACACCTGATGGCTGCGGATTTCTCCACTATATCCCATATGCGTCTTAGGGGGACGCCTAGCGACATCTGCCGAAGAAGTCTTACACTTCTCAACCGGCCATCGGAGTCCCAAGTTGTATTGAGAATTCACCGATAACAATGCGCTACCCCATACTACAATTAATTTTGTATTAAGCAGAACGTCTGCTAACGATACCACAATGCTTAGAAAAAATGGAAAAGTAGAAAAATCCACTGCCTCAGGCGAGACTCGAACTCGCGACTCTGGGATACATGCCCATCGCTCTGACCAACTGAGCTACTGAGACACACCTGATGGCTGCGAATTTCTCCACTATATCCCATATGCGTCTTAGGGGGACGCCTAGCGACATCTGCCGAACAAGTCTTACACTTCTTAACCGGCCATCGGAGTATATATAAACATATAAACATCGGAGTCCAAGATATAGTGGAGAAATTCGCAGCCATCAGGTGTGTCTCAGTAGCTCAGTTGGTCAGAGCGATGGGCATGTATCCCAGAGTCGCGAGTTCGAGTCTCGCCTGAGGCAGTGGATTTTTCTACTTTTCCATTTTTTCTAAGCATTGTGGTATCGTTAGCAGACGTTCTGCTTAATACAAAATTAATTGTAGTATGGGGTAGCGCATTGTTATCGGTGAATTCTCAATACAACTTGGGACTCCGATGGCCGGTTGAGAAGTGTAAGACTTCTTCGGCAGATGTCGCTAGGCGTCCCCCTAAGACGCATATGGGATATAGTGGAGAAATTCGCAGCCATCAGGTGTGTCTCAGTAGCTCAGTTGGTCAGAGCGATGGGCATGTATCCCAGAGTCGCGAGTTCGAGTCTCGCCTGAGGCAGTGGATTTTTCTACTTTTCCTTTTTTTCTAAGCATTGTGGTATCGTTAGCAGACGTTCTGCTTAATACACAATTAATTGTAGTATGGGGTAGCGCATTGTTATCGGTGAATTCTCAATACAACTTGGGACTCCGATGGCCGGTTGAGAAGTGTAAGACTTCTTCGGCAGATGTCGCTAGGCGTCCCCCTAAGACGCATATGGGATATAGTGGAGAAATTCGCAGCCATCAGGTGTGTCTCAGTAGCTCAGTTGGTCAGAGCGATGGGCATGTATCCCAGAGTCGCGAGTTCGAGTCTCGCCTGAGGCAGTGGATTTTTCTACTTTTCCATTTTTTCTAAGCAACAAATCCTAGATTTCTGGGTTTGATGCAAAGTACAGATAGGCCCTGTCGTTTATAACTGAGACAACTTCGGCAGTTTTTATCTATTTTGGCATTACTATTTTCCAATTCAAAAAATTTGCTAGACTGTCACTCTGACTTCCAACCATTAAAGACTGTTAGATGCCCGGATCTATCAATAAGGATAGTATAGCAATTAGCAATCTAACCAGACTGGTTTTGTTGCTCTCATTGTGTCATATCTGAGGTGACCAGCTCTTAGTCCACATATACACATTAGATATGAGTATACTTCGTTTATATATACTTCGTTTGCTCAGATTCGGTTATGTTTTCTTTGCCGCGTACCCAGAAGGTATAATTCCAGATAAATTTTACTGCGAAATTTTTAGGTTTATTTAAGATTATCTTTATTGAACTTGATTATACGAACATTATATTTCGCGGCGCCATAAAAAGCGGGAAGCGAGATATAACAATATTGGAACAGGCAGCTCGCATAAAGCTTAGGCATTACGGAATCCTATAAACATGAAACGCAGATTTTGTTCACAGTAAGAACCTTTGTGGTTACTACTGTTTGTTTGTTGTCTGATGATGCGCCAAATACAAATACAAATAACGTTATTCACTTGAGAAGCGGTTACAAAAGTTGGTAATGTACAAATTAACGTGCTCAACACTCGCCAGTATTACTAGCATGCGAATATAAAACAGTTTCTAACATAGGTATGCTATTTACATGAACTTAAGAAAGTAATATGTACAATCAACGGCACTTAACCCAATCTATAATGTAAATAAAGATAATAGATATATGTCAAAAGTCAATTAAATATGTCACAAATGTTAAAATGATTATTTTTTAAACGGTTTTATTTAGCTTGACCCCGTATATTTATTTATTTGTTTGTATATTTATACGCATCAAATCTTGCAATCGATTTTTCGATTACTTAACAGATTTCGATGAAATTTGGTATGCGTATCAGGTCTCCGTGACAATAACTTTTAATAATATTTTCAACCTTTGCTCTTCAAATCCTGATGCTGCAGAGACACTGCTTACCTTAACCGAGAGTCGTACACATCTGCTAATTTAACTATATTATTGTTGCTAGTGAATAAATCCTTAGTGACTTTATAATTGACCATCAACTCTTCAGTTCTGATGCTGCATAGTTACTGCCTGCCATAAATGACCGGGTAGAGACTGTGTCAGTTTAATAATAGTGCTCTAGATTTAGGTAGAAATATTTACGTTTCAAATTGACCTCCAACTCCTCGGTCGTGATGATGCAAGGTTACAGCCTGCTATAACTGACAGGGTGGAAAATGTGTCAATTTAATAATAGTGTTCTAGTTTTAGGTAGACGTATTTACGTTAAATATCGATCTCCAACTCCTCAGTCGTGATGATCCAAGGTTACAGCCTGCCATAACTGACCGGTTGGAGAATGTTTCAATTCAATAGTGGTGCTCTAGTTTTAGGTAGAGGCATTTACATTTCATATTGATCTCCAACTCCTCAGTTCTGATGCTGCATGGTTACTGCCTTTCGTAACTGACCGGTTCCAGAACGTGTCAATTTAAAAATAGTGCATTAGTTTTAGCTAGAGACATTTACGTTACGTTTGATCTCCAACTCCTCAGTCGTAATGCTGCTAGGCTACTGGCTGCCATAAAGGACCAGTTGGAGAATGTATGCATTTAAAAATAGTGTTATAGTTTTAGGTATAGGCGTTTACGTGTTTTATTGATCTCCAACTCCTGAGTCGTGACCGCTAGGACACTTAATTATTGGGTTTTGTCCGGTCCATGTCATGCTGCTACTGAAACAATTCTCGTTGTGATGTTCCGATTGCATGCAATACGCGGTACTCGGCCTTTTAGCTTCGCATAGATTGCGGCTCACCCTCGGGCCTTCGGGCTCGCTAAGACACTTGACCGTTGAGTTTTATCAAATCCATGTCATGCTGCTGCTGAAGCAATTCTCGCCGTGACGTACTCGGCCTTTTAGCTTCGCATAGATTGCGGCTCACCCTCTGGCCTTCGGCCCTCGAGCTCGCTAAGACACTTGACTGTTGAGCTTTATCAAGTCCATGTCATGCTGCTGCTGAAGCAATGCTCGCCGTTACGTACTCGGCCTTTTAGCTTCGCATAGATTGCGGCTCACCCTCGGGCTCGCTAACACACTTGACCATTGAGATTTGTCCAGTCCATGTCATGCTGCTGTTGAAGCAATTCTCGCCGTGACGTACTTGGTCTTTTAGCTTCGCATTGATTGCGGCTCACCCTCGCGCCTTCAGCCCTCGGGCTCGCTAAGACACTTGACCGTTGAGATTTGTCCAGTCCATGTCATGCTGCTGCTGAAGCAATTCTCGCCGTGACGTACTCAACCTTTCAGCTTCGCATAGATTGCGGGTCACCCTCGGGCCTTCGGCCCTCGGGCTCGCTAAGGCACTTGACCGTTGAGATTTGTCCAGTCTATGTCATGCTGCTGCTGAAGCAATTCTCGCCGTGACGTACTCGGCCTTTTAGATTCGTATAGATTGCGGCTCACCCTCGGGCCTTCGGCCCTTGGGCTCGCTAAGACACTTGACCGTTGAGGTTTATCAAGTTCATGTCATGCTGCTGCTGAAGCGATTCTCGTTGTGATGTTCCGATCGTATGCAATACGCGGTACTCGGCCTTTTAGCATCGCATAGATTGCGGCTCACCCTCGGGCCTTCGGCCCTCGGGCTCGCTAAGGCACTTGAGCGTTGAGATTTGTCCAGTCCATGTCATGCTGCTGCTGAAGCAATTCTCGCCGTGACGTACTCAACCTTTCAGCTTCGCATAGATTGCGGGTCACCCTCCGGCCTTCGGCCCTCGGGGTCGCTAAGACACTTGACCATTGAGATCTGTCCAGTCCATGTCATGCTGCGGCTAAAGCAATTCTCGCCGTGACGTACTCGGCCTTTTAGCTTCGCATTGATTGCGGGTCACCCTCGGATCTTCGGCCCTCGGGCTCGCTAAGACACTTGGCCATTGAGATTTGTCCAGTCCATGTCATGCTGCTGTTGAAGCAATTCTCGCCGTGACGTACTCGGGCTTTTGGCTTCGCATAGATTGCTGCTCACCCTCGGGCCCTCGGGCTCGCTAAAACACTTGACCATTGAGATCTGTCCAGTCCGTCATGCTGCGGCTGAAGCTATTCTCGCCGTGACCTACTCGGCCTTTTAGCTTCGCATAGATTGCGGCTCACCCTCGGGCCTTCGGCCCTCGGGCTCGCTAAGACATTGGACCATTGAGTTTTGTCCAGTTCATGGCATGCTGCTGTTGAAGCAATTCTCGCCGTGACGTACTCGGCCTTTTAGTTTCGCATAGATTGCGGCTCACCCTCGGGCCGTCGGCCCTCGGGCTCCCTAAGACACTTGACCATTGAGATCTGTCCAGTCCATGTCATGCTGCGGCTGAAGCAATTCTCGCCGTGACGTACTCGGCCTTTTAGCTTCGCATAGATTGCGGCTCACCCTCGGGCTCGCTAACACACTTGACCATTGAGATTTGTCCAGTCCATGTCATGCTGCTGTTGAAGCAATTCTCGCCGTGACGTACTTGGTCTTTTAGCTTCGCATTGGTTGCGGCTCACCCTCACGCCTTCAGCCCTCGGGCTCGCTAAGACACTTGACCATTGAGATTTGTCCAGTCCATGTCATGCTGCTGTTGAAGCAATTCTCGCCGTGACGTACTCGGCCTTTTAGCTTCGTATAGATTGCGGCTCACCCTCGGGCCTCCGGCTCTCGGGCTCGCTAAGACACTTGACCGTTGAGATTTGTCCAGTCCATGTCATGCTGCTGCTGAAGCAATTCTCGCCGTGACGTACTCAACCTTTCAGCTTCGCATAGATTGCGGGTCACCCTCGGGCCTTCGGCCCTCGGGCTCGCTAAGGCACTTGACCGTTGAGATTTGTCCAGTCTATGTCATGCTGCTGCTGAAGCAATTCTCGCCGTGACGTACTCGGCCTTTTAGATTCGTATAGATTGCGGCTCACCCTCGGGCCTTCGGCCCTTGGGCTCGCTAAGACACTTGACCGTTGAGGTTTATCAAGTTCATGTCATGCTGCTGCTGAAGCGATTCTCGTTGTGATGTTCCGATCGTATGCAATACGCGGTACTCGGCCTTTTAGCATCGCATAGATTGCGGCTCACCCTCGGGCCTTCGGCCCTCGGGCTCGCTAAGGCACTTGAGCGTTGAGATTTGTCCAGTCCATGTCATGCTGCTGCTGAAGCAATTCTCGCCGTGACGTACTCAACCTTTCAGCTTCGCATAGATTGCGGCTCACCCTCGGGCTCGCTAACACACTTGACCATTGAGATTTGTCCAGTCCATGTCATGCTGCTGTTGAAGCAATTCTCGCCGTGACGTACTTGGTCTTTTAGCTTCGCATTGATTGCGGCTCACCCTCGCGCCTTCAGCCCTCGGGCTCGCTAAGACACTTGACCGTTGAGATTTGTCCAGTCCATGTCATGCTGCTGCTGAAGCAATTCTCGCCGTGACGTACTCAACCTTTCAGCTTCGCATAGATTGCGGGTCACCCTCGGGCCTTCGGCCCTCGGGCTCGCTAAGGCACTTGACCGTTGAGATTTGTCCAGTCTATGTCATGCTGCTGCTGAAGCAATTCTCGCCGTGACGTACTCGGCCTTTTAGATTCGTATAGATTGCGGCTCACCCTCGGGCCTTCGGCCCTTGTGCTCGCTAAGACACTTGACCGTTGAGGTTTATCAAGTTCATGTCATGCTGCTGCTGAAGCGATTCTCGTTGTGATGTTCCGATCGTATGCAATACGCGGTACTCGGCCTTTTAGCATCGCATAGATTGCGGCTCACCCTCGGGCCTTCGGCCCTCGGGCTCGCTAAGGCACTTCCATGTCATGCTGCGGCTGAAGCAATTCTCGCCGTGACGTACTCGGCCTTTTAGCTTCGCATAGATTGCGGCTCACCCTCGGGCTCGCTAACACACTTGACCATTGAGATTTGTCCAGTCCATGTCATGCTGCTGTTGAAGCAATTCTCGCCGTGACGTACTTGGTCTTTTAGCTTCGCATTGGTTGCGGCTCACCCTCACGCCTTCAGCCCTCGGGCTCGCTAAGACACTTGACCATTGAGATTTGTCCAGTCCATGTCATGCTGCTGTTGAAGCAATTCTCGCCGTGACGTACTCGGCCTTTTAGCTTCGTATAGATTGCGGCTCACCCTCGGGCCTCCGGCTCTCGGGCTCGCTAAGACACTTGACCATTGAGTTTTATCAAGTCCATGTCATGCTGCTCCTAAAGCAATTCTCGCTGTGACGTACTCAGCCTTTTAGCTTCGCATAATTTTTAAAAATAAAAGAATGTCCTTTACGCAAATTATTTAATTACTATTTACGTAAATTACTATTTCAAGGATTTATTTCCCCTCCAGGACCCATAGATTTTTCCCACACTGTATACATATATGTACCCTATAATATTCGTAGGTACCCAACTAACCAACTTACTTTAGGTACCCTCTACTTTAAACACACGAAAGGTCACAGGTATACAATTAATATAATACCACTTGAGATGTCATCACATATAGTTTTCCCACCACATACTACGGTCAATAGGGCTGGTTACAAGTACAAGTACAAAATTTTTACTAAAAACTTAAAAATAAATTAACGTAAAAAAGTTTTATGTTAAACGGTTTTATTTCAATCAAATGTTGTACCAAAAACTAGAAAATAAAAATTTATACGAATTTTAGGTCACATGCATTGCTTCCTGGAGAGTAATCATGTAAGACGGATAACATAATAGGCATCTCGAGTCGGATGCTAAAGGCCCTATTTGTCTCTATATCAGTGGATTAAGTCATAATCGGAAGCTTTTATCAGACTAAAATAAAAACGTGGAGCGTTGGTACGACAAAAAAATTGGGTAGGCAGGTAAAGCTATTAATGAACGAAAATCGTGTGATTCAAAATCGTAATATATATATATAACTCAAAGGTGACTGACTGACTGACATAGTGATCTATCAACGCACAGTCCAAACCGCTGATTCTAGAGATTCCAAATTTGGCAAGTAGGTTCCTTATAAGGTCTAGGGGTGCGCTAAGAAAGGATTTTTCAAAATTCATCCCCTAAGGGGGTGAAATGGGGGTCCAAAGTTTGTATGGGGAAACAAGATTAGTTAGTCTATTTTATTCGAAACTTCCCAGAAGTATTCCTAACAATAAATGAGTAAATATGTATTGCAGGTTTTTTGAGAATTCAACCCCTAAAAGGGGGAAATGTGGTCAAAAATTCTGAAAATCAACATGGGTATTATTTCTATGGTTTATCGGGTCGTTGATTACGAAAACAACAACGATTTTAAAATCCGACGTGGCGGACGTGAAATACCATCTCCCCTGTTAGGGTACAATGGGGTTGAAATGTCTAAATATCCCTATGGGTGTCGTTATTGTGATTTTTTGAGACGTTAATTAAGAAAATGGCATCGATTTTGAAATTTAATATTATGGACATAAAAAGTCTTGAAAGTATTTGTGCCAAATTGCAATCTTCTTCTAAATATATAAAAGAAGAAACTGACTGACATATATACGCACAGCCCAAACCGCTGGTTCTAGAGATTCCAAATGTGGTACGTAGGCTCCTTATAAGGCATAAGGATGCACTTAGAAATTATTTTTAAAAATTTACCTCCTAAGGGGGGAAATGGGGTTCAAAGTTTGTATGGGAAACGAGATTAGTTCAACTATTTTATTCGAAACTTTACAGGAGTATTCCTAACGATAAATGAGAAAACAAGTGTTTCAGCTTTTTTGAGAATTCAACCCATAAGGGGGAAATGTGGTGACAAAATTTAAATATCAACATGGGTTATGTTAATGGTTTATCGGGTCGCTGATTACGAAATCAACACTTAAGGGGGTGAAATGGGGGTTGATAGTTTGTATGGGGAATTTTTAAACGTTGAACCAATTTAGATGAAACTTGGTATAGAGATAGTTTGTGTACCGGGAAACGACATGGGAATGGGACAGTTTTTATCTCGAAAATCGATCTTGAAGGGGGTGAAATGGGGGTTGGAGGTTTGTATGGAGATTTTTTTACCGCGAACCGATTTAGACAATTTTGTTGTGGATATAGTTTGAGTCCCAGGAAACAATATAGAAAAATTTTTAAGCCGAAAATCAATCTTAGAGGGGTAGAAAACATGTTGGTAGTTTGTATGGCGAATTATTAACCGCTGAACAGACGATTGAAATGAAACTTGGTACATATTATATAGATTGAGTTGCGGTAAACAATATAGGATAGTTTTTATCTCGAAAATCAACCCTCTAGGGGGTGAAACGGGGGTTGAAAGTTTGTATGGGAAATTAATAACCGTTGAACCTATTTAGATGATTTGGTATGGAGATATTTTGCGTTCTGGGGAAGGATATATAATAGTTGTTATCCCAGAAGTCATTCCTTAAGCGGGTAAAAAGGGGGTTGGATTACTAATTCCACGCAAATGAAGTCGCGGGGAAAAGCTTCTATTCAAGAGTAGAAATCTGTATTAATCATAATCTCTCAGTAGTAAGTCGTTGATGGCGTAACAATTAAACAATTATTGCAATAATTTCTTTAAAATAAAAAATGAGGGAACCGCCGTCTTCAAAACGTGGTATACCGAAACCTCCAGAATGTAACGAATACTTTTCCGAAAACCGCTTCTAAATCAGTTCAGCGAAACGCAAGATGATCGCGGACAAACATACATTCCTACATACAAACATACGAGTCTAACTGAGAACCTCCTTTTTTAGTACTTTTAGTACGCGGGCGAAGCCGCGGGAAAAGCTAGTTACATGATAAAACAATAATAGAGAAAATTATAACACCTAAAAATCATGAAAATCAAGCGGAGAGGCCTTTGCCCAGCAGTGGAGGGCACTCAAGTCGACTAATAAATAAAAAATAAATAAGAATTGCTATTGCTAGCCCTTATACAAATTAACTCACCATATTTACTTAATTTCACACTTCATTTCGCAAACTAAATGTCTAAGTATTTGACTCATTTTATACATTTATATATACATATTTTTAATACTACTCGTAGTACTCTCACATTAACGCCACCTCCAACAACATTAAAGCATAGCTACGTGACTTTGATTTTAGATTAAATAGTCTGTATTACATACTTAACCTACTCTACCTTATATTAGACGCCCCACATTTTTATTTTAGTCTGATAAAAGCTTCCGATTATGACTTAATCCACTGATATAGAGACAAATAGGGCCTTTAGCATCCGACTCGAGATGCCTATTCTGTTATCCGTCTTACATGATTACTCTCCAGGAAGCAATGTATGTGGGACTAAAATTCTCTTTCTAAACTCTTTATAAATTTTTATTTTCTAGTTTTTGGTACAACATTTGATTGAAATAAAACCGTTTAACTTAAAACTTTTTTACGTTAATTTATTTCTAGGTATAAAGATCATACAGTATGTCAACGAGTATATCTACTTGGGCCAGTTAGTCTCTTTCAGCAACAGGCAAGACAAGGAAATTGAGCGCCGTGTTCAGAATGCCTGGAAAAGCTACTGGTACATGAAGGAGCTAATGAAGGGCGACCTTCCTATGTCACTGAATCGCAAACTCGTTGACATGTGTATTTTGCCTGTCCTAACCTACGGTGCTTAAACCTGGTCGCTCACCGAGAGTCAGAAGTCTAAATTGAAGGTCTGCCAACGAGCAATGGAGCGCAGCATTCTAGGTGTCAGCACGGTGGATCGTGTCCGGAACACTACGCTGCGTTCCCAAACACGCATAGCTGACGTTGGCAAGAAGACTGCCAGACTCAAGTGGGATTGGGCGGGTCACGTCTGCTGTATGCATCCGGATAGGTGGGCATGTGTAGCCACCAAGTGGATGCCGCAAAAGAGGCGCGGACGGGGCCGGCCCAAACGGAGATGGCGGAACGATTTGGACGCTTTCCTCAGCACTTGGCCGGAAAAAGCACGGGACCGAGATTTATGGTTATCAGCAGGAGAGGCCTTTGCCCAGCAGTGGGACACTATTTTAGGCTAAAAAAAAAGGTATAAAGAACAAACCAAACCAGGAAAGTTTCTTTGTTTAAAGGCTAATAACATTCCCAAATGAAAAAGTTAGGTAGGTGTTTTGCATTTAGAAAGTTGATAGTTTATCATTTTACGAACTGTTATTTTACATAGCAAATTGGTAAGTAATTGTCAGGAATTCAATCAATATAATTTATTGATAATACTCTCCGGAATCAACTCGTAGTTAGAGTTGTTTTACGGATTAGCGGCCGCTTTCAGATTTCAGAATCCCCTGCCATCCTCCTTCATGGAAAGACGACATTCGAAGTTACCCGCACACTTTTGGATGGGATTGACCCAGAAACAGGACACGAGAAGAGGCCTTTGCTCAGCAATAAGTGATAATAGGCTGAAATGATGATGACATCGTCATATCATGATGAGTTTTCAATGTGAAGTCTCGTGTGCTATTTACTTTAAAGGATAGAAGATCTCCATGAAATTTTAAAATCAGTTTACCTTGCTAGAAAATATCTTTGTTTTGGGACATAAAAGCTATCCTAATGAAAGCTTGTAAAAAGTACATTGTTTCTTGTTCGACCACGATGCCAAAATGGCCGTCGTTACACGAAACAGCAACTGAGGTTGCCATTAAGACTATCAAGTGCAGCTAACGACTTGTTACCAAACTAACTTACTTGCACTATGAAAAAGTCATTTAGGGGCTATAAGCGAATTAACTTCTTAATGATGTACCACACTTCGCCTATTCGGCCAAACCCAGCACCAGCATTAAGATCTGATTATGGCATTAACGTGCAACAAAGGTCTTGTCAAGTGACAATCGTTTATCAACATGACTGATAATCGCATTCATTTTTGATACATTACCGACTAACAAAGTGCAAGGAATTAAATTAATCGATCTGTGGTGTTCGTAGACCCTTTTACATTGAATAACATGTTGAGACGTTAGAGTAAATAACGATATTTGCAGTATCTTCGCCGCCGCAAACGCCGAAATCACTTAAAGGTCATGACATATAAAGGTTAAATAAGGGTCGTTATCATAGCTACGAGTAATCTTAGATATCCGATGCGAATGTCACCTTCATAATCATAACAATCATACGATTTGCCCAAATGCCGAAAGTCAATTAATAAGTTATTAAGATTGAGACATATTGATTTACTAGAGCTTCCAACGATTTTCTATAAAAATATTGAGTTTAATATACAAGCACCAGCTCTTAAAAAAGAGAAAATAATTAAATAACGGGCTGCTCTTTTAAGCAACACTCGATAATTAAAAATCCAGCAAATTTGATACTAAAGTTTACCGTCTTAATTATGTTATAAGACAAACTTTAAGTTCAAAAAATTACCAAGATTCACAGCTTCAAACAGTTTTTACAAATTTAATTTTGTAGTGCGGAAAGTGTGTCGGGCAGAAAGTACAATTTTGCAGTGGAGTCACGTGTCGTGAAAGGATTGCCTGCCTCGTATTGTTGACTGGCTTGAATAGACTGTTCCTGTCCTACGCTCGGGTGACCAAGCACTATGAAATAAGAGGGACGCTTGAAACGTTTCTAAAGAACTCGGACTTTACGGGAGATACATATGTTTGTGAGCAACGTAAGTCATTTGAGTTTTTAAAAATGAATGCATGTTTTTTGTGTTTCTCTGATATAAATATGTATTTATAGTTTGACGGTTAGTTTATTTTTCTTTTACTATCTAACTATATGTAGACATTTCAGTTGATTGGAACTTTGCTTGTTGTGCTACGTGACGTCTGATGTGTTTAGTCTACCTGTATTCTTTAATATAAAGTAAAAAAAAGTCTATGTTTAGTTATAAATATAAAGTGGAATAATTCACGCCTGGGGCAAGATTCCTTTAGTTTTAATTATAACCAGTGAGATAATATTACTTGATATAAACAAGGCGTTTTATTATATTACTTACAACCACGATTTAAAAGCGCCCGCAGCAGGAAAGCTCTGAAAAGGTAGGCGTACGGTTGTCTAAGACTTTTCAATGAGGTGGAGATGAGAGGAGATGAGAAGAGATTTTCGGGAATCAACCAATAGACTCCCTTTCCACTGAGTTGAGGATAAGTGGCGACTGATGCTATTGGTGAATTTCTGCACGTCTTCTATTATCTCCATCTAAGTGGAAAGGCAGCTTCATAGTTGCAATTGGCATGCAGACATCATAGACATACTAGCCATAGACCTGTCATGGTAATAACAATACCAAGATCGAACGGGAAGAACTTATTACACTTTCAATAGGTACGATAGAGAAGGCGCTATTATCGTTGGTCCTTGTCATAGTCTCACCTTTTTTTTTGTTATCCTCCACGCCATTACTTATAGCAGTGGAGGGTCACAAACAGATATAATAATTTGCGATTTCTTCAAGAATTTCTGTGTGTTCTACGAGAAAACCTGATATTTTTCTTACAAAGTTGTGTCGGCTAAGGAAAACACTGGTAATTTTTTTTGTTTTGGGCTGTAGAAGTGATATTATCGTCATCTATGTCTATCCCTGGTAGTACGCGTGTGCGGTCCTAGTTAAATTCTAGCTTTGAGGCAGACATGTACAACTGTATGGTCAACCTACATTTCACGGCTAGGTCAAACAAGTATCTTTTCAATCCTCCATGTTTTCTACTTCTTCTATCGTCAATCCATTTAATGTGCCGGCCTGACGTCGTTAGCTCTTCACGGGCCTTATTTCATTTCTTATCGAGCCAGCCTTCGGATTTATTCTAGCAATTTGTTTGCTAACGGCCTACGGTTCGATGGTTTTTAAATGTTTTATTCGAGTGCTTCTTATGCTAATGTTGAGTGCGGATTTATCATAATACTTATCACTTAATATTCTATGAGAAAAGTGCTCTGGGTTTTACTAGCTACGAGTACCTCCCTACATAAAAAATTTAATGCGTTTCACAGACATACTAACAATATAAAAGATTATGGATTCACTTACCCGCTACGCGTGAAAAGTTTCGGAGAACCTAGGTCAGCTTCGCCAGCGTCCTTCGGAGGGATGAGTCACGGACAGGTGCTTGAAGATGGAGACCTAGGCTCTCTGAAACACGTCGTGCGTAGTGACCAAATACGTGAGTGAGACCGTAATCTTTTATAGCGTTAAACATTCTTCACGTTCTTGATATTTATATGAAACTTTGTTTTATACCATGACGGTTACCGACAGTTTGTTAACGTAGCCTATGGACGCCTTGGACATGCGAGTTGCCTATTAATAGTAGAAACTAGAAATGCTAATAACATTTATGCAATTGTTTCAGGTTTTGGTGAACAACGGTAAAGGCCAGCGTTCAAAAGGTATTTAGCTACTGGGGGCTTAGCCAACGTGGCAATCGTTAACGCTCCGTGGCGTAGCGTAGTCATGTCTCTCTATCACTCTTCCATATTAGTGCGACAGTGACAGTGGCGTTTCGTTCGCTACGGAGCGTAAACGATTGGCACGTGGGCTACGCCTTCAGTTTTCTTCTCTTTTTTCTATCTACTTATCACAAACAAGCGATTGGATGTGAAGCTACACATTCTGCACCATTATAGTGGTATTTGGTTACATATTCATCAAAGTAAACTACAGCATGTATTGTTAACTTTTTAATCCACTCAACCGAAATGCGTTGCCAAGTAGGTAAACTGAGATAAATCATAACGTATAATAAGTATATTTATAACGAAATTAACCGCCATATCGTGTCTTCAAGCCTCAAGTAGACAACAGTTTTACAAACGAGCAAAGTTTTCATTACGTTAAGATATTAATGTAATAAAGTTGACATTTCTATGAACTTTCCACCGTTAATTAATTAAAATTAACGCGAATCTGGTTATGTTTACGTGACCGCAGTCGTTGAAGCTAACTAGCTATTGTATTTATTAACATTATGTTTTGCGTTTAACCAACGTGTTTTATAATGTGTTTATGTGTAATTTATGTTTTTTTTATGTATAGTATGTTAGATTAAAATGTTTAATTATTTTATTATTATTTTATTTATTGCCGTTTTGTACAGGTATGTCTACCAGTTTTAATTCTCCCTCAACTGCTCAAAGGTTGACTGGAAGAGATCCCTTACGGGATAAGTCCGCCTTTTTACATATATTATTTAAACTTTATTGCACATAAAATATACAAATGGCGGAAACATTTATGAGTTTTCAGTTGCTTACATATAATTGTGAGACTTGCTCAGATTAATATGACAGGTGAAATGTACACATATTTTTGATTGGTAAATCTGTTCAGATGCATATGTACCTTTCTATGCTCATTTATTTTTGAAGCCTCGGATTTGCTCATATATTAATGAACTCGACTGTACAATAAAGTATTATACTACTACTACTACTACTACTACTTATAATTTCTAAATTGAAATAAATAGTAGTTTATGCAACAGTTGTATAAGAGGGGTTAAAAAAAGTGAGTGGCGTGGGTAACAATTTGAGCCGTAGGCGAAAATTGTTAAGAAAAACGCCACGAACATTTTTTTACCTACTTATACGACGTTGCATACAATACTTTTTCTACGAATACACTTACTTTTACATAAAATGCGAAATTGAAAACTTCATGGATATCGCATTTATTTTGTCAACATAATCAACACTCATTTAAGTTTTACCTTTTAAAACACTATTTTTCAATTATACTAACATTACTAACACAAATACACACCGTCGTTATTTGATCAATTATTAAAGAGCTACAGAGATTAGTAAAAATACCTAAATTACTTTCAAAGTTTGCAATTCGCCCCAACAAACGAACGGGAAACGTAAATAACTACCAAGTAGGTCTGTGGTTCTTTAAATTTTTTCTTTTTTATAGTTTTTTTTTCTAAAAACGCTGCGTTTATTTAGGTTTCTTAGGTTGGCAGTAATTTATTTTATATTAATAGTTGTGTTTGCATGCGATTACGCGACACTATTTTCGCGCTTTTATAGAACAAGTGTTATTTTGGGGAATAGACTAGATAGACTTTTCATCGAGTGTATTATCTATGTTCTTATAAAGGTGTTGACGAATGTATAAATGACAGATAAAAGTACAGGAGTAGAAAAACACATTTATGTCTTAAGATTAATTAGTTATTTAACGATCATTTGACGGTGGTTCAAACAATTAAATACGATGGAATAAAATGAATGAAAACATTTTGTTAAATAACTTAACGCATAACCACCTCACTTACTCTTATTTCTCTAAAATGGAGACAAAGGCTCTCCAAAAAATGTCGTGCGCAGCAGTGTTGGCCGTTAATTTCAATTAGAATTGAAAATTGATCAATAAGATTGAAGATTAATTCCGTAACTAATCAATTACACTAACATCAATTTTTACTAACGTTAGATCGCATTGATTTTGTGACGTCGTCAATTACACTAACCGTCAATTAGAATTAACCTATTAGTTACACTAACGTCTCGAAAATTTAATAAGAATTACAGTCAATTAGATTAACGTTAGTGTAACTAAATTAATCCTGTCTTACACTAATAATTAATTTTAAAACTGCATCTCGGGTTCGGAAGTCGGGACCAATATCACAAGATGGAGCTCATGCTGGACCCTAGGGCTACCTACTGGATCTCGGGTTTGGCGCATCATAGACTCATGCTGTTTGGGGTCATTCGACTTGTACTGATGAGCAGATGGTACCGGTATCAAAATCTGGAGCTCATGCTGGACCCTGGGGATCCCTACTGGATCTCGGGTTTGGCGCATCATAGACTCATGCTGTTTGGGCTCATTCGACTTGTACTGATGAGCAGAGGGTACCAGTATCAAAATCTGGAGCCAATGCTGGACCCTGGGGATCCCTACTGGATCTCGGGTTTGGCGCATCATAGACTCATGCTGTTGGGCTCATTCGACTTGTACTGATGAGCAGATGGTACCGGTATCAAAATCTGGAGGTCATGCTGGACCCTGGGGATCCCTACTGGATCTCGGGTTGGGCGCATCATAGACGCATGCTGTTTGGGCTCATTCGACTTGTACTGATGAGCAGATGGTACCGGTATCAAAATCTGGAGGTCATGCTGGACCCTGGGGATCCCTACTGGATCTCGGGTTTGGCGCATCATAGACTCATGCTGTTTGGGCTCATTCGACTTGTACTGATGAGCAGATGGTACCGGTATCAAAATCTGGAGGTCATGCTGGACCCTGGGGATCCCTACTGGATCTCGGGTTTGGCGCATCATAGACTCATGCTGTTTGGGCTCATTCGACTTGTACTGATGAGCAGATGGTACCGGTATCAAAATCTGGAGCTCCTTTTAACTTTTACTTTCTTAGTAAAAGTCAAAGTGAAAGTGAAAGTGAAAGTGAAAGTGAAAGTCAAAGTCAAAGTCAAAGTGAAAGTCAACGTGAAAGTGAAAGGGAAAGTGAAAGTGAAAGTTAAAGTCAAAGTGAAAGTGAAAGTGACAGTCAAAGTGAAAGTGAAAGTGAAAGTCAAAGTGAAAGTCAAAGTCAAAGTCAAAGTCAAAGTCAAAGTCAAGGTCAAGGTCAAGGTCAAATGTCAAAGGGCAAAGGTCAAAGGTCAAAAGTAAAAGTAAAACTAAAAAGGAGCTATACCGGTACCATCTGCTCATCAGTACAGGTCGAATGAGCCCAAATAGCATGAGTCTATGATGCGCCAAACTCGAGATCCAGTAAGGATCCCCAGGGTCCAGCATGAGCTCCATATTTTGATACCGGTACCATCTGCTCATCAGTACATGTGGAATGAGCCCAAACAGCATGAGTCTATGATGCGCCAAACCCGAGATCCAGTAGGGATCCCCAGGGTCCAGCATGAGCTCCAGATTTTGATCCCGGTACCATCTGCTCATCAGTACAAGTCGAATGAGCCCAAACAGCATGAGTCTATGATGCGCCAAACCCGAGATCCAGTAGGGATCCCCAGGGTCCAGCATGAGCTCCAGATTTTGATCCCGGTACCACCTGCTCATCAGTACAAGTCGAATGAGCCCAAACAACATGAGTCTATGATGCACCAAACCCGAGATCCAGTAGGGGTCCCCAGGGTCCAGCATGACTTCCATCTTAGGATACCGGTCCCATTGCTTATTAATACAAGCCCCCGAGTCCAGAGTCAAAATCGAAACAAAAATCAAAACCTCGTAGCATAACCTAAATTCGCGTTTAGTTAGGTAAATTATTAATGTCAATTACCAATTCAATCTACACTAAAAATTAAATTAATGTTTCAATTTTTGAGAAAGACTAAAAATTAAATATCTTCAATTATTAGTTATTCGCAAAGGATTAACACGTTAGTTACAATTAATTTCAATTCTAATTGAAATCAATTTGCACTAAACTATTAGTGTTCAATTTTAACTAACGTGTTTCAATGTTCAATTTTTAATTTCCAATTACACTAACGTTCGGCCAACACTGGTGCGCAGTGACCAAATTATCCGACTTTTACTTAATTATTAATTACTCACGAAAGTTGAAATTCGATTATTGCGATGAATACCTGTACCTCTACCATGAGTCATGCAAATAAGCCCAATTAGAGATTCGTTCACGAATTCGTAAATTATTTGTATGGAGAATTTGTGCAGAGCCTCTAGCGGTCACTTATAGAACTAAAAATTACTGCCATACCATAAGTTAAATTATCGTTTATCCAATTCGCTCACGAAAGTTCGATTGCTTGTTTCGTTTGTGTAGATTTCAATACTTTACAAAGTGACGTGACGTGACAAACGTCACATCCTTCACACCAACCGAAACAGATTGTAGGTAAGCGAAAAAGGTTTTACTTCCTAAGTACATTTTATCTGAAGGTTTAGAACTGTAGACAATTATATGAGCAGTGAACAATAATAAGCATAGAAACCGTACTAGCTCTGAAAAATTACCCTACTTTTTGTGGGTGTTTAATATGCTTGCTAGGCCTTAAACCAGGAATAATTTCCGTTGGTCATCGACGTCATCGTGTCCCAAGCGGTAAATTTTAAGTCGTTAAGGGCGGTCAATAATCAAGCTTCGTGATGGTCAGCTGCCGTTCCTTGAGTGGGTTGAGGAACGGCAGCCATTTTCTCACATAAAATACATATAAAATAAAATGACCATCGCGTTCCAGTTGAAACAGGTGATAGTTTATATGCTATTACAAATAAAATAAAAATCATCAGCCGTCTGTATACCACTGAAAAGACCGTAAACTAGTCACATGAATATATGGTATTTAGGGTATCAGCAGAAATTCTTTCTACCTCAATACAGCCGGCTGACGATTTTCCTGATAATAAGAGCATCAAATACTGACAGCTTACCTACGCGAGTCATCATTATACTTCGTCCTTAACCACTTCAAAAATTATCATCGCCTGGGACGCCTTGCGATTGGTCATGAAATTTGTTCCTGGCTCATGCCATCGGAGCCGGGAAATACAAGCTATGACAGTAAGCCTTTACCTTATTTAAACGCGCGTGACTTTGAACGCATAAAATGTTATCAACCGACTTCAAGAGTTCGAAGGAGGACGTTCTCAATTCGTCAGGATCTTTATTTTCACTATTTTTTCATAATGTTCACCGATTGCAAACGATTAAACGGGGAAATTACGTATTTCGTCATACATATTCAAAGCTAGGAAAAGGGGTGAAAACTGTCAGTACTTCATCCATCCATCCATATACTTATTTCGTCGTAGGATATAGGATTACCTAATGCTGAACCACACTTCGCCTATGTGGACAAATATTCGTGTTGCGTCTCTTTCTTATTGTATAGAATAGGAAAAAGACGCAACACGAATATTTGTCCGCATAGGCGTAGTGTGGTTCACCATAAGAAAACCAAATTGATGAAATTTCAAATGTACAAATAACACTACTAGTTTAAAACGTCCTAGAACTACGTCCATATGTAATAGGTGATTCTTAATTAATTTGGTTATTTTGTCAACATGACAGTTCGACTTTTAGTGATCATAGTGGATCATAGGTTTATTTCTTATTTAGGTCTATTGTAAAATCACAAAAGGATAAGTACCCTTTCAGGATGTTGTTGATTCTCTAAAGTTTAGGCAGTGCGCTATTGTTACACATCCCACCTGCGTCGACGCCGACACGTTGGCCAAGTCCTTTAATTTATTTACCAGCGAACAAACCGGAGCGGCGCCCGACATCCGAAATCACTACAAGACTATTAAATATAGTTGTCGTTCGTCTAACTATTGTTGGTGTTGAGGCAATCGATCCGTGGAGCAAGGGGCACGGAGCCTCACGACCTAACAAACGCACAAGGGAAGCTAAAGATGCTCCAGCAAGCCGCCGGTTTTCATACATAACACAACGCAGGATTGCGGCTTTGCCGCTTCTTGCATAATGATGGTTTTATTTCTATTTATAAGTTACACGTACGAGTAATTGTTAGTAGTACTTATAAGTTTCTAGTTTGTGACAATGTTACTTTAAAAGGCTATTTCGCAATAAATAAATCTTTAATACTATAATTTATTATGTACATTATAATTTCAAAGTGCCCTGTATAAATCTGGATGTCTTTTAAGTAAGCACTATTTTATAGTACTTGGATGCAATAATTCTAAGATCCCGGCCTGTAACGCAGTTGTTACTTCTTGAATATAAAATAATACACCTTCCTGGGATAAATAGTTTGCCTTGCTGGTGATAAGTTAGCTGCTACAGCAATCAATCAGAAATGAATGATGCACAAGAACCTGTAAAAGATGTTTCAATATTATTTGTTATTTTTCACAGTTTCATTGTAATTATTATGATTGAAAATAAAAGTGTTTATAACTATCATATCAAATTTCAACTACTTACCATTCATTTTAGGTTAGAGTTGGTATTTTTGTGTCGATTTAAAATCAGATTAATTGACTATTAATACATAAATCTCACAAATATTCAGCAGTTCTTGGGTCTAGATTTCTTTTTTAAAATTATTCTTATTGAAGTGTTGATGTGGATATTTCTATTTCTCATATCGGCTTGAAATTTACCGTTTCGTTTTCCAGTTCCAGTTATCATACTATGCAGTCTTATTAACAAATGATGCTTAATATAAGGCTTTGTCGATATTATTTCGTCAACCAATAATATATAAATATAACACAATAAATACGAATGGTTTTCACTTTCACCATGTTTTTGACATCTCACCTTATAATTTGATAGTGAAAGAGTTTTCTACAGTCGATACGGTATTTTTCGGTAACGTAAGTCAAATTAGTGTCTTATGGTAACGTTTTAATAAAACCTATCGATAACAAACTGTACAGTACCTCTACCACGAGTCATGCAAATAAGCCCAATTCGAGATTCGTTCACGAATTCGTAAATTATTTGTATGGAGAATTTGTGCAGAACCTCTAGCGGTCACTTATAGAACTAAAAATTACTGCCATACCATAAGTTAAATTATCGTTTATGCAATTCGCTCACGAAAGTTCGATTGCTTGTTTCGTTTGTGTAGATTTCAATACTTTACAAAGTGACGTGACGTGACAAACGTCACATCCTTCACACCAACCGAAACAGATTGTAGGTAAGCCAAAAAGGTTTTACTTCCTAAGTACATTTTATCTGAAGGTTTAGAACTGTAGACAATTATGTGAGCAGTGAACAATAATAAGCATAGAAACCGTACTAGCTCTGAAAAATTACCCTATTTTTTGTGGGTGTTTAATATGCTTGCTAGGCCGTAAACCAGGAATAATTTCCGTTGGTCATCGTGTCCCAAGCGGTAAATTTTAAGTGGTTAAGGGCGGTAAATAATCAAGCTTCGTGATGTTCAGCTGCCGTTCCTTGAGTGGGTTGAGGAACGGCAGCCATTTTCTCACATAATATATATATAAAATAAAATTACCATCGCGTCCAAGTTGAAACAGGTGATAGTTTATATGCTATTACTCTATTACAAATAAAATAAAAATCATCAGCCGGCTGTATAGCATTGAAAAGACCGTAAACTAGTCACATGAATACATGGTATTTAGGGTATCAGCAGACGGTCTTTCTACCTCAATACAGCCGGCTGACGATTTTCCTGATAATAAGAGCATCAAATACTGACGATCCGCAACCCACCAATGGAGCGACAGCTGACCTACGCGAGTCTTTATTATACTTCGTCCTTAACCACTTCAAAAATTATCACCGCCTGGGACGCCTTGCGATTGGTCATGAAATTTGTTCCTGGCTTACGGTTCATGCCATCGGAGCCGGGAAATACAAGTTATGACAGTAAGTTATTTAATCAAATACAAACATTGAAACATTGAAAAAAAGAAAATAATAATCAACCCAGCTAACTTTAGTAGTTGGCACCTAGATGTCGCTTACGGCTGCTATAAAGTCGATGTAAAAATAAATGCAAAAAGATGATTGAAGGCATTGAGAATTTCGTCAGCTCAGTAACTGAACCCATAGCTTAATTGGTAAAGCGATATCGAGCCCCGGTAAGGCGTATCGATGTTTGTTCAAGTCAAACTGGGTTGATTATTTTTTCAATGTTTCAATGTTTGTATTTGATTAAATAACATACTAATGTATGAGTGGAATACCCACTTTAAAAAAACAAGTAAAATAATTATGTTATGACAGTAAGCCTTTTTTAGGGTTCCGTAGTCAACTAGGAACCCTTATAGTTTCGCCATGTCTGCCCGTCCGTCCGTCCGTCCGTCCACGGATAATCTCAGTGACCGTTAGCACTAGAAAGCTGAAATTTGGTACTAATATGTATATCAATCACGCCGACAAAGTGGTGAAATAAAAAGTGGAAAAAAATGTTTTATTATGGTACCTCCCCTATACGTAAAGTGGGGAGTGATTTTTTTTTTAATTTTAACCCTAACGTGTGATATATTGTTGGATAGGTAATTAAAAATGAATAGGGGTTTACTAAAGTCATTTTTTGATAATGTAAATGTTTTCGGAAATAATCGCTCCAGAAGTAAAAAAAAATGTGTCCCCCCCCTCTAACTTTTGAACCATAAGTTTTAAAAATATGAAAAAAATCTCAAAAGTAGAACTTTATAAAAGCTTTCTAGGAAAATTATTTTGAACTTGATAGGTTGAATACATTTGGAAAAAAAATTACAGAATAATTTCTGAATTAAGTTTGTAATTTAACCGTATAAGCAGGTTCTTATTGTACCTGTATTTCTACAAAATCACAATGAAATGACGTGCTTTCAAATAAAGTAAAAACGGTGAAAATCGGTTCACGCAATAAAGAATTATCCCATAAAAATCATCTTCCATACTTTAAGCTCGCGCGCAATAGTTTACTTAATTTGCCGATAGATGTCGCTGTACGTGGAACGCTCATATCATACCCTACATGGCGGTGTTATTTCAACTATTAAGTGGGGACACTTACTGTGACGGACGGAAAACTACGGAACCCTACACTGAGCGTGGCCCGACACGCTCTTGGCCGGTTTTTTTACCTTATTTAAACGCGCGTGACTTTTAACGCATAAAATGTTATCAACCGACTTCAAAATTTCGAAGAAGGAGGTTCTCAATTCGTCAGGATTTTTATTTTTACAATTTTTTCATAATGTTCACCGATTGCAACTTTTTTTTAAACAGGGAAATTACGGGTGAAAACTGTCAGTACTTCATCCATCCATCCATATACTTATTTCGTCGTAGGATATAGGATTACCTAAGAAAACCAAAATTTCAAATGTACAAATAATACTAATAGTTTAAAACGTCCTAGAACTACGTCCATATATGACAAGTGTTAGGTGATTCTTAATTTATTTGGTTATTTTGTCAACATGACAGTTCGACTTTTAGTGATCGTAGTGGATCATAGGTTTATTTCTTATTATTTAGGTCTATTGCATAATCACAAAAGGATAAGTACCCTTTCAGGATATTGTTGATTCTCTAAAGTATAGGCAATGCGCTACTGTTACACATCCCACCTGCGTCGACACCGACACGTTGGCGAAGTCCTTTAATTTATTTACCAGCAAACAAGCCTGAGCGGCGCCCGACATCCGAAATCACTACAAGACTATTAAATATAGTTGTCGTTCGTCTATCTATTGTTGGTGTCGAGTCAATCGATCCGTGAAGCAAGGGGCACGGAGCCTCACGACCTAACAAACGCACAAGGGAAGCTAAAGATGCTCCAGCAAGCCGCCGGTTTTCATACATAAGTTACATAACACAACGCAGGATTGCGGCTTTGCCGCTTCTTGCATAATGATGGTTTTATTTCTAATTATAAGTTACACGTACGAGTAATTGTTAGTAGTACTTATAAGTTTCTAGTTTGTGACAATGTTACTTTAAAAGGCTTTTTCGCAATAAATAAATCTTTAATATAATTATGTACATTATAATTTCAAAGTGCCCTGTATAAATCTAGATGTCTTTTAAGTAAGCACTATTTTATAGTACTTGGATGCAATAATTCGAAGATCCCGGCCTGTAACGCAGTTTTTACTTCTTGAATATAAAATAATACCCCTTCCTGGGATAAATAGTTTGCCTTGCTGGTGATAAGTTAGCTGCTACAGCAATCAATCAGAAATGAATGATGCACAAGAACCTGTAAAAGATGTTTCAATATTATTTGTTATTTTTCACAGTTTCATTGTAATTATTATGATTGAAAATAAAAGTGTTTATAACTATCATATCAAATTTCAACTACTTACCATTCATTTTAGATTAGAGTTGGTATTTTTGTGTCGATTTAAAATCAGATTAATTGACTATTAATACATAAATCTCACAAATATTCAGCAGTTCTTGGTTCTAGATTTCTTTTTAAAATTATTCTTATTGAAGTGTTGATGTGGATATTTCTATTTCTCATATCGGCTTGAAATTTACCGTTTCGTTTTCCAGTTCCAGTTATCATACTTTGCAGTCTTATTAACAAATTATGCTTAATATAAGGCTTTGTCGATATTATTTCGTCAACTAATAATATATAAATATAACACAATAAATACGAATGGTTTTCACTTTCACCATGTTTTTGACATCTCACCTTATAATTTGATAGTGAAAGAATTTTCTACAGTCGATACGGTATTTTTCGGTGCCGTAAGTCAAATTAGTGTCTTATGGTAACGTTTTAATAAAACCTATCGATAACAAACTGTACTGACCTTCAGTGCGTTAACATGACAGATCACATTCGACGTGCCGCATACATCCGTCTCGTTCTACCTATGAGACGGATGTATGCAGCGCACTAAACGTAATCCGACATGAAATGTCAGCATAGATCGTTTGTATGTGTTGCTGTCGAAACTGAAGGAAAACGATTCGAAGCCCGATTATTCGTTAACGCCTATAGAAAAATATTCAGAATTTTCTACATGACTCGTGGTAGAGGTACTGACCTTCAGTGTGTTAACATGACAGATCACATTCGACGTGCCGCATACATCCGTCTCGTTCTACCTATGAGACGGATGTATGCAGCGCACTAAACGTAATCCGACATGAAATGTCAGCATAGATCGTTTGTATGTGTTGCTGTCGAAACTGAAGGAAAACGATTCGAAGCCCGATTATTCGTTAACGCCTATAGAAAAATGTTCAGAATTTTCTACATGACTCGTGGTAGAGGTACTGATATGTATTTGGGTCAATCAACTATTCTATGTCAGCAAAATTTCGCATACTTCGACTAATAGTGATAAAAATAATAATTTTAAACAAAAAAGAACCGACTTCACTTAGCATCCACCTTTCCAACAGCAAATGCTCGAGCTGCTGTAAAAAATACTCAAATCACTATAGGTGTGCCTATAATAGTTGAAGAGTTCCCTCGATTTCTCCAGGATCCCATCATCAGATCCTGACCTGGTTACAATGGGACCAACTGTGAAGTATACTCTTTCAAACAAAAAAAGAATTTTCCAAATCGGTCCAGCCGTCTTCGAATAATCGGTGAACATACATAAAAAAAAAAAAATAGCAAAAACAAAGATCCCGACGAATTGATAACCTCCTCCTTCGAAATCTTGAAGTCGGTTGAAAATAAATTATGCGGGTTATATTTAACTAAGTTATACACTTTACATAAAATACAGATAAACATGCTACGAATTGCAATCTGTTCTATTACAATTTAATACTTTATACCTTCGTTAAGGCCAGTGACCCAGTGGACATAGCTGTCCCTCACTTTTGTATGAAAATAATGGCTCTTCCGCTGGGTCACCCATTTTTTTTATGAATAATGTATTGTTATTGTATATTTTCCTGATCTGGTATGTGTGTAAAGGATCCTAATTCACGTTGACAATGTTTAAACCCACAAAAGTTAAACTAATAATGTGTAAGGGCAATTCTCGAAAAAAACAAGAAAAAGTTGATTGACCCATTTCCTATTTACTTCGTACAATACAATATTTTTTTAATTAAAGTAGATTCATTCTTATCTTCGATTATTCAGATCAATATGCTAGTCACGTTAATCCGGATAGTCTACCAGTAAGATAAACGTTCGAGTGCTCGTCACTGCCAGCAGCCGGTACATGTCATCATTAAACGTAATTCGCAACGAAGGTGACAGCAAGGGCAACTATTGGGCTTTATCGTGTCGAGCGTTAGGAAGTTTACCTCAACTAATGTCGCGAAAGGACTGAAGTTTGTAGATTTCCAACCTTTAAAGCTCGACTCGGTGATGTGGACACTAGATAGTTGCTATTATTTGATAGACATATATTTTTGTTCTTACCTTGGCTTTGAATTTTAACGCTAATGAGAAAAGTCCTGGGCTATTAATATACTAAGCACTAGTGTTTATAAAATCTAAAGGAGGTTTCAGCTCTGTATAGCCAATGTGGGTCAAGTCACTGCTGCACGCAAACTTTAGTGACTCAGAGCACGCACTACACCGGTGTATACGGCCCTACCTTCTGTGTAGACTACCTCCCGTAGACGCCACATTCAGAACGTATCTTAAGGGGCTGACAACAGCTGAATTCCCTCCCTATCTTTTTCAGCGCGAGTGAAAGAGAAACACTGTGAGACGATTAGTATGGGAGCTCATTGCAAATTTTGCAAAATGACGAATTAAAAAAAAAAACTCATTATTTGAGAAATATTAAATAACTAAGTTTTTAGTATTAGTGCGGTGGAAGTCAAGAAACTAAAGACATACAACTGTTTGAAGCAAATTTTAATTCTTTCTATCCAGCCGATTTCATTTCGTCCAATCGTGCATTGGTTAATTCACCAAGTTCTTCAAAATATAACGGATAATAACATATATTTTTTATAGTTACTCAAAACAAGTAGTTATAGCTAAAAAACTGTTTGAGTAAAGTCAATTTGAAGGTCATCGGGTGTTGTAAGCCTCTTAAAACAAACTTAAGTATTATTTTTCTTTCGCTCTATCACATATCACACGTAATTTATGTAATTATGTTTTTGTTAGGTAGTCGCTTCATATAAAAGAAGTTTTATTCTGTATAGTCAATGTGGGAGAAGTTACTGCAGCCACACGCTCAAGTTCAGTGATTCTGAGCACACACTACACAGGTGTGGTGCGGTATTTTCTGTGTAGACTACCTTCCGTTGTCGCAACATTAAGAAGGTCTCTTACGGTGACCAAATATTAAGAGCTTTGTCCATTAGCGTATGAAACCGTGTTTCGCCCCGTTTAGTAGAATCATACACAATCCTAAGTAGTGACCGGTTCAAATTTTGTTTAAAATGTCCGAATGTTTATTGTCCTGCACGTAAAAGAGCTCCGCGTGATATAATTATAAATAACCAGAAACTAGTTTACTCACGAGTCGTCTTAGACACTTTAAACTGTGATAGGAGCGCCGGCCAGTGGAAAATGTTGGTCATCTATTAGCATATTAATGCTCCGTCTAGTGGGCAGTGATCTGTGGCACAAGCCTTTATGAGCGGCTACTTACTTTGACTTTTAAATGAATGTAAACTCTGCTAAGGCTTAACTCTTGTTAGAATGAGTGTAAGCTTCTGTAGGCCTGCAATGAGGGGTTTTGTTCACTGTATTTTACTGTTCATTATTTAAGAGGAGAACTAAAAGTGTACCTTACTATCCCTTTTATCCAAACATTTGTTCATGATTGGTGGAGATCAAAGTAACAGTTTTCAGTACAAACTCAGGTACATATAAAATCAAAAATATTTAAGGCAGAGCCTATATTTTATAATTAATTAACACAAAGTGCAGAAAGAAAAACAGTAAGCGACAAATAGTACATAAATAACATTATGCGTTTCTTGGAAATACTTTACCCCAGCAGAAGAAATATCTGGCAATGATATATTCTAATTAATTATATGATTACCATTACCAAGCAACTCATCGAACCCACAATTATAGGAAAACGATTCTTAGCTTGTATTCTCTGACATCCACCAATAAACAGATGCCAGATTCCCTTATCTAGAAATAAGGTTAGTTTAGCAAACTAAATAGAGGGGTTTCTTCGCTCTCATTGTTGTGCCATATTTTGCGGGGTTAGGTATTTATTTATTTATTAAGGTAATTAACAATAACAATAACATTTTGATACAAGAGTATCGGTAAACCGGTGTGGTTTCTCTCGATACCGATTCCGCATGTAATTTATATAAATCAATTTTTGCAATCAGTTTGTTACATACTACATAACTACTTATAATCTATTTAAAATTGAAAGTATAAAGTAAAACCATTCCTCCGTCTATTGGTAATATTACGAGAACGCTTATTTATTTATTTAAACTTTATAGCACAATATTAAAAAATATAAAAGGCGAAATTAATGCCAAAAGGCATTCTCTACCAGTTAGTTACTTAGGTACGTGACCTATATAGCTGTCCTCTAGATTCCTTGGGCCGTATTCTAACTTTAAAACACGTATAGGATAGGATCCAACTTCAATACAACTACAATGCATTAACAACGCAACACAGCTAGCGCCTAACCGTCTGATTCAGAAATAACAGACTTTGCTTGGGAATGATTGCGAAGCAACTCCAATACAACTTCAATATTGGTTGATTGTTTGTTGTGTTGGAGTTATGTTTGAGATAGATTAGGTTTGTAATGTGTGGTTTATGTATTTTAAAATAAGAATATGGCACAGGATCCAACTCGAATAGAACCCCAATGCTGCAATGAATTAACTATGCAATACAGCTAACGCCTCAACGTCTGAATAAGAATTTCTTTGAAAATAATTCCGATGCAACTCTAATATTGGCTGATTATTTGTTGTAAGTTGAAGTTGTATTGGAAGTAGATATTGTACATATTGTTTATATATTTTAAAATTGATCTATGCCCTATTAAGATGATACCTACACCTAGAGGTATATCTAGCTAAGCCATGCCTGTAACTGTACTAGCAAATTTACGTTATTGTAATAACGTAAATTTGCTAGTACAGTTACAGGCATTCATTTGTGTTAATTTGTAAATACGTAATATTAGGCAAATATCTCTTTGCGTGTGTAATAAATATGATAATTAAGTTTATGAACATTCATTAGCTGTTTAAGGGTTTCTGTGTAGCGGTTTTGTTAATAAATATATGTAGATATTAGACCAACATTATATTTTGTGATAAATCTAGTGTTAATTTAGGTTATTAGTTTAGTTTTTAGTGGTATTTGTCTGCTTTGATACATTTAGATTATATACTGATACTTATATACATTTTGTGATGGTCTAGTTAATGTTATTTTTAGGCTTAAGTTTACTGTTAATTTGACTGTATTGTAAAGTGTGTGATCTGTAAAATATTATTTTATTTATGACTGTTTACTAATTGATGTTTATTTTACAAATACTTTAAAAAACGAGCTATACTTCGTTTTCAACCGACTTCAAGATTTCGAAGGAGGAGGTTCTTAATTTGTCGGGATCTTTTTGTTTTTTTTTTTAATGTATGTTCACCGATTCGAACAGGCTGGGCCGATTTAGAATTTTTTTTTTGTTTGAAAAACCACTTCACAGTTGGTCCTATTGTCACCAGGTCATTGCCAGGATCTGATTATGGGAACTTAGAGAAATCAAGGGAACTCTTCAACTTTTATAGGCACCTTATAGTGACTTGAGTATTTTTTACAGCAGCTCGAGCATTTGCTTTTGGAAAGGTGGAGGCTAAGTGAAGCCGGTTTTTCTTTGTTAAAAATTATTAATAGTACATATTTGTAATGTTAATAATCATGTTAGCTTAAAATCATTTACTTTACGACTTTTCTTTTCTTAAAGGGCGACTAACGTAGTTTAGATCGAATCGCGCCCGATATGTTACTTACTTACTGCAGTGGCGCAGCGACCCAAAGTGGATCTTGGTCTCCGACACCAAAGATCGCCAGGCTTCTCTGTTCACAGCCGTCTCTGTTCAGTCAATGGCGCCCAGCGTGGTGAGATCCTTCAGCACCTAGCCTTTCTAGCGGTACCTAGGACGCCCAGGTGGTCTTCTACAAGTTCGCTGGCCAGAGTATGCTCTCCAGACGGCACGATCTTCACCCATACGAACTACGTGTCCGAGCCATCGGAGTCTAGCGGCTTTTGTTTTCCCAATGATGTTCGGCTCGGACACCAGATCTTCGACTTCCTGGTTCTTACGGAGCCTCCAAGTTCCATCTTCTCTGCGAATGGGTCCCAGTATTTTGCGGTAGATTTTTCGCTCAGCCACCAGCAGTGCCTGTTTTTCTTTTTGTGTCCCGATATGTTAATTTTCAGTATTTTCATTATATACAATTCCAATGCGTTATTGACACATAGAGCAACGAAAAAATAATAAAAGATATTGATTTGATATAACCCTCGAATTTCGCAGCTGACGAAGCATTTGGCTACATAGCCGAACAGTTTTCCGTAGGTATTATAATTTTCAAACTACAGAAACAATACATTAAAAAAATCTCAAACATAAGCACCTTTGCACACCGCGATTTTTTGACGCGCCGTTGACGCGCGTTTGTAGCAATATACACGCGACATTCACGCGAGTCAGAAGCAGCTTGACATTTGCACACCTACATTTTAAAGACGCGCCGTCAGTTTGTATCACTACAAAGGCGCCGTTAAAAACGCGCTAGTAACGCGTGAGTGTATTGCTACAAACGCGCCGTAAAAAAACGCGCTGGTGACGCGCGAATGTATCGCTACAAAATCGTAGTCTGCATAAGCTCTAACTCCAACACACAACAAATAATCAAACAATATTGAAGTTGTATTGGAGTAGAATCGGAATAATTTTCAAGCAAATTCTGATATTTTTGATTCAGGCGTTTAGGTGCTAGATGTATTGCGTAGCTAATGTGCCGTATTTTCATTTTAAAATACATAAACAATAAATTTAAAACACAATTTATCTCAAACACATAACAAATAATCACATAATACTGAAGTTGAATTGGAGTTAGACCGGAATAATTTTTAAGCAAATTCTGACATTTCTGATTCAAACGTTAAAGTTGGATCGAATCATTACGTGTTTTAAAGTTAGAATACGGCCCAATGCATTGGAGTTGTATTGAAGTTGAATCATGTCTTGCCCAGTGTGTTGACGATGAGGGACATTCTTGTTCCTTTAGTCGTCAACACAGTGAATCCTCCTTTTTGTAAAGGGTCGGCAACGCGCATGTGACTCCTTTGGAGTTGCAGGCGTCCATAGGTTACGGTAGCTGCTTACCATCAGGCGGGCCGTATGCTTGTTTGCCACCGTCGTGGTATAAAAAAAAAAAAAAAAAAAAAAAAAATGTCTAAATGTATTTTAAAGTTAGTTAGAATATGGCGCAATGTATGAGCTACAGTGGCTACGCCGATCACTGCTACGCCGGCTACGCCGATCAGTGCTACGCCGACTACGGCTACGCGGTCGGCTACGCAAGCTGTGTGCTAACATGGCCCCCCGGCACTGGGGCCGAAACACGTTAAGACATGATCTATTTCCCTTTTATTTTCCAACAACGCCCTACATACAACACACATACAACAAATTTTACGTCACACCTGGTCATAATGAGAGTTTTACCGTACGTGTAGCGTACGTACAGGTGGAGACGTGAAATTGTGTACTCACCACGGCCAGTAAAAAAGAAAGTCCTCTATCGCATATTTACAACCCTCGCCTGCGGCTCGGGCTACAAATACCTGCGATTTCGGGCTTTCTTTCTTTTACAGTCCTTGGTAAGTAATGTACTAATATTCTTCAAACAGGCCTCCAGTTACATTAAGTTACATGTAAACATGAAAATGAACAACAAACAATTTATTAACTCGAAACTTTGCGGATAACTCAACGCTGCCAAAACGTGTGAAAACTACGAGATATTGCTCGGGCTTAAAAAGTTTGATTAAAATTCCAAACTCCAAACAAAACCAAACACTGGGTATCATGTTCAGAGGTTTCTTTGGGAGTTAGCGGAGTTGAATATTGTTTTAATATATTTTAAGTTAAGTAATGGGATACCTCTACGATTTTGGAGAGAATAAGTTTGCTTATAGGATTGACGGCTGAACGGCCTGTGTTAAATAATTAAGTATAACAGGTAAGTAAAGCAAGTTAGGCAAGTTAGGCAAGCTTGATTGATTAGGCTTATTTAGATTGGACATTTCAAAATGTTTAGAAATTATTTTTATTTCAAGTATAAAAGCATATATTTCAATGCTTTTATGAGTCATTAAGTATTAAGCCTCATTACGTACAAACTTTCACATTTCTAATTTATGTAACTTTATTCTGTACCAAACTCAAACTAGGCGCGCGTGATCCATACCCGAGCTGAATTTATTAATTATAAACATAACATAAGTTACATAAGTTTTTATGTAACATAAGTTACATAAGAGTCAGTAAATAAAAACAATGCCTCGCTTAGACACTATTAAATTACATCCTCAAGTGTGGTGTGAGTCATGATCACTCACTCAGGTAATTACATGTACTCGTAATTACCTATAATGATTTGTTATTTCATACATACATACATACATACATACATATATTCACGCCTGTTTCCCAGAGGGGTAGGCAGAGATCACGGATTTCCATTTACTACGATCCTGACAAACTACTTTCGCTTCACCCATTTTCATAATATATTTCATATTTCAATCATATTTAAAAAATGCTATATTTACTCGTTTATAAATTTAAAATCGTGCGATTCGATTCCCGTTGACGATTACCTACAATTTACCACTTTATTCTGACAGACTATCCGACAAAATTATATTGCCATGAGCGTATTCAGAAATATAAATAAGCAACCAAGTTGAGGAAAAAAGACAATGTCACAACGCCAAATGTAACGGCTTCAGACGAGTAGGACGCATGGATGTTGATATCGAATAGTTTTCATGTTCTCCGTATCTGAATTTGCTCCCAGAAGTTGGAACTTATAAATGCATGAGAATTTTATGAGGATTTAAGGCTTCCGTTTTAACGTGTGATTGTTATTTGGGAGTTTATTTAACACTTATATTTTATCACTAGCCTCCGTTCACGTAGAAGTTGTTTAATCTTTTCACCCCTTTTTACCATGTTAGGGGTTGACTTTTCAAAACCTTTCTCAGGAGATCTCCATGTCATATGAAAAATATGTTCGGAACTACAAGGTTCTACCTTTAACGGTTTAGTTGTCTGTCTGTAATGCGATTGTTTTATATATTTCTACGGGGAATAATCCGATCATCGTCATAATTTTGACACGTCATATATTTTTGCGGCCTATGAAGGCCGCAAAAATATATGACGTGCAAGTCCAATGTGTGACCAATGTGTCACCAATGTGAGACCAATGTGAGACCAATGTAGAATGAAAATCTGTTCGAATAGCAAATGTCAATGTGGTTATAGCGTTGAGTTGAGTTGGGTTGAGTTGGGTTGGAGCTGTGTCTGTCCAGTGTGTGTGTTTATTTTTCGAATCGCGGCCCAGGTGACTGCACAAGATTTAACGCTTAAGATTGGTAGGTATTTTCCCAGGTGGGCACATAAGGAAATATACCTTACTATTTTGTTATTTTAGAGTCCCATGGTATCCGAGGGATACACAATAGTATGACTTTAATTTTCTATTACTTACTTGGAATGAAGGTAAATATCTGAGTGCTCGTCACTGCCCCAGTAGATGGTATCCTTAAACTTTAGTCATTCGTAATAACGGTGACATCAGGGTGTCAACTATTGGGTATTCATGTGTCGAGCATTAGGATGTTTATCTAACTTTTTCTAATTGTACCTAAACAACTTTCATTCAAACATAACAAAATAATAATAATTTATACAAAACATAATTAACTTCACATTATTTTATACAATAGAATACCCAAAGTCATATGATACGACACTCAAAGATATAAGCATTATAAGCTGAAGCCCACTCTAAAAAGGTTAGATATCTCCTAAAACTGAGAATGAGGCCTACCCACATAAAAATTAGGTAATGTCAATGCGTAAGCCTTTTATATTGATCGACTTGAGAGCGGCAGACAAAAAGATTCTTACCTGCTGACGTAACACGAATACTAAAGAGAAATTAGTTCCTAGTGCGAACACTAATTGGTGTTACATTGGGGATTAAGGATCGTCAATGGAGTTACAAAAAAGTAAGATATACTTGCGTAACATAATTTTGTGTTTAGTATTTGTGGGTGTTAACAAAATCAAGTCAAAAATTTGTTCGTAATCAGAAACAAATTTGATGTTACCTACTCAGAATTGTGAGTGCTATTGATTCTACATTCTACTGAGACTCGAAATGTGTCCCAATATTTCCAAATCTACTAAACTAGTTTTCTATTGGTACAATGCAAGTAGCGTAATGGAAAGTTCAAAACATTAGGTAAACATAGGGATACCTACTCTTTGTGGGTAATAGAATCAAAGGAATAACCTAAAATTTCTCGGAATACACACAACATTTGAACTTAAATCGATTTGTGAAAGAGCCCACCCACTCACATAAAACCAAGCCTAAAGAGGAATTAGTACCTAGTTCGCACACTACGAGTAATTGGTATATATTGGGGATAGTCAATTAAGTTACAAGAAAGTAAGATACTCTGACACTCGCGTAACATAATTTTGTTTCTGAGATATTTTATATGTTGACGATGTTTCTTGTTGTAGGTGGATATTAGTGCTAATGCACGACGGCCTACATTTATCTAATTATATTATAATTGAATAATAATATTATGTGATGTGTTGGTTGTTCGATTAATAATTAATTTTTCTAAAGTTTAAAATAGGAATTTTGATTAAATCTTTTAATTCTATTGTGATAGTGGCATTTTAATATATCCATTCAGTAGTATCGCTTTTATGTACAGTGAGATTCAAAATTACATGGACATATTATGAATGAATTCATACATAAATTGTCCATGCAATTTTGAATTTGGGTGTTGGTACTTTGAAAAGGTTAATAACAATCGTACGTACACAAATAGCAAGACACTCGAAGGAAAACCTAGGATTTCTTAAATATCATTTTTTTTGTTTTTAGGTTCAATTTCGCCTATTGATTGACCTATTTGTAATTTATAATCGTATAAGTAACTAGTTTTTTTAATACTAAACTAGGACACTTATTACTAGAGGCACAATATAAAGCATGACACTGTCGTTTCGTGATTAAAAAGCTGACATTCGCAGCTAACAATCAAAGCGAAGAAGGAGAAAGGCGATGGCATGGGCCGGCACATTTGTAAGTGAAATTTCCTCAAATTGCCTGCAGGGTGACAACTAGGTCAAATGCCGACTGCTGGGCTGAATCACATTATTGTTGCAATTTAAATTAATTTTACAGGTTTACTCAGGTTTTTGTAGACACTTGTCTTTTTTGTTTTACCAGAGATTGAATCCCGGAATTGGCGATTATTTTGTGTAATTAACACGATTACAGTAGAACCCACTTAATACATTTTCTCGCATAATACACCATTTTATATCTGTCCCTGCAACCTGAGGTCCCGCAAGAACGCATACGTTTCCCGCTTAAGACGCGTTTTTGGCTAGGTCTCTTCAAAATCGTCTTAAGCGAGTTTTACTGTAAATATGTTTTACTGCGTGTGGATGAACATTTTTTCTGTGTTACCAATAATTATATTATTGTAGCTTCGTAGGTACCTATAACACAAGCCTTTTTGAGCTTACTTAGATAGGTTTGCGTAATAATTCTCCCAAACAATTTATTTGCTTTAATATCTAAATTAGATATCTCTTATTTAAAGTTCTTACGTTAATTAATATTTCTCAGTCGGCTTATTATCAGCAAAGTGATCAAAAAAAATGTATGTACCTTATGAAACCGCGTTCTCAAGATATTTTTAGCTAAGTCTGCCAACATTAATTTCATAAACTTAAGAGCTGCTTTGAAGAAAGGATAAATATAGAAGAATATATATGTTTGTTTCAGTGAAAATAGAATACGGAGAAAAGGATTTTCTGGGAAAGCAACTTAGCTAGATCAATATCTCTAATTCGTAAGCCCTTTAATGAAAACGTGATAATCTTCAAAGCAGATTCCGAGAAACCGATTACATATAATTTATTTTAGGTACAGATACTATATACAGGACATAAATAATGATGCTGTCTGCTTAAAATATTCAGAAATCACTCTAATCTGTATCAGTCTTAAAATATCACTTTTTTGTCTTTGATTTGAAATCCAGACCCCGCGAAGGGTACGGGCGGCTGGATTAGTTTAGCCCGTATATTGCTTTATATCGTACATAAAATGGGTGCATTTTTTTTTAAATTAGCACTTAAATAAACCTAAATTTACTAAAGTAAAATTGTAAAACTGACTGATTCACCAAAAATGACATTTTAGTTGGGCTGTGTGGAGCGAAACAATTAAATAGACTCACATACATACAGGGCCCAATTCGACATGGCATAAATGACAGTAGCTAGCGAGACAACTATGAGATCACACTTTTGTGACAGTTGAAATTTGGGGTGGAATCACTCAAGAGTGACATCTAAAATGGTGGCCATAGCCATAGACAAAACGCTCTAGCGAGACCTACTGACAGATTGACAGTTAGGTGTGGACACGTGTGGACAGATGGATTTCACTCTATCACCTAGCGAGACAAGTGTGAGAGCTACGTCTCGCAGTTTGGCATGGCGAATCGCGGCCCAGTAAAATTGAAAATAGTTAAGTCCGCCATTTGCACCTACATTTTCTTTTGTTTCGTGCAATAGAGTTTAAATAAATAAAAATCGCTTGAGGCGACTTTGAATGGACCCTGACAAAAACGCGTCTTAAGCGGGAAAGCATATTATGCGGGACTATACTGCGGGATCTCAAGTTGCAGGCACTGATATTAAATGGCGAATTATACGAGATCGTGATCGTATTAAACGGGTTCAGGTATCGTCAGGAAAGATCAGGTGAATGATTACGCACACAGCTACATTACTGATTGCAAAAAAAGTTAATGAATGAAATGAGCGAGTGAAGTGAATGTAATAGTACATTACTGCAGAGACCAGTAAGTAAGCTTTCCTGGCTGAGTATTTAGTAGCCGTCCGAGTCGAAGACGAGGACGGCTACAATACGAAGCCAGGTAAGCTGATTACGGTCGAAGCATGTATAGTGCTTTTCTCAAACATGTAAGGAAATAAAATTACTTGTTTGGTGCTTCAGTTACTGGCTGAGTGATTTAATGTTGTATGAAAATCCTTTACGTACGTCGCGCTGAACCTGCCTTGGAATAGAGTCCCTACTGGTCTCTAATTACTAACGTAACAGGAACATTTCCGAGCATGTTTGAGAAAATGTAATTAAAAGCATGATATCTTTTAGAAAATAAGGCAGAACAAACAGTATACGTCATAAACAGGATACTCTTCATTTAAATAAAACTTAGTGAAACAGAAAAGTTGAGAATATCGTTGCGAAAATAATTTTATATTTATAAGTGATGTATTTTATATAAATGAGGTATATTATCCTAAAAAAATCTTAAAGTATAACCTAAAAGGAAATTTGTCAACTACGTGTCAATCTTGCAGTTCACTGTTGAACTTGCTATTGGTACGAAAAAAGAACAGTAATTTCAAAATCCTGTTGTAATTACATGACATGATGTTGTTTGCGTGACCTCAACTAACATGGTGATACTACTGTACAAATTCTTGAGCCGTATGCACTAGAACAGAACGCTTTAAACGTTTCATAACTTCACTAACTTTAAACAACAACTTTAAATTGATCACAGCTATTAGTTCCACGCTCTTAATAAGCCGAGCAGCTCGGCAAATAGCAATCTCACGTTAAGTTTCATATTACTATCTAATCTTAGGCTACGCGAACTTGAGAGAATAATTTTTGATATACCAATATTTAGAATTCAAACTCTATTTCGATGCTTTAAAGTTCTCTTTTGAAAGTTCAGTTTTCAAGCTTACAAGTGCTATAACTACTCGTATTCCAGTTTCTACCATCACCCACACTGTTAACTGCTAAGTAATCGGTGGACCTTATGCCTTTTGTAATAAGGTCCACCGATGTACAGTTAGAGTGTTGTTGTTTGTACCCTGATTTCTAATTGAAGTCTAAAAAACTCTCATTCACCAATTTCGCGTATTTTTGCATGTTTTTTTTATACCACGACGGTGGCAAACAAGCGTACGGCCCACCTACGCATGGTAAGCAGCTACCGTAGAGTATGGACGCCTGCAACTCCAGAGATGTCACATGCACGTTGCCGACCCTTTACAAAAAAGAGCATTCACTGTGTTGACGGCTAAAGGAACAAGAGGGTCCCTCATCGTTAACACACTGGGTCCTCTTTGAGCTCTTTAGCAACCTTACTCACCAGCAGGAATACAACACTATGAGTAGGGTCTAGTGCTATTTCGCTGTGGTTTTCTGTAAGGTGGAGGTACTTTCCAGTCGGGCTTTGCTCCAAATTTGAGCGAGATTGGTAACGAAATTAAAATGTTTGGTACAGTAGTAGCTTTCTGCTTTTACTAAGCCGTTTTTAGGGTTCCGTAGTCAACTAAGAACCCTTATAGTTTCGCCATGTCTGTCCGTCCGTCCGTCCGTCCGCGGATAATCTCAGTGACCGTTAGCACTAGAAAGCTGAAATTTGGCACTAATATGTATATCAATCACGCCGACAAAGTGGTAAAATAAAAAGTGACAAAAACTGTTTTATTAGGGTACCTCCCCTATACGTAAAGTGGGGAGTGATTTCTTTTTTCATTTCAACCCTAACGTGTGATATATTGTTGGATAGGTATTTAAAAATGAATAAGGGTTTAGTAAAATAATTTTTTGATAATGTAAGTATTTTCGGAAATAATCGCTCCAGAAGTAAAAAAAATGTGTCCCCCCCTCTAACTTATGAACCATAAGTTTTAAAAATATGAAAAAAAATCTCAAAAGTAGAACTTTATAAAAACTTTCTAGGAAAATTATTTTGAACTTGATAGGTAGAATACTTTTTGAAAAAAACATAACAAAATAATTTCTGAACTAAGTTTGTAATTTAACCGTATAAGCAGGTGTTTATTGACACTGTGACGGCCGGAAAACTACGGAACCCTACACTGAGCGTGGCCCGACACGCTCTTGGCCGGTTTTTTAGTGTATGCCTAGTGGTAATTTTTAAGATGTCGGAATCTTACTAGAGAGTTGTACCTACATTCCGACAACTTAAAAAAAGCCGGTCAAGTGCGAGTCGGACCCGCGCACCAAGGGTTCCGTACCATTATCTATAAAAACGGCAAAAAAATCATGTCTGTTGTATGGGAGCCCCATAAATATTGATACATGAAAGGTACACGGAAAGAACATGTCTAGTCACTTTTTTTGTAAAACGAGATTTTTATATCAAAATGTAGAGCTTGCAATGTACTTATTAGTAACAACTTCTGTTACAGACGTAAATTTTAACGTATATTCACTTCTTAACTCATAAAAACCATCTAGTTACGAAAATAGTATGGTTAATTGAATCGTTCCAAATTTTAAAAACGCTATAACTCAAAATGTTGTCAATGTGACTAGACATGTTCTTTCCGTGTACCCTTCACATATTCTGTTTATTTGTATTTGTTATAGCGGCAACAGAAATAAATCACCTGTGAAAATTTTAACTGTCTAACGATCACGGTTCATAAGATACAGCCTGGTGACTGACGGACAGACGGAAAGCAGAGTCTTAGTAATAGGGTCCCGTTTTTACCCTTAGAGTTCGGGACCCTAAAAATCATACTATATAATTTTAAACAAAAAAGAGCCGACTTCACTTAGCCTCCACCTTTCCAAAAGCAAATACTCGAGTTGCTGTAAAAAATATTCAAAACACTATGGGTGTGGTTATAATAATTGAAGAGTTCCCTCGATTTCTCCAGGATCCCATCATCAGATCCTGACCTGATTAACAATGGGACCAACTGTGAAGTATAATCTTTCAAACAAAAAAAGAATTTTCCAAATCGGTCCAGCCGTCTTCGAATAATCGGTGAACACAAATAAAAAAAACCGGCCAAGTGCGAGTCGGTTTCGCGCACCGAGGGTTCCGTACTAACCTGTAGGTATATAGGGGTAGTAACTTTAAAATTATTAAAAATATTTTTATTATATGATGTAACAAAAAATGTACGGTTTTCGCAATTTTTCCTTTATCTGTCTGTGCTATAAGACGTTGCTTCGTACGATTCGTACCAAATTTCAAGATTCTGAGTTCACGGGAAGTACCCTGTAGGTCTTGCGAGTTTCGAAAATTTGCGGAAGTTTGCGGCATAAACGGCAGTATCTTTTGATTGCGTTGGCTTAGAAGTCTGATTTTTACACAGCTCCAAGGGACAGTAGACCTGAGTATTTGTAATAAATTTCAGCTTGATACCTCCACGCGTTCCTGAGAAAAAGGGTCTTGACAGACAGATGGATGGATGGACGGACGGACGGACGGACGGACAACAAAGTGATCCTATAAGGGTTCCGTTTTTCCTTTCGAGGTACGGAACCCTAAAATAAATATAAATAAAGATCCTGACGAATTGATAACCTCCTCCTTCGAAATCTTGAAGTCGTTTGAAAACAGTTTATCCCTACGAGTGTATTTACTTTCTCCTTTTGTATCAAATGTACTTATTAAGCAAATGTAACTTTTTGTAAAACGGTAGTTATGAAGTTGGAGAGCAAAGTGTCGGCAAATGTTCTGCAAACTTTATGCAAAGCCAAGTTGTAACCGGAGTTTCAACCCCACATCCATACGTAACTACAGCATAATAGAAAGTTTGTACCGAGTTTTTTATGTACGCACAAATGAGAACAAAGTTTAAAGAGTTGTTAAATTGGAAAAACATTACCGGAGTAGAAAAAACCAATTGTTTTAGAAGGCTCTAAGGTTCATTTTATTTTGAGACCATACATATAATTATGTGCCTATTTACAAACATTTTTATCTATGAAGCACGGATTAAATATGACATTTTCACAGACAGGTTTTTTAAACGATTACTAATATCTGCGCGTTAAGAATGATAAAATTCTATATTTTTTTGACAAAAACGGGACTTAATCGCGTACACTTAATAATCAAGACCGAGTGCGGGTAGTTCGGAAAACTCGCGCGGCTAGGAGATAATGATACAATTCCTCGCCAGTCTGCCTGCGACCACGAGCGCTACGGCACGCTCGAAACGTCAGGAAAATAATAAACGTAAGTGTACGCGATGAAGTCCCGTATTTGTCAATATAATAAATTCTATAAATACGAAGCAGAAGGTTTAGTACTTATTTTATACATATTCTTAGTTGAAATATAGACAACAATCACTTATAAAAAGTTATAAGAATAAATTAATGTTCAAATTATGGTGTCGGTAGGTTAGATTTGTCTTAACAATAATCCAAAAGCTTCATTAACCTTGAATCTTCTTAAGAGTCCGGTAACGATTTGACAACGAAAATCGCTAATAATAAAATAACGCAGATGAATTGCATTTGATAAAATATTTTAAAGTCTTGTTGTTGCAAAAAAATACTTTTGCTAATACCCGAAAACTCAATTCTTACAGAGGTTGTTTAGTGAGGACGTTGATTCGTGCAAACTTGTCACTTGATTTTTTATATTTTTTTGTTATATTCCTCTTATTTCTAAGACAACACATTTTTCAACGTATTTGTATACTTTACTTATAGTCCAGCAGTTATGTACTATCGGGTTCAGAATTGCATGGCCAATTTATGAATGAATTCATTGATAAATTGACCATGCAATTTTGAACCTGATGGTACATTTCACCTGGAAAGTAATCCAAACTCAATGGAACTTTAACGGGTAGTTTGGGGGTATGCCAGGAAGACACTCATAAGTTTTCGACCTCGAGGACCTTGTGGAATTTGGAGGGGGGGCAAAAAACTTTTAAAAGGCCAAATATTAACGAAGATACAGCCAATTCATTGTTGAGATTCCAATATGGCGGCGGAACCATAATTTTTTTAGCAATTCTGAAAAGTTATGACTTTTCAAGTGTCAAAAGAAACAGTTTTTCAAAATATGTATAACTACAAAACTGAAAGAAGTATTTGTTAGTTACTGCCAAATACTATTGAAACGTTGAGCGAAATAGAAAAAACTTTACCGGACTCTTAAGCCTAAGGAGAGACTTTGCCTTCTTAATGTTCTACCGCTTCGCGCTTGTATAATTCGTTGTGTTGTGTTGTGCTTTGCCTCCTTATGTGTGTTCTATCGCTTGTACAATGGGTTGTGCTCTGAAGAACTGTTTGATATGATGCCCACGGCAGCTTTTTATCACCGCACCGCTCGCCGCCGGCAGGGTGTTCATCCTCACACCCTGGAGCCTAATGGGTCGCGCACTGTATGGTTTAAGAGGAATTTCCTCCCACGAACGCTGCGACTGTGGAATGAACTCCCTGCCGAGGTTTTCCCAGCGGGCTACAGTATGAGGTTCTTCAAAGAAGGAGTGTATAGGTTCTTAAAGGGTAGGCAACGCGCATGTGAGTCCTCTGGGGTTGCAGGCGTCCATAGGCTAGGGTAACTGCTTACCATCAGGCGGGCCGTATGCTTGTTTGCCACCGACGTGGTATTTTAAAAAAATGCTTGTTATGCACCGCTCGCTGCCAGTCGCTGCCAGAATCGTCGTAATGTCTCTCCATCAACATATTTGTTTACAATCCCAACAGTATCGTTCCTAATTCACCAAAAACTCAATTAAACTTTAAATTGCTTTCCACTCCCGGATATTACAAACGATTAATGACCTTACGAAGATTTCAATATTACACCAGAGGTTTGATAAAACGATTCGATTTATGTTTACTGAAAATGTGAGCGCTATTTTCTCATACATATATTCGTAATTAACGTTTAAAACACTACTGCATAGATTTTTATGAAAATTTGTATAGTAACGGTCTATACCCCGCAGCAACATTTAGGGAAGATTTTCTTCCAAAATACATGAAAATAAAGCTGCGGGAACAGCTAGTTAGGGTTCCGTGGCCAAAATGGCAAAAACGGAACCCTTATAGTTTTGTCATGTCCGTCTGTCCGTCCGTCCGTCCGTCCGTCCGTCTGTCACAACCATTTTACTCCGAAACTATAAGACATATGTCAATTAAATTTAGTCATAAGGTGTATTTTGTATGCCGCTATTTAGTTATGTAGTTAAATTGCAGAAAAAAAAATATTAGGGGGGGCGCTCCATACATGTAACTAAATTTCAAAAAAACTTTTTTTACCAAATATCAACATCTTGCACATCAATCGATAGGTCTTTAAAAATAACATCGAGATTTCTTTGAACATTTTTTGATGAAGTTAATATTTTTAGAAATAATCGCTTCGAAAGTCAGAAAAATTGTGTCCCCCCCCCTGCAACGTTTGAACCGTAAGTCCAAAAAATATAAAAAAAATTGAAAAGCTGCGCCTTATTACATACTTTCTACGAAAATTGTTTTGAACATTATTGGTTCTGCCATTTTTGAGTTATTTAAAAAAAACTTCTTCCATATGCATCAGATTTGGTATTAGTTTGGTTCTTATTCAATTCAAGGTACAGAACCCTCCATTATGCGTGGTCCGACACGCACTTGGCCGGTTTTTTAATAATATATATATGACATTGATCGATTGAGGAAGGCCTGGGGCCGTATTCTAACTTTAAAACACATATAGACACGACCCTACTATTCCTGATTCAATACAACTCCAATGCATTAACTATACTCAATACAGCTAGCGCCTAAACGTCTGCATAAGAAATATCGTAATTTGCTTGAATTTTTCCGATGCAACTCCAATACAACTTCATTATTGGTTGTTTATTTGTTGTATGTTGGAGTTATGTTTGAGATAGATTTTGTTTCTAACGTATGTTACTGTACTCGTATGACAACTAAATTCACGATTACTTGATCAGATATTTTTTTTTTTTTTTTTTTATACCACGACGGTGGCAAACAAGCATACGGCCCGCCTGATGGCAAGCAGCTACCGTAACCTATGGACGCCTGTAACTCCAAAGGAGTCACATGCGCGTTGCCGACCCTTTACAAAAAGGAGGATTCACTGTGTTGACGACTAAAGGAACAAGAAGGTCCCTCATCGTCAACACACTGGGTCCTCTTTGAGCTCTTTGGCAACCTTACTCACCAGCAGGAACACAACACTATGAGTAGGGTCTAGTGCTATTTGGTTGTGGTTTTCTGTAAGGTGGAGGTACTTCCCCAGTCGGGCTCTGCTCCAGATTTGAGCGATGACATTCGCTGAACGTGCCCTACCACACTTAGCGAGATGCCATTCGCAGTGCCCATACCTCTCTTTTTGGCGTAGTTTAAGGACATACCCAGGTCCGGACGTAGTTTAAGGACATACCCCGGGTCGGGGTAGATATGATCTGATAACGAAATCTAAGAACTGTTAGTAAAATTTAAATTAGTTACAGTTATTTGATAATGTAAAAAAAATCAGTACCTTGAGACTTGAACAGATATTTAAAAACAGAAGATTTGGTTTCCGTTATCTGCAGAATGACCGAGCGTATATAAAATAATTATTGCTGGTTGTACTAATTGTTATTTCATCATCCAATCTACATACTAGTAACTTAATTCTGAAACAATCAAGTATTAGAAAGCGGATAAAATGCACCTTAATCTATTCCCCGAGACCTCTTGTTTCGAAGGCAGGGCAGAGTTGGGCGATATTTAGATAATTTCTTATCTAGATAATAATTTCAAATAAATTTATACGAAGATAAATTCAATCACAAGCATTGCGTAGACAACTTATTTTATTGAGATAAATTATCTAGATGAAGATAACTGGCCTCGTTTGTTATTGAAGTAAGCTTAGAATAATGAATTTATATAGAATATCGCGTCAAGGCCCCTGACTAAATATAAGAGCCCTGTGTGACGATAGGGACACAGCAGGCGCCTGTGGTGGCAGCCGCAAGGGCTCCTGATTCAGCGGAGCCACCTTCTGGTGGCGGAGCAGTTCAGGTGGCAGAGGGACAGTCGGCAGAGGGGGCGGGCATGGTGTGCTCAGGGGGGGGGTGATGCCGGACCACGTATGGCTCGCGAGTCGTCACCGTTGTCGTCGGTGGCTGGCTCGGAGGAATTACGTGGACTGGCGGAGCTCTACCTGGAGAACGCCATGTCACCCATGTCCTTTGACGACACTGTCCAGGAGGTGGCTGCTGATCTCAGCACCACCAAATAATAAGAGGACTCATGGAGGGCCTAAGGTGTGTACAAATAAATCTACAACACAATAAAGCGGCCACTGCCCTTGTGGCAAGGCAGCTAAAATGCGATAAGTTTGATATTGCTCTTATTCAAGAACCATACATTTATAAAGGTGAGATAAGAGGCTTAAATGGTACTGGAGGGACAATAATATACCTTTGCCCCGAAAGTAATATGAGGACATGTATATATATTAAAAATGGCGTTGATTTTATGATCTTACACGCTTTCTGTTCCAGGGATCTGACCACGGTCAAGATCCATAACAAGGGGGGGGGGGGGGGTACGGCACTCATCATCTCATCAGCCTACCTTCCCTATGAGGCAACAGATCCAATTACACCACAACTGCGAGATCTTGTTGCGTACGGCAGCCGGGCGAACACCGACCTGATAATTGGCTGCGACGCTAATGCGCACCACGTCATCTGAGGCAGCTCAGATGTGAACAGAAGAGGGGAGAAAGTACTGGATTTTCTGGTGAGTTCTTCTCTACAATTACTAAATAAAGGCAATGAACCGACATTCGTCAACGCTAGACGAGGTGAGGTTATTGACATAACGTTAGCTTCTAACAATGCTAGTAATAATACTAACTCATGGCATGTATCTCAAGAAATTTCTTTATCAGACCATAGATATATATGCTTTAAGTACAAGACTATAATCCCAGTAGAAACTGTACGTATACGGAACCCCAGAAACACAGACTGGTCAGCTTTTAGGAGCGACCTGAAGGCGGATCTAGGGGATCCAAAAGGCAAGCTAAACTCTATTATTGACATAGAATTCGAAGCGGACAAAATCGTCCAAGCTGTGTTAACGGCAACTGCCCGGAAAAGAAAAACCTGGCTAAGAAGATACCGTGGTGGAATCCAGAGATCGTAAAACTCAGGAAAGAAACACGGGCCATCTTTAACGATGCTAAAAGAACCAACAACTTTGAGCATTATGCACGCAAACTCACGGAATTTAACAAAGCCGTGAGAAAAGCAAAAAGGAAAGCGTGGAGGAACCACTGCGATCAGATAGAGTCTTTACCGGAAGGCATGAGGTTAACAAAAGCGCTAGCCTCGACAAAGTCAGTACCGCTCACCTCAATCAGAAGGAGTGACGGATTGATGACAGAAACGGGGTTAGAAACTCTCAAAGTAATGTGTGAGACACACTTCCCAGGCTCGGTAATACACCAGGGCGAACCAGACGAAAGTACAATTAGTGTTGTAGAACAGTCAACGAGAACTACTAGACACAATTGGGACACGTCAAAGAAGGTGCACAACAAGCTAAAATGGGCGCCCTCGACATTTCAGCCCTATAAAACCGGGCCCAGATGGAATCTACCCCATCCTACTACAAGAAGGCGCCAATGTACTTATACCACACTTGAGTAGACTGTACAGGGCGTGCATAGCCTTCGGACACGTTCCGCGTGTTTGGAGGATGGTAAAAGTAACGTACCTACCTAAACCGGGCAAGGCAGATTACACAGAGGCCAAATCATATCGGCCAATAAGTCTTTCATCATTTTTCCTCAAGGCGTTGGAAAAACAGGTGGATAGACACATAAGATATGGTCCGCTCAAAAGACATCCTCTGCACCAGATGCAATGTGCTTATCAGGCCGGCAAATCAACGGAGACAGCACTGCACCTGGTGACGACCAAAGCAGAACAGGCAATAGAAAACAAAGAACTATGCCTTGCTGCTTTTCTAGATGTAGCGTTTGACCGCACCACCTACCAAGCAATTAGTGTTGCAGCATTAAAACACGGCATAGAACCGACCATATGTAAATGGATAGGAAACATGCTAAATAGCCGACTTATTAAGTCCTCTCTTATCGGTGACGAAATTATTGCAACGGCCACAAAAGGTTGCCCACAGGGAGGGGTTCTTTCACCAACTCTTTGGAGTTTGGTAGTCAACTCACTCTTGGAGGAACTGAATAAAGGCCCAACTTATACGGTAGGGTATGCAGATGATTTAGTGATACTTGTTAACGGGAGATTCCCCAGCACGGTATCAGAAATCATGAACGGAGCACTGCCCAAGTAACACAAAATGGCTGAATATTGTTTGAATAATAGGACATACCGCACCGTAAGCTGAATAAGCTAGCTGAATAATGTCTGAAACAGCGCTGTTTCAGACATTATTCAGAAGGTTTGGGCACAAATTATACAGCTTGCAATTGAATAACAGCAATATAATAGCTGTAAAATGTCTGCAAAGTGGTGAAATAGCTTAATAACACTTGAATAAAGGCTGTCAAACCCATCTATTCAGCAGTTATATTGAAGTTATTCAGCTTGTCCACAATGAACCAGTTATTAAGACAAAAGTGGTGAAATAGCTTAATAACACTTGAATAAAGGCTGTCAAACCCATCTATTCAGCAGTTATATTGAAGTTATTCAGCTTGTTCACCGTGAATCAGTTATTAAGACAAAATTCAGCTTTTGATTCATTTGTGTATCTTTACAGAAAATATATTCAGATTAAAGCTTGAAACTACAAAAAATGTGTGTTAAATTATAGTTTTTTATTGACGGTCTCCGCGCCATTATCATTTCCCAGTTCGTGTAGTGCAGACTTAATAGTGCCGGATTATTGCAGAACGTAAATACCCCGTTTTTGTCTTTATATGACTCGAATTTCATTGCGCATACCACTTTACTGTGAATATGTATATATATTTTAATTAAAATTTTAAAGCGCCACTTAAATAATCCACTTTTGGAGAAGTAAACAGGGACATTTACATAGTGCATTATTAAACTTGTTATTATTTTGCTCAGTTTAGACGTGCTAGTGGTAAACCTCAAACTTCCACAAGTTTTGCTACGATAAAAAAGTGTTTTTTTAATGAATAAACATAGGGATTCAATGTATTTTTAGTTCTTATTTAATCGGAGAGGTTAGAATACGAACAAGCGTAATGGCGGACGCCATCCGTGCCATTTGGATCCGTGCTGAATATAAGCTGTTGCCGCGGCTTTTTTATGTCAAATTTCTGAATAAACATTCACATCAGTCGCGTTATTCAGTTACCATTTGCTCACGTTCGATATTAAGCATTAATTTGAATAATACTTCTTATTGCCCTATTTAAGCAGCTTTTAGCAAGGAAAGATAGTACATATGTGTAGTTCGAACGCTATAACTTAGGTATAAGTGTTCTTCTAGTTTAGTATTATTCAGACGTAACTTTTATAACAGCATAAATGTACTCACATATACAGCTACTGGATAATGGATACGATGTAGAGCTTATTACAGCAACTAGTAACAGAGTGAACCTTTATTTAAAAAAAAAGCATTAAAACAGAAACTATAAACACTATTATTCAGCTTAGTATCTCCAAGAACACTGCTTTCAAGCATTTAGTAACCACTATTACTTTCTTCTTAATAACATCTGCTTAATAACCCACAACACAGAAAATACTTAGCTATATGCAGCCACTTGCACCTTCTTGGAGCCATTAGCGAATGCAAGTGTTTTAAGCTGAATAATGCCTGATTACTATTGTAACAAACAACTTTTATTAAGCTTTAATATGTTTGGTATTATTCAGACGTAACCTGTATAACAGCATTAATGTACTCACGTATACAGCTACTGGACAATGGATACGATGTAGAGCTTATTACAGCAACCAGTAACTGTAAACACTATTATTCAGCGAAGTGTCGCCAAGAACACTGCTTTTAAGCATATAGTAACCACTATTACATTTTTCTGAATAACGTCTGCTTAATATCCCACAACACCGAAAATACTCAGCTATATGCAGCCCCTGGCACCTTCTTGCAGCTATAAACGAATATAAATGATATAAGCTGAATAATGCCTGAATAGTATTGTAACAAACAAGTTTTATTCAGCTTTAATATGTAATATCAGAATTAATTTAGCGATAATTGGAATAAAGGCCCACATTTTTTGTTATAATGTTATAAGCTGAATAATGCCTGAATAGTATTGTAATAAACAAGTTTTATTCAGCTTTAATATGTAATATCAGAACTAATTCAGCCATAATTGGAATAAAGGCCCACATTTTTTGTTATTCTGATTTTAGTATTTTCGAAGACAGTTATACAAAATATATGCCACTTTAATTTGAATAAGTTGTCAGTTTTTCAACATTATTCTGCTTTTGTGTGAGGCTTGTGGAGCAGTGGTGCAATAACCACCAACTCTCGATCAATCCAGGCAAAACAGTGGTAATACCATTTACCAGGAAAAAGACCCTGAATGGTATGAAGCAACTAAGGCTCTACGGAAGGGTACTAGAAATATCCAATGACGTAAAGTATCTAGGTCTGACACTGGACAAAGAACTAAATTGGAAAAAGCATGCGGACCTCACCATAACTAAGGCTATGAGAGTGTTTGGCATGTGCAGGTCAGCATATGGCAAAACCTGGGGCTTAACCCCGAAGGTACTGAGGTGGATCTATACCATGATGGTAAGACCTATCATACTGTACGGGAGCCTGGTCTGGTGGCCAAGGACACTAAAGAGCACATGCAGAGAAGCCCTAACGAAAATACAAAGAATGGCATGCATGGCTATCACCGGCGCATTCAAAACGACGCCAACGGCGGCGCTAGATGTATTACTTGATCTACCGCCGTTACACTTAGTACTACAGTCTGAAGCGCGCAAATCGTTATACTCTAAATAATTTGAACTGAGCTCATCCACTTAGTGTCTTTATTTTGTATGTAAACCGCAGGCGCACGTGCCACTATGAAAAAAAGGGTTTGGCCACATGTTAGCGTTTATTAAATATCTGCTATATGGACCACGGAATAAGATTCAATACGAACTAATACGAAAAAAGCTCTAAGTTCTTTACGGTTGCGCCCAGTACAAGCGATTAAAATGCTAAGGAACCAGCGTAACTCGACACCAAGATCCGAAACAAATATGCCTAATTGGAGATCGCGCTTGCACTGGTATTCTGAGCTCACCGCTAGTTAGCAATTAGGAGGAAATTGTAATTTTCCCGGACGGGCAGGTAATATAACAGGGTTGGATTCTGATTTAAACATTTGGGTGGATGTACGATTTACAAATGTTTAATAAAAATCTGTTATGTCTAAATGCAAGACTTTGAAGTGTTTTTTTTTTATATAAAGTATTTTTATTACTATGATAAGGTATAAAATTAAGAAAGCTATGTTTAAATAGTTGATTATTTAAAGGACTGATTATAATTGTAACTTAGTCATCCTCTATAATTAATAATTATCTGTAATTTATTTGTTGTGTCTGTAATGTCAGGAATAAAGATATTTATATTTCTATGTTTATTAAAATCTGTTATATATATATATATATTTTCATATTATTTGTTTGTAAATCGTACATCCACCCAAATGTTTTAATCAGAATCCAACCCTGTTTTACCTGGCCGTTCGGGAAAATTACAATTGTCTCCTAATCGCTAACTAGCCGTGCGCTCGGAATACCAGTGCAAGCGCGATCTCCTCGATTACGCATTTTTGTTTCGGATCTCGGTGTCGAGTTACGCTGGTTCTAGAGCATTTGAATCTATTGTACTGGGAGCAACTGTAAAGAACTTAGCGCTTTTTCCGTATTAGTTCATATTGAATCTTATTCCGTGGTCCATATAGTAGAAATTCAATAAACGCTAACATGTGGGCAAACCCTTTTTTTCATAGTGGCACGCGCGCCTGCGGTTTACACACAAAAGATAAGAAACTAAGTGGATGAGCTCAGTTCAAATCGTTTAGAGTATACACAGATTGGCTGTTGTAGGCCTCTGGGACGACAGCAAGCCGAAGACCAAACACACAAAAATGGAATCTGACAATTTCATGGATAGGCTAACAAGCATGGGCTGTGACAAGATGCAACCCAAGTTTGTTTTCCAAAAGAATTTTAAAGTAAAAATTCCCACAAGGGCCGATTGGGCCGAGGGTCTGGAACCACCAATCTCTGATGGTGGAGACAGCATATGGTACACAGACGGTTCCAAAATAGGATCGAGTACGGGAGCTGACATTTATGCAAATGACTACAGTAGTAGTATAAGCATGGGCAATTATGCAACAGTGTTCCAAGTGGAGACGTATGCCATTATTGCCTGTGCACAAGAGAATATAGATAGACAGACCCGGGGAAAGAATATCTATATACTCAGCGACAGTCAGGCAGCGCTTAGAGCACTTATAGCGCCCAAAGTGGAGTCCAGACTGATATTCAATGGTATCCAAGTCCTCAACAGGCTTGGAAGGCAAAACAAAGTGCAACTGATGTGGATCCCAGGGCACGAGGGCTTTATCGGCAACGAAAATGCTGATGAGCTTGCTAGAAGGGGCTCTATGAATAACTTCTTAGCCCAGAACCATTTGTGGGGCTCTCAAAGGGAACCATAACAACGGCCATAAAGGACCACAACAAACATAAACACCAACAAGAGTGGGGTAGTTTGACAGGTCTAAGGCATTCAAAGCTCTTCATGCATAGAGTTGACTCAAGCTGGAGCAAAAAGCTTTGGAAACTTAGTAGAAAAAGGCTCCAAATCATAACAGGAGTTTTTACAGGCCATTACGCCGTGAAAGGAGTACTGGCTAAAATGGGACTGTCAGACAATACTGATTGTAGAATGTGTGGCGAAGAGGAAGAAACAATGAAACACTTAATGTGTGAATGTCATGCTCTTGCCAGACTAAGAATGAGGGACTTTGGAATTGGCTATCCAGATCCAGAGGACCTCAAAGCACTACCCTTGAGCTCCATCACCCAACACATGGAGATGGTTGAAAAAGCTCTTGAGTAAGTGTACTAGGGGGCAATTACACAAAAGATCCCTTTGGGTCGAAGTGTATCCATATGGGCCCCCGAGCCAAATAAGATAAGATAAGATAAGATAAAATATAAGAGCTATAAGCTATCTTATTCATCTGATCACTTCTAGTTCTACATGACTGTACTACTGACATTCATCTTTTATTTTAAATCCCAACTAATTTATCTAGATAAAAATGAAACTGATCTGCATATATTCAAAACAACAAATGATGGATTATTTAGTTTTTTCAAATAAAAGATCATTTAGTTATCTTCCCGGTTATTGGTAAATAGATAATTTTTGCCCAACTCTGAGGCAGGGTCACTACCGACTAGGCTGGAAAACCGTTTGTTTCTATGTTTGTTTTGTTAGTATGTATTAAAAGGGTTCACTATATAATTCCCGAAGATTAATCGTCGATCGCATTTCGAAGCTAATTTTTTTTCCATATATAATTTTAACTACGTCGCAACTCAACACAAAAATTTGTAGTTTTCCTAACTTTGTTCGGATTGAGATATTAACTTAGAAACACTTCGTAAAACATGATATTTTATGTCGTAAAATGCTTTCGTAGGCGTTACGCTAAGCTTCAATTTGCAAGCCGTATCAAACAATAAATTAAGTCGGCTCCTTCGATCATAATCAATAAAAATATCATGACTATTTAAATTGAACGGTTCCCCGATTAAATACACGCAAAAAAAAGACCCTTATAAATAATAACAAGCATAAACAGAACATTATTATATACGATTGTCAAACTCGTATGAAATAAGTAACCTTATTCCATTATAATTGATAGATACAAAGAATGAAATGTGTTGCCGAATAAAATTCGGATAAAGAAAGGTTCGTTGAAAAACCAAAACGCTCATTGAAGGATAAACGGTTACGATGTAGGACCATGTCCTTTTAGATGAATCAATTATATATTCTGAATTGATTATGTACTAAAATTGTGGAATTATCGATATGGGTTTTTATGTGTCCACCTGACGAAATTCACGAGTTTAATTTTTGAGTATCCTTGGCCACTGGACGAAGCTGAAACGATCATATGCGTTAAGGTATTTAGAACCAGTATTCAAAGTATCATAACATTCGGTCCAGTGGTTGCGAAGAAATTAATAATTTACCTTTTTTTTACTGTATGTAATTAAAAGCTCATTAGGGCAATACAGTCATTAAACACATTCATTGAAAGGTATAAAACCCCGTTCGTTTTTTTAAATTATATTTATTATTTTTATTTATGCCAGTAGTTACATTATTCACGACATTAATTACGTTTTGACTTTTGACAAGTGTCTGATGTGACAAATATGTGAGACGTCAGAGTGAACAGACACATATACTAACAAATTGCGTTGCCCTGGCGTGGTGTGTCACTAACCTGTAATTGTCATAAACGCTCCCATGATTGATACAGTATGCTTCTACTCTTGTTGATTATTGGAAATAACGTTTGTAGGCAAAAATGCGACATAGCATTCCTGAGAAGTAACCCCATGTGGGATTTCAGGATGCCAAGGTCAGATATGATCATTAGGTTGACAAATCACCGTAAAATTTTCACATTACCCTTTCAAACAAGTGACCTACATGTTATGTTTATAGTTGGACTGATTAAGTGAAAACGACGACGAATGACACGACGACGAAACGAATGAAATTATTGACGAGAAATGAATGAAATTTGAAAGAAAAGTTGCTACCATACTTGCTTGACGAGGATGAGAGAAGCAGTAGCAACGTAACTGTAAATAAAGCTATTGCTTCCGAGCCTGCGAGCTCTCACCTGATGTGAGTGAAACAGTAGCTATATAGGGACCTGATACAGAGCCTGCGAGCCAACTTGATGTAATAATGAGAAATGGGCACTTCGGGAACGAAGTACCTGTCAGTATGGCCGTGTGAGATATACAGACGGTGAGATAAATAATGGCCAAAACGTACAGTTTCATCACTTCCAGTATCGAATATACATCTAAAGTAATCCATAAGTTGAAATCCAAGAAGTTGAAATTGTAAGGTAGACGTAAGTTTTAAAATACCACAACTACCCTTAATGTATTGTTATGTGACCGTGACTGCCAGAATGCAAATAATGCAACTACCGAATTATATCAGAGATAATTGCAGTTTGATTTCTATTCGTTTCCGTTAATCCTTATTAGATTATTTGGATTGGAATTAGTAAATATGCTTGCTAACTTAAATATTACGTATCTGGATATCCTGTATTCAATTATTATAGTCGAGTTGACAATAATCGAATAATTGTACAAGTAAATAATCTCGTCAAGTGTAATAATTTAGCATTGGTAATTATTATTCACTTGAAGTTATTTACATTTCACCTGGAAAGTAATCCAAACTCAATGGAACTTTAACGGGTAGTTTGGGGGTATGCCAGGAAGACACTCATAAGTTTTCGACCTCGAGGACCTTGTGGAATTTGGAGGGGGGGCAAAACACTTTTAAAAGGCCAAATATTAACGAAGATACAGCCAATTCATTGTTGAGATTCCAATATGGCGGCGGAACCATAATTTTTTTAGCAATTCTGAAAAGTTATGACTTTTCAAGTGTCATAACACTTGACAGCTTAACGAAAAATAATACATCTAAAGGTTGTCTGGAAGAGATCGCTTATTAGCAATAAGGCGGCCTGTTGTTTGCCTCTCTTCATATGTACATAGGTTTGGTGGGCTGTTTTCTTATTCTGAGGTGTGTAATAGAGAGGATTTGACTTTACTTTTACTTAATATCCACAGAATATCATACATTAATTCCTATTAATGTACGATGACACTTGACAGCATCACAAAAAATAATATATCCACAAAGTTCCGATGTTATAGGTTTTCAAAGACGTTAATATTGGTGATTGATCGACATAATTAACATAGCAATAATGAAAAAACAGATAAGCTGCTTTTTAAATTTTAATAACCTATTTGCGACTGTATCTTCGTTAATATTTGGCCTGAAAATCTGGTATGACAGCTAACTTTCAGGAATTTTATTGCTCTTTAACTTTGCCATACAAGGTGTACACAATAAGTGCTTATTTAGATTATGAGATATAAGCAAAAACCTAAAAAAAAAATAGTTTTTTGCCCCCCCCCCCCCCCCCCCTCCAAATTCCACAAGGTCCTCGAGGTCGAAAACTTATGAGTGTCTTCCTGGCATACCCCCAAACTACCCGTTAAAGTTCCATTCAGTTTGGATTACTTTCCAGCTACCCTTAACTTCATTCGACATAACTGCTCGATTATTACTATTTTAACAACATTTTAATGAATAAAAATCGCGAAACAGCTGTTAGATTACGGTGAATGATTTATAAATCTATATATATAAACGTACAAGTCCTGACTGACTGACTGACTGACTCACTTAAATCAACGCCCAGCCCGAACCGTTGGACCTAGAGAGCTGAATTTTTCACAATAGGTAGTTTTTATAACGTTAGTCCAAATCCACTAAGAAGGGGTTTTTCAAAATTCATCCCCTAAGGGGGTAAAAAGGGGGTTGAAAGTTTGTATAGATGGGGTTTAAAATTTTGAGTTAGAGATTTGAAACTTCGTACGTTTACTAATAATTAAAAACAATAAAAGTGATTTCAGCGTTTTTTAAAATCAACCTCTAACAGGGTAAAAAAGGGGTTGAAAGTTTGTGTAGAGATTAAATTTTTTTTTGTGACAGACTTGATAGTTCGTTTGTAAGCTACTTACTTCAAGGCAAAAAAACTGATTTCAGCGTTTTTCAAAATTCCACCCCAGAGGGGTTGAAACGAGGTTGAAAATTTTATATTAAAGGGAGGCGGTAACTACTGAAGCTAGAAAGTTATAATTTGCAGGACGAGTTAAATTTATAATTTGTATAACTAATAAGAAGCGATTTTGAAAAATTCAACCCCTAAGGGGGTAAAAATTTGTATCGGTGGGGTTTAAAATTTAGAGTTAGAGAATTGAAACTTCGTAAGTTTTCTAACAATAAAAAATAAAAAAAACGCATTACAGCGTTTTTCAAAATTCAACCTAGAACGGGGCTAAAAAGGGGTTGAAAGTTTGTATAGAGATTTACTAGGAATTATTGTTCCTATTTCCGTTCCATTTCCATGTTCCAGAGTGAGCTCTTACAATAGTTTGGTCATCGTATCGCCAAATAAAACCACCACAATATAGTACACAAAGAAGTTACGCAAATAATAGGGTACATTTACGTTATTATTTGCATATTAACACTTATTTGTAACTAAATCTATGTCTACGTTACCCGTTTTTTCGCCAAAATAGCTATAAGTATAAATAGATTCGGGGGGGAAAGTTAATTAAGTAGATAAAATTATATATGAAACTCTGTATGAGGAACCGTATTATACGCGGACGAAGTCGCGGGCGGAAAGCTGGTGAAACATAAAATCGAAAAACTGTTACACGCATACGGTTTAAAAAGAAACAGTTTTTCAAAATATGTATAACTACAAAACTGAAAGAAGTATTTGTTAGTTACTGCCAAATACTATTGAAACGTTGAGCGAAATAGAAAAAACTTTACCGGACTCTTAAGCCTAAGGAGAGACTTTGCCTTCTTAATGTTCTACCGCTTCGCGCTTGTATAATTCGTTGTGTTGTGTTGTGCTTTGCCTCCTTATGTGTGTTCTATCGCTTGTACAATGGGTTGTGCTCTGAAGAACTGTTTGATATGATGCCCACGGCAGCTTTTTATCACCGCACCGCTCGCCGCCGGCAGGGTGTTCATCCTCACACCCTGGAGCCTAATGGGTCGCGCACTGTATGGTTTAAGAGGAATTTCCTCCCACGAACGCTGCGACTGTGGAATGAACTCCCTGCCGAGGTTTTCCCAGCGGGCTACAGTATGAGGTTCTTCAAAGAAGGAGTGTATAGGTTCTTAAAGGGTAGGCAACGCGCATGTGAGTCCTCTGGGGTTGCAGGCGTCCATAGGCTAGGGTAACTGCTTACCATCAGGCGGGCCGTATGCTTGTTTGCCACCGACGTGGTATTTAAAAAAAAATGCTTGTTATGCACCGCTCGCTGCCAGTCGCTGCCAGAATCGTCGTAATGTCTCTCCATCAACATATTTGTTTACAATCCCAACAGTATCGTTCCTAATTCACCAAAAACTCAATTAGACTTTAAATTGCTTTCCACTCCCGGATATTACAAACGATTAATGACCTTACGAAGATTTCAATATTACACCAGAGGTTTGATAAAACGATTCGATTTATGTTTACTGAAAATGTGAGCGCTATTTTCTCATACATATATTCGTAATTAACGTTTAAAACACTACTGCATAGATTTTTATGAAAATTTGTATAGTAACGGTCTATACCCCGCAGTAACATTTAGGGAAGATTTTCTTCCAAAATACATGAAAATAAAGCTGCGGGAACAGCTAGTTAGGGTTCCGTGGCCAAAATGGCAAAAACGGAACCCTTATAGTTTTGTCATGTCCGTCTGTCCGTCCGTCCGTCCGTCCGTCCGTCTGTCACAACCATTTTACTCCGAAACTATAAGACATATGTCAATTAAATTTAGTCATAAGGTGTATTTTGTATGCCGCTATTTAGTTATGTAGTTAAATTGCAGAAAAAAAATTATTAGGGGGGCGCTCCATACATGTAACTAAATTTCAAAAAAACTTTTTTTACCAAATATCAACATCATCAATCGATAGGTCTTTAAAAATAACATCGAGATTTCTTTGAACATTTTTTGATGAAGTTAATATTTTTAGAAATAATCGCTTCGAAAGTCAGAAAAATTGTGTCCCCCCCCCTGCAACGTTTGAACCGTAAGTCCAAAAAATATGAAAAAAATTGAAAAGCTGCGCCTTATTACATACTTTCTACGAAAATTGTTTTGAACATTATTGGTTCTGCCATTTTTGAGTTATTTAAAAAAAACTTCTTCCATAGGCATCAGATTTGGTATTAGTTTGGTTCTTATTCAATTCAAGGTACAGAACCCTCCATTATGCGTGGTCCGACACGCATTTGGCCGGGTTTTTAATAATATATATATGACATTGATCGATTGAGGAAGGCCTGGGGCCGTATTCTAACTTTAAAACACATATAGACACGACCCTACTATTCCTGATTCAATACAACTCCAATGCATTAACTATACTCAATACAGCTAGCGCCTAAACGTCTGCATAAGAAATATCGTAATTTGCTTGAAAATTTTTCCGATGCAACTCCAATACAACTTCATTATTGGTTGTTTATTTGTTGTATGTTGGAGTTATGTTTGAGATAGATTTTGTTTTTAACGTATGTTACTGTACTCGTATGACAACTAAATTCACGATTTCTTGATCAGATATGATCTGATAACGAAATCTGAGAACTGTTAGTAAAATTTAAATTAGTTACAGTTATTTGATAATGTAAAAAAAATCAGTACCTTGAGACTTGAACAGATATTTAAAAACAGAAGATTTGGTTTCCGTTATCTGCAGAATGACCGAGCGTATATAAAATAATTATTGCTGGTTGTACTAATTGTTATTTCATCATCCAATCTACATACTAGTAACTTAATTCTGAAACAATCAAGTATTAGAAAGCGGATAAAATGCACCTTAATCTATTCCCCGAGACCTCTTGTTTCGAAGGCAGGGCAGAGTTGGGCGATATTTAGATAATTTCTTATCTAGATAATAATTTCAAATAAATTTATACGAAGATAAATTCAATCACAAGCATTGCGTAGACAACTTATTTTATTGAGATAAATTATCTAGATGAAGATAACTGGTCTCGTTTGTTATTGAAGTAAGCTTAGAATAATGAATTTATATAGAATATCGCGTCAAGGCCCCTGACTAAATATAAGAGCCCTGTGTGACGATAGGGACACAGCAGGCGCCTGTGGTGGCAGCCGCAAGGGCTCCTGATTCAGCGGAGCCACCTTCTGGTGGCGGAGCAGTTCAGGTGGCAGAGGGACAGTCGGCAGAGGGGGCGGGCATGGTGTGCTCAGGGGGGGGGTGATGCCGGACCACGTATGGCTCGCGAGTCGTCACCGTTGTCGTCGGTGGCTGGCTCGGAGGAATTACGTGGACTGGCGGAGCTCTACCTGGAGAACGCCATGTCACCCATGTCCTTTGACGACACTGTCCAGGAGGTGGCTGCTGATCTCAGCACCACCAAATAATAAGAGGACTCATGGAGGGCCTAAGGTGTGTACAAATAAATCTACAACACAATAAAGCGGCCACTGCCCTTGTGGCAAGGCAGCTAAAATGCGATAAGTTTGATATTGCTCTTATTCAAGAACCATACATTTATAAAGGTGAGATAAGAGGCTTAAATGGTACTGGAGGGACAATAATATACCTTTGCCCCGAAAGTAATATGAGGACATGTATATATATTAAAAATGGCGTTGATTTTATGATCTTACACGCTTTCTGTTCCAGGGATCTGACCACGGTCAAGATCCATAACAAGGGGGGGGGGGGTACGGCACTCATCATCTCATCAGCCTACCTTCCCTATGAGGCAACAGATCCAATTACACCACAACTGCGAGATCTTGTTGCGTACGGCAGCCGGGCGAACACCGACCTGATAATTGGCTGCGACGCTAATGCGCACCACGTCATCTGAGGCAGCTCAGATGTGAACAGAAGAGGGGAGAAAGTACTGGATTTTCTGGTGAGTTCTTCTCTACAATTACTAAATAAAGGCAATGAACCGACATTCGTCAACGCTAGACGAGGTGAGGTTATTGACATAACGTTAGCTTCTAACAATGCTAGTAATAATACTAACTCATGGCATGTATCTCAAGAAATTTCTTTATCAGACCATAGATATATATGCTTTAAGTACAAGACTATAATCCCAGTAGAAACTGTACGTATACGGAACCCCAGAAACACAGACTGGTCAGCTTTTAGGAGCGACCTGAAGGCGGATCTAGGGGATCCAAAAGGCAAGCTAAACTCTATTATTGACATAGAATTCGAAGCGGACAAAATCGTCCAAGCTGTGTTAACGGCAACTGCCCGGAAAAGAAAAACCTGGCTAAGAAGATACCGTGGTGGAATCCAGAGATCGTAAAACTCAGGAAAGAAACACGGGCCATCTTTAACGATGCTAAAAGAACCAACAACTTTGAGCATTATGCACGCAAACTCACGGAATTTAACAAAGCCGTGAGAAAAGCAAAAAGGAAAGCGTGGAGGAACCACTGCGATCAGATAGAGTCTTTACCGGAAGGCATGAGGTTAACAAAAGCGCTAGCCTCGACAAAGTCAGTACCGCTCACCTCAATCAGAAGGAGTGACGGATTGATGACAGAAACGGGGTTAGAAACTCTCAAAGTAATGTGTGAGACACACTTCCCAGGCTCGGTAATACACCAGGGCGAACCAGACGAAAGTACAATTAGTGTTGTAGAACAGTCAACGAGAACTACTAGACACAATTGGGACACGTCAAAGAAGGTGCACAACAAGCTAAAATGGGCGCCCTCGACATTTCAGCCCTATAAAACCGGGCCCAGATGGAATCTACCCCATCCTACTACAAGAAGGCGCCAATGTACTTATACCACACTTGAGTAGACTGTACAGGGCGTGCATAGCCTTCGGACACGTTCCGCGTGTTTGGAGGATGGTAAAAGTAACGTACCTACCTAAACCGGGCAAGGCAGATTACACAGAGGCCAAATCATATCGGCCAATAAGTCTTTCATCATTCTTTCTCAAGGCGTTGGAAAAACTGGTGGATAGACACATAAGATATGGTCCGCTCAAAAGACATCCTCTGCACCAGATGCAATGTGCTTATCAGGCCGGCAAATCAACGGAGACAGCACTGCACCTGGTGACGACCAAAGCAGAACAGGCAATAGAAAACAAAGAACTATGCCTTGCTGCTTTTCTAGATGTAGAGGGAGCGTTTGACCGCACCACCTACCAAGCAATTAGTGTTGCAGCATTAAAACACGGCATAGAACCGACCATGTGTAAATGGATAGGAAACATGCTAAATAGCCGACTTATTAAGTCCTCTCTTATCGGTGACGAAATTATTGCAACGGCCACAAAAGGTTGCCCACAGGGAGGGGTTCTTTCACCAACTCTTTGGAGTTTGGTAGTCAACTCACTCTTGGAGGAACTGAATAAAGGCCCAACTTATACGGTAGGGTATGCAGATGATTTAGTGATACTTGTTAACGGGAGATTCCCCAGCACGGTATCAGAAATCATGAACGGAGCACTGCCCAAGTAACACAAAATGGCTGAATATTGTTTGAATAATAGGACATACCGCACCGTAAGCTGAATAAGCTAGCTGAATAATGTCTGAAACAGCGCTGTTTCAGACATTATTCAGAAGGTTTGGGCACAAATTATACAGCTTCCCATTGAATAACAGCAATATAATAGCTGTAAAATGTCTGCAAAGTGGTGAAATAGCTTAATAACACTTGAATAAAGGCTGTCAAACCCATCTATTCAGCAGTTATATTGAAGTTATTCAGCTTGTTCACCGTGAATCAGTTATTAAGACAAAATTCAGCTTTTGATTCATTTGTGTATCTTTACAGAAAATATATTCAGATTAAAGCTTGAAACTACAAAAAATGTGTGTTAAATTATAGTTTTTTAGTGACGGTCTCCGCGCCATTATCATTTCCCAGTTCGTGTAGTGCAGACTTAATAGTGCCGGATTATTTCAGAACGTAAATACCCCGTTTTTGTCTTTATATGACTCGAATTTCATTGCGCATACCACTTTACTGTGAATATGTATATATATTTTAATTAAAATTTTAAAGCGCCACTTAAATAATCCACTTTTGGAGAAGTAAACAGGGACATTTACATAGTGCATTATTAAACTTGTTATTATTTTGCTCAGTTTAGACGTGCTAGTGGTAAACCTCAAACTTCCACAAGTTTTGCTACGATAAAAAAGTGTTTTTTTAATGAATAAACATAGGGATTCAATGTATTTTTAGTTCTTATTTAATCGGAGAGGTTAGAATACGAACAAGCGTAATGGCGGACGCCATCCGTGCCATTTGGATCCGTGCTGAATATAAGCTGTTGCCGCGGCTTTTTTATGTCAAATTTCTGAATAAACATTCACATCAGTCGCGTTATTCAGTTACCATTTGCTCACGTTCGATATTAAGCATTAATTTGAATAATACTTCTTATTGCCCTATTTAAGCAGCTTTTAGCAAGGAAAGATAGTACATATGTGTAGTTCGAACGCTATAACTTAGGTATAAGTGTTCTTCTAGTTTAGTATTATTCAGACGTAACTTTTATAACAGCATAAATGTACTCACATATACAGCTACTGGATAATGGATACGATGTAGAGCTTATTACAGCAACTAGTAACAGAGTGAACCTTTATTTAAAAAAAAAAGCATTAAAACAGAAACTATAAACACTATTATTCAGCTTAGTATCTCCAAGAACACTGCTTTCAAGCATTTAGTAACCACTATTACTTTCTTCTTAATAACATCTGCTTAATAACCCACAACACAGAAAATACTTAGCTATATGCAGCCACTTGCACCTTCTTGGAGCCATTAGCGAATGCAAGTGTTTTAAGCTGAATAATGCCTGATTACTATTGTAACAAACAACTTTTATTAAGCTTTAATATGTTTGGTATTATTCAGACGTAACCTGTATAACAGCATTAATGTACTCACGTATACAGTTACTGGACAATGGATACGATGTAGAGCTTATTACAGCAACCAGTAACTGTAAACACTATTATTCAGCGAAGTGTCGCCAAGAACACTGCTTTTAAGCATATAGTAACCACTATTACATTTTTCTGCATAACGTCTGCTTAATATCCCACAACACCGAAAATACTCAGCTATATGCAGCCCCTGGCACCTTCTTGCAGCTATAAACGAATATAAATGATATAAGCTGAATAATGCCTGAATAGTATTGTAACAAACAAGTTTTATTCAGCTTTAATATGTAATATCAGAATTAATTTAGCGATAATTGGAATAAAGGCCCACATTTTTTGTTATAATGTTATAAGCTGAATAATGCCTGAATAGTATTGTAACAAACAAGTTTTATTCAGCTTTAATATGTAATATCAGAACTAATTCAGCCATAATTGGAATAAAGGCCCACATTTTTTGTTATTCCGATTTTAGTATTTTCGAAGACAGTTATACAAAATATATGCCACTTTAATTTGAATAAGTTGTCAGTTTTTCAACATTATTCTGCTTTTGTGTGAGGCTTGTGGAGCAGTGGTGCAATAACCACCAACTCTCGATCAATCCAGGCAAAACAGTGGTAATACCATTTACCAGGAAAAAGACCCTGAATGGTATGAAGCAACTAAGGCTCTACGGAAGGGTACTAGAAATATCCAATGACGTAAAGTATCTAGTTCTGACACTGGACAAAGAACTAAATTGGAAAAAGCATGCGGACCTCACCATAACTAAGGCTATGAGAGTGTTTGGCATGTGCAGGTCAGCATATGGCAAAACCTGGGGCTTAACCCCGAAGGTACTGAGGTGGATCTATACCATGATGGTAAGACCTATCATACTGTACGGGAGCCTGGTCTGGTGGCCAAGGACACTAAAGAGCACATGCAGAGAAGCCCTAACGAAAATACAAAGAATGGCATGCATGGCTATCACCGGCACATTCAAAACGACGCCAACGGCGGCGCTAGATGTATTACTTGATCTACCGCCGTTACACTTAGTACTACAGTCTGAAGCGCGCAAATCGTTACACAGATTGGCTGTTGTAGGCCTCTGGGACGACAGCAAGCCGAAGACCAAACACACAAAAATGGAATCTGACAATTTCATGGATAGGCTAACAAGCATGGGCTGTGACAAGATGCGACCCAAGTTTGTTTTCCAAAAGAATTTTAAAGTAAAAATTCCCACAAGGGCCGATTGGGCCGAGGGTCTGGAACCACCAATCTCTGATGGTGGAGACAGCATATGGTACACAGACGGTTCCAAAATAGGATCGAGTACGGGAGCTGACATTTATGCAAATGACTACAGTAGTAGTATAAGCATGGGCAATTATGCAACAGTGTTCCAAGTGGAGACGTATGCCATTATTGCCTGTGCACAAGAGAATATAGATAGACAGACCCGGGGAAAGAATATCTATATACTCAGCGACAGTCAGGCAGCGCTTAGAGCACTTATAGCGCCCAAAGTGGAGTCCAGACTGATATTCAATGGTATCCAAGTCCTCAACAGGCTTGGAAGGCAAAACAAAGTGCAACTGATGTGGATCCCAGGTCACGAGGGCTTTATCCGCAACGAAAATGCTGATGAGCTTGCTAGAAGGGGCTCTATGAATAACTTCTTAGCCCAGAACCATTTGTGGGGCTCTCAAAGGGAACCATAACAACGGCCATAAAGGACCACACCAAACATAAACACCAACAAGAGTGGGGTAGTTTGACAGGTCTAAGGCATTCAAAGCTCTTCATGCATAGAGTTGACTCAAGCTGGAGCAAAAAGCTTTGGAAACTTAGTAGAAAAAGGCTCCAAATCATAACAGGAGTTTTTACAGGCCATTACGCCGTGAAAGGAGTACGGGCTAAAATGGGACTGTCAGACAATACTGATTGTAGAATGTGTGGCGAAGAGGAAGAAACAATGAAACACTTAATGTGTGAATGTCATGCTCTTGCCAGACTAAGAATGAGGGACTTTGGAATTGGCTATCCAGATCCAGAGGACCTCAAAGCACTACCCTTGAGCTCCATCACCCAACACATGGAGATGGTTGAAAAAGCTCTTGAGTAAGTGTACTAGGGGGCAATTACACAAAAGATCCCTTTGGGTCGAAGTGTATCCATATGGGCCCCCGAGCCAAATAAGATAAGATAAGATAAGATAAAATATAAGAGCTATAAGCTATCTTATTCATCTGATCACTTCTAGTTCTACATGACTGTACTACTGACATTCATCTTTTATTTTAAATCCCAACTAATTTATCTAGATAAAAATGAAACTGATCTGCATATATTCAAAACAACAAATGATGGATTATTTAGTTATTTCAAATAAAAGATCATTTAGTTATCTTCCCGGTTATTGGTAAATAGATAATTTTTGCCCAACTCTGAGGCAGGGTCACTACCGACTAGGCTGGAAAACCGTTTGTTTCTATGTTTGTTTTGTTAGTATGTATTAAAAGGGTTCACTATATAATTCCCGAAGATTAATCGTCGATCGCATTTCGAAGCTAATTTTTTTTCCATATATAATTTTAACTACGTCGCAACTCAACACAAAAATTTGTAGTTTTTTGCGAATCGAATATCCTGTATTGCTGTCACATTATGATTAAGTAAACGATACTAAATATTGATGGTTTAGTGAATAATAACTTATTGTCATTTTTAAATTATATTTTCATCTATTTTGAACTAAGCAAATATATTTACTATTATACTATTTCCAATTATTTCGATAACCCGATGTGCCGGAAATATAGAATTCTTGTCCTGCCAGGTAGTAGAAGGGGTAATGAGTAAGCCCTTATAAACAAGTGTCTGGCAGTTGTGGGACACATTGGTGATTGGAGAGCTAACCATCAAGAACCAAGTTAAGTGTAATATTGATTAATATTATGTGTACCTTGTTACCGTGTACCTAATAATGTATTTAAATATATAAACGTGTAATAATGTATTTCAAGTTGGTGCATGGTACAACGTACACACCAACCTTATATTGGAAATAATTTAGCCTTTCTGATTACATGAGATTATATATATATTACTCTGTTTTTGCTACAAGTGTTAAATATATTATGTGCAGAATATTATGATTAATGGCCTTACGGGATACTTGTAGTAATGGTTGAGGAATTAGAATGGATTTAATATCCTTCGTTTTATATCTTGACTTACTTAGTGGTGATGGCAGTATTGCAACATTGATTAAATTATTCAGAATTATTATAAGTAATATTCTTTAATAAACATCATTGCATTTATTTATGTTTATTAAAGATCTATTAAGAACAATCTTAACATTTTATATTTATAAAATGGACTCTCACCTTTAATCTATTCAATGTTGAATAAATGAAATGAGTTATATTTTGTTTTTTATTAACTAAATCTGACATGCGTGTTAAGAATGATAAAATTCTACATTTTTTTGACAAAAGCGGGACTTAATCGCGTACACTTAATAATCAAGACCAAGTGCGGGTAGTTCGGAAAACCCGCGCGGCTAGGAGATAATGATACAATTCCTCGCCAGTCTGCCTGCGACCACGAGCGTTACGGCACGTTTGAAACGTCAGGAAAATAATGAACGTAAGTGTACGCGATTAAGTCCCGTTTTTGTCAATATAATAAAATCTATAAATACGAAGCAGAAGGTTTAGTACTTATTTTATACATATTATTAGTTGAAATATAGACAACAATCACTTAATAAAAAGTTATAAGAATAAATTAATGTTCAAATTATGGTGTCGGTAGGTTAGATTTGTCTTAACAATAATCCAAAAGCTTCATTAACCTTGAATCTTCTTAAGAGTCAGGTAACGATTTGACAACGAAAATCGCTAATAATAAAATAACGCAGATGAATTGCATTTGATAAAATATTTTAAAGTCTTGTTATTGCAAAAAAATACTTTTGGTAATACCCGAAAACCCAATTCTTACAGAGGTTGTTTAGTGAGGACGTTGATTCGTGCAAACTTGTCACTTGATTTTTTATATTTTTTTGTTATATTCCTCTTATTTCTAAGACAACACATTTTTCAACGTATTTGTATACTTTACTTATAGTCCAACAGTTATGTACATTTCACCTGGAAAGTAATCCAAACTCAATGGAACTTTAACGGGTAGTTTGGGGGTATGCCAGGAAGACACTCATAAGTTTTCGACCTCGAGGACCTTGTGGAATTTGGAGGGGGGGCAAAAAACTTTTAAAAGGCCAAATATTAACGAAGATACAGCCAATTCATTGTTGAGATTCCAATATGGCGGCGGAACCATAATTTTTTTAGCAATTCTGAAAAGTTATGACTTTTCAAGTGTCACAACACTTGACAGCTTAACGAAAAATAATACATCTAAAGGTTGTCTGGAAGAGATCGCTTATTAGCAATAAGGCCGCCTGTTGTTTGCCTCTCTTCATATGTACATAGGTTTGGTGGGCTGTTTTCTTATTCTGAGGTGTGCAATAGAGAGGATTTGACTTTACTTTTACTTAATATCCACAGAATATCATACATTAATTCCTATTAATGTACGATGACACTTGACAGCATCACAAAAAATTATATATCCACAAAGTTCCGATGTTATAGGTTTTCAAAGACGTTAATATTGGTGATTGATCGACATAATTAACATAGCAATAATGAAAAAACAGATAAGCTGCTTTTAAAATTTTAATAACCTATTTTCGACTGTATCTTCGTTAATATCTGGCCTGAAAATCTGGTATGACAGCTAACTTTCAGGAATTTTATTGCTCTTTAACTTTGCCATACAAGGTGTACACAATAAGTGCTTAGATTATGAGATATAAGCAAAAAACTAAAAAAAAATAGTTTTTTGCCCCCCCCCCCTCCAAATTCCACAAGGTCCTCGAGGTCGAAAACTTATGAGTGTCTTCCTGGCATACCCCCAAACTACCCGTTAAAGTTCCATTCAGTTTGGATTACTTTCCAGCTACCCTTAACTTCATTCGACATAACTGCTCGATTATTACTAATTTAACAACATTTTAATGAATAAAAATCGCGAAACAGCTGTTAGATTCCGTGAATGATTTATAAATCTATATGTATACAAACGTACAAGTCCTGACTGACTGACTGACTCACTGACTCACTTAAATCAACGCCCAGCCCGAACCGTTGGACCTAGAGAGCTGAATTTTTCACTGTAGGTAGTTTTTATAACGCTAGTCCAAATCCACTAAGAAGGGGTTTTTCAAAATTCATCCCCTAAGGGGGTAAAAAGGGGGTTGAAAGTTTGTATAGATGGGGTTTAAAATTTTGAGTTAGAGATTTGAAACTTCGTACGTTTACTAATAATTAAAAAACAATAAAAGTGATTTCAGCGTTTTTTTTAATTCAACCTCTAACAGGGTAAAAAAGGGGTTGAAAATTTGTATAGATTAATTTTTTTTTGTGACAGACTTGAAAGTTCGTTTGTAAGCTACTTACTTCAAGGCAAAAAAACTGATTTCAGCGTTTTTCAAAATTCCACCCCAGAGGGGTTGAAACGAGGTTGAAAAGTTTATATTAAAGGGAGGCCGTAACTACTGAAGCTAGAAAGTTATAATTTGCAGGACGAGTTAAATTTATAATTTGTATAACTAATAAGAAGCGATTTTGAAAAATTCAACCCCTAAGGGGGTAAAAATTTGTATCGGTGGGGTTTAAAATTTGGAGTTAGATTTGAAACTTCGTACGTTTTCTAATAATAAAAAATAAAAAAACGCAATTACAGCGTTTTTCAAAATTCAACCTAGAACGGGGCTAAAAAGGGGTTGAAAGTTTGTATAGAGATTTACTAGGAATTATTGTTCCTATTTCCGTTCCATTTCCATGTTCCAGAGTGAGTTCCTACAATAGTTTGGTCATCGTATCGCCAAATAAAACCACCACAATATAGTACACAAAGAAGTTACGCAAATAATAGGGTACATTTACGTTATTATTTACATATTAACACTTATTTGTAACTAAATATATGTCTACGTTACCCGTTTTTTCGCCAAAATAGCTATAAGTATAAATAGATTAAGAAGATGGTTCGGGGGGGAAAAGTTAGTTAAGAAGATATATGAAACTCTGTATGAGTAACCGTATTATACGCGGACGAAGTCGCGGGCGGAAAGCTAGTGAAACAAAATCGAAAAACTGTTACACGTATACGGTTTAAAAAGAAACAGTTTTTCAAAACATGTATAACTACAAAACTAAAAGAAGTATTTGTTAGTTACTGCCAAATAGTATCGAAACGTTGAGCGAAATAGAAAAAACTTTACCGGACTCTTAAGCCTAAGGAGAGACTTTGCCTTCTTAATGTTCTACCGCTTCGTTGTCTAATTCGTTGTGTTGTGTTGTGCTTTGCCTCCTTATGTGTGTTCTATCGCTTGTACAATGGGTTGTGCTCTGAAGAACTGTTTGATATGATGCCCACGGCAGCTTTTTATCACCGCACCGCTCGCCGCCGGCAGGGTGTTCATCCTCACACCCTGGAGCCTAATGGGTCGCGCACTGTACGGTTTAAGAGGAATTTCCTCCCACGAACGCTGCGACTGTGGAATGAACTCCCTGCCGAGGTTTTCCCAGCGGGCTACAGTATGAGGTTCTTCAAGAAAGGAGTGTATAGGTTCTTAAAGGGTAGGCAACGCGCATGTGAGTCCTCTGGGGTTGCAGGCGTCCATAGGCTAGGGTAACTGCTTACCATCAGGCGGGACGTATGCTTGTTTGCCACCGACGTGGTATAAAAAAAAATTGCTTGTTATGCACCGCTCGCTGCCAGTCGCTGCCAGAATCGTCGTAATGTCTCTCCATCAACATATTTGTTTACAATCCCAACAGTATCGTTTCTAATTCACCAAAAACTCTATTAAACTTTAAATTGCTTTCCACTCCCGGATATTACAAACGACTAATGACCTTACGAAGATTTCAATATTACACCAGAGGTTTGATAAAACGATTCGATTTATGTTTACTGAAAATGTGAGCGCTATTTTCTCATACATATATTCGTAATTAACGTCTAAAACACTACTGCATAGATTTTTATGAAAATTTGTATAGTAACGGTCTATACCCCGCAGCAACATCTAGGGAAGATTTTCTTCCAAAATACACGAAAATAAAGCTGCGGGAACAGCTAGTTAATCCTTAGCCAAAATGGCAAAAACGGAACCCTTATAGTTTTGTCATGTCCGTCTGTCCGTCCGTCCATCCGTCCGTCCGTCTGTCACAACCATTTTACTCCGAAACTATAAGACATATGTCAATTAAATTTAGTCATAAGGTGTATTTTGTATGCCGCTATTTAGTTATGTAGTTAAATTGCAGAAAAACATTTTTTAGGAGAGGCGATACATGTAACTAAATTTCAAAAAAAACTTTTTTTACCAAATATCAACATGTTGCACATCAATCGATAGGTCTATAAAAATAACATCGAGGTTTTTTTGAACATTTTTTGATTAAGTTAATATTTTTAGAAATAATCGCTTCGAAAGTCAGAAAAATTGTGTCCCCCTGTAACGTTTGAACCGTAAGTCCAAAAAATATGAAAAAAATTGAAAAGATGCGCCTTATTTATTACATACTTTCTACGAAAATTGTTTTGAACATTATTGGTTCTGCCATTTTTGAGTTATTTCAAAAAAACTTCTTCCATAGGCATCAGATTTGGTATTAGTTTGGTTCTTATTCAATTCAAGGTACAGAACCCTCCATTATGCGTGGTCCGACACGCACTTGGCCGGTTTTTTAATAATATATCTATGACATTGATGGATTGAGGAAGGCCTGGGACCGTATTCTAACTTTGAAACACGTTTAGACACGATCCTACTATTCCTACTTCAATACAACTCCAACGCATTAACTAAATATACTCAATACAGCTAGCGCCTAAACGTCTGAATCAAAAATATCGTAATTGGCTTGAAAATTGTTCCGATGCAACTCCAACACAACTTCAATATTGGTTGATTATGTGTTGTGTGTTATTATGTTGGAGTCAGATTGTGTTTTTAACGTATTGTTTATGTATTTTAAAATATAATACGACACCTGGTGTCATTGGGAGCAGATATGTAACACAAGACAAGCGGTACCTACACCATGTTTCACAATCTATCTCAAACATAACTTCATCACGCAACAAATAATCAACCAATATTGAAGTTGTATTGGAGTTGCATCGGATTCAGACGTTTAAACTATAGCTGTATGGCGTAGTTAATGCATTGGAGTTTTATTGAAGTTGAATCGTGTCATAACGTATTTTAAAGATAGAATACGGCACTAGTGGTGGTGATAGCGTTCGACTTTCTTTAGTGATCGAAATAAAATTGGCATTCTGTGTTAAGAAAATTATCTACAGGACCTCGATAACAACCAAGAAAATAAAAAGAAATCCTAAGGCCGAGCCACACTGCCTGCGTATGCGTACGCACACGCGCACGTCACGCACATCACGCAAGCGGTGTGACATGTTTTATGAGATTTCTTTTTTTACAACGCAGTGGAACGTGCATGTCTACTCTGCTGTTAGGGTACGGAACTTTAGGTATGCGATTCCGATTCAGCTTATCTTATTCGATATTGCAAATAATATCTTGGCAAATAAACATTTTTAAAGCTAAACTACGTATAGCTATAATTATTTGTTGTAATTAGATTTTCTGTTGTTTGCATGAAAATAAAATAAACAATATCGCCTCAATAAAATAGTACCGTAATAGTACAGTACACAGATTAAAAGTAGAGGCAGTCAACAGGCGGTCTTATGGCTATAGAGCGATCTCTTCCAGACAACCAACAACATACTTATAACAGTTTTCTACTTTCTGTCTCATTCATATTCATCTTAAATAAATATTTTTTTAGAGTGGCATATCTGCTATACCAACCAATAATCTGTGGCAGAGTACGTGCCTTATTAGAGAACTATTCGGAACACGCCAAACAAGCCGTCGGCATTGTAATCGAGAGTATGGGATAATTTTAAGTTTTGTACCTAAATTTCCCAAAGAGATTATTATGTGGTTGTTTTAATAAAAGGAAGGTTTTTGTTTTAACCATCATGGAAAATACCTGGAATGATTACGTTGACGACCGTACTCACTTTACTTGGAATATTTGTCCAAATATTGTTGGTAGGTATGTAGATTTTAATGTGTATTTTATTTTGTATTGTTAACCTTTTGGCCGCCGTTGGCATGTATACACGACAACGATAGAACGATACACTGGCGTCGCTGTCATGTATACAAGACACAAATTCAAGCGCCCGGTATATGTGAAAAAAAAATGAAAAATGTAATTTTTAATGCTATAGGTCTTTATTTTATCAAACATTTGCATTTAAAGCAGATTTATAAATCCAGTCTTTCATAATAAGGCTATCAAAAATTTTTCTCCGAATTTCAATGTTTTTCCTGTTCCTCGTCACCATTGTCGTTTATACACGACAGCTAGGGATAAGAATGTTTACTCGATATGATTCAAAATAAATATCAAATCGCAAATACGGTTTTATTTGAACACTTGTTAATTGGCAATTGGTGGTAACGAGTAACTAGAATACGTAAAACGAGAGAGAGACAGGCATAACTATAGCTGAAGTTTAGGGAGCTTCTTCAGCTGATGTAAATAGTATAAAGTCAGACAAGTAAATCTGCCATGGTGGTGGTCTACGTAGAAATATACTGTGATAAATAGTAAATGTTTGTTATTCTAGAACATGTGAAATTTAACTGCATGTATTGATTTTGAGACTAATAGCTTTACACGTGTAATTTACAAGTGTAATTGTTATTGGCATCCTTTGTGAAACAAAACTGAATTTATTAGTGTAAAATTAGCTAATATTTATTAGTTGCTGACTAATAGCTAATACTTTACTAGTCGAGAAACGCCCCAAGTAACACAGGAAGCATTATAACATATGAATAGTTAACTTATTTAGAACTTAAGGACCGTATAAACTCTTATATACGTTCACCGAGCAACTTGTCGCATTATATGATGCTTTGAGCTGTATAACGGTTGTATAATGGCATGTATAAATGCTTTTTTAAAGCCTTCAGTTTTAGTGCAGCGAACCAAAATGCAACTGTACAGCTGAATGCTGTACAGTTGCGTTTTGGTTTGCTACACTAATGCTTCGGTGTGGTTTAGTGCCTTAGGTTCTACAATAGCATAAATAAATGCTTAATGCTGTTAATGAGCATGAATATTAGCCATTATAATGCCACGTAAATCCGGTATACAGCTTTCAGCTGTTTTTAGTGCTTTAGGTTCTACAATAGCATTTTATGATGCTTTACGCTGTATAACGGTTGTATAATGTCATATATAAATGCTTTTGTTTAGCCATTAGTTTTAGTGCAGCGAACAACATGCAACTGTACAGCTGAATGCTGTACAGTTGCGTTTTGGTTTGCTACACTAATGCTTCGGTTTGGTTTAGTGCCTCAGGTTCTACAATAGCATAAATAAATGCTTAATGCTGTTTAAGAGCATGAATATTAGCCATTATAATGCCACGTAAATTCGCTATACAGCTTTCAGCTATTTTTAATGCCTTAGGGTGTACAATAGCATTTATAAGTAGGTAATACATTCCTAATGCTGTATAATAGCAATAATATAAACCATTATAAAGCCAAGTAATTCACTATAAGGGGCTGTTCATAAATTACGTCATTTCAAATGGGGGGGGGTCTGGACATCGGTTGATGGTAGCATGACGTAGGAGGGGGGGGCGGTCATTCCGAAGATCACATCATCAATGTGTGAAAAAAGGAATGAAAGTCGTGTTTCTATAAATAGTTTCTTATTTTACAATTAAGCTTAAAACGCATTTTTATTTAAATGACGTCACTTTATTTGGCAGGGGAGGGTCGGATGATTTTAGGGGGGGGGGGGGGGGGGCAAAAATCATCAAAAATTGATGACGTAATTTATGAACAGCCCCTATACAGCTTTTAGCTGGTTTAGTGCCTTAGGGTCTACAATAGCAACTTTAAGTAGTATATAATGCTTAATGTTGTTTAATCGCATAATTATTCACGTGTAATGCTGTAGGCTAAATAAGGCATTTTTTAAGGGTCACTGAGCTGCTATTGGACTAAGAGCTAGCCACGTCAGATATGACACAATAATGAGAGCAACAAAACCCGTCCGGTTAGATTGCTATACTATTCTTATTGCTAGATCCTGGCATCTGGCAGCTTTTACTGGGTGGGGGTCACAGTGATAGACTAGCAAAATGTTTTAATTGGAAAATAGTAATACCAAACTAGGTAAAAATTGCCGAAGTTGTCTCAGTTATAAAGGACAGGGCCTATATTTTAAGGGGCTCCCTGGCGCCAACGACCTTAGATCTGATTCCCTTAGTTTTCTAATGATTTATTTTGCTTATCATATTATCAGTAACGGCTTTAAACAATATAGTATGCTATATTTACTTCAATATTCATTGTCTTCGAGATATTTGACATCAAAGTCGAACTGGTTTAGGCTAAAAAAGTTTTATGGTCATAAATTTTGTTTTAATTAGTTAAAAATTAAAATCTCTCTACATTTTTAGAGACATCAAAGAGGAACCCTAATATGTAGATTACGTATATGTAAGATTCTTTACACCATTCGAATATCGATAAAAGTGTTTTTTTAGACCATATTTTAAAAATATCATTAAAAAATAACGGCTCATTTATTTCAAGATCCGGCTCTACAGATTGGAGATAAAAGATTCAAGAACCGATAGTCGTTTGCCTTATAATTCTATCTATAGTGAATATGTTGGAATATCGACTCAAAACTGGTCAAAAATCGATAAAATAGACCAAAAAATATTGTATATCATTACCATACATCGGGGTATTCGGTGCGGGAATGTTTGACATTAGCCAAAGAGTAGGCATTAACTTAAAAAACATAATGTACTCTAGCAGGTTTCTACCTAATGAATAATTGATCGAAAAAATCATAGGTATATACAATTTATATGTAATAGCTGACTATTATGTATTGTAGGTACATATACCTATGATTTTTTCAAGTATTTTTTTAATAATTCATGTAATGACTGATCATTGTCAACCTCTTTCAGTTAACCAAATAGTTCATAAATATCGGACGTCAAAATTAATATTTGACACTTATTATACCGTGTCTTTGTCTTAGGTAGATCTAGTTAATAAATTTCGGATATGCAAATGCATTTTTAAAATACTATATAATAGTCAATACAAACATGCCTCTAAGAAAAAAAGCTCGTATCATAGTGTGTATGCTATTCACAGAGAGGTAGTTATTAATTAGGCATAATATGATATTTTCTCAGACTAACCTATCTGTTTATCTCTACTCTTTCTCAAATCGTTGTCGCACCGAAAACCCCGATGTATGATTATTACGGAAACAAAAACAGTAGGCGACAAACTATGAACTATATTTTATTATACACCGTTTGGCACTACTTTCTCCCAACATAAACTTTTGTCTAATTTCTTTTAATATTGTATAGTATTTGTATAGTTTCTCATAATATCGTTTCGTTTTTCGTTTTTAACGGCCTCCTAGCCCAGTCGGTAGTGACCCTGCCTACGAAGCAGGGCATTTATTTGTTTGTTTATCACAGATATTTGTTCCTGAGTTATGGGTTTTTTCTATGTATTTAAGTATTTATCTATTATATATATCGTTGTCTAGTACCCATAACACAAGCCTTATTGTGCTTACTGTGGGCCTAGATCGATTTGTGTAAGATTGTCCTATAAAATTTATTTATTTATTTAATATTGCATCAAACCCAGATCTCTAGGATTTATTTTCTTGAAATGGTTTGCATTCTTTGACCTCCACCACTTTAAAGCTGCCAGATGTCCAGATCTAGAAATAAGCATAGTATACCAAACTGACTAGAGGGGTTTGGTTGCTCTCATTATTGTGTCATATCTGACGTGGGTAGCTCTCCGTCTATATAGACCAACGCCATTTTGTAAATAATTTATAACCTAAAAATAAAATTATGCGGACCTATTTATACAAGGAAAATACCTATATAATAATGAAATTACTTAATTTAAGACTGTTCAACCAACACTATTATGTTAATAATGCAAAACTCGTTCTATACGAGGATTACACAATTGTTTTGTTTATTTGACGCATATCTTTTTATAATATTTTATAGCAAAACCACAATAAATTTCAATGAAACTTATATACACATTTACAGTAAACTACATTGCGCAGTAATATTTGAAGGATATAACAACGTAAAAGAGTCAAAAACTTTTATTAATTTTGTTAGGATGCAAACAAATATGACGTGTCACTCATTCAGTTTTTTGTACTGTCTTCGTCCATTTTATATTGCGAGACAAAGTAGTTAAATCACAACGTTCATTGTATTATAACATTTGTTCCGTCGGTGTTAGAGACGTTTTTGCATTGACGTAAGGTTTATTTTACTACACTCTTATGCTAGTATAATGCTTTTGTCTTGCGATTGGCAAGTTAATCGAGAGTACTAATGCTTCTTTACTGCGATTAGCAAGTTTTTTGGCCGTATTAATGCTTCTTTAATGCGGTTGGCAACTTAATAGAGCGTACTAATGCTTCTTTAATGCGATTGGCACTTTCCATGACAACGATAATGCTAATAGCGCAGACATAATGCGCCTGTAATGCTATTAAATGACCTGTATAGGATCTCAAGCTGGGTAATTTGTGCCCATTTAAGACCTATATCAGCACTATAAACGTTTATAATGCTACTATAAAACGAACTCAAAATGCTAAAAGCATACAGATATGCTGTAAGACGGCCGTTATACTGCTTTGATGTGTTACTTGGGGCACACTAGTATACTTGTAAAAAATATTAGCTCATGGGCTAATATTATTAGTCTAATAAGCTTCGAGAAATAGGGCCCTGTTCCGGTACATTTATACTATCGACACACGATGCGCAGCTCTAACGGTACGCTTAATAAGTTTACGTACCGACAAGCGCTTACGCCGTTGACCTAGAGACTATTATTACTTAATCCGCGCGAAAGCAGTCCTTGTCGGTCTGCTCTCCAGACCAGTCCTGTACGCCGCTGTCGTGTATAGACGACTTCTCGTACAGCCTAGTGCGGTGATATTACGTCATAAATCGATATGGTTAAGTGGTCGTTTTTTATGATAAAGACCTTCTTCTTTAACATTGCCGTGTTTAAAAAATATGTATGTTTTGGCATTTTAGAAAGAAATTAAAGTTGGTAAAAACCAAAGCCAAATTCAGAACATTTTTACCGTCGATTATAAATATCGATATAACTACTTGCAATCCCTATTAGTTGCATAACTTGTTTACTTAAAATTTGCTTTGGCGTGTGAGTGAGCGTCTTTGCGGACTAGGTCCGGCGGCCAAAAGGTTAATGAGGTCTAGCTGTCATAAATTCATAATCTACCAATCACGTTTTATATTTTTTTTTGATTGGTTGATTTTGACAGCTGTTGTCAAAAAGACCTCTCGCCGCGGTGCTGCCATCTAGTGGAAAACTCGATCGCGGAAACCCTCATTGTGTAATTTTATTTTATTTTTTGATATATGTTGTTTTAACATTAGGAGTTTTGAATTGAATCGTATTGAATACGGAAATACGGAAGCCTGATTATCTGTCCGTGGCTATTCGCAATCTTATGAATTTGAAAAAAAAATGTTTCACTTGATCCGTTTTACCCTGTGATCCAATTCGCTTCGGTTTACCCTACCGCATCTATTAAGTTAATTAAATACCTAACGTTATTCCAAGAAACATTTAAAAGCCGCTTATCAACCCAATCACCCTCAAGACTCATCAAACCGGCTCATAAAATCAACCGGTGGCGTAAAAAAGACATCTTAAGAGAACGTATTCTTATCTGTCTCCAGACAGATAATGCAAATGAAAAAGGGGGCCAACTTAATCTAAAATAGCGGAGCTGAAGTACCTAATTGAATAATTTTGTTACGAGAATGGAATTACCGAAGGTCGGGTAACCCTTTTAAGGCATTAAGTAATTCCGCGGGTACCCGGGTACCCACAAGTTGGGGCTGACGAAATTTCCAGAACAGTGGGTAAGCATTTTTTGCCACTTCTAATCTAGGGAAGTTAATAAGTCAGTGTTAGAAGTTAGCATAAGGGGCTGACAACAGCTAAATTCCCTCCCTATCTTTTTCGGCGCGAGTGAAAGAGAAACACTGTGTTACGATTAGTATGGGAGCTCATTGCAAATTTTGCCAAATTATGAATTAAAAAAAAACTACGCATTAATTGAGAAATATAAAACAACGAAGTTTTTAGTATTACTGCGGTTGAATTTTGTATTTAGTTACAGACGTATAAGTCAAGAAACTAAAGACATACGACTGTTAAAAGCAAATTTTAAGATGTAAATTTGGAATTATTTTCTATCGAGCCGATTTCGTCCAATCGTGTATCGGAATCAACGAAGTTCTTCCAAATATAACGAATAATAACATATATTTTTTTTACTTTCTCAAAACAAGGAGTTATAGCTAAAAGACTGTTTGAGTAAAGTCAATTTGAAGGTCATCGGGTGTTGTCAGCCTCGTGTATTTAAAGTAAATATACATGCTGTTCTCGATAGGGGTGCTCTTAGAAAAAAAAACTCACCTTATAAATTATTTCTAATCCCGACTCCGGTTACACTTAGTACACTGAATAAAATATATGTTTACTCCAATGCAGATCTTATTTAATGTAACACGCATCTTGCATATGAGCCTAATAAGATCTCGTCTGTTAAAGCTAACATCACTTAATAAAAGTTAATATTCTTAAATACATATATTGTTCATAATTATTTTTACATGTTTTTAAAGTGGGGCATTCCACTCATACAATAGTATGTTATTCAATCAAATACAAACATAGAACACATTGAAAAATAACGCTGCGGCTGCTGTAAAGTCGATGTAGATCAAAATAAATGCAAAAAAAGATGATTAAAGGCATTGAGAATTTCGTCAACATAATAACTTGACCCATAGCTTAATTGGTAAAAGCGATCGAGCCCCGGTAAGGCGTATCGATGCAAGGTTCAAGTCCTGCTGGGTTGATTATTTTTTCAATGTTTGTATTAAATATATTATTATTCCAAACATTTTATTAGCAACTAAGATAAAATGCATCTTAGTTAGCCTTAATTTTTTTCAGTATATATTTTGCTCATGTTGAGACTCTTGTCAATGCTACACTGGATAGCTATCTTGATTGGTAGGTAACGGGCGGTCTTCAACCGGCTTGGGAGCTGGTTGTTCCCATAAGTCAGATGACCTAACCACTAGATAAAGCATAATGAATGCGTGTACTGGAATATACCTATATGTGGATGAGTTTAGTGAAAGGGCCCACTTTGTCGATTTACATGGGCACTTCCTTCCTTCCCTAATTTAGGAAGTACTTTCTTCATATCGAAAAATTTAGACCTGTTTTCCTGCACTGCACGACATTTTGTTCTTACCTATGATAGCCGCTGTCCGCTGCACGAAGTTGGGGACGAGCCCTCTGAATTTTCCAATTGTTATGTCAGAGAAATGTACAATGAAAAAAAAATTTATTAAATTCAAGATTTCGAAGGAGGTTCTCAATTCGTCGGTATCTTTATTGTCGTTGCTTTTTTTTTGCTTTGCAGCTGGACCGTTTTGGAAAATTTATTTTATGTTTGAAAGGGTATATTTGCCAGTTGGTCCCATTGTCAAATCAGGATCTTATGATGGGATCCAGGAGAAATCAAGGAAGGTCAAATGGTACGCTCGGGCATTCGTTCTTGGTAAGATGCAGCCTAAGTCAAGTCGGTTCTTTTTTCTTTAAAATTATGTAGACGATGACTCGTACTCACCATGCCTGAGCATGCATGGAAAGGCGCGCTGTTCCATTCTGCGTCCTACACGACACTTCCGACACTTCATTTTGTATAGAAAGCGTCACGTGATGTTCTGTTCTGTAAACAGAGTGTCGGAAGTATAGTGTAGGACGCGGAACTGAACAGCGTGAACCATTCTTAAACTTATTATCATTGCAGGCCTAAAATCGTTCAATAGCTGTTGCAAATTGTAGACTCTATGTAAGGTAATCTATGGCTCGTATGTTAATCGAGATGTGATGGGAGAAGCCACTCGACATGCATCCACCGAGTATGACCGGCGGCCGTTAATAGGGTCGATCGATGTGTGATAGGAAAGCCTGTTAGTGTTAACGCGAGTCCGTAAACAACACGTGATAATAAACAAACCTTATACGTGTCGTGTTCATTTTAGTGTGCTATGTTTAGATATCTAAACATAACACATTACGTTGATCGTGGGCCGTGTTCTAACTTTAAAACACGTATAGATACGATCCAACTTCAATACAACTCCAATGCATTAATTAACAACGCAATACACTACGGCATAAACATCTGAATCAGAAATATCAGAATTTGCTTGAGAAATATTCCAACGTCACTCCAATACAACTTCAATATTGGTTGATTGTTTGTTGTGTTGGAGTTATGTTTGAGATAGATTGTTAATGTATTTTAAAATTAGAATCCGGCACCGTTTCTCACTTCAGACACTTCACACTACACATGTTTCACAACGCTATTAGTAAAAAAAAGTAAAGTACCTATGATTTCTTGAGTCACTCGTTGTTTAGTTAAATATGTGTATATAATACCCGGACCCGGGTATATTTTGGATCCGGGCATGTCCTTAAACTACGTCCGGACACGGGTATGTCCTCTAACTATGTCCAAAAGAGAGGTATGGGTATTGCGAATGTCATCTCGCTATACGTTGTAGGGCACAGCTAAGCGAATGTCATCTTGCTAAAATTTGGAGCAGAGCCCGACTGGGGAAGTACATACCTACACCTTACAGAAAACCACAGCCAAATAGCACTAGACCCTACTCATAGTGTTGTGTTCCTGCTAATGAGTAAGGTTGCCAAAGACCTCAAAGAGGACCTAGTGTCTTGACGACGAGGGACCCTGTACCTTTAGTCGTCGACACAGTGAATCCTGCTTTTTGTAAAGGGTCTGCAACGCGAATTGACACATCTGGAGTTGCAGGCGTCTATAGGCTACGGTAGCTGCTTAGCATCAGGTATGCTCGTTTGCCACCGTCGTGGTATAAAATAAAAAATAAACTCGTTTTGTTTCATGAAGTGAATTCATAATAGTTATTTAGGAGGTCAGAAGATACCTCTTGCGATTTATTTTATGATTTCACGTTTTGTGGATACTTTGAAAAATAGTGTGTCACACTCTTACTTATGTAAGCAATTACGATTAAGAAATTACGAATATCAATTTGCATATATGAGTAAATACATACAATTATGAAATTGTTATGGTCAATTAAATCGTTCTAAACTTTATACGCGCAACAACTCAAAATGTTGTTAGTGACTGACTATTTTTTCCATGTACCCTTCATATTTATATTATATGGATCTCATCCAAGTTTCCTCAATATTGCAACTTCCAATAACCTGAAAATTAACTTCAGACAGAATCACTGGGACTTTAAAGGCTGTCTGCGGCAGGAACGTTATTATTTTGTATCGGCTAAATTCGCTTCAGAATTTAGGCTTTGCTGTTGACAGTGTGAAATTGGAATTGTGTTTCGTTTACTCTAACAAAAATACGTAAAACTAGACCATAGGTGTGTAGATAAAATAAAAGTTATTATTTAACCTTTTCGCCGCCTCGTGAAGTAATAAAGTGCCATCAATAAATTTTACGTAAATAAAAACAGTGATTAATTTGTTATCGCAATTCTAAAGCAGTGATGTATACCTGATTTATAAATTTTGTAATCGAAGATGTAACTATACTAACTACTAGTGGCTCTGTGAGCTGTAGACCTCGCGAGCATAGCTAAAACAGTAAATTCGGGGTCGATAGAAAAGCGAAATAATGTAAACAAACCGATTTACCGTACTTAATTATAAGAGATAGAAAACATAAATAACTTGAGTTTTCGTGTAAAACCTGACGAACGCCTCGACTTGATATAAGGTCGAGACGTGTGGAGTACGGAATGTACTGACTTTATATCACGTCATTGGCGGCCAAAAGGTTAACATTTAACCCTTGGTGTTAATCTATACTTATATTTATAATGAATTTATCCTTACTCAGTTATCATGTAAACAAAAACTTCTCAAAGACATTATCTTATCATTATCACACTCTTCTCTAGGGTTATCAGTGTTATCACTTAAAATGTTGTTATACATATATCGTGGCAGTGAAAGGCTTAAAGAAACTTACAGAGTATTGAATTCAACCAAGTAACCATTGAAAATTACCATTTCCAATAAAATAGTGTCATAGCGATGTTTAGATTGGCAGACGTGTGTTTATATGATGTCAGGTAAGGATAGTGCTACATTGTCGCAGTAAAAGAACTATGGTTCCGATTAAAAAGATAATTCAACGGATAGTATCCGCACTGAGGTATTGTTCTGTCAGCAGATGGGATCTAAGCCCGGCGGAGGCAAGTCTTACCGAGTGACAAAGCCCATGCTTTGCCGTTCGTGGCGACGTGAGGTAAATGGAATTACCTACTGTTTCGTGTAGGGGTTAGGAATAATTGTTAAAAAAATCTCTTATAAAATGGCAACAGCGCAATTTAGTGGGTTCAAACTAATTTAAGAACGATTTCGACAGACAACATTTGTAACTTTAATCTTTTGACTGCCATACGTTAAAAAATTGAACTTCCAATTTTTAACTATGTCATAATCTATGAAGGTTCACATTGTCATTTTGTCTCATATATCAGACGACGGCGGTCAAAAGGTTAAAAGATCGCGGTTCTGCCTAACCTTCTAACCCTCATAGTAATCGGACAAGAAAAAGTGTGATAATCACAGACTTTGCTAACAAGATGGAGGGCTTAAGTAAATTACTTTTCTTTTATCTGTAGCCCACCACTTCAAATTGAACTGAGCACAAGCAATTGAAGATTTAAAAACTAATTAGTCTTTTAATTATTACTTCAGTTCAACGCTAGTCATTTATTACAAGATTATACAAAAGGCCGAAAATACCGTACACATTTATAATGGTAGCATAAAATTAACCAAAAGGAATTTTAACACTAATTTGAAGTGGCCATTAAACGAAAGGGCTTTAAAAGTCCTATGTATTATGTAATAGATCTTTTTGAGTAAAATTACAACGTTAGCATGCCAGTGATAATTAAGTACGATATTATTTCAGACGATTTGCGAATAATTAATCTTTCGCTTTTTTGAGGCTTCTGCATGATATGGGTTTTACTAATAAAGGGTAATTATAGAATCCTATCTACTTACAATGTTGTATCAGATATACAATTGTATTAAGGTATACTTCATGACCTGAAAAATATATACGTGTATCTATTTTAATATTATACTCGTAAATAGGAATATTTGTCAGTGATCTGTCTATCTGTCTGTTACCTCTCCACGCTTAAACCGAGATGGAATTTGGTATCAAGATAATTCAAGTCCCGGGAAAGGACATAAGCTAGTTTTTATCCCCGAAATCATCCCTTTAATAGGGAAAGGGGGGACTCAATAACCGCTGAAAAAATTTAGATGAATGGTATGGACATCGTTTGAGTTCTAGGGAAAGATATAAAATAGTCTCTATCATAAGGGGGTCAAAAGGGGGGGATTACTAATCCCACGCAGACGAAGACGCGGGAAAAATCTAGTCTAATAAAAAACAGTCGCGTTATATAGAGACTGAGATATAAAAAGAAACGCACAGCCGGAACTGTTTAATGTAGAATTTCATAAAAGATATACATATTTTTACCCGAGTACGGCGAAGAAAGGGTTATGATTTTAGCAGTCTATGAATGTATGTTTGTGTTTAAGTATGTCTTCCATATCACCTAAACTATTCCTCCGATTTTGATGGATAAGGTGTCAATCGATTCATTATTATGGCGCCCGGGTCACGGAAACTATTGTAGAAGTCGGTTAAAATGTTGCATTAATTGACGTGGTGGAGACCACTTTACAGCTGCCAGATGTCCGGATTTAGAAATAAGCATAGTTTAGCAAACTAACTAGAGGGGTTTCGTTGCTCTCATTATTGTGTCATATCTGACGTGCCCAACTCTCCATCTATAATTACAATAATTAGATCTGAAATCAAATCGAACGTGAAACACATTATAAGGTATTGCAAACGCGTAACTTAACACAAATGTTTCTCAAATAAAAAATATCAAGGGAAATTTAAAAGCGTATTTTTCTCGTGTTATTATGAAAGGAGCCGGCAATAAAATGCGATAATGGCTTCCTTCGCGGCCCAGAAGCAACTGAATGTGTTTCGCTGAGAAATATGCAAATATATTCAAGTTGTCTTTACTGTAACGTAAGTTTTATGTCCATTTGGGAAAGCGTCTTTAAATGGGAATTAAAATAATGGTATTTTTATTGTATGGTAATATTAACAATAGAGTAAGAGAGTTTAGCTCAATGTTACACGGTAAATACAACAATACCTACGTAATATCCGTAATAGAAAAACCAATTTCACCGTTTTGTTCCTTACAGACGATTTATTGATACGTCGTAGTCGGATCGTATAATCCGCCGTATTACATGACGGCTAGCCGTTATCAAAAACAGGGCCGTTTTTAAATGCGGCGGTTAAACGATTAGCCGGATTGAATGCGGCTGAAAGAAAATCCGCCGGAATGTATTCGGCTCCATACGTTCTTCAACACGGCTAGCCGTAATGTGATACAGCGAGTCATTAGCTGTCCCTTTGACAGTCTCGGTTAGCCGTAATGTAATACAACGAGTCAGTAGCCGCCACTTTGACAGTTTTAACAATCGGTTTTGGTTATTTTTTAATAGGATAGGTAGGTTTTGGTTATTTTGAAAGCGATAACGTTGCGGCTAAACGTGGCCCGTTATTGAAGAACGTATATCTAACCCAGCAGTTATGTCGAATGAAGTTATGGGTAGCTGGAGAGTAATCCAAACTCAATGGAACTTTAACGGGTAGTTTGGGGGTATGCAAGGAAGACACTCATAAGTTTTCGACCTCGCAGACCTTGTGGAATTTATAGGGGGGACAAAAAACAATTTTTTTTCAGTTTTTCGCTTATATCTCATAAACTAAGAGCACTTTTTGTGAACACCTTGTATGGCAAAGTTAAAGAGCAATAAAATTCCTGAAAGTTAGCTGTCTGTTAGCAAATATTAACGAAGATACAGTCGAAAATAAGTTATTAAAATTTAAAAATTAGCTTATCTGTTTTTTCATCATTGCTATATTAATTATGTCGATCAATCACCAATATTAACGTCTTTGAAAACCTATAACATCGAAACTTTGTGGATATATTATTTTTTGTGATGCTGTCAAGTGTCATCATACATTAATAGCAATTAATGTATGATGACACTTGACAGCATCACAAATTAATAGCAATTAATGTATGATATTCTGTGGATATTAAGTAAAAGTAAAGTTAAATCCTCTCTATTGCACACCTCAGAATAAGAAAACAGCACACCAAACCTTGTACATATGAAGAGAGGCAAACAACAGGCGGCCTTATTGCTAATAAGCGATCTCTTCCAGACAACCTTCAGATGGTTTATATTTCGTTAAGCTGTTAAGTGTTATGACACTTGAAAAGTCATAACTTTTCAGAATTGCTAAAAAAAATATGGTTCCGCCGCCATATTGGAATCTCAACAATAAATTAGCTGTATCTTCGTTAATATTTGGCCTGAAAATCTGGTATGACAGCTAACTTTCAGGAAATTTATTGCTCTTTAATTTTGCCATACAAGGTGTTTGCCAAAAAAAGTGCTTAGTTTATGAGATATAAGCAAAAAACTAAAAAAAAATAGTTTTTTGTCCCCCCCCTCCAAATTCCACAAGGTCCTCGAGGTCGAAAACTTATGAGTGGCTTCCTGGCATACCCCCAAACTACCCGTTAAAGTTCCATTGAGTTTGGATTATTTTCAAGGTAAATGTACATAACTGCTGGACTAATCCTGCTAATCGTAGAACCGCCGCATTTCAAACCGGCCCTGTTTTTGATAACGGCTAGCCGTAATGTAATACGGCGGTTTATACTATATTGAATTAAAATGTATCTCTCTTGCTTGCAGGTACGTTTAAGCCCTCTATGAAGGATGTTGCATGATTCAGCCACTTAAGATATTAAAACGGCTATGATTTCTGCGAATTGTAAGTATGCATTAAATGAAAAACATAACCCTCTTTCGGCTGTCGGGTAAAATACATATGTCAAAACAGAGATATAGGGTGTGACAAAAATTAGTGGTGATCCGTTTAAGGCCATAATATCGTATTGCGACTAAGAAAAAGTAGAAGAAAAAATGTTTGCACGCAAAATAGTAGTTTTCGATACAAGTGCGAGAAGTATGTCATTTTGCACGAGTACCGAGGTTACTTGGCCCGAGCCGAAAGGCGAGGGTCAAGACTCGGGACGAGTGAAAATGACACTTCTGCACGTGTGTCGAACAACGTTTTTTAATACAATTGCGAAAAAACTACAATGAAATAATAGTAGATTGTTTGACAAGGGTCTAAAGTAGGCCGCCATATTACCACAAGGTGGTCATTTTCCCGACCGAAGTGAGGGCAAATTGTTCGAGTGGTAATATGGCTTTTAGACCAGAGTAATGCATACAATGTTTCACTTCGATTGCGAGAAAATATCATAAAAATACTTATTATTTACGCACAATAACTAAACTAAGGTGAAATTATGGTATAACTTGACGGTCTTTTAATTTTTTAAACTTCTTTGACATAGATACAAAATATCAATACCGCGAATAAAGGCCACAGACGATGGTAGAATTAGCTCTTTAAAACAGCTATTAGACATGGCAATTTGTAGGGCCCAACCTGTTGTGTACCCTGCCTCTCCCACACCCTCCTTCAGCTCCCTACGGGCCCAACCTCCTATTACACCTCCCAACACAGGGTGGGATTGATCGAGAGTTGGTGGTTATTGCACCACTGCTCCACAAGCCTCAGTGCTCCGTTCATGATTTCTGATACCGTGCTGGGGAATCTCCCGTTAACAAGTATCACTAAATCATCTGCATACCTTACCGTATAACTTGGGCCTTTATTCAGTTCCTCCAAGAGTGAGTTGACTACCAAACTCCAAAGAGTTGGTGAGAGAACCCCTCCCTGTGGGCACCCTTTTGTGGCCGTTGCAATAATTTCGTCACTCATAAGAGAGGACTTAATAAGTCGGCTATTTAGCATGTTGCCTATCCATTTACATATGGTCGGTTCTATGCCGTGTTTTAATGCTGAAACACTAATTGCTTGGTAGGTGGTGCGGTCAAACGCTCCCTCTACATCTAGAAAAGCAGCAAGGCATAGTTCTTTGTTTTCTATTGCCTGTTCTGCTCTGGCCGTCACCAGGTGCAGTGCTGTCTCAGTTGATTTGCCAGCCTGATAAGCACATTGCATCTGGTGCAGAGGATGTCTTTTGAGCGGACCATCTCTTATGTGTCTATCCACCAGTTTTTCCAACGCCTTGAGAAAGAATGATGAAAGACTTATTGGCCGATATGATTTGGCCTCTGTGTAATCTGCCTTGCCCGGTTTAGGTAGGTACGTCACTTTTACCATCCTCCAAACACGCGGAACGTGTCCGAAGGCTATGCACGCCCTGTACAGTCTACTCAAGTGTGGTATGAGTACATTGGCGCCTTCTTGTAGTAGGATGGGGTAGATTCCATCTGGGCCCGGGGTTTTATAGGGCTGAAATGTCGAGAGCGCCCATTTTAGCTTGTTGTGATCTACTACCTTTTTTGACGTGTCCCAATTGTGTCTAGTAGTTCTCGTTGACTGTTCTACAACACTAATTGTACTTTCGTCTGGTTCGCCCTGGTGTATTACCGAGCCTGGGAAGTGTGTCTCACACATTACTTTGAGAGTTTCTAACCCTGTTTCTGTCATCAATCCGTCACTCCTTCTGATTGAGGTGAGCGGTACTGACTTTGTCGAGGCTAGCGCTTTTGTTAATCTCATGCCTTCCGGTAAAGACTCTATCTGATCGCAGTGGTTCCTCCACGCTTTCCTTTTCGCTTTTCTCACGGCTTTGTTAAATTCCGTGAGTTTGCGTGCATAATGCTCAAAGTTGTTAGTTCTTTTAGCATCGTTAAAGATGGCCCGTGTTTCTTTCCTGAGTTTTACGATCTCTGGATTCCACCACGGTATCTTTTTAGCCAGGTTTTTCTTTTCCGGGCAGTTGCTGGTCCATGCCGTTAACACAGCTTGGACGATTTTGTCCGCTTCGAATTCTATGTCAATAATAGAGTTTAGCTTGCCTTTTGGATCCCCTAGATCCGCCTTCAGGTCGCTCCTAAAAGCTGACCAGTCTGTGTTTCTGGGGTTCCGCCTACGTACAGTTTCTACTGGGATTATAGTCTTGTACTTAAAGCATATATATCTATGGTCTGATAAAGAAATTTCTTGAGATACATGCCATGAGTTAGTATTATTACTAGCATTGTTAGAAGCTAACGTTATGTCAATAACCTCACCTCGTCTAGCGTTGACGAATGTCGGTTCATTGCCTTTATTTAGTAATTGTAGAGAAGAACTCACCAGAAAATCCAGTACTTTCTCCCCTCTTCTGTTGACATCTGAGCTGCCCCAGATGACGTGGTGCGCATTAGCGTCGCAGCCAATTATCAGGTCGGTGTTCACCCGGCTGCCGTACGCAACAAGATCTCGCAGTTGTGGTGTAATTGGATCTGTTGCCTCATAGGGAAGGTAGGCTGATGAGATGATGAGTGCCGTACCCCCCTCCCCTTGTTATGGATCTTGACCGTGGTCAGATCCCTGGAATAGAAAGCGTGTAAGATCATAAAATCAACGCCATTTTTAACATATATACATGTCCTCATATTACTTTCGGGGCAAAGGTATATTATTGTCCCTCCAGTACCATTTAAGCCTCTTATCTCACCTTTATAAATGTATGGTTCTTGAATAAGAGCAATATCAAACTTATCGCATTTTAGCTGCCTTGCCAGAAGGGCAGTGGCCGCTTTATTGTGTTGTAGATTTATTTGTACACACCTTAGGCCCTCCATGAGTCCTCTTATTATTTGGTGGTACTGAGATCAGCAGCCACCTCCTGGACAGTGTCGTCAAAGGACATGGGTGACAGGGCGTTCTCCAGGTAGAGCTCCGCCAGTCCACGTAATTCCTCCGAGCCAGCCACCGACGACAACGGTGACGACTCGCGAGCCATACGTGGTCCGGCATCACCCCCCCCTGAGCACACCATGCCCGCCCCCTCTGCCGACTGTCCCTCTGCCACCTGAACTGCTCCGCCACCAGAAGGTGGCTCCGCTGAATCAGGGGCCGTTGCGGCTGCCTCCACAGGCGCCTGCTGTATCCCTACCGTCACACAGGGACCGCTCCCAGCCCCTCCATGCCCCTTCCCCTCCGCATCCTCAAGGAGCTTGAATGAGCTGAGATCGATCCCTGTGTGTAGTTGATAGCCAGATTCCTTGATGACGTCCGCCGACACCCGGTCCATCAAAACGATTCTCCTGGTACCGGCGTTCGTCGCCAAAGTATCCACTATCTTCCATTCCTCCGTGTGAAGCCGAGGATTAAACCTCTGCATCAGACGGAAGAACAGTTTAAGGTCAACGCCGGCAAGAATCTTCGTTTTCCAGGCCATCTTGACTGGTTTTGGAAGATCCCTGACGGCCATGACCCTAAGGCGCAGCCCGGCAACCTCCACTCCCCCGATTACAGAGCTGAGCCATGTGGCGGACTCCCTCCCTACGCAGTTAACGTGGAGGGCACCCGCCACGACGTTTCCGACGGAGACCCTTGGTAGGGGATCCACAGCGCTCTCCACCATGAGCTCTATAATGGCTGTTTGGATCGATGTTACCTGCCCTACCAAGATCTTCTCAGCCGGAAAGGCCATTGGGACAATGACCATCTTCTCGCTCGCAGCGACCTCAGCGAACGAGCCACCGACCTTCGGTCTCTTGTGGTCGCCAGCGAGCAGGGAAGATTCGCCACTCTCTCTCAATGGCCTCTTCTTCTGGGTTGCTTCAACCCTCGCTGTGGGCACATCATTTTTTGCTCCCACCCTTGCTCGCAGTTTAGCACGCCTCTTCTGCCTCCTGGTAAGAGCAGCTCCTCCACCCGACTGCGAGTCCGAACCCTGGGGGTTGGCCACGCTATCAAGGGCGACCGGTGCCGCTCCAGCAGGATTTGGAAGCGGTGCCCCTGCCCGCCTATCACAGGTGGCTGTAGTTCCGCCCCCCATTCCTCCAGTACCTGCACCAGTCGGCTTCCCTAAGGGAGCTTGCTGAGCGTGTCCACTTTTCAACCCTGAGGGAAAAGGTTGGACGGTACCTTTGGAACTGGTTGCTCCACCCCAGCCCCTGTCCGTTGCGGTATACGCCGCGTCAGTCCTAGCAGACCTTATAGCTTTCCCAGCTCCCGCGTTCCTGTTCTGAACAGGTACACGACCCGCTGGTCCCGCTTTTGCGCTCTGCGCCATAGCCTCATCCCTTAAGGGTCCGGCATTTCTCCCTTCCGTCGTTTTAGGTAAATGTGTGTCCATAATACCTCCATTGAAAATTTTCATTAGGCTGGCTCCCCACCCTCCTCGGAGCCCTCACATTTGGGGGTGCTTTGACGCACCAGGGATACCAGACTAATATAGTGCCCCAAAAGTGTGTTATGCATGAATCCGCACGGTGCCAAAACCATCGTCAACTCCCACAGCCGACTCAGGAATCGTGCTCCGCCGATTATGCACCCCACACCCCAGGACACTCACCATGTGGCCATCAGACTGGACACGACAGCCGATTGATCCTGACTGGCTAGTTCAGGACCTCCCGTGTGAGATGAATCTAGAGCCAAAGGAGTTTCGTCTAACGGGGATAACGACCGCAGACCCCCGCTTCGAAAAACCTACTCCCAAGATCTCCTTCTCCACCCGTACGGGTCCCCGCGCACGGCACAAACACGCGGGTGGCATTCTACCGCTAACCATCCTTCTTTGTGGATAGAGAGCCCGCTGCGACATGCCACGTCATCGCTTACGGCTGATTATAAAGGATATAGGTCATTATTCACGAGCTCCCGCCACCCTTCCTCCATGGAACCGCCCCCGAAAGACTCGACCGATGGATTAACAGCAGTCGATTTCCCCAGGGACGCGCACACGAAGGCAGGCAGGCAGGGACCCGACAACTAATGACCCATCTGAGGGATAGGGATGTTTTGGGATTCCTAGGCAAGGCGCTTTTGCACTGAGTCACCTACCATACTCGGTCCTCGACAGCGGCATACGGATGTCGCCACCGATTCTCGAATATGACATTCGACCCTTTGCAAATGCGCCCCGAAGTGGCTCAACTGGTTGTTTCCGTTCTGCCTGTTTCTACGCTAGAACCAGGCAGTTAACAGGCAGTAACCTCGGGAAGGAGCACAACCAGTTTTGCCTCGGGGTTCTCGGCAACTGTGAGCTCCCCCCGAGACCCTTCACCATGTTAACTACCGGACAGGTAGTTACCATAGAGACAGACCCATCACAAGCAGCGACCGGTCGCAAATTATATCTTGCATATGGACCCGCCTCCGCCCTTGGTCGATTTTAACATTGCTGTATTCTGATTGGTTGATATTAAATACAATGTTTTTTTAAGGACTTAAATTATTTACACAGTATACGCACCAAAAAGTATCTAGCGTTCCGATTAACTCCGATATGTGTTGTGATTGGTGGATTTAATATAGTGAAGTGTTCTGATTGGTCAATTTAAAATGCAATATATCTGCAAATCGTGCGTAAAATCAAACTTTACGCACGATTTGCAGATCAGATTACTTTTTAGCACTAGTGCATAAAATCAAACTTTACGCACGATTTGCAGCTACATAAAGTAAACTTTTTGAGCAATTGTATTAAAAAACATTTTTTGTATGGGACACATAATCATTTCAACCGGCCGACCCCCATAAAAAAACAATTTTTTTAGCGTGAATTTTTTTTTTCTTGCTTTTTCATAAATAGAATACGATACCATATGCTCTTAAACGGATCACCAGCATTATTGTTACATATTGAAGCATTCAGCTGCATAAGTAGCTGCTGATACCCTGGCGGTAAGATGTCTGAATTGACATCCGCAGGTCGTGTGTTCAAATCTCGCTTGTACCTACCACTGAATGTTTCGGTACTTATTATTTGATGTTTTGTTAATTATGCCCGAATAATCTGGAAATTTATTGTCCTTAGCTGAATTATTTTTGAGAATATCGGGTAAATATATAGCAAAGTAGACATGGGTCCATTCACGAGTGAGTGATTTAAATGAACTAATAAGTATATCTTTTAATTCAACTCACTGAAGATTTTACTCGCTCAGTAACTCATCTATCTCAGTGATTACAGTGTTACTTGCTCGCTCTTTCTCAGTCATGATTAGAACGAGCCGGCAGAGTCAAACGAGTGACACGATGCCATTGAGGCGAATATGCGAACAGATCCAATGAGCGAAATGAGCGAAACGAGTGATACATATCTCCGCGAGCGAAAGATATGAATCAATCTTTTCAATCCAGTGAAGCGTTTTGCGTATCTCTATAGCAAATACAAGGTATCTAGTTAGATTGTTAGTTATATATGTACCTAGATATTTTTCTAGCAAGAACAACATTTGCTTAGTGCTTGCCACAAAAAAAACATCGACAATCCTGTTATCGATAATACACACATACTACTAAATACTACTACTTCAACGACAAGACGTACACACAACCACAGACTTATATCGGCTAATATCTACCTACCTAGACGCCACGTGGCACCGATCTTATACAAATTGAACGTAATCCGTACACTTTTGATCCCATTATTTTTATAATTTGCAATAATTCTTTATACAGAGCAGCCTACATGAAACTTTCAGTATTTTTTTTTTGCAATTTAACTACATAACTAAATAGCGGCATACAAAATACACCTTATGTCTAAATTTTATTAAGATACGTCTTATAGCTTCCGAGTTAGAAAGCTGTGACATACGGGCGGACATGACGAAACTATAAGGGTTCCGTTTTTGCTACTTTGGCTACGGAACCCTAAAAACTAAGATACACCTAACCACACTGTAACCATTTATACCGAGACACAGATTTGTTTTGGGAACAAAAATGGGTTTGGGAAAAACTACATGATGTGTCATTCTGCGTCAATTTGAAAGACAACTTCGGTGTGTGTGTGAGTTATGGAGTGATGAGATAATTTCTTCGTGTCACTAAATGACTTAATTAATTTAGTGACACGAAGAAAGAAAGTTACGAAAGTATTCCAAATTATTTTCTGAAGTATGTAAAATATAAATAAATTGATAGTTTTGTTATTATTATCTATTTTCTGTTGCACCTTATTACCCTATATATATTACCTTTGTCTTTGTATTACCTCTATGACGTTGAAGTGGTACGTATCGATAACAGGACTGTCGATGTTTTTATTTTGTCAATTACTTACAACAAGTAGACTTATAATACCGTTGTTGGTCCCGTGTTTAAAATACCTACAATATTAATTATAATTGAATATGTTCAAATGTTACAATGTCTTTGTTGTCAAAAGTTTAAAACTTGATATCCCTGGGTCATTTAATCACACACACGACTAGCATAGAGTTATAATCTTCTTATGGCGCTCTATTAATATAAGCGCAGCGAAATGGCGGGAAAACTCAACTTTTAAACAGTTTACATTAAGTGCGAGTTACGTACTTACACTAGAGCTTTTTGGTTTAAACTAGCGGCTTTATTAAATTTATGTATTTAAAGCTTTATCATGATAAATGGTGTTATGAGCAACCTTTTTAATTTTTAGAAGAGTTTGAAATATTTATAGGTACTTACTTTCCACTTTGCATTCCTTAAAATATTTTCTCTTTTTCAAACTCTGGGGGTTGAATTTCCAAAAAAACATTTTTGATAATTTCTTACTTTTTTGATCCTTTGCTGCAAAATTTCTAAAGCGCTTACTTCCTATTCAATGAATGCGCATCATTTCCTTTTAAACTATACTCTCAAATTTTAATTGCAGTCGGTAAACATTAATAGGCTGTCAACCGAAACCCTCTTTCTTCTTATAAAATAAATGCATTTTTTTTTATTCGTCATTTTATCAAATTTTGCCATGCTCTACCATCCTTATCTTTACACTGCTGAATTTGGCTGTTATCTGACTTATCTGCCTCTTCATTTAATATCATGAATTCCAATCATCACTTCTGTTAGAAACCTCACATCACTCACTCAACTTGCAACACAAGTCTTGCTAACTATCGTACACGAACCATTCAAACGAGATTTGGAAGTTGTAGCTTTGAGCAGGTAACTCTTAAGACACACGGGCTAATAACCAGCATGCACTATTTGTCACAGTGCTCAGAAGATGCGCGGTACAATTGTAAAAAACATTTCATTAGATATGTCAATAAAGAGTATTTGTATTGTATTTTATGTCAAATCTATACTGTAGACAAAAAGTCTGTAAAAGTGTGTAGTTTCAAAACAAAAGACTTGGCTATAATTATGATTTGTAGGTTTTTAACCTGATTGGCGCATTTACCAAAGAACGAAAAATGTTTAGCCCAGCAGGGTTCGGAAACCGGTATCTGCTCCGTATCGTTTTTTTTGAAAACCGGTTCTGAGCTTCGGTCCAGATAAGCACTAACCAGTGCAGTTCTATAGCAGACATAACCATGTCTGCTGTAGAATTAGACAATCAGTCAAGAAGAATTTTATTTTATTTATTTTTGATATAGCAAACATACATACAATGCATGTTACAAGTTGTGTAACATATAAGTATACTTTTTTGTACTGTCAACAGCGTTATCCACAAGGTACTATGCTAATTATGGAGTGATGAAGGGAATTGATGGTAGTGGTTCGAAGGAGAAAGTCCAGGCTAACGTAGGTACCTATTACAGGATGCCTACGTTGAGCTTTAGATGCACGTTAGCAGTTATATTAGGTTATAGGGAATTATCTTGCAAAAAAACAAACTTCACTTAGTAAACTTAATTGAACCTAAAAAAATATCTTTAATTTAAAGTTATTTTTTAAGAAAGTCCGGGCTTACGTACCCAATCCAGGAGGCCTACGTTGAGCTTTGGATGCATGTTAGCAGTTCTATTACTTTATAGGGAATTACCTTGAAAAAAAAACAGACGTCATTCAGTAAACTTAATTGAAACTAATTTTAAAAATAATCTTTACTTAAAAATTATTTTTTAAATTAATGTCAACGTTTCGTTCGCCAAAGATGATCATGATCAACTAAAATTTCGCACTGACAAACCGTTTAACGTCGTCAAACAATATCGTGCTCAGTGAACTATACCTTGGTCACCACGGGCCAATGCGTGTGATCTTCTCAGCCTGTCAGTTGATCCGACTAGGCGTGGATAATAGGGTTGTAGATAATGTGGAATTTCTCTTAACTTATGTAATGGAGACCACTGAATGGATCAGCTATAGGTGTTAAATCGAGCCCATTGTATTTTGCAGTTTTGGAGAAACTTAAGTTGGTCTATAAAATAAGAAGTTTCGTTCTCGACTGCCCTTTTCAAAACTATTTGAAATAAACAATTTTTCGAGGTATAAAAATAAATTAAGTCTCTTATGTGTGTTTATTTTGATTTTATTATACATGCTTCTGCTAGTGAGTAACGGTTTTACGACGGTTTAGATATAACAATCTTAACAATAACCTAAACACGTGTAGTTACTATTACATTCAAGGTACCAATATGATATTTAGGTATCTCCGATTCTGTTACAGCCTCGGCGCAAAACAATTATGTAGATATTATAAATGGTAACCAAGTCGTATACCAATATCGTTACAATATTTTACATTAACATCGTTAATTACAGTGATTGATTACTGTTCATTCAAGTGTACTGTGGAATGATTGCAAAGCGATCGCTAGAGTTTCACAAGTGAATGCTTCATGTTCCCGCTACTTAATTTAGAAGTTTTTAAAGCATCCATGTTCTTAACAGTAATGTGACTCACAATAAAGTTTATTTTGTATTTTTACTGCTCACACTCGTAAACTTCGTTTTATGTTAGATGTATGCATAAAGTGAAGTAAAAGAAAAATACGCTTTATTGAATTACCCATAGACATATAAAGTATTTAAGACCGACGAAGATGGAAACTGTGATTCCATAATAAGCGGCGTATCGTGCACTCACACACACACACACACTTTTGACGTTAAAACCAATCACCGCTCCACGAGTTGTATATGTGTGCGTGTCGCGCGTAAACATGAGGAAGTCGGCTTATTATGGAATCACAGTTTTGTCTTCACGGCATTACGTTTCCTGATTTTATGTCTATGAAATTTCCTGCTTAAATACGAATAGGTACGTTCTTAGACATATAATTGTAGAGTGCACGATTCAATCATACAATTTATAATTTACAACTTTGTTATCCCTATAAAATGTCTTGAGTAAAATGTCTGTCATCGTTTGCAGGTTCAATTCGATTTAATATCAAATTAAAATCAAACGGAAATTGCTTTTTTTTTCTTCTAACAGGCGTCTAGTTTAGGTACTACATATACAAATGTATGTTTATATTACAATAGAAAAATATACAAAAACTAAACGTCAGTGTCAGCGTCAGTTGCTGTAGCTAATTGTTTATTGAATTATAAATTAATTATTTAAAAGTTCGGACAATTACGCTATCCAAATTAATAGACGTTACCTAATTATCCAGTGAAAGTGTTTGCCTAATATAATACCAAATATAAAACCAGAAAACTAAATAATAAAATAAGAAAATTTTTGACATTGCCATATGTGACATTTTATATGTAAAAATTTTGGAATGAAGTGTTTACATATCGTTATTTGAGCTATTTTTATTAAATCAGTGTTCGTTATTTCTAATATTTATATACCTACTTATCTTCATAATCATGATGAACGTGCAAAAATAAAGTGGGTACGATGGACATTACACCTCACATCCCACTAAGTCAAGATGAAAACACAGACATAGTATCATGCTTAATCTGCTCGAAACCCTATAAAAGGAAAGGTCTGCAACGTCACATACGTGCCGCTCACGGCAGTGAACACTCTACTTCGCAACCACCACCACAACGCTCAGTTCAAGCATCCCCCCTAGAAGAAGCTTTTGGGTCACCATTCCTCAACAATACAGGTTCGATGGCCGGCATTTGGCAATCACGTTGGAATAAAGTATGTACCCTACAAGGTAAAATTTATGATCTGCCCTCCTCCAATACCACAAGCAGGAAATTCATTCACACGCTTGCCGATGAAGTCGATATGCTAACAAAATCCCAATATCCGTCCGAACGATTACTAATATTCACCGCCATCCTGTTACAAAGAGATAAAAATGTTAAACAAGCGAAAGATATAAGTCGACTTATCGATCGCCGCTTAAAGTTGTGGTCAGATGATCATATAGACATTTTGATAACCGAGGCAACAAAATCAAACATCTCTCTTTGTAATTTTAAAAACCGAAAGAAACACAATGACAACATAACGCAAACTTTCACACGCCTAATCTTAAGAGGAAAAATACGTGAAGCTCTAAACTGGTTGCTGACGAAAGATTCTAGCAAAATTCTCAACACGAATGACGAAATCGATGACACCGGGAAAACCGTAGGTGATGCCCTAAAAGAAAAACACCCACCTCCTAAAACGCCAAATCCTGACCTTTTTACCCTGCCCGAAGATCTCCCCAATATACCCCCACTACTAGAAGTTGACATAACAAGCAACCATGTTGAGCAGGTGGCTAGAAAACTACATGGCGGCGGCGGCCCTACAGGTACAACCTCTGAAAATTGGAAAGATTTCCTCTTAAGATTCGGGGAAGCGAGCTTACATTTAAGGAAGTCCATCGCCGAACTAACTATGAAACTTAACAACGAATATGTTCCATGGAATCAGATACAAGCACTGATGTCAAGCCGCCTTGTAGCCCTAGACAAATGTCCAGGTGTAAGACCGATTGGCATAGGTGAATGCCTGCGGAGAATCATATCCAAATGCATGATATTAGCCACCGGCTCCGAAGTAACTGAAGCATGCGGCCAATCACAACTCTGCAGTGGCCTTAGTAGCGGCATTGAAGGCGGAATACATGCCATGAACGATATTTTTCAAAATAAATGTCTTCCTAGCACAAATTGGGGAATGCTTCTCGTTGACGCAGACAACGCATTCAACTCCGTTAATAGATAATTAGCACTTTGGCAAGCCAGAATATATTGGCCACATTGCGCTCGCTTTCTATATAACACTTATAACGGCCACGCAGAACTTGTCATCCGTGACTCCGACATGAGGTTATGCAGCAAAGAAGGTGTTACTCAGGGAGACCCGCTAGCAATGCCACTCTATGCCCTTGCAACTATACCAATAATAAACAAAATGAAAGAAGAAAAGAACACAATACAATCCTGGTATGCAGATGATTCCTCAGCCCAAGGCGATTTGAAAAGTATCCGTAATTGGTGGGACAAAATCAACTTAATAGGTCCGTCCTTTGGATACTACCCACAAGCCAAAAAAACTTTGCTCATAGTATCAGAGGATGACAAAAATATTGCTGACCGGATATTCAAGGACACCAACGTAACCATTGTAACTGGTTCTCGTTATCTAGGAAGCTACATAGGTGAAGGAAAAGAAGACTTCATTAAAAATAAAATAACCAAATTTATTTCCACTATTGAAAAAATATCGCAAATCTGCAAAGACTCACCCCAAGCTGCCTATACCACCCTCACCAAAGCTGTACAATTTCAATGGGCCTTTCTTCTACGTGTGCTAAAAAATTCAAATGAATACTTTGAACCACTAACGCAAGCAATACGCACGATCTTCTTACCAACACTGTTCGGTGGTGACGTATCTTCAATAGAAGCCGACCTTTTTTCTTTACCCGTGAATAAAGGTGGCCTTGCAATCTCTAACCCTATCAATTCTACTAACTTAAACTACGACATCTCTAGGAAAGGTTGTACTGCATTGACTATCGCTTTAACAAAGAAAAAAGACATCGACTTATCTCAATACACTACATACTTAAAAGATGCACAGAAAGAAGGTCGCAAAGAAAAAGTCCTTGATGACAAATTTTTGGAATCAATCAATCAATCAATTTTTGGAGTCCTTGATGACAAATTTTTGGAACCCTGGCAAAATTTACTCCCAACAAGAGAAGGGCAATTGAAAGATCCATCGCAGCGAAAATGAAAACAAAGTCATCTAACTGGCTGTCCGTGATTCCTACAAGAAAAGATCACTTTGACCTATCTCCTTTAGAGTTCAGAGATGCGCTAGCAATACACTACCACCGCATACCGATCTCCATGCCACAATCTTGCGACGGCTGTGGAAATGACAACTTCGACATTGATCACGCACTCTGTTGTAAAACAGGTGGCCTAATAACGAGACGCCACAACGAAATCAGAGACCTTTTCTGCGAACTTTGTCAACAGGCGTGGGGCAATGTAACAAAAGAACCACTAATTTCTGAAACCGAAGGCGGACTGCGAGCAGACTTATCCTGCCGCGGCGTGTGGGACGCTCAGAGGGAGGCGTTGTTTGATATCCGTGTCGTTGACACCGACGCTCCTTCTTACGTCTCGCGACCCGTAGCATCTGTTTTAAAGTCAGCCGAAGATGAAAAGAAGAGAAAATACGCAATAGCCTGTGAAATACAACACGCTACCTTCACACCAATAGTAACCTCAGTAGATGGCGTCTTCGCTCCCCAAATGTCATCCTTCATAAAACACATGGGAGAAGCCATTGCCGACCGTTGGAACAGATCCCTGAGTACTGTCCTAGGATGGCTTAGAGCCCGAATAAGCGTCGCCATTATACGCGCCACAAGCATGTGTATTCGTGGCACACGCCACAAATTTAAACCAAGATGGCTCGGTTTTGACGACGGTGCCGCCCTGCCCCACATAGACTGATATTTCTTATGTGTATTTATGTCTTTATTTGTACTCGCTTTTATATTTATTTGTTTGTTCGTTTGTTTGTCTGGTAAATAAATACGAATTTAAAAAAAATAAGAAAAATACACAAACGAAAAAACACATAACGCAAATTCGCCTGAAAGCCACAACTTTGTCAAATTCGCCTTTAACTATGCGACCGATTGACACTGTCAAAGAGGAGACGGCAAATAATTCTATAACTTAACAGAGTATCTATACCGTAAAGGATTTGTTATATGATCGCTGATTGTGAGGTGGGATGGAGAGAGAGAGACCCGCACTGGAACGAAGCCGGTGACCGCTCCCGTCTGCCAAAAACTTAAATCTATCCGAGAGATAGAGTGGAGAAGAAGGAAGGAACATAACTTTAAATAGAAGGGAAAGAACATGTGGGATGATTTTGAGAGTGACTGCATAGAAAGAGCTAAAACAACTTTAGGCACATCAAGAGGGCCACTACAGAGCAAGAAAGATTGCACATGGTGGAATGATAGCGTAAAAAAACTAATAAAATGCAAAAGAGAGGCTTTCAAATCATGGTGAAAACTGAATTCCGAAGAAGACCACGCCAAGTATAAAAATCTTAAAAAGATAGTAAGAACCGCAGTTGCTCAATTTAGAGCCACCGCAAATAAAAAGTTTTACGAGAGACTAGAACAAGCAGAAAATGAAAATACTATCTACAAGATAGCCCGACAAAGACACAATGCAACTCTAGATATAAAAACCAATAAATACATACGAAATACCCGAGGTACCCTCTTAACATCAAATAGAGATATAAATGAAAGATGGAAGGAATATTTCGAGCAACTTATGAACGAAGAATACCCGAGTCAACCAATGGTTCCCGCCACAGCTACCAAAGGCCCTATCAACCTTATATATTTGGAAGAAACTAGGAGAGCAGTCTCTAAAATAAAATACCATAAGACTGCTGGTCCTGATCAAGTCCCAGCAGATATTTGGAAAGAATTGGGTGACGCAGCATTACCCTGGCTTACCAACCTTTTCAACAAAATCTTAATGGAGGGTCAAATTCCCGAATCCTGGCGAAAAAGCACTTTATGCCCAATATACAAAAATAAGGGAGATATAGCCCACTGTGGAAACTATAGAGGGATTAAGCTCACATCGCACACTTTAAAGCTATGGGAGAGAATTGTCGCGACTCGAATAACAGCGCTTTTATATATCTCCGAAAATCAATTTGGCTTTACTCCAGGTAAAAGTACCATCGATGCTATCCAAACACTCCGAATATTTTCCATATTAATGGAAAAACTACTGTTTATAGACCTGGAAAAAGCATTTGATAGCGTACCTCGGAAACTGGTCTGGCAGGCTATGAGAGCACAGAATATACCTGAAGGGTACATATCAATAGTACAGGACCTGTACCATAAAACAAGCCTCGTATGAGGAAATCAAAAGGCTGGCTCAAAAAAGAGAGGATTGGAAATTACTCCACCGACAAGAGCATGGCTCTTAAATAAATGATGATGATGACCATAAAACAACCACCTGCGTCAAAAACCCTGCCGGTATCAGCGACCCATTTAGTGTTCAGGTAGGAGTCCATCAAGGATCAGCCCTAAGCCCCCTATTGTTTAATATCTGTATGGACTACATTACACGAAAAATTCAAGAACCCACCCCATGGTGCATGATGTACGCAGACGATATTGTGCTAATTAGTAGAAGTGCAACTGTGTACAAGAGACTTTCAATAAATGGGTAACACAAATCGAAAACCACGGCCTTCGAATTAGTAGAACCAAGACTGAGTTCATGGAGTGTAACTACGGTGGAACAAAAGACATAGGTTGCAGCATATGCCTAGACGATGTACCATTGCCCAAAGTAGATACCTTCAGATATCTTGGATCTACAATCACGCCAGATGCCAATATTGACAAGGACGTAAACAATCGCATAAATACTGCATGGCTTAAATGGAGTACTCTCTTAGGAACACTTTGCGACCCCAAAATGCCCATAAGGACTAAAGAAAAAGTCTACAAGACAGTAGTGAGACCCGCATTAATGAACGGAGCTGAATGCTGGGCTACTAAAAAATCACATGAACAGCAACTTCACACCAGCGAAATGAAAATGCTTAGATGGGCGGGGGGAGTAACGCGCCTAGACAAAGTTCGCAATGAACACGTGAGAGGAACCTTTAAAGTAGCCCCAATAGTAGAAAAAATAAAAGAAAGCAGACTCCGTTGGTACGCACATATCTCCAGACGGGAAGACGACTACGTAGTCAAAAAGGTACTGAACATACCCAACCGAGCTAGAGGACTAGGTAGACCTCCGACCACCTGGTGGACTAAAGTGCAGAAGGAGATGCAGCAGGACAGCCTTACTATGCAGACAACCCAGAACAGAGCTCTCTGGCGCAGATGTACAAGGAGACCCGACCCCAAATAAGCTGGGAAGAGGGTTGGCCAAAGAAGAGAAGAAGGGAAAGAACATGGATGTACCTACGTCGGCGGATAGGCAGCCATTGGAGTTGAGAGCGGAAATACGAAATACGGTCATATTTACGAACGCCGTAAATGTATCTGATGCAAATCATCATCATCAGGCGAAAGACGTCCACTGCTGGACATAGGCCTCCCCCAAAGAGTGCCACAATGATCGGTCCTGCGCCACCCGCATCCAGCGGACTCCCGCGACCTTCACCAGGTCATCAGTCCACCTTGCGGGGGGTCTACCCACGCTGCGCCTTCCGGTTCGTAGTCGCCACTCGAGAACCTTTCCGCCCCAACGGCCACCGGTTCAACGAGCAATGTGCCCCGCCCACTGCCACTTTAGTTTAGCGATTCGGAGGGCTATATCGGTTACTTTGGTTCTGCTGCGGATGGCCTCATTTATGATGCGATCACGCAGAGAGACTCCAACCATAGCCCTCTCCATTGCCCTTTGGGTGACATTGAGCTTTCTTATGAGGCCCATTGTAAGCGACCATGTTTCAGTACCATATGTCATCACTGGCAACACACACTGGTCAAAGACTTTCGTCTTGAGACACTGCGAAATATTGGACAAAAAGATGTGCCGTAGCTTCCCGAACGCTGCCCAACCGAGTCGGATTCGTCGATTGACCTCTTTCTCGAAGTTGGATCTACCTAACTGGACAGTATGTCCTAAGTATATATAATCGTCCACAACTTCGAGTGTAAAGTCTCCAATTGTAACGGGAGTTGGTGCTACATGGGTATTTGACATGACCTTCGTCTTATCCATGTTCATCTTTAGTCCAACTCGCTCGGAGGCTTTACTGAGGTCATCGAGCATCGTACTCAAATCCTCCATGGTCTCAGCCAAGACTACTATATCGTCAGCAAACCGAAGGTGAGTAATGTACTCGCCGTTTATGTTGATGCCTAGCCTTCTCCAGTCCAGAGTCTTGAAAACATCCTCCAGTGCAGCGGTAAACAGTTTAGGAGAAATAACATCTCCTTGCCTGACTCCCCGCTGCAACTGAATAGGCTTCGAGTTCTGGTCCTGGAGTCGGACTGACGTAGTGGCGTTCTCGTACAAACACTTCAGCACTTCGAAATAGCGATAGTCCACTTGGCACCTCTGGAGAGATTGTAGTACAGTCCAGGTTTCGATCGAGTCGGCTTTCTCGTAGTCCACGAACGCTAAGCAGCGGGGCAGGTTATACTCCTCGGTCTTCTGTATAACCTGACGGAGCATATGGATGTGGTCTACGGTACTAAAGCCTCTTCGGAAACCGGCTTGTTCGGGAGGCTGGAAGTCATCTAGCCTGCGTGGGAGACGATTCGTAATGACTCTTGAAAACAGCTTATAGACATGGCTCAGAAGTGAAATGGGTCGGTAGTTCTTCAGTAACGCGTTCACCCTTTTTTAAGAACAATACCACCACACCTCTGTTCCATGCCTTAGGCGTTCTCCCTTCTAGTAAAACGGAGTCGAACAACTTCTGAAGGGCCATAAGGACCGGTTTGCCACCCGCCTTCAGAAGTTCGGCTGTAATTCCGTCTTCACCAGGTGCCTTATTGTTTTTGAGCTGTTTAAGAGCCATTCTAATCTCGTACAGGCTGATGTCCGGGATGTCTTCGGTATAATGTCGGGTCAGTCTAGCTCTAGGGTCTTCCGCCAGATCAACTTCAGATCTGCTTGTTGATGTATATAGCTGTCCATAAAAGTCCTCTATCTCCCCCAGAAGCTCGGGTCTGGATGAAACGATTCTACCATCCTCAGTTTTTAATTTGGCGAGCTGGCTCTGCCCAATAAACAAATCTCTTGCGAAAACTTTAGAGCCCTTATTCTGCTCAATGGCCTCTTCAATACGATTTGTATTGAATTGGCGCAAATCACGGGTAAGGGACTTAGAGATCCGTTTATTGAGCTGCCGGTATAATGACGCATCTGCTGAGGATTGCAGAACCATTTCTCTCCTTTCCTCGATGAGTTTCTGAGTGGAGTCAGAGAACCTTTTGGTTCTGTTGCTCCGCTGGGTCTTAAAAAACTTAGACCCAGTACTATGGACAGCTTCCACAAACCCGTCGTTGAATTCGTCCACATCGCCGCCTAGACAATCGAAACGGTTTTGGAGTTCCAGCTGGAAGCTCTCAGGGTTTTGGATTTGAAGTGCTGCTGGACGGAGCGTAGACTTCATCAGTCGAGAGCGCTCTAGCTTAACACATATATTCAATGTGCCTCTCACCAGACGGTGATCACTTCCGGTTTTAACCGTATTGATCACAGAGTCATCATTGAATATATGCTTCTTCGTCGACATGATGAAGTCAATCTCGTTTTTAGTTGCACCGTCGGGACTCATCCAGGTCCACTTCCTGTGCTCACGTTTCTTGAAGAAGGAGTTCATCATGTAGAGTCCCTCCTGCTCCAAGAAGCCAGCCAGTAGTTGGCCCCGGTGGTTCCGACTTCCAAATCCAAATTGCCCCACTCTCAGCTCTTCACCATCTCTCTTGCCCAGTTTCGCGTTGAAGTCCCCCATAACAACGGTGAAGTAGGTTTTGGAGCTATGCATGGCCTTCGATATATCCTCATACATAGCCTCCACCTCGTCATCGGAGTGTGCCGAAGTCTGATGCAAATATGTATTTTATATATACACAGTGTTTTTGTTGATTTGCTTTAATGGCAAAGGTAAATTTCTGAGCTTAAATTAAGTATATTTCTAAAAGACACCAGTGTCCTAATTATGAATGAATGAATGAAAGATTTATTCATGACAATTACAAAAAACATAATAAACAATAACATATACAACCCGAAACATTAATTGCCACGAAATGGTCGCAACTCAGCGTTAAATTCCGGCAGGGCCAGCGCTGGTCTTCCGTTGCAACCATTTGACGACACGGCGCATTGACGCCACGGTCACATCCCCAAAATAAGAACACTTATAACAAACAAAGGAAGACATATTACGAAATTACGACAGTGAAACCAATAAAGTGATTACCCAAGTAACTTGAATTTTGCAACAAAGCGAGTTTATGTCTTAAAATTACCCTTAAAAAATAACAGTGTCACAATATCATCTCTCCAGGTCCAAAGAGGGAGTATACTAGGAACTAAAGCCAGCAATAAAACACCACAGTGATATGCCGCGGGATACCTCCGATGCATAAAAATGGGATTTTTCCTCTGAGCTTCGATGCCTAGGGGACGTAAAACGCTGGTGTGTAAACACAATCTCGTATTGTATATGAATAAATACTATGACTATTTACGTACTCATCAAGTTTAGAAAAATTAATTCTTTGCCCAATATTTTAGAAACAGGTTATTCACAACTTGCGAGCATATTGAATTATTGATTAAAAACAAGGGTTATCTTACCGTTTGTTGTATAAATAAGAATTAATTAATAATTAATAAATATATAAGTAAAATGAGATAACTATGACAGCAAATATCTTGCTGCTGTTTACTAAAGGGTTCGAATAAGGAGATGCCAAAAGGTATCACACATAAAACAACTTGTATCGTGCCTTAAATTTTCTTGCCTCAGTTCTTGAATTAAAATTTTCTAACATTGACCTTAAAACTATGTCTACTTTTTAGGTCCCGAATAGGCGGAGGCAGGTTGTTCCAGCATTTGGTAGCAAGATATCTGAAACTCCCGCGGAAGGCAGCAGAGGAATGTTGATGAGTAAGAAGCTGCAGCCCACATAGTCTTATACCACGTGGCTTCCGAAATTACAATTTCTCAAACAGATATGAAGGGACCTGATAGTTTATAACACCGAAGAGAAGGCATGCTAGGTGCATCTTGCGTCTGTGTAGCATCTTTAAGGTATTACTGTTGTTCAAAAATGGAGTGACATGGGCCCTAGGAGGGATGTTGAAACAAAATCTTGCACATGCATTTTGAACTCTTTGGATAAGACGTTTGGTTTTAGAGAGCAGACGTGGGCCGTATACAAGGTCCATATAGTTTAATTTAGACATAACTAGTGATTCCACTAACTGGATTCGCAAAGTTTCACTCAAAAAAGGTCTAATCTTGTACAACACTTTTAATTTATAAAAACATCCTCTTACTGAGTTTAGAATGTGTTTTGCGTAACGTAGTTCATGATCAATCAAAAGGCCCAAATTACGCGCTTCCCAGACTCGTTCTATGGGCTCACCCATCAGCTCAACCTGTACAGATGGTCTAAGTTTAGACAACTGCTGTTGGGTGCCGAAAATTAGGTACTTTGTTTTGGTTGGATTAAGCAACAAACCATTCTCCCTTGCCCAGGCTGCTATTCTAGTTAGATCAGAGTTTAGTTTACCTATATCAGCCTCCGACTGTTCAAATGAGATACATCTCATCATGGTCTACAGACCTGTATATCGTCTGCATATATATGGAATTTACAATCTCTAATATGTATAGCGATGTCAGCAGAGTATAAAATAAATAAGATTGGGCCAAGTATGGAACCCTGTGGGACACCTCTAGTGAGCTCTAATTTGTTAGATTGACAAGAGGACCCATCAGGTAATGTCATACTTACGTACTGTTAGTAAGGTAGCTGTTGAACCACTTTATCGCTCTGCTGTCAAGACCGTAGTATCTCAACTTAGATAGCAACAAGTTAATATCAATGCAATCAAATGCCCTAGAGAAATCAAGGAGTACTAACAGAGTGCACATGCCTCGGTCCTGAGCTTGCTGTCACGTAGCGCCATCTAGTAAGAGCCGGTGGAACTATGTGATTAATTATTTCATTTGATGATAGTATTAATTTGTAATTATTAAAGAACATTTTATTTCGATAGTATGTAAAATGAAATAATTATATTATTATTATATAATACAAAATCTCGTTCCGTTTTATTGCGTAATAAAACCTACATGTTTAGTTTGAAGCTAACTGGCAAAAATGGATTGGAGCAAAAATATTCGAAATTCAAATGACTAAAAAAAGAAAATGGGAATAAGAAAAGAAGATGGATACAAGAGAAAAACGTAAACTGGATTCTATCAAATATATTAGAAAATAAATACATTTTGCATCTTTAATGATTTACTTAAGCTATTAAGCTTGTGTTGCACATCGCTGCTGTTTGTTTCGGCTGATTTGTAAGTATTTTTGTCTGTGAAGCGAGTTTTCACTCAACGCCGCCATGACCGTGTTTGTTTGAAATTTTTATTTGAGTTCATTAATCTTTCCAGGTTAAGCCAGTTAAGAAAATGGTTTTCCTTTGCGGGAAGTCTTTGTAAAAGGAAGAATTGGTCCCCGAGCGGGGCAAGGTTTTTTTGAATGACTTCTCTAACGGAGATTCGAGGCCTGGAAGGTCTTCGCTACGAGTTCCAAATGCTTAGTGTATGTTGCCACTGATTTTCCCGTAAGTATTACTGCGGGTCAGCTTATGGTGTTTAAGATTATCATTAGCTGTTGTACAAAAGCTAGATGATCATTATATTCTATTGTTTTCAGGTCATTCGCCTCAAAAGACTGGGGGAAATGCAGTTGAAATTTATGTTTTGTCTTCAGTGACAGGTACGTGTTGGCCCTTAAGTTTGCAGTAGTCTTGGACCTGTAGGTATCCTTTTAAAGTTACCATTGCTTTTTAAAATGATTTGAATATCATAATAAAGGATGAGGTCTGATGGACAGTTTCGTTTGACATATTTAATGCACAGGTTCTAATACATATCATTTAATATCTTCAAATAAACTTAATTTAATTTAACAATGATGGTGGTTTATCCTATAATGTAAAACTAGACATTAACGAACCAATAGCTCTGCGGATAATAGCTGAGCTAGTTGTTAGTATATTTTATGGTGTATTAGCAGACTGAAAGAAGTAATAAATAATTACCAAGTGGAGACTGTGTTTTCTTTCATTTATTTATACCCCTTAGTATTATGTAACCAGACGGGATAGTTTATATAGGTTTTTTTTTAAAATATAGGTTACATTGCAGCAGGTTATAGTTAAATCAGTTACAGTGCTTCGACCCTTCCTAAAACCTGACTGGACATCTGGTAAAATATTGTTTCGTTCAATGTAATCTGTCATCTGCATGCATACAGCTTTTTCCACTACTTTAGGCAGGCATGGGAGGATACTAATTGGTATTAGGTCTTTAAGCTCCAATGGACTAGCCACCTTGGGCAGTGGACGCACAATTGCAACTTTCCAGATGTCAGGAAAGGTAGATGTTATAATGGATGTATTTATAAGATTGGTAATTACATCTAGTGTATATGGTAAAGTCATTAGCAACATTTTCAAAGTTATGCCGTCACATCCCCTCTGCATTAGACTTGAGGTTTCTTATAATTTTGATGATGATATCGGCCTTGATTTGCTGTATCTGAAATACTGAATTACTAAACCTGTGGAAAATTACTAAACCTGTTGAAAAAATTAGCTCCAATTCTGAAATAAGCGATAGTTAATTTTTATCTTTGTGATTGTTTAAACCAATATGAAATTATTTACTTACTCTGAGACACCGCAATAAATGATGCACGTATGTTACGTCAATAAAATATACTTCTTTTGTATCTCGGAGTATTGTAATGTTCGAAATTACATTGACATGTCATAATTTTCAATTGCTTGGTTAATTTAATCATTACACCCTAATACCCTAATTACATTAGTGACCGATAAAGATGTGGCAAAGTCAGATGTTGAGAAATGTTGCATCTAGACTTGCGACATGACATGTAATGTTATGTAAGTTTACTGTTCCGATTGTTTTTCTTTTTTTTTTTAGTTTTTATTCTTATTTTATTTAATTATTTTGTAATTCTATGTTACTAACCCTAATTTTAAGTCTTCTCTAGCTGTATGTACTAACAATCTATGGATCCTTAATTGATTCTAAATAAATTTTGATTGATTGATTGATTGATAAAACAATTATTGCACGAAAAAAAAATATAAATATATAATTAAAAAAATATATACATATTTTTTAAATTATTATACCAATTCGTTTTCTTAATCGTACCTAACCATATGCTGAAATTAAAGCAAATCAATAAAAACACGTTGTATATGTATGGATATTAGTTATAGTATTTTTACAAAGTTCCATTGCCCAACGATTACGTTTGCCTCACGACCTTAAACAATAGCATTTTTACGAATTTAAATTTTACGCATGAGCTGATCTTTCATATAATTGCCAGATAATTAAATTTGGACCATCGCTCTTGTTTGTCTTTTTCCTTTTCATTTCAATTACAGAGTCAGTAATTGAAATCTTAATTCAATGTATATAAAAAAATATATTTGTTTTGACCAGGTAAGACAACGGTAACAATTCTATACTCACTCGTTTATTTGTCTTTAATCTGAAGTTTTATAACATGATTAGATATATAAAATTAAATTACAAAACAACATACCAAAAATAATAAAAAATAGTACATATAAAATTAGTATAAGAAAACGTAATTGGTAAGCGATAGAGACGGGGACAACAAGTATCCAATCAGTATCTAGTTAATACATTAGAAATGTTACTCATTTATTGTTCTTGCATCTTACAAATTTTACTATAGATTGAATTTCTGTAATTTTAAAGCAAAAAATAATATTAAAATGGTGGTAGGTAAAGTCCTGTTGACTGATTTTCCCTTTGTTTAGTCAGACAATACTCAGTCAGCACACTCGACCGACGTACAAATATTGCCATTACTCCGATCCAAGTGCCCCCCAAATATTGATAAAATCTGTGTAATGCTGTGTAAACAGGGTCTCCCGTTTATTTTTTAATTGCGCTCGATTTTGCTCCTTAAAACGAGTACGAGACGGTTTATAATACCATCCCCGTCTTCATTTGTTTTAATTACAATAATGGTCCGAGTTAAATCAGCTATTTACATGCTGAAATTCATATGTTAATAATCGTTTTAAATACAAAAGATGCTTTGTAGAATAAATAGACTTCACATTTAAATAAAGCTATCCCCATATTTGTTTAACGGTCACTGTTAGCTGGTAGTGACTTTGTCTACCAAGCTGGAGGAGGAGAAGGTATTTTAAAATTAGAATATGGCACCAGGGATCTCAAAGATCGGCTACGCATAATGGTCTAATAGCTGGCCACGTCAGATAAGACACAATAATGAGAGTAATGAAACCCACCTAGTAAGATTGAAATACTATCCTTATTGCTAGATTCGGGCATCTGACAGCTTTTAATGGGTGGATGTCTGAGTGACAGACTAGAAAATTTTTGAATAGGAAAGAGTAATACCAAAATGGATGAAAACGGCCGAAGTTATCTTATTTATAGAGGACTATATTTTACTTTGCATAATATTTCGGAAACAGAAACCGTAAGCGATAAACTATGAAATACATTATACGTCGTTTTGGACTACTTTCCCTTAGCAGAAACTTTTGGCAATGATATTAAGCTTAGTATAGCAAACTAACGAGAGGAGTTTCGTCGCTCTCATTATTGTGTCATATCTGACGTGGCTAGCTCTCCGTCTATAAGCGGCTCCCTTGATGTTGCTAATCTTCATGGGCGACGTTGACAGCTTCCCATAAAGCGGCTGGTCTGCTGGTTTGCTATTAGTTTCATAAAAAAACAGTCATGGAGTTTACATATCTGTCTGTAAAAGTATCGAGATGTTACGGCATTGCTGTACCCTAATCCTATTTCTGGTTTAAACATTCATTCGTATTGAATTTCCATTTTGTATTTATTTATTATTCAAAAATTAATTGAAACATTGTAACCTAACGCCGCGCCGGCCAGTAAAATGCAATATCACATCGCTTCTGGCCAATTCGCTGCATACAAATACAAAGTGAATCTGAGGCGTAATTCCAAATCTGCAGAATGACGTAATTGCAAATCTGCAGAATTAGAAGAATTAAATGACGTATAATCCATACTTAATATTATAAATGGGAAAGTGTATGTGTGTGTTTGTTTGTCCGTCTTTCACGGCAAAACGGGGCGACGAATTGACGTGATTTTTTAAGTGGAGATAGTTGAAGGGATGGAGAGTGACATAGGCTACTTTTTGTCTCTTTCTAACCCCCCACTTCCCTAAAATGGGGGGTGGACATTTGTATGGAGCATTACGGGGGGCAATCAGGAAAGGGGAACCGTGTTACCCCGTATTTAACGCGAGCGAAGCCGCGGGCAAAAGCTAGTACCTAATGTATAATTTATCGAAATGGAACCATAACTTTCGATATGATAGCCGTATCACTTGCATGACTTGCATCATACATCATCATCATCATCATATCAGCCGAAAGACGTCCACTGCTGGACATAGGCCTCCCCCAAAGAGTGCCACAATGACCGGTCCTGCGCCACCCGCATCCAGCGGACTCCCGCGACCTTCACCAGGTCATCAGTCCACCTTGCGGGGGGTCTACCCACGCTGCGCCTTCTGGTTCGTGGTCGCCACTCGAGAACCTTTCCGCCCCAACGGCCATCGGTTCTACGAGCAATGTGCCCCGCCCACTGCCACTTTAGTTTAGCGATTCGGAGGGCTATATCGGTTACTGTGGTTCTGCTGCGGATGGCCTCATTTCTGATGCGATCACGCAGAGAGACTCCAACCATAGCCCTCTCCATTGCCCTTTGGGTGACTTTGAGCTTTCTTATGAGGCCCATTGTAAGCGACCACGTTTCAGTACCATATGTCATCACTGGCAACACACACTGGTCAAAGACTTTCGTCTTGAGACACTGCGGAATATTGGACAAAAAGATGTGCCGTAGCTTCCCGAACGCTGCCCAACCGAGTCGGATTCGTCGATTGACCTTTTTCTCGAAGTTGGATCTACCTAACTGGACAGTATGTCCTAAGTATACATAATCGTCCACAACTTCGAGTGTCGGAGACTTTCCGATTGTAACGGGAGCATCATACATATAAATACTTATTAAAGACAATGTACTTACGGTGCGTGATAAATTGTTGAAATGTAATGAGGCCGGTGCCAAGTTTAAATGCAATAACTAAGCTAACTACAGGCTGGCCAACTTGGAGGTATACAACTTTTTTGCCGCCATTTTGTTTTGGAGGCAAATATGACAGTTGTTGCATGAAAATTAGTTTGTTCTTAATTACGTGCCGTATCTACGGCAATTTTTTTATGGTGCGTAGAGAGAAAGAGAGAGAGAGAGTAGAAACTCAACCCAATCATATATTGCGGAAACTCTAAGAAAATTGCGGCCAATTTTTGGTACAAATCACTTACCTTCGCGGCTGAGATAGCCCCACAGAAAAAAGTCAGTAGCTAGACTTTTTTCTGTGGGGCTATCTAAAGGGACGTTTCTATGCTAACAGGCCAATGAACCTTGAGCAATTAAAACAAAATATTCAGGACACAGTCACTCAGATAATGTGTGAAGTAAAGGAAATGTGTGAAAGTGATCACATTTTCACACATTTCCTGCGTTATCTGAGTAAAAACGCGATGAGGGTTCACATCGGGTTTAGGACCCGGGGTATATCCTTAAACTACGTCCGGACTTGGGTATGTCCTTAAACTACGCCAAAAAGAGAGGTATGGGCACTGCGAATGGCATCTCGCTAAGTGTGGTAGGGCACGTTCAGCGAATGTCATCGCTCAAATCTGGAGCAGAGCCCGACTGGGGAAGTACCTCCGCCTTACAGAAAACCACAGCCAAATAGCATTAGACCCTAATCATAGTGTTGTGTTCCTGCTGGTGAGTAAGGTTGCCAAAGAGCTCAAAGAGGACCCAGTGTGTTGACGATGAGGGACCTTCTTGTTCCTTTAGCCGTCAACACAGTGAATCCTCCTTTTTGTAAAGGGTCGGCAACGCGCATGTGACTCCTTTGGAGTTGCAGGCGTCCATAGGTTACGGTAGCTGCTTACCATCAGGCGGGCCGTATGCTTGTTTGCCACCGTCGTGGTATAAAAAAAAAAAAAAAATCTGCCATGCTGCTAGAGGTGGACATTTGTCTGACATTATTTTCTATATTGAATTGCCGGCCCCAAATACTATATTCAACAAGAAATACTTAAAAAATATATATTTCATAGAATAAAATTACAAAAAACTAAAGTGTACCTGTTATTTGGCCAGCCTGTATATTAAATGACATATTTGTTAATTAAAACCAAAACCATTATTGATTGATTAAATAGTGGTTTTGTTTACTTATTAATTTATGTATAAAATGATACTCACTATGTTTCATATATATAACTCGCTTTTTCCCGCGGGTCGTCTGTGTGGAATTAGTAATTTAGCCCACCCCTATTATACCCATCGACATATCAAATCAAGACGAGTAAAGGCAAGCAAAGTTCATGTGAATACACGACCCATTTTCACGTTTACAAAACTAGAATGTCTTACGTCTTATTAACCAATCAAGTACTCACTCTTTAAGCATATTTTTTTGTGTTAACCTTAATTCCGCAAAGGTTTCATGCCATTTAACCTATAAGAAAAGTTTCCGTGTTGCGAGTGGTCAAAATCAATTTGACAATGAAGTTTAATTGGACAGGAGATACTCAAATGAAATAACTGAAATGTCAAGTTAACGTATAATAAATACGCCTAAGTTTGACGTGGATGGATTCACGTAATAAATAATAATGCAATCAATTAACAATTTATTTTTTAGTGCATTTTTCATTACTTATGTAATTTTCGTAAATTTAATCGTTCTTGGAATAAGGAATAATATGAAAGGCCATCCTCATCTTTCATTTATTTAATAAAAGTCTACAAAATAAGCATAAATTAACATAAAATAGTAAAGATTTTGAAATGTATACAATTTTATAAATCCGTTACATTAGGGAGACGGCAAAAAAAACGATTATTTTTTAACTTTATTTATGATCAGACTAAAAAATAATAGCATACCATCAATATACATAGTTAAAATTCTCTTTGCTTCCTCGTTTTTTAGAACAAAAAAATAACGGATGAGTTCGTTTATGTGTACTATTTATTTTAGCAGGCTTAGGGAAATACAAAAATAAATTTACATTTTGTATCCATTTTTACTACAACGGTAGCAAACAGGTATACGGCTCACCTGATAGTAAGCAGTTACCGTAGCCTATGGACGCCTATAATTCCAGAGGTGTCTCAAGTGCGTTGCCGACGCTTTCATATAAAAGAGTATTCACTGTGTTGACAGCTAAATGGACAAGAGGATCCCCCGTCGTCAACACACTGCATCCTCTGAGCTCTCTGGCAACCTTACTCACCGGCAGGAACACAACACTATGAGTAGGGTCTAGTGCTAATTGGCTGTGGTTTTCTGTAAGGTAGAGGTAGTTCCCCAGTCGGGCTCTGCTCTAGATTTGATAATTAAAGACTATGCTACTCGTATGAAGTTATAGCATTCATTATTAATGAAAAATAAGAGTCATACCTATTAGTCAGTTGTACTAGAAATGGCATAATGTATATCGAAAAAAATAAACTGAAAAGATTCTTTGTTAACAACGGAAACCTAACTGATATTACTACTAGGTAATACTTATAAATGAACATTCATTATACTTTTCCTCAAATGAGTTTTGTTTACTTTTCCAAAACTTATATTGCATAACATCGACCAAGTCCGTAATGTATGAGAATATCTATGCGTGATTTACTTACCAATGAAAAGAAATATCACCATTTTTGGCGCCTGTGTGGCTTCTGGCACGGCACAAGCCGGCATTTTAATACCGATATATTACTGAAATTTCATGGACTGAAAAAACTAATATTTTGACGACATGACAATTTCAAAATGTTTGACATGACATTAGGGCACCGCTGTCACAAGCTCCGCCCACTTTGGCACCAGGAAAGTGGAGCAGATTTTGAGCGTTGATTACGCTTCCTTACTTATTATTCTTCCAAGATTTTACCGCTTTAAGCTCAAACTATCTCCATACCAAATTTCATCTAAATCGGTTCAGCGGTTATTGACTTAAGGGATGATTTCTGGGAAAAAAACTATCCTATGTAGTTCCCCGGGACTCTTCGTGCCAAATTTCATCTTAATCGGTTCAGTGGTTTACGTTTAAAGAGGTGACAGACAGACATACACACTTTCGCATTTATAATATTAACTAGCTGTGCCCGCGGCTCCGCCCGCGTGGAATTCGGTCTGTGTCACTAAGCGGCTAATTCACCCCTAATTTCTCTCCCGCTACTCTGGAGGCGGAACTTGAAGCAAAGTTGACAGATGGATACGCTAGAGGACAGTAGTCCTAATAAAATATTTTACAATTACCTCTAAATGAAACTACACTCAAAAATGAATACTTTTTTTATCCTATTAATTTTTTTTGGCATGATTTGAACGACTTAGAGTAGTAGGTGTATATCGGACGATACAGGACCACTTTTGGATTTATACGTTCATGTCCACGGCAAATATCATCCAAATCGATCCTCCCGTCAAATGAGTCTAAGCATGAAAGGTAAAAATAGGCGCGGTTGAAATTGGGGTGCGGGGGGGGGGGGGGTCACAAATGTAGAAATGATTTTTTGGGTTCCGTAGCCAAATGGCAAAACACGGAACCCTTATGGATTCGTCATGTCTGTCTGTCTGTCTGTCCGTCTGTATGTCACAGCCATTTTACTCGGAAACTATACGACGTATCTGAATAAAATTTACACATAAGGTGTATTTTGTATGCCGCTACTTAGTTATGTAGTTAAATTTGAAAAAAAAGTATTTTTAGGGGGGCGCTCCATAGTGTAACTAAAAAAAAAAAAATGTTAACCAAATATCAACATGTTACACATCAATCGATAGGTCTTTAGAAATAACATTGAGGTTTCTTTGACCATTTTGTGATTGAGTCAATATTTTCTGAAATAATCGCTTCGAAAGTCAGAAAAATTGTGTCCCCCCCCTGTAACTTTTGAACCGTAAGTCCAAAAAATATGAAAAAATTTGGGGCGTTGTGCCTTATCATATACTTTCTACGAAAATTATTTTGAACATTATCGGTTCAGCTATTTTTGAGTTATCTCCAAAAAACATCTTCCATAGGCATCATATACGACCTTTTGGTATTAGTTTGGTTCTTATTACATTGAAGGTACGGAACCCTCCTATGCGTGGTCCGATACGCACTTGGCCGGTTTTATTCTATTTGAGGTGCACATGGAGGGGGGGGCCTGCAAATTTAACTCAATCGAGTGTAGTGGCTACCCCCCCACCTCTTTTAGAAGTTGAATTTTTATAGGCTACGTATAATCTGGCTGGGGATTTCCTTGAATTGGAATTAGTAATCCTTAAGGGGTGATTTCCGGGATAACAATGCAAAAAAAACCGGCCTAGAGCATGTCGGGCGATGCTCAGTGTAGAGTATCGTAGATGCCGTCCTGTTACAAAACATCGGTTCAAAAGGTCGTTTATTAAGGGATATTTGGCGGCGCTTACGTAATTTTACTATCCGGCACTTCCTTGTACTATGCGTCTTTGACTGATAATTCAAAAACGGCTGAACCGAGTTTATTCAATATAGTTTTTATTGACAGTTCTTATCAGGCCTCACCAAATTTCAGCTTTCTTGTGCGAACGGTAACTGACTTCCGCGGACAGACGGACGGACATGGCGAAACTATAAGGGTTCCTAGTTGACTATGGAACCCTAAAAAGAGATAAGTTAGTAGTTTATGTAAATGTTACGTAATAAGGCCTAATTATGTACAGAAGCATACACTGCTTTACCTACACATATTAAAATCCATGGAAACTATTAGAGCGACCGCTATTATACCGCCATGACCAACCTTATTGTGCCGGCGGTCGCGGGGGGGGGGGGGGGTGGATTTTCATAACGTTACCGTAGATACCTGTCACAGCAGATAATACACTGATGTTACGTTACTGGTTGCAATAATGGTGGTAATTGCATACGGTTCCGAACGCAGAATAGAGGATTTATGATATTGGTGTAGATCAAGATATTTATTCTTCAATGTAAGCACATTACAATGCACTAATGAACGTCAAAAAAAAAAAAATACGTGAGTGTCGTGGAACACTCGGTTGGAACGAAGTTATGTTATTTAATTTTTGACTTTTTCGTAAATTTTGTGGTTTTAATTATTTTTGAAATTTTTGAATTTTATGAAATTTTTGAAGTTTTGAAATTTTTGAATTTTTTGAAATTTTGCCATTATTGACATTTTGGACATTTTTTACTGTTAGGTTCTCGACTTTTTTCACTTTTATTACTTTGTCACTTCTCACTTTCACTTTTCACTACACTTCACTTCACTTTATTAAACTACCACCTATTCTAACCCTACACCTCTGGTCCAAGAAGTATTATGACTGAAAGTAAACTCGACGGGACTTATTTTTTTCAAAACAGTAATACATTATTAGATCTTAAAGATACAAAATAATGCGTAGTTCTTCAAGAAGACATATCAAAACAGCTTGAGAGACAGATAATGTACCTATTGTTTAATTATAAAGAACAATAAATCCAAATCTGACTGCTTCACAAAACGTTTGATATGTTTTCCTACCTAAACGGTGTCCTATAAATGTTAGATTATTTTGTAGTAGTTTTTTGATTTGGGCCATGCATCTTTGTCCGTCATATATAGTCCTCGAACCTGCAATAACCCTTTGTCATTCATGACATTTTCAAATATTTCTTAAGAGCGGGTAAAGATAGATTTAAAGCATCGACGGGTAACATGTTATAAATATGAACACCTTGACCAAAAAATTACAAATTATTTCAATACCAAATTTCATCTAAATACTTACAGCGGTTATTGGTTGTTTCTTCCCCAAAACCCTCCTGTAAACTTCCACCCCTTTTGCATCCGCTTAAGGGATAATTTCCGAGATAAAACTATTTTATTTCCTTTTCCAGAGCTCAAATTATCTCCATACCAAATTTTATCTAAATCGATTCTGCGGTTAATAATTCCCTATACAAATTTCCAACTCCCTTTTCACTCCTTTAGGGTTGATTTTCGGGGTGAAAACTATCCTTTGTCCTTTCTTGAGACCCATACCATACCAAATTTCATCTTTATCAGTTCAGCGGTAAAAAAAATCCTCATACCAACTTCCAACCTCCTTTTCACCCCCACAAGGGTTTATTTTTGGAATGAAAACTATTCTGTCGATTCTCGGGACTCAAATTATCTCCATACTAATTTCTATCATAAATTCTCCATACAACCTTTCAACCCCCTTTTCACCCCCTTCAGGGTTGATTTTAGGGATGAAAACTATTCATTGTCCTGTCCCGGGACTCAAACTATCTCTACACAAAATTTCATCAAAATCCGTTCAGCCGTTTTCACGTGATGCGCGGTCAAATAAACAGACAAACAGAAAAAAATTCTAAAAATTGTTGGAACGTGTTCTGATATCGATTCTAAATATCCCCAGCCAACTTTTTTTCGAATATATTCCATGAACAGACTTTTGACCCTCTTCAGCTTTATTATATGTATAGATAGTTTTCATTAAAAGTACCTTTCGGGCTTCACTTCCATAATTTTTTTCAATTTTTTTTTACCTACGGTTCTAAAGTAAGATACGGGGGGGGGCTTTTTTGAAGTTGAAACTATCCTTTGTCCTTTCTCGAGACCCATACTATCTCTATACCAATTTTCATCTAAATCAGTTCAGCGGTAAAAAATTCCTTATACCAACTTCCAACCCCCTTTTCACCCCCACAAGGGTTTGAAAACTATCCTATGACGTTTCTCGAGACTCAAATTATCTCCATACTCATTTCTAACTGAATCGTTTCAGCGGTTAACATTCTCCATACAAACTTTCAACCCCATTTTCACCCCCACCAGGGTTGATTTTCGGGATTAAAACTATATATTATCCTTTCCCGGGACTCAAACTATCTCTATACAAAATTTCATGAAAATCCGTTCAGCCGTTTTCACGTGATGCGCGGTCAAATAAACAGACAAACAGATAAACAGACAAACAGATAAACAGACAAAAAATCTAAAAATTGTTGGAACGTGTTCTGTTATCGATTCTAAGTATCCCCCCAGTCAACTTTTTTTCGATTATCTTCCATGTACAGACTTTCGACCCTCTCCAGCTTTATTATATGTATAGATAATGGATTTTCAATCAGAAAAGGTGACTTGATATTACGTATACTGTAGGTATACCAAGCATTAGTAAATAATAGATTTAAAATCCCGGTTTTAAAATATGCTTAGGATTGAAACTAAACTCACAGTTGAAATTGTTTTTTGAGCTGGCGAGGGATTAAAAATAAAATTGCATCGACACTATGCCTAACCGAATTCATGAATTCATTTTTACAGACTTTCGCAGCTAAAAGAGTCGACGTATCAGGTTTCTATTAATAGAATGTACGCATAGTCAAAAAGAAAATAAAATAACGTAATTCAAATATCAAGTACCAAAAGTTACAAAGATTTTTGAGTCTTTTGAGCAGTAATTTGAGAAATTAAGACTCATGCTAACGAAACTAGTTTTTTAGAACTCTTCTTAGAGTTAAGATGCAACCGAAATTAATAAGAGATGTAGACGAATTTCGGATTGAATCGTGTTTTATTTTTTAACCCAAACCAAAAATTATACTTAACCGTGTATATATTCAAGCTAAATGATTAGATATTAGCTGGCTAGTTATCTGTGATTTACCCTTATATTGGGCATGGTTCTATACTTTCGTGAGAGCACCCGAATGATGGGAGCCACATTCCGGCCATTGTGAGCAGCGACCCGTCGGCATTTCCTACGAATCGAGAAATTCCTGGTTCCAAGGAGATGAATTGAGGCAACTGATTTAGCTCATATTTACTGGTTTACTGCTTCTGTATTTTGTCATTCCATTATGTAGTTTAAAAATGTTCCAAGAACTTTTTCCAGTTGTATATCGAACGAGCAGAGCGTAAGCGAAGTGAAGTTGTTTCAAACAACTTCGGCTACCTAGACGTCTGTGCAATTCGATGGCTTTTTGATTTTGAATAGTTGTCGTGCGATAACTTTAGTAACGTTTTTCTGAATAATTTGAAATTTGTTGGGGTTGTAGTACAGCTCAATACAATTTGAGAGTTCGTTCATGAGCATGATCGATCAAGGGGTTATGGAGCTAGAAAAAACATCATTAGGGTCTTGTTATATTGGTCGCTCGTTTGCAAGAAAATCGCGAGTTCTCAGTTCGAGGCGGACTACTAGGTTAAGTAATCATATAATTCAGAACGTATCTTCGGGTTGCAGAGTTCAGCGAGTGACGATCGCCAATCGAAACGTCAATGAGGTATGGAAATTATCACCTGACCTTTATTTTTGTTTAAGTCATTTTTTAACCGACTTCTTTACTTTGTCATCTTGACTTTGATGCCAGTCTTTTTGGTTTTGACCGCAATAATTAACCGAATTATTAAAAAAATACATTCACTCTTCCCAAGAGTCTTGAAACTCAAAAACTATTATGGACACTCAGATTGATCCAAATAAAATAAACATGTTTATGAATCAATCTCCAGCGACCAATATTCGGTGTCGTAAAGACTTCAGTTAAACTCTTATACGAAATGAGGGGAATGTTGTCATAAAGTTAAATGCCATCTATTGAGGCTGAAGTCGTAAATAGCAGATTTCTTAGAGATTTTATTTGTTTACTTTTTACTGGGCCCTGAATACAATAGTTCTTGAGTCATTTGAGGCGTTCAAGTTTCTTGTTTATAAAGGTTTTTGAAGGGGAGTTGATGGCACGGTGAATGCTGATTTTGGAACAGCCGTGGCCATCGACAAGCGTCGATGACAAAGGAAGCGAAGCATTTATAGCCTGTGGTTTACTACTTTTTACTACTATGATATCGTCCATGTCATTCATCCCGACATAGACGCCGACGCCATATTACGTCATGCAGCAAGTCAGAGTAGTCAAAAGTAGGTCACGGACACAGGACCAAACTACTTTAAATTACACTTATAACAAACAAAGTAAGACATATTGCGAATTTACGACAGTGAAACCAATAAAACTAAACAGGATCTTTTTTAACTACAGTAAGTACCCAAGTATCTTGAATTTGCAACAAAGCGAGTTTATGTCTTAAAATTACCCTTAAAAAAATAACAGTGTCACAATATCATCTCCAGGTCCAAAGAGGGAGTATACTAGGAAGGAACTAAAGCCAGCAATAATGAAATGTTATAACGAAATGTTATAAATTTGATGAAATGTTATAACGAAAAATCTAAATATTATTTTATTTCTATAGTACCTAACTTGCGTTTGCCCTTCAAAAGCACAAAGTATGTTAAATAACCTGTTCTTAAGCCTAATATAAGATGGTTATGCTCAGGCAACCATAGAGTGGTACTCGATCACATAGTGCTACTCAATCGAGTATTTAATCAAATAGGGTTGCCTACGGCCTTCTGATTGCCACCGTTGTGGTATTATAAAAATATCCTGTTTGTATCACTTCTATTAGGGCGTTGCAATTTTTCCTTATTTCAAGCGTGCGCGCAAAAACACGTAGTGTCTTCAGTAAACAGATAAGTTAAACAGGGCGCCAAAATGGCCGCGAATTAGAATTCATGGCTTGTTTTCTTGGGATAAATCTTTGAGGTTTCCTGCATGCGCGGTTGCGTGAAAAAGATCGACGCTCAGCTCTTTTCAACCGTCTTCAAGATTTCGAAGGAGGAGGTTATCAATTCGTCGGGATCTTTGTTTTTGCGATTTTTTTTTATGTATTTTCACCGATTATTCGAAGACGGCTGGACCGATTTGGAAAATTCTTTTTTTGTTTGAATGAGTATACTTCACAGTTGGTCCCATTGTAACCAGGTCAGGATCTGATGATGGGATCCTGGAGAAATCGAGGGAACTCTTCAACTATTAAAGGAACACCTATAATGATTTGAGTTTTTATTACAGCTCGAGAATTTGCTTTTGGAAAGGTGGATGCTGAGTGAAGTCGGTTCTTTTTTGTTTAAAATTATTATCTATCCAATCGAACGGTTAAACATTTACATATTTTTGATGATGGCATATTTGAAGAAGCTTAATCCCGAAAGGCCTAATTTCGCCCCTGGCAGTCGTTTTCATAAAAAAACTAGGGCCTAAGCCAATTCGTGGGATTAGGTTACCGAGCGGACCCAGGCTCAAAATAGAGACTTGGCAAAAGCCGGAACAAAGGCTAGGTGGAATGGAGGGGGGGGACCTAATTGGTTTTATAGACAAAATCAGACAAAAGTAACGTTTTACTTATCCACATCATCCTTATTTCACGTGTTGTTAATGTTAAGTCCTCATGATACATGAAGCGATGTAATGTTGTCAAAATTACCTACAAATTATTTTTGATGTTATTTTAATTACCAAAGAATAACATATTTATAAGCATTCCAGTCGTATATATAAGAATAACATATTTATAAGCATTCCAGGAGAGTCATTAACACAACATAGGCTTCTTGTAGCGGTGTTCAAGTTGCCAAAGCCTAAAAAGACGCTAGTGGATAAAACTCCAAAAATAAAATGGAAAGGACTACCTGGCCCAAAAGGCGGACTCCTTCTCAGTAAGATGCACGACTACCTGGCGCAAGACATGGAAACACTGTACCAAAATGCTGACTTGATGTGGTCCGAATTCCAAGCATATTGTATAAATGAAGCAAGAACCACACTTGGAGTTTCGAAAGGAGGCGTAAGCACGCGTAAAGACCCTTCATGGTGGGATAATAGAGTGAAAGAAACCCTTAGAAACAAGAAGGATCTTTTCAAAACCTGGCAAAGCTCTCAATTGGAGCACGACCGAGATAAATACAAGGAAGCAAAGAAGGATGCCAAAAGGTGTGTGGCACGATCTAGAGCCGAATCCCGAGAGGGGTTTTACAGGGATCTTGAGAATGCCAAAACTGACGGAGATATCTTTAGAGTTGCTAAAAACAGAAACAGAGCTACATTAGACGTCAAATCCAATAAGTTCATTAAAAGCAAGAACAATACACTACTTACTTAATCCCTTGCTACCAGTCCAAGGCCCGACCCAGGAGAGTACTATACAAGAAGTTAAGCAAGCCCTCAAGAAAATGAAGAATCGAAAAGCGCTAGGTCCTGATGAAATTCCAGCCGATCTTTGGAAAGCTGGGACTATTGGCAGTAGAGTGGCTCACTAAACTTTTTAATATAATATTGGAAAGCAAATCTATTCCTGAAGCTTGGCGGCAAAGCTACCTCGTTCCATTTTACAAGAACAAAGGGGACATAACTCACTGCTGCAACTACAGAGGGATAAAACTAACCTCACACACTCTTAAAATTTGGGAACGCATATTAAATAAACGCCTTATAGATATTTGCACAATAACACCCAATCAATTTGGCTTCACGCCATCAAAATCGACTACAGACGCAATAAAGACAGTGCGAATACTGACAGAAAAACATCGTGTAAATAAGGAAGACCTGCACTTTATATTCACAGACCTAGAAAAGCCGTTCGATCGGGTACCGAGAAGACTTGTGTGGGAATAAATGAGGGAACAACTGATACCAGAAGACTACATACGCTTGGTTCAGGACACATATTTCAACATCCGCACGAAAGTCAAAAGTCCTGCCGGATTGAGCAAAGATTTCGCGGTCCAAGTGGGAGTCCACCAGGGATCAGCACTAAGCCCCCAATTATTTAATATAGTCATGAACTATATCACAAAAAACATTCAGCAGGAAATACCTTGGAACCTCCTTTACGCCGACGACATTGCGCTTGTTTCCAAATGTGCCGAAGACCTGCAAACAACTCTAACCACATGGATCACTACCTTAGAAAACGCGGGACTCCGGGTAAGTACATCCAAAACCGAACATCTTGAATGCAACTATAGCAATGTGGCAAATCCGTGCAATCTCTACTACCCGGATGGAACACAAGTACCAAAAGTTAGCCAATTTAAGTATCTAGGCTCAGTTATAACAAATGACGCAAATGTAGAAGTAGACGTTTCCCAGAGAATCAGTGTCGCATGGCAAAAATGGCGGTCACTCACGGAAGTTCTTTGTGATCAACGAATGCCCATACGTACAAAGAGCAAGGTATACAAAACTGCAGTGAGACCAGCAATGCTCTATGGGGCTGAATGCTGGCCTATTAAAGAAACACATATCAAAAAGTTACATGTGGCCGAAATGAAAATGCTTAGATGGTCGGGTGGAGTTACAAAAATAGATAGGATACGCAATGAATTTATTCGAGGCAGCTTCAAAGTCACATCCGTCTCCGAAAAATTGGAAGAAACCCGCCTAAGGTGGTACGGCCATGTTATGCGGAGAGACGACGACCATGTCGTGCAAAACGCACTAGCCCTTCCAGAAGGCCAAAAATGTAGAGGACGGCCCCCTCTGACGTGGTGGACGAGTATGGCCAAACTACTAAAAAAAAGCCCAACTACCCAAACCGACAACTCAAGACAGATTGTCTTGGCACCGTAGGATTAGGAGAGCCGACACCACCTAATGTGGGATAATGCAAAGAAAAAGAAGAGATAAGCATTCCAGTCGTCCGTAACAAATTAATTTAAGTTTTTATATGAAGAATAATACCCTGTTTTATGTCACTTTCATTCAATAAATAGTAAAATCGTACGTATCTTGACAAACAAGTTAAAACAACCAGAGTCAGTTCCCAGCTCAAGAAAGAAAATATATCGAATTTCTTCCGGCTGAAATATAAGAGCCTCCAGGTATGATTTACGACATTAATAAAGTTGATATATCCTATAACAGGCCCGGTAAACAGTTCAGATATAAAATGACAAAGCGGCTCATGGATATTCTAAATGTTGTTACTATGTTCTTTTAACTTAACATTGAACAATCATGCGAAACAGTGAATTTGATATTCTATTTGTTTATACATTAAATTTTTTTTTTATGTTCGACTTACGATCACATTTTTTAAAATAGGTAATCTTAGAGACACTGCACTAGGACTGTCGTATGTTTTCGTCGTATGTGATGCATCTACGACTTTTAGGACGAGAAAAAAAAATTGTAGACACGTCTTCCCAGCCGACCGACCCTTCATACAAAACTTTTTTTTTTTGCGTGTATTTTTTTTTCTTAGGGTTTCTAAATTAGAACACGATACCAATTATGCCTTTAAACGGAACACCAGCATTTTTGTTACAACTTGTATTTTTGAGGACACTACTCATTGACATCCGTCCAAGTACTCGAATACGTATTTGATGTTATGGTGTACATAAGTATTGCTAAAGGTTATGCGAATGTTTACGTTTAATTATATTCGTGATTTTCCGAGTCGTCTAAAATTTTTTCAAATATAAAATTAACCTAAAACTTTCGCGTAGCCTCCGAGAAAACTGTTAAAATTCATATGAGTACGCAAATTGCAAATCCTCTGGTAAAGCCATAAGCAAACGTGAAACCCCAATAAAAAAATCTGACTTCTTTCTCTTTTGTTTTTGTTCAATATTTAAGTCGCTGCGAGCGTAATTGACTTCGATTGACAGTGAGTCACTCGTTCCTTTTCTTGTTAATAAAATAGAAATTAAATTTATGACAGAAACATTGGTTTCCTTTCGGTTTGAACCGTATAAAAAGTTTTGATACAGTCCTCTTATGAAACGCACGACTATATTCATGCGCATTGAGTGAGATTTATATCAAAATAATCATGTTTTTTAACACCTAGGAATAAGGTAAACGTCCCCTGTTTCGGCAGGTTAAGGCTGTTAAGAACATTTTGAGAATTCGTAATTTTTTAAAATATTACTATGCATGATAATATTTTTTAAGCTTTTGAGGGAGTTATATTGATTATTTGTGAGTAATTTGTTGTATAAATTATGTAGTTTGGGTTAAAACTTTTTTTTATATTCATTTATTCGTGAACCTCTTATTTGAAGTCCTATTTCGTGGCAAAAATTTAGCTCAGCTCCTAAGTTCGTGATCTCGTGGCCCCTGTTTCGGTATAAAGTATTCCAGAGTAAAACATGATAAATTGTTAATATTAATGTAAAATATTTAACGGGTTTACTTAAGTAGGAAACCGTAGTGGGAAATGGTGTGGGAAATAGTAGAAAATGATGTGTGAAAGAGTAAGATAGGTGTGGAAAAGGGTGGAAAAAGTGATGGGATAGGATAGATGTGATAAATAATAGGAAATGGTATGGAAATGGTGTGGGAAACCCCCTTTATTTCCTTGCTGTTTGCTTCCTAGTTGAAAAAGCACTATGTTATGTCTTGGCCAAAAGCTCTATAGATGGGCTGAATCTTCGAGGATCTCCCCTGACGGGCCAGCCCTCGAACTAACTAATCTATAGTTTATTTTCAAGCCCACAATAATTTACTATTTCTTCTACCTCTGCGAGAACGGTCGCATTAAAAGGATTATCTATTTTTTTTTAAATTTCTAATAAAGTTTGATATAGTGTTAGTGCCCAGGCTCTGTGTGGGGATCTGCTTCAGCTTCACGGGTTAAAATTCGTACCAACTTAATGAACACAAAGAATTACCAATTCTGTATCGTAAAAGTACCGATTCTAAGTCTATTGCGTAACTTGTTTGTGTCTGTGTTACCTATCAATATAGATTTATCTGTCACGAACTTGGGGAAAAGTAACAAAAACCCAGTTCCTTACTTCGTGATACAGATTTTTTTGAAATTCACGGACCTCATTTAGTAGATCACATTTAAAGTACATACATTAATCATTAACCATCGTATATGTAATACCCATACACAAAAATAAATAGAATTATTCGATTTTTAAGCAAAATTGTGCTGGTAGTTAATACGCGAATTAACCTTAAAAATGTAAAGTTGGGTCACATTCAAACTCGGTTTATGAGAATTCTAGTAAGAAAAACATATACCGAATTAAGCTCATACGAAACTTCATGAAATACACTACTTGTTTCCTAATTCACATTTAGATTACCTTCTTTGTTAAATATATACACAAGCAACCAAATATACCTAGAAAATCCTTGATTCGGTAGTGACACGAAACAGGGGACACACACAAAATAAGATGACCGCTATTTCGTGAGTCGATTGATTGCACTTTTAAGGGACTTCTATGCTTACATTTAATCCTTTTATATCTCAAATCAATTACTACGGAACCCACAGAGACACTCTAAAAACTATTATTCAAATGGACTTACCCTTGCCTTTACATAAGCTTAAGAAGTGAGAGCGCGCACCTTAAGTTTACAAGAAGTACACGCATACCACACAGCTGTTCGCGGTCAGCTGACAGTTTCGAGCTTCATATTAGTCTTAGTTTAATCACTAAAATATTAGTACTTGGTATTTTTAAGAGATTAAATAATAGAGATTTTTTTCTTATCCATAATTTAAATAAAAAATTATGGAATTGCTTATTATTTGCGCCAGAAAAAAAACTAACGAAATAACGTACTATCACGAAACAGGGGCCCTTTACCTTACTTTAAGGCATATAATAAGTCCGATACAAATTGTGCATCGACATTTAACGGATACAACACTCACAACATGGGCCGTATTCTAACTACTTCAAAACACGTTTAAATACGATCCAACTTCAATACACAACTCCATAGCGTTAACTATAGTTCGTTTTTTCTTCGTTCTTAATCTTATCAGGCACGATACATGTCACAACTGTCAAAGTGCCTACGCCGTCATTGAACATTCTTAATTATATTTGTATTTATAGTAAAGCCATGCCTACGTGTTTGTTAATGTTATATTGAGTATTTAACAATATTTTGATAGTAATTACCATGCACGAAATATTTTATTTTTATCATTGTTAATATTCTTGTGAATGTTGCACAATAAAAAACCTAGAGAAGAAGATGTTCGAAACGGGTGGTCCGATTTTTAAATATTTTCTCGCGTCATCTGTCATTCGTATCTCTCAGTATAGTACCTGGATAGTTTTTAATGTTTAAAGCTTATTGTGATTCTTATTTAAGTAAAAGTATTTGCTTGCTCTATTATTGGGCGTTTGTTTGGAGGGTTATGGCGCAATCAAAGGCAGGCCCGAGTGGCATACAACAACAAAAGCCACCTCTTTGTCAACCAAATCTTTTACCATCACCTAAGACAATTGTTTTATTATTAGGAGTTAACTTTTATTTACGAACAGTTTTTAATAAGTGCATACTATGATTGTCAATAAAATATATTTTTTAATACTGATAAAAAACTAGACGTTAAGTTTCCGTTTTAGAACGTTGGTGCGTCACCGTCAGTTTTTCAATTTTCACGTCTCTAACGTGATAATCAAAACGGAATTATGTTTTTATTGTTGTGTTGGATTATTTAATCTGCAAATTGTTATTATTTATTCACAAACGTGAACTCTTAATCATGTTAACTAATCGTTTGTTCGTGTGCTTTCAGTGTGTATAAATTGAACACCTAGAACAGGTTGGCAACTACTGTTTCTATGTTTACTCAATTTCTAATCTCAAAAAAAACGATGTATAGGCAATACAGCTAGCACCTAAACGTCTGAATCAGAAAGATCAGAATTTGCTTGAAAATTATTCCGATGCAACTCCAATACAACTTCAATATTGGTTTATTATGTATCGTGCGTTGGAGTTATGTTGGAGTATTCCGATGCAACTCCAATACAACTTCAATATTGGTTGATTATGTATTGTGTGTTGGAGTTATGATGGAGTTTGTGTTTTTAATAAATAATAAATACTAATTAATATAAATATAAATAATGATTAAACTTTCATTACCAACTGTGCGAAATTTTGGTTTACTGGTGAGTCGCTCTTATTATTTAGATATACTTACAGTTACACTGTATGCATCCTGTCAAATATATTTACGACAACAATAAGCTTGTAACCGCCTTATCATGTAAATCCTTTCTTTTAATTTTAATTTAAACCTCCAGTTTCTAGAGAAACTAAACTATTCAAGTTAGAAAGCTTTTTGGTTTTCAAGTAAATAAGCTGTAAATCTTCCTCCTAGCGTTTGTCCCGGCTTGGGGTCCGCATGACAACCTAATCCCATGAATTGGCGTAGGCACTAGTTTAACGAAAGCGACTGCCGTCTCACCTTCCAACCCAGAAAGGTAACTAGGCCTTATCGGGATCAGGTCCGGTTTCCTTACGATGTTTTCCTTCACCGAAATAATCTGTAAATATAACTCATTTAGTTAATGTTACGTCGGTGGCACACATGGGTTTATGCATGGGTGGTATCACAGAAGAGAACTCGGAACAGAATATTATTTTAATACGCTACTGTAGACGATATTATTTGTCTTTATACTATGCACGATTTTTTTGTTAGTCACAAATAGTCCGCATACCACTTTTTAGCTTTCTACCTTGAAAATTGCGGAATGCTCCATGCGGAGTGCTTGTAGTAAACACATGTGATATTAGGTGATTATTGATGGTTGCAAAGCTTCGGGTGTCACAAAAACATGGGCGACCCTAAAAAAAAATATTTTTTACATTAAGATGCTTAATTTTATACCTTGATCACATGTAGGTTTATTAGGAACTAAAAGTTGGTTTTGTTAAAAAATTTTAACTCTGTGATTTTTTGTCAATATGGTTAGCATACAATTTTACTTAACAGAAAAAATATGACTTTTCCACTCCCTTTCTATGAATGTCCGGAAAAGTTGAGATATCGACATGTCACTCCATTTCTCGGTTCAGTAGGGCAATAATAATATGCGACGCATTACCATGTAAATAATAAATAATATTAAAGAGACTCCTAAAAGGAAAATAGAACACGTGTAAGGAAAATTACTTACCTACGTATTGCTGTATTGTAAATGGCTTTCCTCAAACATGTGCGGAAAATGTTGTTGTCGTTAAGTTACAGAAGCATTATGTATCGGGCCTTAGTGACACTTTATTTGTAATGGATTTTCATACTACTTTGCAGGCCTACCCACCGCAGGCCTACACAACCACATATAGGATTTAAATATTGGATTTTAGGTCTTATTTGAGGATGAGAGAAGATCGCTCAGTAAAAAGAGCATATTTGGGTCGACCGACTGGACTCCGTCCTGTCGGTCATCCTCAGTCTCGCTGGACAGAGTACGCTCAGCAAGGTACGCTCAACGCTGCTGGAACGAACCGGAAGGCTGCACATAACACTTTGGCAAAGTCAAGAGGGATGCAGACAGGCTAAACAAGCCATGCCTAACATTAACCATAGACTCACCAAAACACTTCTCCGTCTCGGCAAAATCCGTTTAAGGATGGTAACTAGTGTGATAACAGGGCATGGACCATTTTATTTTATTTTATTTTATTTATTAGGCACACCAGACAGACAACATTCCATACATTAATAGAAAAATTACATGTAAGGTAGGTTTCTTATAACAATGCCATCCAAAATAGGCACAGCACGTGTTTTAAGTGTTTTAAATTGGTGCTAAGCTGTGTATAACAAAAAATATTTAGGTGTGATGGCCAGGAGCATACACGACCTGCCTCTTGAATACCTCAAGCCGTGAGTCAAAAATGTCGATTTGTCTATATTTTGATACAAAATCATTGTACTGACGACACATTCTAGCGATCGGATTGTAGAAAGATGTGTTATTTCTGTAGACTTGAAGGGTGTTAGGAGCTCGGCTTCTGATTCGAGGGGTATAATGTGACTAGGGATAATAAACTAGTGGAGTCAATTTTGTGATGAAGAAGTTTGTGAAGAAATAGAAAATCCATTTAACAAGCATCTCTTTAACTTAGGTGTTACAGACAGTCCCATGTGCCGTGGGTGCATTGAGACAAGAAACAGCCTCTCACGTGGTGCTGGAGTAGCCCTGTACAGGGCAAACACCTCGGATCCCCGGGTGGTCTCCCCGAGGTCCTATAAATCAACATGAAAGGTTTGATAGGATTCCTTGAGGAGTTGGGCTGGCTGGACTAGCCGTCCTTCCTTTACGCAAAATAGGCACTAGACGTCGAGTTGCGGAAACCTGCCCGTACTACAAAACAATACAATCGCTGGACAGACAGGGTAGGAGCAGATCTTCAGGAGCTCGGCGCCGGAAAAAGCTGGCGTGAAATAGCGCAGGATGAAGCAAAAGGCTCGTGCTCTTGTGGTCTTGTGTCGGAGGACAGGACTCATTTTGGATCGTTGCGCCAAATAAGTAAATAGTAGTAGCCCCCCAAGTAACACATCAAAGCAGTATAACGGCCGTCTTACAGCATACCTGTATGCTTTTAGCATTTTCAGTTCGTTTTATAGTAGCATTATAAACGTTTATAGTGCTGATATAGGTCTTAAATGGGCACGAATTACCCAGCTTGAGATCCTATACAGGTCATTTAATAGCATTACAGGCGCAATATGTCTGCGCTATTAGCATTATCGTTGTCATGGAAAGTGCCAATCGCATTAAAGAATCATTAGTACGCTCTATTAAGTTGCCAACTGCATTAAAGAAGCATTAATACGGCCAAAAAACTTGCTAATCGCAGTAAAGAAGCATAAGTACTCTCGATTAACTTGCCAATCGCAATACAAAAGCATTATACTAGCATAAGAGTGTAGTAAAATAAACCTTACGTCAATGCAAAAACGTCTCTAACACCGACGGAACAAATGTTATAATACAATTAACGTTGTGATTTAACTACTTTGTCTCGCAATATAAAATGGACGAAGACGGTACAAAAAACTAAATGAGTGACACGTCATATTTGTTTGCATCCTAACAAAATTTATAAAAGTTTTTGACTCTTTTACGTTATTATATCCTTCAAATATTACTGCGCAATGTAGTTTACTGTAAATGTGTATATAAGTTTCATTGAAAATTTTCACGCGCCTTTGATTTATTGTGGTTTTGCTATAAAATATTATAAAAAGATATGCGTCAAATAAACAAAACAATTGTGTAATCCTCGTATAGAACGAGTTTTGCATTAACATAATAGTGTTGGTTGAGCAGTCTTAAATTAAGTAATTTCATTATTATATAGGTATTTTCCTTGTATAAATAGGTCCGCATGATTTTATTTTTAGGTTATAAATTATTTACAAAATGGCGTTGGTCTATATAGACGGAGAGCTAGCCACGTCGGATATGACAGAATAATGAGAGCAACCAAACCCCTCTAGTCAGTTTGGTATACTATGCTTATTTCTAGATCTGGACATCTGGCAGCATTAAAGTGGTGGAGGTCAAAGAATGCAAACCATTTCAAGAAAATAAATCCTAGAGATCTAGGTTTGATGCAATATTATGAGAAACTATACAAATACTATACAATATTAAGAGAAATTATACAAAAGTTTATGTTGGGAGAAAGTAGTTCCAAACGATGTATAATAAAATATAGTTCATAGTTTGTCGCCTACTGTTTTTGTTTCCGTAATAATCATACATCGGGGTTTTCGGTGCGGGAACGATTTGAGAAAGAGTAGAGATAAACAGATAGGTTGAGAGTTAGTCTGAGAAAATATCATTTTATGCCTAATGAATAACAACTACCTCTCTGTGAATAGCTTACACACTATGATACGAGCTTTTTTTCTTAGAGGCATGTTTGTATTGACTATTATATACTTAGTATTTTAAAAATGCAATTGCATATCCGAAATTTATTAACTAGATCTACCTAGGACAAAGACACGGTAACGTAATTTATGAACAGGCCCTATACAGCTTTTATGGGTTTTAGTGTCTTAGGTTCTACAATAGCATAAATAAATGCTTAATGTTGTTTAATAGCATAATTATTCACGTGTAGCATAATTAGTCACTGAGCTGCTATTGGACTAAGAGCTAGCCACGTCAGATATGACACAATAATGAGAGCAACAAAACCCGTCTGGTTAGATTGCTATACTATTCTTATTGCTAGATCCTGGCATCTGGCAGCTTTTAATGGGTGGAGGTCACAGTGACAGACTAGCAAAATGTTTTAATTGGAAAATAGTAATACCAAACTAGGTAAAAATTGCCGAAGTTGTCTCAGTTATAAAGGACAGGGCCTATATTTTAAGGGGCTCCCTGGCGCCAACGACCTTAGATCTGATTCCCTTAGTTTTCTAATGATTTATATAGCTTATCATATTATCAGTAACGGCTTTAAAGCCGTGTTTAAACAATATAGTATCCTATATTTACTTCAATATTCATTGTCTTCAAGATATTTGACATCAAAGTCGAACCGTTTTAGACTAAAAAAGTGGTTTCATGGTCATAAATTTTGTTTTAATTAGTTAAAAATTAAAATCTCTACAGTTTTTAGAGACATCAAAGAGGAACCCTAATATGTAGATTACGTATATGTAAGATTCTTTACACCATTCGAATATCGATAAAAGTGTTTTTTAGACCATATTTCAAAAATATCATAAAAAAGAACGGCTCATTTATTTCAAAATCCGGCTCCACAGAATGGAGATAAAAGATTCAAGAACCTATAGTCGTTTGCCTTATAATTCTATCTATAGTGAATATGTTGGAATATCGACTCAAAACTGGTCAAAAATCGATAAAAAAAACGTTAGACCAAAAACATTGTGTATTATTTATTACCATACATCGGGGTTTTCGGTGCGGGAATGTTTGATATTAGCCAAAGAGTAGGCATTAACTTAAAAAACAGAATGTACACTAGCAGGTTTCTACCTAATGAATAATTGATCAAAAAAATCATAGGTACAATTTATATGTAATAGCTGACTATTATGTATATATATTGTAGGTACCTATGATTTTTTCAAGTATTTTCTTATTAATTCATGTAATGACTGATCATTGTCAACCTCTTCAGTTAACCAAATAGTTCATAAATATCGGACGTCAAGATGAATATTTGACACTTATTATACCGTGTCTTTGTCTTAGGTAGATCTAGTTAATAAATTTCGGATATGCAATTGCATTTCATTTAAATACTATATAATAGTCAATACAAACATACCTCTAAGAAAAAAAGCTCGTATCATAGTGTGTATGCTATTCACAGAGAGGTAGTTATTCATTAGGCATAATATGATATTTTCTCAGACTAACCTATCTGTTTATCTCTACTCTTTCTCAAATCGTTCCCGCACCGAAAACCCCGATGTATGATTATTACGGAAACAAAACAGTAGGCGACAAACTATGAACTATATTTTATTATACATTGTTTGGCACTACTTTCTCCCAACATAAACTTTTGTATAATTTCTCTTAATATTGTATAGTATTTGTATAGTTTCTCATAATATTGCATCAAACCCAGATCTCTAGGATTTATTCTCTTGAAATGGTTTGTATTCTTTGACCTCCACCACTTTAAAGCTGCCAGATGTCCAGATCTAGAAATAAGCATAGTATACCAAACTGACTAGAGGGGTTTGGTTGCTCTCATTATTGTGTCATATCTGACGTGACGTCTAGCTGTCCGTCTATATAGACCAACGCCATTTTGTAAATAATTTATAACCTAAAAATAAAATCGTGCGGACCTATTTATACAAGGAAAATACCTATATAATAATGAAATTACTTAATTTAAGACTGCTCAACCAACCTATTATGTTAATAATGCAAAACTCGTTCTATACGAGGATTACACAATTGTTTTGTTTATTTGACGCATATCTCTTTATAATATTTTATAGCAAAACCACAATAAATCAAAGGCGAGTGAAAATTTTCAATGAAACTTATATACACATTTACAGTAAACTACATTGCGCAGTAATTAATATTTGAAGGATATAATATCGTAAAATAGTCAAAAACTTTCATAAATTTTGTTAGGATGCAAACAAATATGACGTGTCACTCATTCAGTTTTTTGTACCGTCTTCGTCCATTTTATATTGCGAGACAAAGTAGTTAAATCACAACGTTAATTGTATTATAACATTTGTTCCGTCGGTGTTAGAGACGTTTTTGCATTGACGTAAGGTTTATTTTACTACACTCTTATGCTAGTATAATGCTTTTGTATTGCGATTGGCAAGTTAATCGAGAGTACTAATGCTTCTTTACTGCGATTAGCAAGTTTTTTGGCCGTATTAATGCTTTTTTAATGCGGTTGGCAACTTAATAGAGCGTACCAATGCTTCTTTAATGCGATTGGCACTTTCCATGACAACGATAAGGCTAATAGCGCAGACATAATGCGCCTGTAATGCTATTAAATGACCTGTATAGGATCTCAAGCTGGGTAATTTGTGCCCATTTAAGACCTATATCAGCACTATAAACGTTTATAATGCTACTATAAAACGAACTCAAAATGCTAAAAGCATACAGATATGCTGTAAGACGGCCGTTATACTGCCTTGATGTGTTACTTGGGAGGTCTTATTTCCGCCCATTTTCTTTAAGTACACAGGTACTATACATACTTCAGCGTAGAAACGAATTCCCGTCTTCGTATTCCTGTCCTATTTATTACTACATGGCCGATAATCCCTGCTGTAATGTACTATATTATGTGACGTTGATTCGTTAGGGTTCCATTGTCTAATAAAAGGCAACGATTTTTTGTGGTTTTATGCGGGCAAAGCTACCCACAATGATTAAACTTTTGTCATAGTTTCGATTTGAATATATTTTTTAACAGATAAAGCAAAAAAGGCTATTGCAATTATTGATCTAACATTTACAATTTTGATATTACAAATCTAGTAAGATACAATTCTGTGGAGATGATCAATTTCGAGGTACAGTCAGCAGCAAAGGTAGCTTAGCAGGTGAGGTCTTCAAAACGATCTTCTCACGCTCTTATTCTCTTAACAATAAGGTCGGGCCAATATATGAAATACCTCACTCGCGTAGCTACTTCTGCGGTTGACTGTAAATGCGATACCCATCATTTGACTATATACAACATGCCCACGAGGAACCAAAAAAACTTGAACCTCGCATTTATGAGGCAAAAACAAAAAAAACATTATAGGAGTTAAGGTCAAATTCGCAAAAATAATGTGTTTCTTTTTCCATTTTTTGAATGTTTTTGTACTTCAAAAGTAAATGTTATTGGTACTTTTACCAATAACATTTACTTTTTTTTGGTGAAAACTAGTTTATTGCACTTTCCTTTGTCACCTTGATAACTGTCTAAGATAAGAATGTGTAAACTAGGCCCCATAGTGTCAAAAACCGTCATTTTGCACTTAATCACAGTATAAGGTAGGTACTTTAAAAAAATTGTTTAACTCTGAAACTAAGCAAATTTTCTTGGTCATTTTACTCTCTAAACATGATCTAGAATACAATACTTATTGAAATCTTTTGGATTTCTGATGAGCACATTGTATATTATGTATATGTATGTCCGTGAACGCCCGGTAGCTAAGCTAAGAAGATAAATCTTCATTAAGCCCGGAGGCCTTATAATTACAGCCAGCGATATCAAGACGCTGATGAACCTTCTTAATCATTGGAGATGATCTTTTCGATTAGGGTTAATAAATGTAACTATTAATTAAGAATTAAAGTACAATCAGCCAGATGTAGCTAAGCAGGCAAGGTGTTCAAAAACAGCTAAACGCGACTTTACTGTACAAAAAAAATAATACATCGCCGGCTTAGCGATTTCTACTTCTGACTGTATAGTTTAGAATGTTGTGCCAAGGGATTTTCTTTATAAAAACTGGCCAAGTGCGTGTCGGACGACGCATATACACGTACGTACGCACGTCCCTATCGAAAAAACGAATAAAAGATCGTATCTGCCTATGAAAGAAGTTTTTAGCGATAACTTGAAAACGTCTACGATTTTCACTACGGAATTCTAAAAACTGAATTATTGATGATTGAGATTATTACATTTAAGGTTAGTTTCCTAAAAATGCATAGGCCGTCAGATAATCAAGAAATATTGGAGGCGTATATTTTTGCCAATTAGACTAAAAATAAATAAATTATGAAGACATCATCATATAAGCCGAAAGACGTCCACTGCTGGACATAGGCCTCCCCCAAAGAGTGCCACAATGACCGGTCCTGCGCCACCCGCATCCGGCGGACTCCCGCGACATTCACCAGGTCATCAGTCCACCTTGCGGGGGTCTACCCACGCTGCGCCTTCCGGTTCGTGGTCGCCACTCGAGAACCTTTCCGCTCCAACGGCCAAACACATATGAAGACATATTTTGTTTAAATTCGGTGTCACGTAATGCCGTCCTACTCTTTTCACTACATGATAACTAAACAAATTACACAATTAACTATACTCCCGTCCAAACTGTGATGCGCTTAATCTTTGTTATGTTTTGTTTGATTGGTACCTAAAATAATAATTTTAAACAAAAAAGAACCGATTTCACTTAGCATCCACCTTTACAAAATCAAATGCTCGAGCTGCTGTAAAAAATACTCAAATCACTATAGTTAGGTGTGCCTATAATAGTTGAAGAGTTCCCTCGATTTCTCCAGGATCCCATCATCAGATCCTGACCTGGTTACAATGGGACCAACTGTGAAGTATACTCTATTAAACAAAAAAATAATTTTTCAAATCGGTCCAGCCATCTTCGAATAATCGGTGAACATACATAAAAAAAATAAATAATAAATAGCAAAAACAAAGATACCGACGAATTGATAACCTCCTCCTTCGAAATCTTGAAGTCGGTTGAAAAAATCGAACATTACGTATCCATAGATTGTTACAAATTATCTTAATAATTTGTAATATATACGTTTTAAAACCGTCTGACAGTTTTTTTTACCAAAGGATCATTCTATTATGAGTTTTATTTGCACGGATTAATAGTTTCACGACAAATAAAATTATTCTTTTACAAGCGTAGTTTGCAGTGCGTTGGCTGTGTATATAATCCAGTATTTACGTTAATTTGGTATCGTTTATACATTTAAACTTTTAGTAATATCAATGTAGAATAAACACCAGTTTACACTAACTCATGATTCTCATGAATGTCCATTAGAGCCGATAGGCCGGTTCACCACGAGGCATGTTTGCTTCGTATTAACATAGTATGGGACAATGACAGTAATCTATCTCGTAGCATTATGTCCGATTTTTACTTATAACTTCGTGGTGTTAAAGTTGCTGCGACTTTGGTATTTCTGACGAATAATGAATGAGGCGTTTTCTCACATCTAAGGTAAGAAAAATCCTGCTGTACCTGATTTCACGTCATCAAGTCAGGAAATGACCATAGGAATTCACATTCGAAGTTCCAAGCTCAGTTTATTACTGTCCTATAAAGTGTAAAAAAAACTATGTAGCAAGTCGGGCAATAAAAATCTACTGGAAACTCCTTCATACGTGATACCACTTGAGTTCCAGTTGTGAAGCACGATCCATAAGGCTGATAAGTGCGAAAGAGATGCATGATATTCATAATTATTTGTATATAGTTTTCCCAGTTAATATTACAATACTATGTATACGTATTATACTACACGCACAATCACACTTCGTACATTTAATACCACTTGTGTACTTGCACGTTAACTATAATATGTGCCCATGAATACCAATTTTTTTAAATATATTCTGTAAGTAACTACTAAGTGTGTAAGTAACTTGTAAGTAACGTGACCTGGGTTTCGGCAGAATATCAGTGTTTTGCTCGAAAGAGTGAAGCGTATAGCTGAGCCGCGAACCCTTTTGTTTTGCTGCAATGCACACAACCTTTCTAACTGGATACCTCACCTGTTGTTTTTTTTATTTTATTTCAACTTATTCTCTGATGTGTTATTGTTATATTTTTGCTCTTTTTATATTGTGTGTTATTGCAGTAATCAAATAAATTCTTTATCTATCTATTTGACTGAACTTTCTAAATAGCTGTTCTAAAATTATGCTCGTAGCTTAAAGCAGGCTAGCTGAGTCCTTACTACTTATTGTGTCTTTGTTTTTTTTTTGCATATGCAGTCACGACCCTGGATTGTTGAGCCACTTGCCAGTGTTCGTAATATAGCCGTGTAATAAATGACCGATGTGACTGACAGTTGACAGCTAGTCGGTAACATCGGTCATTCATAACACGGCTAAATTACGAAATACGAACAATAGCAAGTGGCTCAATAATCCAGGTTCGTGACTGTACTGATGTAGACACGCATTTGTTATCTTGACAATGATATTTATATGAAGAAGAAGTAGCCTAGCGGGCCGAGTGATCAAAATGATCTTTGCACGACTTTATTGTTACAAGAAGAAAGAGCGTGTGAGCGCTAGCACAGGATAAGTAATAGTACAAGTATAGCAGATTCTCCTTTCTGAATTTGACATTTAGCTACAGAGCTGTCATGCTTTCTTAAATAAAGCATTTTCAACGTGCTTTATATATCTGTGCAGGTTTAACACGTCATAAACACTGGCTGAAATGATAATATATGACGTTTTCAATCAAAGTTACACATCATTTGTCAATAAGACGGAGACGTTAACTGCCATAATAAATAATTTAGAAATAAACTCTATTAACAAACGACAATAATACACCTATGACTTGAAAACGTCACATATTTTCGAACGCACTCATAATGTGATAAGCGATGTGCCAAACCTTCCCTCATTAGCCCTCATATGCGGCAAGTGCATCGGGAAAAACGGGTACTATTGAGAGAGACATAATGAAACCCCCTTGGCGCTAGGTCAGGGTCACCACCACACCAAATTGTCCAATGTAAAGTGAATCCTAAATGGAACAACAATTTAAAGCCCGTGCGCAAAAATACAAAGTGAAAATATGTTCTGGTTGCTTTGAAATAGGCTACTCTGTATATATAAATTGACTCTGAAACTAACTGGTGCTGCAAGTTCGCAGGCTCGCAGCTTGAGTGTTCCCCGGGCCTATGGTAACCGCATGCATCTATCCTAATATTCGAATCGATTGCGTATTCGATACGATATTGAGTGTCTGCGGTTGATATCGATTCATTCGATTATCTTGTTTCTCGTAAAGGTACAAGGGCGTAGTTTCACTAATCGCTGTTGACGGATTGATCTAAGTTGAATATGGCGGCGCCATAGACATACTAGCCATAGACCTGTCATGGTAATAATAATACCAAGATTGAACGGGATGGTCTTAATACACTTTCAATAGGTATGACAGAGAAGGCATTATTATCGTTGGTCCTTGTCATAGTTTCACATTGTGATTATTGCTTACTTCCAAAAGGCCCTAAGTTCAATATAAACGTTCGTTACCCGGCTCCGCTTTTTGGAGAGGAACAAAGAAACCGACTAAATTATGTAGGCTAGTTACGGTATGCTATCAGCATGTCACGTCATGAAACGTGTTTTAAAATTAGTCGCGTTGCGTGTATTTAGATAAGATATACTTTATTTTATATGAAATGGCTTTCTCCCATTGTACACAGCAATGGGAATTTTGCCAATGGCGACGTTTTACACATTTTTATTGAATAAAATAAAATATAGACAACGTTGTTCGGTAGAGGTCTTGCTGATTGTAAGATGATAGCCTCCCTACAAACAAAACACGTGGTGGCCGACCCACGGATAACCTTATTCAACTAAAGGGTGGTTACGCGCGTTTTGAGACAAATTTTATATTAGCTGCACACTTTTTCGTAACATCACCACCCACAATACCCTATCAATATTGCAAATGGAGTAAGCAGACATTCCCACAGCCACATATATATACTCAAGACGTTATCACCATCTTGAGCTCAAACGATTACATTACACCTCACCCGCTTAGATATTTCTGCAAAAATCCAAGTAAAAAAAAATGTAAATTCCATTCCACTCTTTCCAGTGAGGAGAAAAGAGGGTTCAAATAAAGTTTGTAGGTAGTAATGCAAGATCAAACTACTCAAATTTTCACAACGTGTTACTTACTTATAAAATGTTTGCAAGTAATATGAAGCGACTGTGCAAAATTAAACAGCTAATGGATATACTGGAAGAGCGCTTAAAAGGAGCTGAGAACTTTGCAAGTTTAAAGCAAAAGCTTAGATATCCACGCGAACCAAGTCGGGGGCTAGTACAGTTATAAAGTGTTATAATTAGACCCCGGACTTTTGTCGCAATGACGTCACTATAGGATGATTTGGGGATTAACGGGACAGTGTTATGAAATACGGATAAAAAATCGGTTGTTAACCGAATACATTTTAATTAGACATTTTCAACAAAATTATCTAGTAAGTTGATAAATATTATCTTTTAGTGCAAACCATACATGTTAAACTGGCTTGGTGACAGTTGTGACGAACACAGAGTGAGTGACCGACAAAACCAATGCCAGTTTAACGTACAAATGCATGGTTTGTAAGTAATATAGCAAACGATAATATTGATCAACTCACTAAGTAATATTGTTAAAGATGTCTAATTAAAATGTATTCGGTTAACAACCGAGTTTTTAACCGTTTTTCATAACACTGTCCCGTTTACTCCCCAAATCATCCTATTGTGACGTCATTGCCACAAACGTCCGGGGTCTAATTATAACACTTTATAACTGTACTAGCCCCCGACTTGGTTCGCGTGGATACAAATTAATAATAGTAATTATGCCCTTAAACGGATCACCAGTATTTATGTCACACCCTGTACGTAGAACGCAGTTACACCTATTTCTCTTTCCCGCCATAGATATCTACTTGTAAGGTGACTCCTCTCGAAGTGAAGATCGATGGACTTGGACTGGCTCCAGAATACGAACTATTAACCGAAATCGTAATAAAATAGTAAGGCAGCAATAAAATATGCTTTCTGAAACATTACTTGTACCTATATTATTTATGCTCGGAGTTCTAGGTGATTTGAGTGCCTTTTGCTAAATTGTTTGCGGTTTGTTTGCCTCAGTGTGAATTCTTAATAAAGGTACAAATGAATTAAATCAAGACAATGTTGTTTTATTAACTAAGCGGACGTTCCGTTTAAACAATGCAATGGCGAAAAAGCATAATGTAAAGTCAGTAGCAAAAGTAGCTGTAGTAGTGTCCAAAATTATCTTATCATGGATGACGTTTAGCACATTGTTTGTAAATTTATATAGAAGTGACCTATTTTCAATGTCTTTGAGTAGATTACAAGTAGTAGATTGTTAAGACAAGCTAAACGTCGCGGATTAATATAAGTTGATTGATCGCACCATCTATCAAGCTTCGCCCACAAGAGCTAGCCATGTCTCTATGTTCATCAATAAATGTGTGTTTAAGTAAAATTATTAGTTCCGCAGATCGTAGGTTCGAACCCTGATTGATACGAGTTTTCAGAGCTTACAAACCTACTCTCGAGGGAAGAGCGGTCAAACCCAATAAGTATCAAAAATAGGTTTTTGAAATTAGAACCATACGTAACTTATGTAAAGTTCCTATGACAATTTTATTTAATCTTATGGCTACAGAGTTCAAGGTCGCTTACAATATTAGTGGAATTAACTTAATGGTACTATACATTTAAATCTACGTCTTTCACCCAACGGGCTGCGTTTACATCAGGGACGAACAAGTCCAGAGTGTCCCCGGCGTATTTCCTCTTTGGGCAATTGTAGATGATCGCAATCGCACTCTGGCGAATTTCTCCAGCCACACTTGAACACGTGTTCTCCGCTGCGAGCATGCTCGGTTCAGAGTCTATTGAGCTGGCACCGATCCCGTCTGGAGGCAGAGAAGCCAAATGGCTTTTGAGTGTGGTCATAGTTAGATGACAATGAAAACTTATTTCGAATTATACAGTTTGACCGCTCACCCCTCGCTATGTAATTATTGTTAATCATTGCCAGTGTAAGAAATTAGTTTTAATTATTTTCCGCAACATGGCGCATGATCATATATTTCTGGTCAGGGCTTTAAAGCACCTATTAAAATCTTCCTTATTACAAGATTCTCTAGTGAGAGTGACAGAAAAGGTGATGAGAATTCATAGATTTAGGTTCGCGTCTCTCCTGAGGATATTATTGAGAGGCTTCAAGCGAAATTTTTAGTTGTAAGGCCACGTCACATATAAATCTATGCGATAAATATTTAAGATGATGTCGCTTGCAACTCTGTGCCTAAATATCGGATGCTGCAAAACTCGAATATACAAATCCATGCTAAATACCCTGGTTTTAATAGTAATTATAACGGTACAAAAATGTTGTCTAGAAGAGATCTTATTATTTACAAAGTTCAATTGCACCCACTTTATATATTTTGAAATATGATTTAACGGCCTTCTAGCCCAGTCGGTAGTGGCCTACGAAGCTGGAGGTCCCGGGTTCGAATCCTGCTAAGGGCATTTATTTGTGTGTTTACCATGGATATTTTGTTACCGAGTTAATAATGTTTGCCATGTATCTATTTCAAATGTCGTTGCCTAGTACCTACAATACAAGCCTTATTGAGATGTGGGAGTGGGACCAGCTTGATTTGTGTAAGATTGTCTCATAAGAATATTTCATAGTGTTCATGTTTATTCCCAATTTTAAAACATTTTTACACTGTGACAAATTTTATCACAATCCGTTCGTCTGCTTTTGAATAAAGAGTAACAAACATACACACATTTTATATCTTTGAAAACGTTTCACATTTACTTATATTACGAGTAACTAATATTTAGTAGTATAATATTATATTAAATTAAATTTCTTTATTGCAGACTTTCTAGGTCCATAGTTTGGTTAGTAGGTACAGCACAGTGACAACAACAAAAATATAATTTAGGGTGTTAGTAACAATCATAAAATATAACAAATAAATCTAATAACGGCGGGGAGAGGCACGCACTGGAGCGTGTGCCTCGTCCCAATGCCGCATAATATGGCAGTCCACCCTTTCAGCAAGCGTACTCAGGATGCTGTTGGTGCTAAAAAATATTAAGTAAGATTGGAACTTTAAGTAAAAATTCATATGGCGTAAAGTAAAATGAACAATACGCAGATATGGATGTAGTTTTACAATAAAGCAATTTCTTTTTATTTAATTAACATCTATTACCATGGAAACAAATAGACAATTACTCAACTCTTCTACAAAGGTAGTATTTGAAGAAGAAATACAGCAATTTCATTAGCAAGTCGTCAAAATAATAAATTAAACCGAAGTCCCATTGTCAAAGGTCGCTGCAATCAAACAGGCGTAGCGTAATTATATCAAATTTTACGACCGTCCGATGGATGTGTCTCATAAAATTTAACGCGGGGCAGTTTTTTCGATTGGCAATCAACCACTAAATTGGTGCTTATACGTGATTCTGCTGGATTTTCCCTTTGTCCCCAACAGATTGGATTTCTGGCAATCCTCAGAACTCGTTAGTGCGGTGGTTTTCCTTTACACGTATGTGCGTCTTCGTGAGTTCCCCGAGGATCCTCTAAGACAATAGAGCGGAATTTCTATTCTTACGCACCTATTCATTTATTTATTCCCGTGTGGAACTCGCAAAGTACTTGTATTTTCTTATGGGAATACTCAAAAGGTTATTAACTTCAATATGCTGTCGACACGTATTTCCTTTATTAATTTTTATGTGTAGAAATTTAGAAGCGAGTTGTTGCCATTTTTCTGATATATCAGGTATCCATCTAACGGGCAACATGGTTTTGAGTCGTCCAATATTTTAAGCACAAATAAAAGCCCAAAACTCGATCCTAATCCTCCTTCCCCACACATAATGGTGAGGGACGTAATAAAAATTCATTTAAATGTAAAACTTCGGTGAGTCCTAATTTCAAAATCATGTTGTCGACAGATTATCTTGGATTTTCCACATCTTTGGAACCGTCTGCGCTTTCGAGCAGTTGTAAGAGGCTTATGATGGCGATCTGTTCACGGGGCCGTATCAAACGTGCCGTGTGTATTTTGCAAAAGAAATTTATTAACGTTTAAAAGCCTCCGTCAGTAATTGTTCGGGCCAGTTGTTCGGCGCCCAGAATTTAAAAAGTCTGCAAGAATAAATCCCGCTGACGTTTCAATAAATGCGCCTTTTGGAACGAATCGAAAAAAAGCTACGTGACAGTGTGAGCGTGCAACGGAATGGTATTTTCAAATGCAAACGTTCCATGGAATTACCCGCTCCTGTGTGTTCTAAGTTCAAACCGGACAGCCGGCCGAACGGGAAACTGGAATTATGTTGTTCCACATTCAAAGTTCAAATGGACAGAACGAACTAGCAGAAACCTGCTATGTTAGATCGCGAATTGTATTCACGAACTACTGCTTTTGTTAACAAGGAGAAACTATTGCCGAATTTACGGTCGTATATATACAGGAGCGTCTATAGAGTTTAAGCCATAAGCATAACAAACTGAATCTCTCAGGAAATCTTATTCCAGTATGCTATTCCGTGTATGTCACATTACTATGCTCATTTGTTCTTGTATGCTTGCTGACTTGTTCTTACTTTACTTTAACTTTAGGACTTAGGGGCGTAAAAACTACGTAATAATCGTGCCTCAAAATGACTTCCTTAGATCGCGAAGTAGTTTCGAGATCATACAATTTTCAAACGTTGACTGTAATGTTGTCAACCGAAGTCACCTCAATACAAGAGGCCAAAAAGCGCATCTAATCCAGCTGTCAGGTTTGAGGTCCATTTTCGTTAGATTATAGCAGGTACACATCTTTTAAAATCAATTATATCTGTGCTTCAGGCTTGTGAGTTATCAGTAAATAATTCTACTTTGATCTCGAGATAATAGGTAATTTTAAATGAAAATTTAGTTTGAACTTCAATATTTACTAGTCACGGAAGTCTCCGAAATCCCGGCACAATTTCGACAAAACTGGACTTAAAAAGTTAAAAGTACAATAGTGCTATCCACGCCTCTGCTCTGTTTATTTGTTTAACAAGATTTGCTTTCCCGTTCGTTACAGTAAGTTTCGAACTTGTTGTCTATTGTTTGATTCAGAACTACTTCTTTTACGATACAATTGCAAGAGATTTTTAAATTGAGGTTGCTATTGTTTTCCACAGCTATTTTATTGTCGTTAGTTGCTTGATACTTGGTAAATTTTTGTGTCATTTTAATTTTTAATATTAATCTAACTTAAATAACGTACAAACTTATATTCGAAATATGATTTGATATTAAGCAGTTGTAACTATTATTTTGTAACGGGGCTTAAAAACTCTAATATACCATCTATATTAGAGTTTTTAAGCACCCGATATTTCAGCACAGTTATATGCGCCATAATATCAGTTATAATGTGAATGACCATGTGAACTTGAAATCGTATATTTTGCTAAATATATGATTTCAAGTTCACATGGTCATTGATTGTTGATTTTCGTGACCTGCATCTGTTAAGAAATTCAAAGTGATGTTTCCAATTTTGTTTTGGGCGTGGAAAATATAGCCTAATTCTTCTCGTATATGAGAAGAGGTATGTGCCCGCAGGGGGATGTTTATTTTAATGTATACGAGGAAATACCTAGTTTTTCCGATGATGTACACTTTAAAGCCATTTCCATACAATGCTCAAGTTTAATGTAAGTTGGTATTCGAATTCCAACTTGAACACGTTCTAAAACTGCAAGTTAAAGTGATATGCGCTTGTTCTTCTGACACTTGATATATGGTGTTCATGTTAAGATGTTGATATCCACTGTCTAGAGAGCAGATGTGTGAGACAGTGTGCATTATATTAAAGTTATAAAGTAACAATGCATCATATGTTTTATATTTCAGAATATTCACATTCTATAAAAACCAGTATATCTAGATGTTAAAAAATTTTGCTATGCGCCTTTCAGCTGTCTGTTCTATATAGCTCTGTCTGCACTAGACACTGCAAAATTATTGATACTGTAACGGCTCCTGTAAGTATATAAATAACTATCAGACGTAATAAATTTGCAAACTCATTAAAATGGTTCCTTCAATTCCAAATTAAAACTACCAATAGTCCGCCTCGAACTGAGACTTCGCGATTTCCTTACAAACGAGATGATCAATATAACAAGACTAATATGATTGTTTCGCACCTTCTAGCTCCATAACCTTTTGATCGATCCTGCTCAAATTTTATGCATCTCAAGGATCAGAAAAACGTTACTCTTTAGTAAAGCGAACGATAACTTTATCGATAACTTTTTATCGCGAAACAACTATTCAAAATTAAAAAGCCATCGAAATGCGTGACGTTTACCTAAATGTCAGCCAGTTGACAGTTCCGTTGTGTCCGAAGTTGTCTGTAAGAACTTCACTTCGCTTACGCTCCGCTCGTTCGATAAATGTCATGACCCCTGTTCCTGTTCCATGTTCCTGAAAAGCTAAATTCTCACCTTACTATAAAATGTAAGTAAGTAAGTAAATATTCTTTATTGCACCAAAAATACAAGAATAATAAAAATATTTTTTTACAAAAAACTTAAAATAAGGTAACAACAGGCGGTCTTATCGCTAAAAAGCGATCTCTCCCAGACAACCTTTGGGTAGCAGGAAACGAAGAATTAATTTAAAATAACAGGTAGTGCAAAGAATTTAAAGTAAAAAGAGCAAATTACACAACAACACACAAACTCCTACAAATTTCTAAAAAAAATATTAAAAACTAACTAAAAATACATAAATAAAACATAAAATATCATACTTATACATACATTATATATATATATATAAGTTATAATATAATACATACAATATATACATAATATATTGGCAAATTAAGGTAGAGACAAATAATAGAGTTTCAACTGATTTTTAAAAGAGGGAAGAGATTTCGCTAGTCTTATATCGGCAAAGCATTCCACAAGCGAACAGCTTGGAAGGTGAAGGAGTTGCTGTAAAATTTCGAGGTGGATAAAGGAAGAGCAAGAATATGAGTCAGAGAACACCTGATAGAAGAGAGACGTTTGAAACGCTCTTTGAGATAAGGAGGCGTAGCAGGGTTGAAAAGAATAAGTACCATAAAGAAGTGAGAGAATATGAGAGTCACGGCGACGGCGGATCGGAAGCCATTTAAGCTGAGAACGGAAGTGAGAGACGTGGTCATACTTGCGCAAGCCGAATATGAACCTAATGCTAAAATGTTAATTTTAAGTATGATAAATGTAACAACAAAAGATTGTTCTTTACATTTTTATCTTGCCTCACACACACACCAAGTGGTAGGTAATTATTAACGTTAGACGAACGTGAAAATATTTCAATAAATAAAAATAACTGTTCTTCGACAGCAAAAAACAGATAAATGGAAATCCTCCTTTAGCGAACTCAGTTTAAAACTGCATTTTCTAAATAGCTTCAGACCGAAAGTATAACTGATGCCAACGGCACTAACTTTTCAAGTCAAACATTCTAGAGGACGGTAGAAACTCTGCCGAGTGTTGGCGGAGCGTGCTCGGCCGATGGTTGCCACACTTAAGTTTTGCTCGCGAGTCACGGCGTGCTGTCGTTTTGTCAGTCGTGTCAGTCGTGTGTAAAATATACGGGTCTTACTCTGTCTGTAAGTAAGCAAGCTTCGAAAATACGTGTCCTCATCATCGAGGTGTCGACATTGTCGGTTCTTAATATTCTGTGTAATATAAATTGTCATGTTTGTGTACGATAGCGCAATAAATGAATATTGTATTTTACCACATAAATTATAGTACTTTTATACTGATAATTAAAGCAATTCGTGCAAAATTATTCCTTAACCATTCCAAATTATCAAAAATGCACAACGTTAATATTAAAGTTTGCACTTCTGCCGACACTCGCGGAATGCACCCCGTTGTTTTTTTTATCCATTTAACTCGTTTATAGATTAAACAACTATTTTCTTAATCCATTGACAAAGTGTTAGTGAATATTCGTAATATATTTCAAAAAACTTCAAATTGAGGGTTTCCGATATCGTGTTTTCCACTAGATGGCAGCACCGTGGTAAAAGATATTTTTGGCAACAGCTGTCAAAATCCACCAATCAAAAAAAAATATAAAACATGATTGGAGGATTATGACAGCTAGACCTCTCGCCACGGTGCTGCCATCTAGTGAAAATCTCGACCGTGGAAATCCTCATTTATAACAGTGTATCGATAGGTACAATTCTTATTAACCATATAGAATCTTGTTACTGTTTGTGTTCCAATATAATCTAATTTTTTATTATATTTTCAGGTAACCAACGTCACCAAGAAGCATAATTACAAGCTATAAAGGTACAATTAGATATATCACGATCTTGTACGCTACTAATAAATTGAAAAAAAAAATACATTTTATTAAAGTAGTCGTACATCGGTTTTTCTCGTCTTATAAATGGGACGAACGAGTCCGTTCTATTTTTACAGGTAGCGTTAAAGAGTCCGAGACGAGGTTAGGGGGAGGTCACACAGTTACAGAGAAATATTAAATACTAGCTGTGCCCGCGGCTCCGCCTGCGTGGAATTCGGTCTGTGTCAGTAAGCGGCTAATTCACCCCTAATTTATCTCTGGCTACCCTGGAGGCGGAACTTGAAGTAAATTTGACAGATGACGCTAGAGGACAGTAGTCCTAATAATAATAAAATATTTTACAATTACCACTAAATGAAACTACACTCAAAAATGAATACTTTTTTTATCATATAATTTTTTTTTTGGCATGATTTAAACGACATAGAGTAGTAGGTGTATATCGGACGATACAGGACCACTTTTGTATTTATAGGTTCATGTCCACGGCAAATATCATCCAAATCGATCCTCCCGTCAAATCAGTCTAAGCATGAAAGGTAAGAACAGGCGAAGTTGAAATTGGGGAGGGGGGGGTGTCACAAATGCAGAAATGATTTTTTTCTATTTGAGGTGCACTTGGAGGGAGGACGGGGTCCATGACCCATGCAAATTTAACTCAATCGAGTGTAGTGGCTACCCCTCCCCCCCTTTTAGACGTTGAATTTGAGCATGATGAGATGAGAACCGGCCAAGAGCATGTCGGGCGATGCTCAGTGTAGAGTTTCGTACAGGCCGCCCTGTTACAAAAGATCCGTTCAAAAGGTCGTTTATTAAGGGATATTTGGCGGCGCTTACGTCATTTTACTATTCGGCACTTCCTTTCACTATGCGGTTTTGACTGATAATTCAAAAACGGCTGAACCGCTTTTATTCAATATAGTTTTTATTGAAAGTTATCAAAATTCAGCTTTCTAGTGCGAACGGTAACTGAGCTAGACCGCGGACAGACGGACGGACATGGCGAAACTATAAGGGTTCCTAGTTGACTACGGAACCCTAAAAAGAGATAAATAGTAGTTTATGTAACTGTTACGTAATAAGGCCTAATTATGTAGAGAAGCATACACTGCTTTACCTACACACATATTAAAAATCCAGGGGGGGGGGGGGGGGGGGAGTGCCGGCGGTCGGGGGTAATGAATTTTCATACGTTTTTACCACACTGTCACAGATAAATCAAGATATTTATTCTTCAATGTAAGCACATTACAATGCACTAATGAACGTCAGAGAAAAATAAAATACGCGAGTGTCGTGGAACACGCGATTGGAACGAAGTTATGTTATTTAATTTTATTTCATTTTTGAAGTTTTTTTTTGGAAATTTAATTTGATTTTGTATTTTTTTTTAATTTTTGAAATCGTTGAAATTGTTGAAATTATTGAACTTTTTGAAAATTTTTTAAATTCTTTAATTTTTTTTAATTTTTAACATTTTTGAAAATCATGCCAGTTTTAGGGTTCCGTAGCCAAATGGCAAAAAACGGAACCCTTATGGATTCGTCATGTCTGTCTGTCTGTCTGTCTGTCTGTCTGTCTGTCCGTCCGTATGTCACGGTCACGTGACTTTTTTTCGCCTAGCCTCCCATCCGCGATCCGTCTGATAAGGAACTTCGTTCCAAAACCACCACTGGTTCTAACCCTACACCTCTGGCCCAAGAATTATTATGACATTTATGACCGGAAAGAAACTCGACGGGACTTATTTTTTTCAAAACAGTAAGTAATACATTATTATATCTTAAAGATACAAAATAATGCGTAGTTCTTCAAGAAGACATATATTATCAAAACAGCTTGAGAGACAGATAATGTACCCATTGTTTAATTATAAAGAAAAATAAATCCTAATCTGACTGCTTCACAAAACGTTTGATATGTTTTCCCACCTAAACGGTGTCCTATAAAGATTAGATGATTTTGTAGTAGTTTTTTGGTTTGGGCCATGCATCTTTGTCCGTTATATATAGTCCTCAAACCTGGAATAACCCTTTGACATTCATGACATTTTCAAATATTTCTTAAGAGCGGGTAAAGGTAAATTTAAAGCATCGACGGGTAACATGTTATAAATATGAACACCTTGATCAAAAAATTACAAATTATTTCAATACGGAATTTCATCTAAATACGTACAGCGGTTATTGGTTGTTTCTTCCCCATGTAAACTTCCACACCTTTTGCATCCGCTTAAGGGATAATTTCCGAGATAAAACTATTTCATTTCCTTTTCCAGAGCTCAAATTATCTCAATACCAAATCTTATCTAAATCGATTCTGCGGTTAATAATTCCCTATACAAATTTCCAATTCCCTTTTCACCCCTTTAGGGTTGATTTTGGGGTAAAAACTATCCTTTGTCCTTTCTCGAGACCCATACTATCTCTATACACATTTCCATCTAAATCAGTTCAGCGGTAAAAAAATCCTCATACCAACTTCCAACCCCCTTTTCACCCCCACAATGGTTTGAAAACTATCCTTTGACGTTTCTCGAGACTCAAATTATCTCCATACTCATTTCTATCTAAATCGTTTCAGCAGTTAAAAATTCTCCATACAAACTTTCAACCCCATTTTCACCCCCACCAGGGTTGATTTTCGGGATTAAAACTATATATTATCCTTTCCCGGGACTCAAACTATCTCTTTACAAAATTTCATTAAAATCTGTTCAGCCATTTTCACGTGATGCGCGGTCAAATAAACAGACAAACAGATAAACAGACAAACAGACAAAAATTCTAAAAATTGTTGTAACGTGTTCTGTTATCGATTCTAAGTATCCCCAGCCAACTTTTTTTCGATTATCTTCCATGTACAGACTTTTGACCCTCTTCAGCTTTATTATATGTATAGATTGGACCTATAAATAGGTAAATTTATCGTAAATTTCGCGGAACGGAATGTTTCTATTAAAATTAATAAGAATACTGCTCATATTATTATGTAATACATTGTACATTTAATTATACAATAGTTTAGTTATACATTACAGTTACATTACCTATACATTAGTTAGAGTAAGACTTGGAGCACAGATGACATAGCACGAGACAGAACTTCCAGTATCGCATTCGTGTTTTTACAACAGAATCTTTTTTTTAAATTATTATCTTGGACATCACACGTAATTCAGATTATTAGATTTTTTTATTATAAAATTAATATATAATATAACAAGAGAGATCATATAATTGTCTCTAATCAAATCAGTAATGTTATGACTAATGCCTAGCGCCGTATTCTAATTTTAAATTTCAAACATAACTACAACACACAACAAATAATTAACCAAGAGATATTGAATTTGTGTTGGAGTTGCATCGGAATATTTTTCAAGCATATTCTAATATTTCTCATTCAGACGTTTAGGCGCTAGTTGTATTGTATTGCGTCAGAGTAAATTTGGAGTGGCATAGTGGAGAGAGCATTGGAGTGGTATTTAAGCTAGATCGTGTCTAAACGTGTTTTAAAGTTAGGAAAATACGTCCCATTATCTGTACTGATATTTATTTAATCGTATGGCAAAATACAGAAGCATAATATATGTATTTTCATTAAATTAGGTATTAAATGTCAACACTAAGACCAGTCAGCCATTTAATGGCTTCGTCGCACAAGGTGATCAGGTCATCTGGAGGACCGGCGGTATAGCGTGATATAGGGCAGTCTTCAATTATGTGCTGGATGGTTTGAGCCACAGCACCGCAAGTGCAAGCAGGAGAGTCGAGCCATCCGCAGCGGTGTTTATAATGAGCGCAACGACCGTGACCAGTACGAAGCCTGTTGAGTCTACACCAGTCTCGCCTTGAAAGCTCCGATCCTTTTATTTTGGATCCTGGTGTAATTATGGAGCCTAGTTTTCCCGCCATTAAGGAATTCCACTGATACTTACTGATATTTATTTACTTACTATTAAAGTATTCGCATCGCGAGCGGGCTTAGATGCACCCATGCGTTGCTACAGCTTTATAAAAACACACTGTGCACGTAGCTTTAGCCAAACAGCCTGTTCAGACTGCTCAGAGCTTGTTTCAACTAGCTTACGACTGGACTACGTTTCAATGCAAATATTTGTTCGTTCGATCCGACAACGTGACCGGCCTGTAGGTAGTTGATTTGCTACAAAGGGAATGCTAAATACGTTTTTGCTAGCTGGAAGGCAAATATTCAGTAGAATCCATATTGCAAAGGTATCAATCGAAAAATATTTTTAGGCATGTTTTTATCGGCGAGTACTTTTAAACGTTTATGCGTGTGAATTAAACGCCCATCAACTTCCTCTCGCACAAATACGTAAGTGAGTATCATAACTACAATACAAACAACAACCAAACCGCTTAAACAACATGCCAGTAGTTTCATTAAGACCTGAGCCATTTCTAAGTTACGTAGCTACTACGAAGCCAACTAAGTACCATCTCGTAACTAAGAAAACTGAACGAGGAATAAACAAACGCTGTGTATATTCCATTTCATAAATTAATTTACGAGTATAAGACGAAGTCTTGGGGAACTTCAGCAACAGTGTCTACATTTTATTTACCTTTAACTTCAAGTACATCTATTTTCATTCGAGTTCCGCGGAGTGTTTTAAAGAATTTAATTAACCAAATTGCTTAGCGACCCGGCAACATCTTTTAAGTACCCCAAGTTTGAATTTAGCGCTTAAAAGAGATTTGGCATCGCTTAAACGTTTACCAGGAACGGAGTTTTATTATAAAAGGCTTCTTTTCTAAGCAAAAAAATCTAAGTATCTTTTTACCACTAGGTAGATTCCTACAAAATAGTAATTATTTGAGTATCACTTAGTACTTACTTGTTTGGGTACTTTATGGTACTACTGTTTTTTTATTATTAATACTTTTTACATTGTATAAATTGTTATATTATTACTTTTATATATTTTTTGACTTCGCTCATTAAATGGATTTTGTTAGATGCATATATAACTAGAAACATAAATAATTTACTATAGGTACGTAATACACACTACATCATACGTTTAAATTATAAGACACATGTCTTTTCAATATAGGTATAATGTGTATAATAACGTAGTATAAAAATATGAAAGATAAGAATCGCGTGTACTTAAATACTAAAAAAATATTTATAACAGGTTAATCACGTAATTTAAGGAGGAAGACCGCTCGTGAGAATGATTATCGTAAATTGATCGAAACATGTGGAACAAAAATCGACTTAAATTACGTGATTAACCCGTTATAAATATTTTTATTTATTTATTTATTTATTTATACTTTATAGCACAATGAAACAAAAAGTACAAAAGGCGAACTTAATGCCAAAAGGCATTCTCTAGCAGTTGTAACAACTAGCCCCCCCCCCCCTATATTTTTTAATCTACATTCCCTACTTAACTAAAAACTAGGACGTCTAAAATACCTATTCTTCTAACTACAAATTACAATAAGAAAATCAAGGTAATCTAAAATAAAATACCTACTCTTCAAACTATAAAATTTAATAAAAAAATTGTAAATAAATCGAAACCAAACAAATAAACTAAATAAGTTAATATCTTGAATTGGATCAGTAAATTGCCCAAATGATCGCTAGTGTGTTTGTAGAACCCATGTTGTAACCGCTTATAGTAACCGAAATCCTTTTCGCATGTAGGAAAGAGTTATGTATCTAAAAATAGCAAATAAATAAACAATCGTCAATCACGTTAATGTCATGTATAAATCAGTATGTAAGAAAAGTCCATAGTATGTCAAGTCAGTATGTCAGATCTCAGAGTACCTAAATCAAATTAGAGTGTCACAAATAATTAGAAATATAAATTATTAAACATATTTTGTTTTTGGGGTAGAGATACCGCTCCTCCTCCGCGGCATCCGTAGCCATCAGTCCAGTTGCAGGTCAGGCTCCCGCCCCACGCCTGCGGATGGTTTTCCAGTTCTGAAGGAACAACTATAGTTCTGAAGGAACTAATAATGACTAGACATTCTTGTCCATATTGTCATTACATAGGCTGCTATTTATATATCCGGAAACCAGGATTACAATCTTCTTAAATAGCATATTTGACCTCCATGGTAAAATTTGAACTTTTTTAAGTACTGGCCGGTATATTTTTTCTTTCTTATTAACGCTCGTGTTTTGTTTTTGACGGGTTTTAAATGTCATCTCGCAGCAAGAATGGAACTCACTCGTGAAAATATTCGTGCTATGATTTATTATGATTTTCGGCGTGGTTTAACGCAACAACAGTGCATAGATCAACTAACTTCAACTTTTGGTGATGAAGCGCCATCTAAAACTACTGTGTATCACTGGTTTAGTGAGTTCAATCGTGGACGTAGTATGCTTACGGACGAAGTTAAGGCAGGTCGCCCGAAATCGGTCGTTGTACAACAAAATATCGAGGCTGTGCGAAAACTTATAATGGACGACCGACATGTTACGTACTGCGAGATAGAGGCGACTCTGGGTATTTCTATGACCAGCATTAATAGCATATTACATAATTATTTGGCTGTAAAAAAAATTTGTTCGCGTTGGATACCCCACAACTTAACAAAAGAGCAAAAAGATGCTCGCGTCGAATGGTGCAATAAAATGTTAAAAAAATATAACCGTGGTGACTCAAAAGCCGTTTATAACATCTATACAGGTGACGAATCCTGGATCTATGCATACGATCCCGAAACGAAGCAACAATCAACGGTATGGGTGTTTCAAAATGAGCCGAACCCTACGAAAGTTACTCGTGCAAAAAGTACATTGAAACAAATGGTGGCCTGCTTCTTCGGTATAATGGCCATGTAGCTACAGTGCCACTAGAAAACCGTAGAACGGTTAATTCAGAGTGGTACACGACCATTTGCTTACCGGAAGTATTTGAACAAATTCGTAAAACTAACCAGCGACGAAGAATCATTCTTCATCATGACAATGCCAGCTGTCATACGTCACGCGAAACAACTCTATTTTTGGAGGGTCAAAATGTGGAATTAACGGGTCATCCGCCGTACAGCCCTGACTTGGCACCCAACGATTTTTATTTATTTCCAAATATAAAGAATAAATTACGCGGTCAACGATTTTCGACCGCTGAAGATGCTGTCGACGCATTCAAACAACACGTTATGGAGGTACCTCAGGCGGAGTGGCAGAAGTGCTTTAAAAATTGGTTCACGCGAATGCAAAAGTGCATAGATCATCAAGGGGAATACTTTGAAAAACAATAAAACCATTTTCAGCCGTGTACGTTTGTTTGTTTTTTTGTTTCCGGATATATAAGTAGCAACCCTCGTATATTGTGACATTTAATGAGAAGACATCAAAAGGGACCGTTAACACAACAATTACTGGTAGTGATAACAGCAGTATTAGATCCAATCTGGTTCTCTAGTTTCTGTAATTTAGTAATAAAGTTTTGGTATAAATATTTAGTATTCAATGAAATAATTCCATCTAGACTTTTAGTTGTATTCATTTGGATCACCTTGGTACCAAAATACTAACTACTTGGTAACAAAAGTACTCAGGTGTGTGTGTGACGTGACACTAGCAAGTATTGTATCTGGAAGCTCCGCCTAAATTAATTAAGAAAATCAGAAAAACTGCCCCTTAACTCACCGAGGATCCGGTAAAAACATAGCAGTAACCACCATAAATAAACAGAAGATGGAAACAACACTTCGGTAAGCCGTTTTTTTAGTACAAAACTTGTAAAAACTAATCTAAAACAAGGACAGTTATGTTTGAATTTCACGCACACAGAGATATTTTTAAAATAACAGCTAATAACTAATTAATGAAATTAAAAATAAGAAGAAAGTTACGGGTTAACAGCCACCTGTTTTTGACACATTGAAAGCGGACGTTTATGTCTATGTGACGTTTAAGGTATCGTTCAGAAATCTTAAGAGTAGCGTTTTATGAACGCGTTTAAGCAGACAGCTGTAATGTAAATCAAAGATATTTATTACACACCTAGATATATCAACAAATTACTACGAAAATGGCAGCAAAATGTGGAAACTGTGATAAAATTGCCAATAAACGTCTAACGCTTGCTTGTTCCATCTGCATGAAAGTATTTCATACAAAATGTACAAACGTTACAAACGCTGCATTTTCTATAATGAATGAAAAGAAAAAAAGGGACTGGAAATGTGATTGTTGTGTGAAACAAATATTACAAAATCGAAATCTAAGCAGCAACAGTACACCAATTTCAACTACACCCTTGGAGGTCTCAACTGCTTCAACTAACTTGAAGATGTCAACAACTATGTCAACTAGCTCTAAAATAGTAACTCCTTCAGCCAGTCTGGAAGTTTCAACTCCATTAACTAGTGCAACAGTCTCAACAACATCAACGAAAATCTCAAGCACTCCATCAACTAGTTCGAAATTATCAACTCCAACCAGTTCTAGTGTTTCAACTCCATCGGCTAGCTCAAACGATTCTACATTGTCACCAGATGTTAATGAGAAAACAACAGTGAAGTGAAGGACAAAAATATATAGTTAATGTGTCTACACAAAATTCGTTCGAGTCACTAGGTGACAGTGATATGGAAACTGAATCCATATATAATGATAGCCAAGTTGTAAACAGAAGTTGTCCAGAAATAAGAAATATAAATGAAGATATAGATATATTAAAAGGGAAAAATGAAGAATTAGAAAAAAAGCTTGAAATCGCTGAGAACGAAGTCGGAGTTCTACTGAATGAGAACTACTCATTAAAAAAGAAGATAGAAGAGTATAAAATCGAAATAGCGAAGCTCACTAGTATATGTAAATCGACTGACAAGAAAAAAAACTACGCAATGCATCAGAAAAGCAAAAGCATGAACAAAACAAAATTAGATTTTAGCCGAACACCTGTATTGAAAGTATCACAGCAAAGAGAGCCAAAAATAATCACTGAAGACATAAATACACATGATATACCGGTTGCTGAACCTCAACAAATCAAATCTGCAGATACACTGCAGGATAATAACCTTCAGCCGTCTATGAGCATGCAAGAGCAACAGATCAACCAACTACAAATGGAACATTTTAGATCACAACGACACTTAGGCCCACCGAAAACCACGTCCTCTGTACCTCATAGTAGTGCAATAACTAACACAGAGCGTATTAGCGAAAGGGCGAAACTCAATATCCAAGGAGACCTACATCTGGACCCGCCGAAGAACACGTCATCTGGACCCCAATGTTACACTAAAGTCCGTTCGGTGAATCAGGAAAAAACTAACCTTCTTGTTAAGAACCACATAAAAAATAAACTAGTCATAGCTAGCAACATTAAAAAGAGTAAGATAACTAACATCTTAAGCAATAATACCCCAGATAATTACAACTTTTGCCATTTTGCAACACCTGGTGTAGGAATCAGACAAATACTACTTCAAGCAGAATTACATGTTGCCCAATTAACCTTACTAGATTATTATGTCATAGTAGTGGCCGAGGAAAACTTCTATGAAACTGAAGATTATGATGCTCTAGTCGAATGTTTTGCTAAAACTCTGTGTCAGATTAAAAATACAAATGTTATTGTCATATGTCCTACTTATATTTGTGGCAAACCATTGCATAATTATAGAGTTGAGCTATTTAACACTTTATTGCACAAGAATTTAAAACTTCATGAAAGGCATTTCTCCTTTGATGCAAACCTGGATCTGACATTTGAAATGTTTTCAGCGATCACAGGACGCATTAACAACCTGGGTATGGAAAATATTATAGGCCATATAAGTAGATTTATTACTTACAACGGTGAAATCATTAGTAACCAGAATAAGTTTAAAGTCAAGCACAAAGCAGAACAAAAAAAGATAAGCGACTATTTTCCACGCATACAACGAGCTATAAACACAAATGTAACTGTGCGTTCACAATCTGACGAGCAATCTTTGTTTTTTCGTGACTAATCATAGTGCAACTAGTATAGACGACCCTAACCGAACCTTAACGAACTCAATGACGAGTTATACATCCAATGCAAAGGCAGGAAGGAATATAACCAACCTTAACGTATTTCATCAGAACGTCTGTGGAATATCTAATAAAAAAGATGACATAGAGATTTATATTAGTAATTTAACAAAAAACATTCACTACATTTGTATCAGTGAACATTTTTTAAATAAAAATTCGATACTCGTCTTCAATATGTCATTGTACAATATTGCTACACACAATGTTAGAACAAATAAAAAAAGAGGTGGCAGTCTAATCTTGGCGCGTTCAAACAGAAAAACGGAAGAATTATCCTTTTGTAAGTCCCTTTATAAAGTAGGAAGTTTTGAAGTGTGTGGAGTCAAAGACTGCGAAACTAATACCCTTATAATTACCTGCTATCGGAGCCCTGACGATAGAAATCTGGGTGACTTTTTAGAGAGACTAGAACGCTTACTAGAATTCTGTATTAATAAAAATTGCGTCATTTGTGGGGATTTTAACATAAATCTCCTAAAAAATGATAAAAAATCCGCAGACTTTATATCCTTGCTTACTTGTTATGATTTCTTGCCTCTTTTTAACGAAATTACTTATAAAAGAAATCAGTCCGAGTCATGCATTGACAATATTATATATAACATATCTCATGACAAAATAGACAACTCTTGGATCGATCATAATGGATTGGCTGATGGGCATGCGGGTTTGTGTTGTGAAATGATCCTTGAATGTTCTGGTGACAAGAGAGACGAAGCGATTATTTACGCTGAACGTCGCGTACCAAGCGAAAAGAGTAAGTTAGCTTTTAGACAAGGGCTATCCCAACAGAATTGGAAGAAAATCGGTATCAATGACTTCCTTAGTAAATTTAGTGCTCTGTTTAACTCTTCTTTCAAAAAAAGGAGGCAACGTGTGATAAAAAACAAGACTGGTATCTCATGGATCACGACAGGCATAAAAGTTTCAAGTAAAATGAAACGCTTCTTAAATAGTATTAAAGACAATAGTAATGAATCCTTAGATTTATACCGCAAAAAGTATTTCACTATCTATAGAAGAGTAGTTAGGTTTGCGAAGCAAAATGCAGTTAAATTGGAAATAAGTAGGGCAAATAACTCTAATAAAAAAATATGGAAAATTGTTAATAGGCACAGTAATAAGTCGCCTGCCAACTCAGATTCAAAACTAGTTCTTAAACTTCAAACTGATAAGGTCATTGTAGACCCGCAAGAGCAGGCCGATATTTTTTCCAATACATTTGATCATACTACTGGCATTTCAACTACTGACATTACTTCTGGTCTGCAAATCCTAAGGGAGAATTCGGAAAGGGTTGAACAGTCCATGAGTTGTGAGAGTGTTACCCCGCAAGAAATTCTTCAGATTGTGAAGAATATGGAAAGCAAACCGTCCGCGGGTCATGATGGAATTCCTATAACCGTTTTCAAAGATAATGTAGATGTGTTGTCGGAACCTCTTGCTGATTTTTATAACTCATGCTTTGTATTAGGTGTTTTCCCAGATCAATTAAAAATTGCGAAAGTACTGCCCATATATAAGAAAGGTAGTCGAAATGATCCCCAAAATTATAGACCGATTTCCTTATTACCAACGCTATCTAAAATATTTGAGAAGATAATAAAAGAAAGGTTGCAAAGGCATCTTCTACTGCATAACGTTATAAATAGTAGACAGTTTGGGTACCAAAAATGCATTGGAACTAGTGAAGCCATAGATACTCTGGTCCAGGACGTAGTAACAGGTTTGAATAATAAACTGAAGGTAGCTGGTCTCTTCCTAGACCTAAGCTCCGCTTTTGACACTGTAGATCATAAAATCTTGCTAGATAAACTCGAGCACTATGGTGTCAGAGGAGATGTTATTAAGATTTTTGAGTCCTATCTTTGCAACAGGAAGCAGTATGTTGAACTTAAAACGTTGGTAGGCAATACAGAACAAGTGTTTAAGTCAAAAACTACCACGATTAGACGCGGAGTTCCACAAGGCTCGATACTTGGCCCACTATTTTTTGTATTATTTATAAATGATCTCATACCATATACTCATATCAAGCTGGTTGTTTTCGCGGATGATACGAACGCTGTAATCACAGCTGAAAATATATCGCAGTTAAACGATAAAGGAAATGCTGCCCTACTGGCATTTGATAAGTGGTTTACAGTTAATAATTTAAAACTAAACAGCAACAAAACCAATCTTCTACTGTTTTCAGCGACAGCGAAAAACTCAGAAGTGTTAGACATTAGTCTGAATGACAATAGGATTGAGCAAGCTGAGGCAGTAAAATTCCTAGGGGTCTACATCGATGCACAACTTAACTGGAAGCATGAATTGCAAGCACTGAGAAATGCTATTAGTTCATCTTGTTATGCCCTACGTTGTCTGCGAGACCTAATTAATGTATCTCAGTTAAAAATGGTATACCATGCTCTAGTAGAGTCAAAGTTGCGCTATAGTATTAAATTATGGGGTAACAGCTATAATTACAATGTTAATGCTGCTTTTATAATACAAAAAAGGGCAGTTAGGACAATCGTTCGCGTTCCTCAAATAACCTCGTGTGTAGAGCATTTCATAAATCTCAGTATTCTTACCGCTCCTTGTCTCTATTTGCTGTTACTCTTAACAGACTTCGTAAAGCACCTAAACAAGAGCGAAAGCACGAGTGAGAGGGATAGCAGGCTGTCAACCAGACGTAAGGACATTAAATACACACTTGACGTCCCGAGGCTCAACATTGTGAAGCACTCCGCGAGTTATCAGGCTGAGTTTCTCTATAACAATTTACCTACAGAATTCAAAACAATTACAAGTAGTAAAATTTTCAATGCTAGACTCAAGACTTTTCTTTTAAAAAAAGTCGTATTATTCCATAACCGACTTTGTAGCTGATAGTTGTAAATAATAATTATATTTACATTTCTTGACATCATGCAATAATGTATAATTATTTTTTTAATTAAGTTGACATAACACTAATAGATTGATTTTAATTTTTATTTCTTTAGTTCTACATCTGCGGTACCTACCATTAATTTGTACATCGTCAGTTTGTTTCGATTGTATTTATATAAGCTTTTTCCTTGTTATTTTATTTCACATGTTACTATGTTCAACACAATATCTATTGTTTAGAACGAATAAAAAAATAAAAAAAAACTACGATCTTGCTTCTGCCTCGATCAAGCCAAGATAAAACATTCACTGATGTCTAATTGGCTACTTTCCTAAAAAAATATCTTTAGCCCGTCAGTTAGATTATCAAAAAATATTGGACACGTATTTTTTATTTTGTCAATCAAACAAAAATTGGTGAAGATATAGCCCTTTAAAGTTCCGCGTGACGTCACATTTCAGTACAATTTTTAGTATAATGTGACGTCACGCGGAACTTTAACAGGCTATATCTTCACCAATTTTTGTTTGATTGACCAAATAAAAAATACGTGTCCAATATTTTTTGATAATCTAACTGACGGACTAAATAGAATTATATTTTTTTTACCCAGGAAAGTACCCAATTATACATTTTGTAATGAATAGTAATAAAACCTTGTATTTTAAGGTTTGAAATAAATTACAGATCCGTAGATAACAGTATGAAATCTAAATACTAACTGCTATGAGAGAAGCAGGCTGCAAAGTATTTTTTTATAATAAGCAAAATGATTCTAACGTTACGATTTAATATTGTGAGTTATTGTTTTAAATGATCCCACAATATTCTACCAGTAGTATAGCAAGGAACAAAATATATACAAGGTCATTTGTAAATGAATCGTGTTTGTCATTCATAGTCATAGATAAATATATGTAATAATGTACTAGTTATCCCTAACCCAACTTTATTCTAGCTAATTATATTTTTAAGAAAACCCATGAAACCCCGTGGTCAAATACTCATTTAAAAACAAAAGCCATAAATAATTACGTAAGTAAATATCCTAGCTATTTATACATGAATCTAATGGCTTAATTAAATGATTGAACTATAATATTCCTATAAAATCCTACAATCCTAAATTCCTACAAATGACACGTAGACTAGCAGCTAAACTATCCAACTATTCTATCGAAATATTAGCAAACTAGGAATCCAGATTCCACATTTAAATTACTCGCGTAAACTTCCTATGTGCAATGGAAGTTTCTAGCTACAGCTAACTAAGATGGATGAGGATACTCCGATTTAGACTAACACCCTATTTCCTCATGTGGTCAGGTCACTCACACTTGGGATTGGGACAGCGAGTGAGCTGACGAAGAAAGTGGAAAGGATAAATGGGTAAAGGAAGTTGGAATGGACAAGTAATCTGGCTGATTTAGGAAGTCTAGGTGACTACCCAAGCCGTCCAGATACCAGGAGCAGACGTCTCTCCTCGTAAACCGAGACAACTGGCGACGCTCAATCGCTAATTACTGAAAACCCAACACCTTTCAGGGAACTTGGACTGTAGTTGACACTGTTAAGTTACCCGTCCAAATCAACTGAAAGTCTAGCTCGACTATAGCTAGATCAGGCTTGTTCTCTCTACTCAAATAACTAACCCCATAAAGTTAATTAAAATAAATCACAAACTAACTATTGAACCACTATTAAAATAACACTAATTACATAGGCTGCTATTTATATATCCGGAACCCGGGATTACAATCTTCTTAAATAGCATATTTGACCTCCATGGTAAAATTTGAACTTTTTTAAGTACTGGCCGGTATATTTTTTCTTTCTTATTAACGCTCGTGTTTTGTTTTTGACGGGTTTTAAATGTCATCTCGCAGCAAGAATGGAACTCACTCGTGAAAATATTCGTGCTATGATTTATTATGATTTTCGGCGTGGTTTAACGCAACAACAGTGCATAGATCAACTAACTTCAACTTTTGGTGATGAAGCCCCATCTAAAACTACTGTGTATCACTGGTTTAGTGAGTTCAATCGTGGACGTAGTATGCTTACGGACGAAGTTAAGGCAGGTCGCCCGAAATCGGTCGTTGTACAACAAAATATCGAGGCTGTGCGAAAACTTATAATGGACGACCGACATGTTACGTACTGCGAGATAGAGGCGACTCTGGGTATTTCTATGACCAGCATTAATAGCATATTACATAATTATTTGGCTGTAAAAAAAATTTGTTCGCGTTGGATACCCCACAACTTAACAAAAGAGCAAAAAGATGCTCGCGTCGAATGGTGCAATAAAATGTTAAAAAAATATAACCGTGGTGACTCAAAAGCCGTTTATAACATCTATACAGGTGACGAATCCTGGATCTATGCATACGATCCCGAAACGAAGCAACAATCAACGGTATGGGTGTTTCAAAATGAGCCGAACCCTACGAAAGTTACTCGTGCAAAAAGTACATTGAAACAAATGGTGGCCTGCTTCTTCGGTATTAATGGCCATGTAGCTACAGTGCCACTAGAAAACCGTAGAACGGTTAATTCAGAGTGGTACACGACCATTTGCTTACCGGAAGTATTTGAACAAATTCGTAAAACTAACCAGCGACGAAGACTCATTCTTCATCATGACAATGCCAGCTGTCATACGTCACGCGAAACAACTCTATTTTTGGAGGGTCAAAATGTGGAATTAACGGGTCATCCGCCGTACAGCCCTGACTTGGCACCCAACGATTTTTATTTATTTCCAAATATAAAGAATAAATTACGCGGTCAACGATTTTCGACCGCTGAAGATGCTGTCGACGCATTCAAACAACACGTTATGGAGGTACCTCAGGCGGAGTGGCAGAAGTGCTTTAAAAATTGGTTGACGCGAATGCAAAAGTGCATAGATCATCAAGGGGAATACTTTGAAAAACAATAAAACCATTTTCAGCCGTGTACGTTTGTTTGTTTTTTTGTTTCCGGATATATAAGTAGCAACCCTCGTAATCTAATCAAGAAATCTCCAAATATTTAACACAAATAAATCCCTAAACATAATTTATATTTAACACTAAAATTCTACTGAGTACATCCAATTGAGTTTTATTGTTTTAAAGTCCGAATGCCATCAGTATATATTTAACACTAACGTAACTCAAGCTCGAAAACAACAAACTTTTAATTATTTAAAAATCACTACAATTTACACTGATTAAATGAACTTCACTACATAATTTTATCTAAAAACCCATAACTAAATACATTATGATATTTCCCAGTCCAAACTTCATTAATTTCATGAGAAACTAGCCAAGTCCAGGCTAGGTCATAACATAGATGTCCTACATTAACCCAAAATACTAACACAGAGAACACGTAACCCTCGTAATCTTCGAATCTGATGGCCCGAATGATTCCGTAGCTCCAGAATGAATGAAACCTCGCGTCTCCTGAAAAACCCCTTTTAAAACCTCGGTAAGCTTCTCCTACCACGCTACTTTGTTGACGCCTCCAAAACTTCCCACCTATGACCGTTCCACCATATTGCCAAATTACCAGTTTCCATACTAATTAGTACAAATTGCACCTTATTAACAAAATAAAATAAGAACTAATTTGACCTACTTATTGAGTTTGACCCAGTATTGTTTTTACTTTAGCGTTATACCGCCCTAAAACCGCCCATAATATTCACAGACCATAACACTAAACTAGACAGTAAATGCACATCTGTTTTATAATATTATCCGTTCGAACATACCCGTGTTCTATAACCTCTAAACGCTTGGGTTGTCTATACAATAGATCTAATCTGTGGCCCACTTAAGATTTTTCCCAATGCAATCCCTTTTTGTAACGTATATGCACATGTTGGTATTGTTGCATTTCTTTATTTAACGCTCTTGTATTATAGTTCTATTTGGTTTGTATCATTTATTAAACTATTTCGTTTCTGAATTGCACAGTTGCTAATTTATAGGTAATTATTTAGCATCTTTATTGACGTTTATAAGTTACTCTTGAGTTTACTAAGTGTGGCTTTTAAACAAATCATTAAGCTCTTAACCTAAAAAATCAGACATGGTATAGATTACAAATAAATTTATTACCGTGTGAAACTAATACTAGATATTTTTTTAAACCAAATAGTATTTATGAATTTTGAAGCAAATCAAATTATTTTGTTCAATATTTTTTGATTTGCAATTTTTTAAGTAGTTACACTACTATATATAAACTGAAAATAGATGTCATATACTTCAGAAAAAGTGACCAAACCCTCCGGTGTCCGAGGCCAGATTTGAACTGGCGTCTTCAGCTTTCGCGGCTGACGTCCTGACCACTAGACCACCCGGTCACGGCGGAACTTGACAAATTTTCTCATGTATATGCAATCTCTGAATTTGAAACGGCTAGGCGCCGTTGACCATACTCTAAGGGCATGCGCAGTACGTGCTTGCACCTCCTATCCGAATCTCTTACGTGATTCTGGTATAGCGAGAGAGATGGTGCTGCCATCTATGAATTTTGAAGCAAATCAAATTATTTTGTTCAATATTTTTTGATTTGCAATTTTTTAAGTAGTTACACTACTATATATAAACTGAAAATAGATGTCATATACTTCAGAAAAAGTGACCAAACCCTCCGGTGTCCGAGGCCAGATTTGAACTAGCGTCTTCAGCTTTCGCGGCTGACGTCCTGACCACTAGACCACCCGGTCACGGCGGAACTTGACAAATTTTCTCATGTATATGCAATCTCTGAATTTGAAACGGCTAGGCGCCGTTGACCATACTCTAAGGACATGCGCAGTACGCGCTTGCACCTCCTATCCGAATCTCTTACGTGATTCTGGTATAGCGAGAGAGATGGTGCTGCCATCTATGAATTTTGAAGCAAATCAAATTATTTTGTTCAATATTTTTTGATTTGCAACTTTTTTTTAAGTAGTTACACTACTATATATAAACTGAAAATAGATGTCATATACTTCAGAAAAAGTGACCAAACCCTCCGGTGTCCGAGGCCAGATTTGAACTGGCGTCTTCAGCTTTCGCGGCTGACGTCCTGACCACTAGACCACCCGGTCACGGCGGAACTTGACAAATTTTCTCATGTATATGCAATCTCTGAATTTGAAACGGCTAGGCGCCGTTGACCATACTCTAAGGGCATGCGCAGTACACGCTTGCACCTCCTATCCGAATCTCTTACGTGATTCTGGTATAGCGAGAGAGATGGTGCTGCCATCTATGAATTTTGAAGCAAATCAAATTATTTTGTTCAATATTTTTTGATTTGCAATTTTTTAAGTAGTTACACTACTATATATAAACTGAAAATAGATGTCATATACTTCAGAAAAAGTGACCAAACCCTCCGGTGTCCGAGGCCAGATTTGAACTGGCGTCTTCAGCTTTCGCGGCTGACGTCCTGACCACTAGACCACCCGGTCACGGCGGAACTTGACAAATTTTCTCATGTATATGCAATCTCTGAATTTGAAACGGCTAGGCGCCGTTGACCATACTCTAAGGGCATGCGCAGTACGTGCTTGCACCTCCTATCCGAATCTCTTATGTGATTCTGGTATAGCGAGAGAGATGGTGCTGCCATCTATGAATTTTGAAGCAAATCAAATTATTTTGTTCAATATTTTTTGATTTGCAATTTTTTAAGTAGTTACACTACTATATATAAACTGAAAATAGATGTCATATACTTCAGAAAAAGTGACCAAACCCTCCGGTGTCTGAGGCCAGATTTGAACTGGCGTCTTCAGCTTTCGCGGCTGACGTCCTGACCACTAGACCACCCGGTCACGGCGGAACTTGACAAATTTTCTCATGTATATGCAATCTCTGAATTTGAAACGGCTAGGCGCCGTTGACCATACTCTAAGGGCATGCGCAGTACGTGCTTGCACCTCCTATCCGAATCTCTTACGTGATTCTGGTATAGCGAGAGAGATGGTGCTGCCATCTATGAATTTTGAAGCAAATCAAATTATTTTGTTCAATATTTTTTGATTTGCAATTTTTTAAGTAGTTACACTACTATATATAAACTGAAAATAGATGTCATATACTTCAGAAAAAGTGACCAAACCCTCCGGTGTCCGAGGCCAGATTTGAACTGGCGTCTTCAGCTTTCGCGGCTGACGTCCTGACCACTAGACCACCCGGTCACGGCGGAACTTGACAAATTTTCTCATGTATATGCAATCTCTGAATTTGAAACGGCTAGGTGCCGTTGACCATACTCTAAGGGCATGCGCAGTACGTGCTTGCACCTCCTATCCGAATCTCTTACGTGATTCTGGTATAGCGAGAGAGATGGTGCTGCCATCTAGGAATTTTGAAGCAAATCAAATTATTTTGTTCAATATTTTTTGATTTGCAATTTTTTAAGTAGTTACACTACTATATATATTAGCTGAAAATAGATGTCATATAATTCAGAAAAAGTGACCAAACCCTCCGGTGTCCGAGGCCAGATTTGAACTGGCGTCTTCAGCTTTCGCGGCTGACGTCCTGACCACTAGACCACCCGGTCACGGCGGAACTTGACAAATTTTCTCATGTATATGCAATCTCTGAATTTGAAACGGCTAGGCGCCGTTGACCATACTCTAAGGGCATGCGCAGTACGTGCTTGCACCTCCTATCCGAATCTCTTACGTGATTCTGGTATAGCGAGAGAGATGGTGCTGCCATCTATGAATTTTGAAGCAAATCAAATTATTTTGTTCAATATTTTTTGATTTGAAATTTTTTAAGTAGTTACACTACTATATATAAACTGAAAATAGATGTCATATACTTCAGAAAAAGTGACCAAACCCTCCGGTGTCCGAGGCCAGATTTGAACTGGCGTCTTCAGCTTTCGCGGCTGACGTCCTGACCACTAGACCACCCGGTCACGGCGGAACTTGACAAATTTTCTCATGTATATGCAATCTCTGAATTTGAAACGGCTAGGCGCCGTTGACCATACTCTAAGGGCATGCGCAGTACGTGCTTGCACCTCCTATCCGAATCTCTTACGTGATTCTGGTATAGCGAGAGAGATGGTGCTGCCATCTATGAATTTTGAAGCAAATCAAATTATTTTGTTCAATATTTTTTGATTTGCAATTTTTTAAGTAGTTACACTACTATATATAAACTGAAAATAGATGTCATATACTTCAGAAAAAGTGACCAAACCCTCCGGTGTCTGAGGCCAGATTTGAACTGGCGTCTTCAGCTTTCGCGGCTGACGTCCTGACCACTAGACCACCCGGTCACGGCGGAACTTGACAAATTTTCTCATGTATATGCAATCTCTGAATTTGAAACGGCTAGGCGCCGTTGACCATACTCTAAGGGCATGCGCAGTACGTGCTTGCACCTCCTATCCGAATCTCTTACGTGATTCTGGTATAGCGAGAGAGATGGTGCTGCCATCTATGAATTTTGAAGCAAATCAAATTATTTTGTTCAATATTTTTTGATTTGCAATTTTTTAAGTAGTTACACTACTATATATAAACTGAAAATAGATGTCATATACTTCAGAAAAAGTGACCAAACCCTCCGGTGTCCGAGGCCAGATTTGAACTGGCGTCTTCAGCTTTCGCGGCTGACGTCCTGACCACTAGACCACCCGGTCACGGCGGAACTTGACAAATTTTCTCATGTATATGCAATCTCTGAATTTGAAACGGCTAGGTGCCGTTGACCATACTCTAAGGGCATGCGCAGTACGTGCTTGCACCTCCTATCCGAATCTCTTACGTGATTCTGGTATAGCGAGAGAGATGGTGCTGCCATCTAGGAATTTTGAAGCAAATCAAATTATTTTGTTCAATATTTTTTGATTTGCAATTTTTTAAGTAGTTACACTACTATATATATTAGCTGAAAATAGATGTCATATAATTCAGAAAAAGTGACCAAACCCTCCGGTGTCCGAGGCCAGATTTGAACTGGCGTCTTCAGCTTTCGCGGCTGACGTCCTGACCACTAGACCACCCGGTCACGGCGGAACTTGACAAATTTTCTCATGTATATGCAATCTCTGAATTTGAAACGGCTAGGCGCCGTTGACCATACTCTAAGGGCATGCGCAGTACGTGCTTGCACCTCCTATCCGAATCTCTTACGTGATTCTGGTATAGCGAGAGAGATGGTGCTGCCATCTATGAATTTTGAAGCAAATCAAATTATTTTGTTCAATATTTTTTGATTTGAAATTTTTTAAGTAGTTACACTACTATATATAAACTGAAAATAGATGTCATATACTTCAGAAAAAGTGACCAAACCCTCCGGTGTCCGAGGCCAGATTTGAACTGGCGTCTTCAGCTTTCGCGGCTGACGTCCTGACCACTAGACCACCCGGTCACGGCGGAACTTGACAAATTTTCTCATGTATATGCAATCTCTGAATTTGAAACGGCTAGGCGCCGTTGACCATACTCTAAGGGCATGCGCAGTACGTGCTTGCACCTCCTATCCGAATCTCTTACGTGATTCTGGTATAGCGAGAGAGATGGTGCTGCCATCTATGAATTTTGAAGCAAATCAAATTATTTTGTTCAATATTTTTTGATTTGCAATTTTTTAAGTAGTTACACTACTATATATAAACTGAAAATAGATGTCATATACTTCAGAAAAAGTGACCAAACCCTCCGGTGTCCGAGGCCAGATTTGAACTGGCGTCTTCAGCTTTCGCGGCTGACGTCCTGACCACTAGACCACCCGGTCACGGCGGAACTTGACAAATTTTCTCATGTATATGCAATCTCTGAATTTGAAACGGCTAGGCGCCGTTGACCATACTCTAAGGGCATGCGCAGTACGTGCTTGCACCTCCTATCCGAATCTCTTACGTGATTCTGGTATAGCGAGAGAGATGGTGCTGCCATCTATGAATTTTGAAGCAAATCAAATTATTTTGTTCAATATTTTTTGATTTGCAATTTTTTAAGTAGTTACACTACTATATATAAACTGAAAATAGATGTCTTATACTTCAGAAAAAGTGACCAAACCCTCCGGTGTCCGAGGCCAGATTTGAACTGGCGTCTTCAGCTTTCGCGGCTGACGTCCTGACCACTAGACCACCCGGTCACGGCGGAACTTGACAAATTTTCTCATGTATATGCAATCTCTGAATTTGAAACGGCTAGGCGCCGTTGACCATACTCTAAGGGCATGCGCAGTACGTGCTTGCACCTCCTATCCGAATCTCTTACGTGATTCTGGTATAGCGAGAGAGATGGTGCTGCCATCTATGAATTTTGAAGCAAATCAAATTATTTTGTTCAATATTTTTTGATTTGCAATTTTTTAAGTAGTTACACTACTATATATAAACTGAAAATAGATGTCATATACTTCAGAAAAAGTGACCAAACCCTCCGGTGTCCGAGGCCAGATTTGAACTGGCGTCTTCAGCTTTCGCGGCTGACGTCCTGACCACTAGACCACCCGGTCACGGCGGAACTTGACAAATTTTCTCATGTATATGCAATCTCTGAATTTGAAACGGCTAGGCGCCGTTGACCATACTCTAAGGGCATGCGCAGTACGTGCTTGCACCTCCTATCCGAATCTCTTACGTGATTCTGGTATAGCGAGAGAGATGGTGCTGCCATCTATGAATTTTGAAGCAAATCAAATTATTTTGTTCAATATTTTTTGATTTGCAATTTTTTAAGTAGTTACACTACTATATATAAACTGAAAATAGATGTCATATACTTCAGAAAAAGTGACCAAACCCTCCGGTGTCCGAGGCCAGATTTGAACTGGCGTCTTCAGCTTTCGCGGCTGACGTCCTGACCACTAGACCACCCGGTCACGGCGGAACTTGACAAATTTTCTCATGTATATGCAATCTCTGAATTTGAAACGGCTAGGCGCCGTTGACCATACTCTAAGGGCATGCGCAGTACGTGCTTGCACCTCCTATCCGAATCTCTTACGTGATTCTGGTATAGCGAGAGAGATGGTGCTGCCATCTATGAATTTTGAAGCAAATCAAATTATTTTGTTCAATATTTTTTGATTTGCAATTTTTTAAGTAGTTACACTACTATATATAAACTGAAAATAGATGTCATATACTTCAGAAAAAGTGACCAAACCCTCCGGTGTCCGAGGCCAGATTTGAACTGGCGTCTTCAGCTTTCGCGGCTGACGTCCTGACCACTAGACCACCCGGTCACGGCGGAACTTGACAAATTTTCTCATGTATATGCAATCTCTGAATTTGAAACGGCTAGGTGCCGTTGACCATACTCTAAGGGCATGCGCAGTACGTGCTTGCACCTCCTATCCGAATCTCTTACGTGATTCTGGTATAGCGAGAGAGATGGTGCTGCCATCTAGGAATTTTGAAGCAAATCAAATTATTTTGTTCAATATTTTTTGATTTGCAATTTTTTAAGTAGTTACACTACTATATATATTAGCTGAAAATAGATGTCATATACTTCAGAAAAAGTGACCAAACCCTCCGGTGTCCGAGGCCAGATTTGAACTGGCGTCTTCAGCTTTCGCGGCTGACGTCCTGACCACTAGACCACCCGGTCACGGCGGAACTTGACAAATTTTCTCATGTATATGCAATCTCTGAATTTGAAACGGCTAGGCGCCGTTGACCATACTCTAAGGGCATGCGCAGTACGTGCTTGCACCTCCTATCCGAATCTCTTACGTGATTCTGGTATAGCGAGAGAGATGGTGCTGCCATCTATGAATTTTGAAGCAAATCAAATTATTTTGTTCAATATTTTTTGATTTGCAATTTTTTAAGTAGTTACACTACTATATATAAACTGAAAATAGATGTCATATACTTCAGAAAAAGTGACCAAACCCTCCGGTGTCCGAGGCCAGATTTGAACTGGCGTCTTCAGCTTTCGCGGCTGACGTCCTGACCACTAGACCACCCGGTCACGGCGGAACTTGACAAATTTTCTCATGTATATGCAATCTCTGAATTTGAAACGGCTAGGCGCCGTTGACCATACTCTAAGGGCATGCGCAGTACGTGCTTGCACCTCCTATCCGAATCTCTTACGTGATTCTGGTATAGCGAGAGAGATGGTGCTGCCATCTATGAATTTTGAAGCAAATCAAATTATTTTGTTCAATATTTTTTGATTTGCAATTTTTTAAGTAGTTACACTACTATATATAAACTGAAAATAGATGTCATATACTTCAGAAAAAGTGACCAAACCCTCCGGTGTCCGAGGCCAGATTTGAACTGGCGTCTTCAGCTTTCGCGGCTGACGTCCTGACCACTAGACCACCCGGTCACGGCGGAACTTGACAAATTTTCTCATGTATATGCAATCTCTGAATTTGAAACGGCTAGGCGCCGTTGACCATACTCTAAGGGCATGCGCAGTACGTGCTTGCACCTCCTATCCGAATCTCTTAGTGATTCTGGTATAGCGAGAGAGATGGTGCTGCCATCTATGAATTTTGAAGCAAATCAAATTAAATTGTTCAATATTTTTTGATTTGCAATTTTTTAAGTAGTTACACTACTATATATAAACTGAAAATAGATGTCATATACTTCAGAAAAAGTGACCAAACCCTCCGGTGTCCGAGGCCAGATTTGAACTGGCGTCTTCAGCTTTCGCGGCTGACGTCCTGACCACTAGACCACCCGGTCACGGCGGAACTTGACAAATTTTCTCATGTATATGCAATCTCTGAATTTGAAACGGCTAGGCGCCGTTGACCATACTCTAAGGGCATGCGCAGTACGTGCTTGCACCTCCTATCCGAATCTCTTACGTGATTCTGGTATAGCGAGAGAGATGGTGCTGCCATCTATGAATTTTGAAGCAAATCAAATTATTTTGTTCAATATTTTTTGATTTGCAATTTTCAAATCTGGCCTCGGACACCGGAGGGTTTGGTCACTTTTTCTGAAGTATATGACATCTATTTTCAAATAGTATTTAATTAATATTAACTAATTATAAATAAATAAATATCAATGTACGAATAATGAAACATGGCAGAGAGTTTCTGACTCGTTACATAGTTAACCGTTGGGCCAAACAGAGATTAATAAAAGGTAATAGGTGCGGGAAATTATTACAACCATGGGAAATTTTAAACTGAATATTACTAATTAATGAATAACCGTTTTTTTAATATGTTACAGTCTCACAAAAGTTTTAAGCATGTTTTTTATACCTAAATACTATTTGAAATCCAATTTCGTTAACAAATTTTATCAATTTGACACATCAAATTTGTTTTATTTATAAAATTACAAGTCTGGTTGGCAATTTACGATTCTCTCTCTTCTTCTCTCAAGCTATTGTATTTATATTGTGTCTTGTCAAATACGAAATGGGGTTTCGAATAAAACAAGATAATTTAAACAAGGAAGGCTTCGACTTCTTCAAATATGTATCACTGGAATGAAAAAGAAAGTTTTAAGTGACAAAGTTATTGATTTGAAAACCACAATAAGTATATACGAGTACGTATATATAACTAGCCATGTACATAAGAAAGAGGTGAATTTAACACTGAAAATATCTCAGTCAAACCCGGAAATTGCGCCACTCTAAGGTTTTCCTTAAACCTTAGCTTTGACCAGTGGTTTCAGTCAAAACTCGAACCCAGGTAGTCCTTCATGTAGTATTCGAAAACAGTAAATCATACTACTTATCCCTAATACTTTCTCTGGTGAGATGTAGTTTGCAAAACCGAACCATGGTTCCATTGCTCGATCACACTGCATAGCTGTCCCTGGTTGTTAAAAGTTTATGTACTTACCTAAACTAATGAACCATCTTACGGCTTAGATCGGATCTAAACCTATACTTATAAATGTATTTAAAAAAAGAAGTAGGGTTCCGTACCCAAAGAGTAAAAAACCGGCCAAGAGCGTGTCGGGCCACGCTCAGTGTAGGGTTCCGTAGTTTTCCGTCCGTCACAGTAAGTGTCCCCACTTAAGAGTTAAAATAACACCTCCATGTAGGATATGATATTAGCGTTCCACGTACAGCGACATCTATCGGCAAATTAAGTAAACTATTGCGCGCGAGCTTAAAGTATGGAAGATGATTTTTATGGGATAATTCTTTATTGCGTGAACCGATTTTCACCGCTTTTACTTTATTTGAAAGCACGTCGTTTCATTGTGATTTTGTAGAAATTACAGGTACAATAAACACCTGCTTATATGGTTAAATTACAAACTTAGTTCAGAAAATATTTTGTAATTTTTTTTCAAAAACTATTCAACCTATCAAGTTCAAAATAAATTTCCTAGAAAGTTATTATAAAGTTCAACTTTTGAAATTTTTTTCATTTTTTTGAAACTTATGATTCAAAAGTTAGAGGGGGGGGGGACACATTTTTGTAACTTCTGGAGCGATTATTTCCGAAAATATTTACATTATCAAAAAATGATTTTAGTAAACCCCTATTCAATTTTAAATACCTATCCAACAATATATCACACGTTAGGGTTGAAATGAAAAAAAAAATCACTCTCCACTTTACGTATAGGGGAGGTACCCTAATAAAACATTTTTTCCACTTTTTATTTTACCACTTTGTCGGCGTGATTGATATACATATTAGTACCGAATTTCAGTTTTCTAGTGCTAACGGTTACTGAGATTATCCGCGGACCGACGGACGGACGGGCAGACATGGCGAAACTATAAGGGTTCCTAGTTGACTACGGAACCCTAACTAGTTGACTACGGAACCCTAAAAACGAGACCATATTACTAAGACTCCCCTGTCCGTCTGTCCGTTTGTCATTAGACGCTCAAATATGATCCCTACTCAGTATGACTTGACTACACTTGTCAATCTTATTTGAAATCACCATCTTGAAAAATTTGTTTACTAATTTCTTCTTTATTTCTTTCCCGTCCCTTTTTGAGAATCTATTTATGTTGTATTTTTGCACAGAAATGTACCTACCTATTTAAATCGATTATTTGTGAAAATTTGTCATTGATCCCCTTATTGTGAGCTCCCGTATTGTGTTTGTAGCTTGGCGAGGATGTGAGCGAGATTACGGCATTAGTGAACGGCCCCGATCGGTGTTCATTGTTTGCTCACTGTTGATCCTGCACGGTTTACGATGTATCGAGGCTTCTGTTGTCGAGGTAGAGGAAGCTGAAACCGAATTACACAAGTATTCTTGGGACTTTGAGCGTTTCAAATGGATTTCAGATGGATCAAAAGCAATAAAGGCATTTATTACAACTGATAGTTGATTTGGTTGGTGAAAGAAACATCGTGAGGAAACCGGGCCGTAAACAGGGTGGATTTTCAATATGGGCCAGTACTAGATTCCATTATGGTACGCAAAAATGGTCTTAAATAACCTTAACTTTTTAATAAGCGACGATTAACAAATGTGGACGTGTTTAGTGAAAGGTCCTACTATACACACATAAGCACTAAAGGTACACATAGAGCCTTCATTCTTTCACAAAAAATAAAAAGTGTGTAGTTTAGGAAGTATCTACTAATAATCATATCGACAACGTTGTACCTTTTCCCTGCACTGATACATTTATAGTTTTTTGATAAAATGTACAGGAGGTAAGCGAGTAATAGCACATTATGATACAAGTGTGCTAAGTTGATCATTACATACGAAGCGATATTGTGCGCACGAGCGCAAGTGAGTGCGCGTAAGGAAGCCGAGCTATGTTATGATAAAGCACACGCGTTTCATACGACGTTTTTCAACACACTTGCGAGGAAATAACAGAATAGTGTAATAAATAATTTTTGATAAATACATTTACTGTCAGAATTTTTACAGGATCTCTATCCTGTAAAAGTACTTAACAAACTTATGATAATTAAATTTAACTAACCTTTTGTGATGTTATTGACTACTCTGGAACTACTTTTTTAAACATTTCATAAAATTAAACACTTTACATTTATTGTCCAATAAAGAGTATTTTTTCTTACGTATTGCTCACTAGATTTTTATGACAACATTTTACTAGTTAGTATGTGGATTTATTTTTATGACAAGTTTGAAATATGTCCAGAGGTTAAATTAACGCTAAAGTTGTCTTCTTATTCACTTAAAATATAATTTGTTTAAATTAATAAAACACAACTAGAAAAATCTAACAAATAAACAATGATTTGAGATTAACTTTTAAAATGGCGCGCAATTTTCTTTTTTGGATGTGGGTGCAGGTTGAGGAAAAGGCGCGGACTTATTATGACAAATAGCCAATATTAAAACAGACAATTCGTAATTAAAACATAATTTATTGTGTTTACGAGTAATTTGTTGTGTAATATAATAAGTTGAAATGATTTCTTGTCGCAATCAGGATTGTATAATTTGTATTTGTATTCTATCGTAAATGTGTATATTTTTAATATATTTACTTTTTTTTACTTTTTTTGGATGCAAACGCCTAACGAGAAAGGTAATACCCGACTAAATTACAACGATTAGTCTGTGTACATCCAACTTGGTACTAGAGTACAAACGTCACTTGATCGGATTATAAAATTATTGCACTAGTTCGATAATTATTGTAAAATGCACGCGTGTTTAATATCTAGGATTATGAGCATAAAAGCGGTGAAATAAGAACCTCGTTACGAGCAAGTGTGTTGAAATAAATAGTTGTAGAATTAAACATTTTATAGTAACGTTTTAAAATATAGATGAATTCGTACAAATTAATAAGTTAATTAATACATTGAAGTTTGTTGACGTAAATTTCACGTAGAATGAGCATTTCCTTGAATATCAGTTACAGGAAATAATCATATTTAATGGGAAAACATTATCAAAGTGAGCTTTGACTGTTAATAATTACAATTACTTTGATGCTTAATTGTCTTGGCTACCAATTATATTTCTGAATATTAATTGGAGGGAAGTACCTACAACAGAATAGAATGCTGGATTATTATTGTATGACAATAACATAACATAAACATAAATACTCTTTATTGCACACCTCAAAATAAAGAAACACATAAAATACAAGTAAAAAACAGTATAAGCAGAGGTAAAACAATCTTCATGTTATAGCGATAGTTTCGAGTTGTCTTTGATTCGAACCATTTCCCGTTCAATCCAAGCACCCTGGGAGATGCAGCTTGTTTTGTGCCTTTATGTATATACCTTTGTCTATTTACTGAAAAAAAAAATTTTTGTAAGATGTTGTATAATTTACAGTCCAAAATGTACCCCCTAAGTTGTTAAAATAAATGTACGAGGAGTGGAAGAGGGTGTAAACAACGACTTCTGAATATACTATGTCTTATTATTAGGCTAGTTATGTATATCATTGCAAATTACGAGTAAAGTACTATATTGTATTTTCTATTGTGTAATTCCTTGACATTGTTTCATACATTTATAAATAGTTTTTGTAAGACGATCTTTTAGTTTGTTTTGTTTTATCAAGTGTAAAATACTATTTCTTTAAGAAATAAAGTAATTTAATATAATCTAATCTATAATAAAATTATTCTAGAACTGTGTCAAGGGATTAAAATCGAGTATGGACCTCTTATTCCAGTTTGTATAGACTGTATGCCAACTAACGTTTTAGCTCAAGAAAGTACTTTTAAAACAGTTCCGTTACCAGCAGCAGTACTATATACGATCTTTGAAAGTTCACACGCGTGCCATAATTCCAAGTAAATCGGATAACGTCAATGTGCGGATAAAGTTAATGAACTCGATTAAATTTATTACTTTGGAGTACAACATATGTACTTAGATTGATAATCCATATTGAAAAGGCCCTATGGTGGCAGGCGCTCACGATGTAGCGGATGTAGTCCTCGTACAAATTCAATACAATTTTCAAGGAATAATGGCTTAAGCGTCGGCCGCTATAAGGGTCATGTTAAGGGATTATATTATAATTAAATATGGATTATAAATATTAACAGATTAAGAATTTATTATACAATTGGAAGTAATACCAACCCTAGCGTGAATGTGCATAATCGAGACCGACTGCGGGTAGTTCGAAAAACACGCGCAGCTAGGAGATGCTGATACAATTCCTCGCCAGTCTGCCTGCGACCACGAGCGTACGCTCGAAACGTCAGGAAAATAATAAAAGTAAGTGTACGCGATTTTGTCAAAATAATGAGTGAAAATCGTGTAAGTTTAAACCAGTATAATGAAAACAGATCTCAGGTCTTGGCAAACCTAACTTGTAAGGAACAAAGAGTAAAAGGCCTGAAAATACGGTGGTAGATACTTGGACGAAAAAAATTAAAGGACGGAGCATGGCTGTACAACAAACTGTGACGCAAGATGGCGGCTGGTTTGAATGTGTGTGTCCAGACGAGTGTTGCCATGTAATACAAATTTTCCCGATTAAGAATACAGTATTTTTGAATAAAAAAAAATAGATTATTAATATATATGTTTAAATAGAATTAATAAGCACCTGTTTTAATAAATTTGATGAAATATATTTCTGAAGAGGCGGATAAAAGAAAAAATAATGATGTAAAAAATCTAAATTTATAAATTAATAAAAGGACACGACTTGAGTGTGTCCGGCCTCTCTTCTCGACACAATATTATTATTTTAAGCATTTATCATACCTTTTTAATATGGCCAAGGTGAACCCAACTAAAAGCGTATTATTATAAACTTACCTTATCTCAAACAGTTTCACACTAGAGAACCAAAATTCAGTCAGGTTGAGCTTCGTCGTTCAGCCTTGTTGGCAACCATCTAGCAGACGCTAAAGCGTTATGAGCTTGTGTTGTGAGTCTTGGCCTCTAATTTTACATGGCTTGCTTTTGGTAAGATTAGGCGCAACACACACTTAGCGGGATTCAGTTCAGCCAGGTCTATGAGTTCTGGATTTTTTTATATGGGGCCCACTGATAATTTTCCATCGTGCAAAACCTACTTACGACAGCCTTCTAGCCACAGTCGTGGACAGTGGGCTTTCTGGCATAAAATTATAAGATGTTATTAATTTAGTAGAAATAAAATGTACTAATATAATATGGAAACTTTCGAAATAAATGATCATTAAATTGAATTGAATTTATATTTATATCAGACACGTGGGGTACAAGGGCAAGTACACCTATATTATTTGTATGTTGTCTATAACACTGTCATTCCTAAACTACAAAACCGATTTCGATAAGAAGGTGGCATTTGTCGCTCGACACGATTGATCTGAATTCATCAATTCATAGACAATTGTCTATGGTTGCGGAAATTTGTCTATGGCCTCCATAAAAAAAATCAGTTACAATCTTACAATAGACAAATTTCCGCAACCATAGACAATCGCCTCTGAATATGAATGATGACTATCGCGTACGAATTTCCGCTAGAGGCGTTAGTGTAGACGGAGGTCTTCGAACCGTTAAATTCCATAGTAATTCAATGGAATTCACAAAATTATTTTTAATTTGAACAAGGTTGTGAAAATTTTGTAATACCTGATATTAATTATGGCAAATATGAGTTACGAATCATTGAATGTGAATCCTTTAAAAGCGTAGCTCAGAAAATTCTTCTTTTTTTCGAAAAATATGGAACTACGCAATGCTGCGGCGTGGTAAATTTTATTACAGTAAAGTTCAGTGTATTAGATATTATTTAAACGTATATTTTGTTTTCACGAACGCGATAGATAAAAAATACAGCTGTTTATAAGGACCGCATCAAAATTGGTTCAGCCAAACGCGAGATAATCGTGAACAAACATATATACACACACATAAACTGAGAACCTCCTTTTTTGAAATCGGTTAAAAATGCTCCTAGATCGATCAACACAACCGGTTTGACAGCTAACCTCTCATTCTAACTATAGTTCAATTTCGTTCTAATCGCTTGACCAGTCGCTTACTAAAGCGACTAGTCAACCGATCAGAGTGAGAGGGAGCGATAGTTAGAATGAGACAAAAGTTGGACAGATCACTCATTGTGGCATAATTTTGCGCATTCAACCTACGACTCGATAATATATGAGCTTTATGTTTTACGCAATTTTTGTAATTATTTTAAGAAATATATAGTTTAGTTTATTAACTAATTTTATTCAAAAAATACTAAGGAATATAATTTGCTTTCAAAAACTTATAATTTATGAACTATTAGGTAATATGTTAATATTAGTTGAAAATGTGCGTGAAATAAAACATCAAGTTGTGTTTGGTTCATATCGTGTTGACACCATATCGCGGCGATTATAGACCCCTTTACATTCGGGAAGTTTCCCTATTCAACCACCTGGCAACACCGCTACCATGAAGATAATAGTTTATGAAATTACTGATATTTAATGTGATTACGCAATTAATTGTTTACTTAACGGTGAAAAGTTATCCCATCCGTTTTTTTCTTTCGACCGGTGGCATTTCTGCAGCATTTGACAACGCACGACGGCATATTTTAATTATTTTTTAACTGCTCTTGACTGCATAGACGTTTGGACACGAATGGCGGGGGAGCGGCTCATTATTGCTGTGCGTATGTGTGTGTAGTGCGTAACGACGAGGACACTGGCTCTTTATGGAATCACAAAATTTTGTTAGCCGCACTCTATCTGGGACTTATATAATCTATGGGTAGATAATTAAATTTATTTAACAATTTTTGCACAAAAATAAATAGAGTAATAAGGCCGACTTCATGCCACAAGGCTTTGTTAAGCAGTCAACAAAGATGGCAAATCAGACAGGTTGTGGACAAGCGCTAACTGATAGAACAAAAAAAAAACATTTATTCGAAAAAGGTTGATACCCACATATTTACATTAAATTTAAACTAAAATGGGCACGCCACATGTTAAATTACTGATTCGAAAAATCAACTACCCTTTTTGCATCTCATTCTCTAAGCAGACAGCAAATTTTATACCTAAAGAGACTTAGGGTGGGTTGCACCAAACCGCCTGTAAAAGTAAGCCAAATGTTACGCTAATCGGAGCTACTTAACGATTGCTAACATAAATGGGTTGCACCAAGTGCAAAATAACAGAACGTAAGAGTTAAGCGGGATGCCACTGTCTAAACGCATTTCTACTCACATTTTTATGGTAGAATATTTATTCAATATGGCAACACAACCATAAATGCCAAACTAAACTTGTCAAAATCGTCACACGAAGAAAAAATCTAAAGAAAGGAGCGCGAACTAAACTTAACTTGGCACCCTGCAGCTTGTAAATCAAGAATATACAAACATTTAGCCATTCCTGAACATGTCTATTACTCAATCAAAAAGTGGGCTATCCATTGCGCCTTACGAGGAAATTTTTTCAAAGGATAATGCAACTTGTGTTGAGAGTGGAGTTTAAAGCGAAAGCCAGAATAGTCGGCTGGTGTATTGTGCATTATATTATAGTAAGTAAATCATCCTGCTTGTTTATTACTACTTACAGAACCCTAAACAAGTAAAGCCGTTGCTGGAAGCACCAAATGGCGAGAAGGAGCCCAATCGCAAAACAAACGCATCACTAGTTTTAACTCTTGAAAATTCGTAAAAATAGGGTACTGAATCCCTCGAACCTGGTTGATTATGGCTGGCACTGTAACCAACGTCCTAAATATTGAACTTATACATGTACTTACTTATTAAATGAGTGTTCTAAAGCATCTTTGTTAACAAATGATGAGTAGCACCTATGTTACACTAATGAATAATGATACACAATGTTTTTTATTTCAGGTTTGAATTTACCTTTGGTATTGAAGACAAGATGAAATCGAGGCTTGTTATGCTACTCAGTGCTTAATTCCAGGATGTTTGAAAGTAAAAATGCAGTGATTTCAAGAAATTGGTAGAATCTCAATGTAAAAATAAAGTATAATTATATTAACCTAATCAATCAGTATTTCAATTTTGATAATAAAATACATAATTATATTTATTTAGTTACCTTATTTTTGTTTTATTTATTATTAAAACACTGGCATAGGTTTCCTTTGTAGATGGAAGCAAGATCCTCCCCCCTCCAAACATATTTCTACTGCAAATATTAATCACCAGTTTTCTAGCACTTGGCATAAATAATCAATGAAACTTGACACTTGAAGTATTTTAAGTCAGGTCAATCAGTTCTTGGATAGTGTGAAGCGGACCCTTGGCCAAAGTGAGCCAGCTTATTGATCGGACAAAAAACTTCATATACTGAACCACAGATCTTTGATAATGGTTATTAACAATACTCTACTCTTGATACATGTTACAAATATTATTCAGGTAAAAGTGACCATAAAACATTAGTGTGGCTAGGATTCCAAAAATGTTTTCTTATCACTTGTATCTTAATAATCATAATCATTTATTTCTTTGTAATGATATATGTTTACAAGTCATACAACAGCCATGTAGGTAGGTACCTAGTTACTATTATGTTTTATTTGTAAATAGGTACCTAATGCTGGTTGGGAAAGATATATGATAAAGAGAGACCTTTATTATTTAGGTATTACTAATAAATTCATAGTAAAATCATAACATAACACATATTTTATAATTGATTTTGAGCACTGATGATAGGACTAGGACTAATCAAAAATGCATGCATACATACATCATCTTAGGAAGCTTTTTCCCTTATAGAAATGTAAGTATGGAAATATATCTACTTTTTATACTTACAAAATGAAATGCATGTACTTATTTTGCGTACAGTCACCGGCAATAGTATCTTCCTACATGAACTGTACAGTGAGTACAATTTGGATTAAAAAAAGCATGTTCATAATAATGTCCGATTTAAAATATACTAATGGGGAAGGTATCTGTCAAAAGTCAGGAGGTGCCAGCATAAGTAGGCACCTACCACTAGTTTTGTTGAATGAGATTTGGCTTAAAGGGCTAAAATTAATGCCAGTAAATTCCAATAAAACAAGAATTTTACACTATTGGTAGGACTGAGACTACAACCTATGCCGGCACCATCTGTAAACACTTGATTGGCCATAATCCTGATTGCAGCGACGAGCAGCAAATGGTAGGTAACAATTGCCATAGAAGAGCGACACACATGAAGTCAAATTAGTTAAACCATGCTATTACCAAATTGTCAGTAGATAGTTTATTTATTTATATGGGTTTAATGTTTCAATAGATCTGTAAAATCTTTGTGTTTATTTCACAAATTAGCAAACAGTGTAAGCTCTTTATCAACACTCAAGGGACCGGACATTTTGTGACATTATCACAAGTTGTCATTAAATAGAGGCCTACTGTGCTTGTTTTAAGGCAAATAATGAAATCAAATAAAAAACAAGAATTATATGAATTACTATAATGAATTTTCATACACATTTGAATTTGTGGATACCTAACCATTGTTGAACTATTTTTTTATTGTCCCACAGCACATGACACTCTTATTTACTTGATTGTAAATTCCGCATCACACTTTATTTACATGTACTGTTCTGAACATGGTTTAGTTAGGTGTCGAGGCTCGATTTCTGTAGGACATTGGCGATAAATGTTTGGTGGTATAACTTCATGCCCTTATTAAAAGCATTAAAGAAACCTCTCTGATCATCTGGCATCTTTTGAATCGTATGACTTGCTCCCATCAAGTCCCGTTCGTGGCCTGTTCTACCGTGTCATAAAACTTGTTTTTCTTCTTGACCTGGTCATTCCACCGCGTCGGAGGTTTACGTTCCCTTTTGTCTTCTACCTTGCAGTATTCAAGTCAACCGTTGTTTCCAAAGGTTTGGTCTTCATTGACAAAAACAGAGTGGTTTTTTAATGGTTGTCATGATTCTGGTCCTGCTCATTCTACGGCTGTCGGCTTTCATGACAATGACTGTAGGTTCTGGTATGTTTGTGATACATAACAGAAGTCTGTACTATTTCAACCTGAAGTCACTCGGCACTCGATTTTACCTAAATAACGCACTTTTTACAAAGAATTTTATGTACTTATTATTTAATACCGTTATCTGATCTGAAAATTGTGAATAAAACCAAACGTCAATCGTATACGCCTTTTTACGTTCAGATACTCGCATATATTTATTACTACAAACAATATTTTAATATTTTTCATCAAATATCACTGTCTTTTTGTCTAATAATGCATTTATCCTTGAAATACGAGACATTTTTGCAAACTGTCAGCCATATTTAAACGTAGATTTGAGTTAACCAGTGCTCGACGGCTGGTTAAGGTTAACGTAACTTTCTGACTGCTAAAGTGCATGGTGCAACGGAAAAACGGACTTGACGTCTACTGTAACCATGATGAGTTCGTTAAGTGTGCGTGGTGCAACCCGCCCTTAGTGCATCGCGTATCACTGTCAACCTCAGAGAAATAAACCAATGGAGTGGTAATTGTCAGGCGTCCCCCTCTGCCAAAAGTACAAGACCAGTGGTCGTAGCGGTTATATAAAACTAGTTGTCGCGCGTCAAACGTCATTCAATGAATGTCAGTCAGCCCGGAACGATCTGAGGTAAAAATGCCGAATTGCTGCGTGTTTTCATGTAAGAAAAGATCGGCATTATCTAGTTTACATAAGGATAACTTTTCTTTTCATCTGTAAGTATAATTACGTCTAAATATCATCAAATAGTGCACGAAATTAGCAAAAAACTAAAAAATATTGTCAATCAAAAAGTGTTGCCACTTAATGGTACTACATCTGCTTTAGGGTAATTTTTAAATTTGACTCTTCATAGTACATTGTACCATCGAGTTCATAATTGCATACCCAATTTATCAATGAATTCATTCATAAATTGGGTATGCAAAATGAACACGATTACATCGAGGGAGGTAAGTGAAATATTGCAAACAAGAGTAATCGACTCCAGTGCGGCAGAAATACGTCCGCCATTATGTCATTCATTGTCATTGTTATGACAGGTTAGGCAATACACTTAAAAGATACTCCGTGGGTTAGGCAGAGACCCATTCGGCATACAGCCATAATTGTAAAGCAATTGCTCTGTTAAAAAAGCAGTGTGTCTCTGTGTGTGTTGTTATTAAATTGTTTCTAAACATATTTTAATCGACTTTTAAATTATTCAAATTACATATTATTTTTAATCATTAACAAAAATGAAAAGATTAACGTCAGTACTTCAAAGGTAAAACTCATTCACACGCATAGCTTTTTAAATTATATATGTCGTCGAGGACCGCCGAGCAGGGCTGTAAGGTAGTTTGGAACTCAAAAAACTGACACTATCAGGATAAACTAGCCTATAGCACATTACGCGCGGACGCACGGTAATGAAATAAAACATAAACACTGGTTTAACAACTGTATTGAAATCAAATCTTTTTAAAACCGTATTATGGGAAGGGCAATAAACTACTACTGGTTCGGAAAGGAGCCCCAACTGAGAAGAACCAGCATAAGAAACTCAGCGTATGTGTGCTTGTAGTACGGCACAATAGCTGAAATTTGTCTATGATCTCAAAAATACAGCTACCATAAACAAATTTCCGTTTTAATAGACAAATTTCAGCTAGTGTGCTGAATTTCGCACTGAATTCCGCTCTAATGTGTGGCGCCCCTTAAATGAAATATACTTGTAGATGCTTGAAATAACGATATTCTTGTTTAGAAATTAATTCGTTCCTTTATTTTCACCATACACTTTATGTAGCATTTTAATTTTGTATGGATTATACTTTATTTATTATAAGGTACGGTATACACACTTATCCCCTTAAATAGGCACTTTTAATTTCTGACTCTGGTATCACTGTACCTAACAGGTAAGTTTTAGTGATGGGACAGCACAAAAATAAATGTCGATATTAACATTAGCAGTATGTTATACTTTTTATTTATAATATAAAATGAAGAAGAGATAATAGAAATAGAAACACAAATTGGAAACAGATGCCCATTACAATCAAAATATCAACTGCGAAGGACTCTGGAACATCACGATGTAGCTAGTGACTGATTCATCATTGTTCATTACAGTGAAAAATTCACTGAGGTGGATAGAAGAACGTCTAGTGTAATTGGAAGCACATTGGAACGGTAATCTAAACACGTGGGTTCGAATCCCGTGATGTTCCAGAGTTCTTTGCAGTTCAATGTTTCGTTGTAATAGTTATTTGTTTCCAATTTGTAGTATTTTCCACTAAATTTAAAAGCAAATACACATCAAAATATTAAATTGATAATATAAAAGTTATTATAAATCAGCTTGCAAGATTTGTCCTGAACAAATAGACAAACTAACTTACGTAGAATACTAACATTGTAAGTAATATGCTGGTAGAAAAACTTGATATTTAATCACAACTTAACATTATAATTTTATCAATAGCTAAACCTTATACTTGGTAAAGAAACAAAAATATATAACTAACCTACGATCAATGTTTCTCTGCGTCCGTAGGAAACACCTTAGACAGCCCTACACGTAATCCCTGGGTGGTGCTAAAAGAGTTACAAACTTGGCAGATCTGCTGTCCTACCTGGACCTCGCAGCACTCACTGGATTTTCTTCATCATATGCTTTCCCACTACCCCAGGGAAGAAATGCCTATCTATATCCAGTGACATGTAGGCATACGATAAATAAATCTACGATAAAATGTGACATTTTCAAGTCAAAGGTACATCAATCGGTTGTCAATAAGGCGTTACCATAAAAAAACATTTAGAAATTAACTCTATTAACAACCGAAAATGATGTACCTTTGACTTGAAAACGTCACAAATATCGATACTTAAGTATATTATTATCGACGCGTTCCTCGCACTGTGTACGTTTACTTAAAGATGACATTATCTCGTTCACGGACAGGTTGTCTGTGTCTGTGTTTATACTTGTGTGAGTATATTTTATGTTAGTGTTTGATAATTTTATCGTGTGCGTGTGTAGCGACTTCAATGGAAAATGCATTAGTGTTAACAGTATTTGTGTGCGTTTCCTCGTCCCCCGCGCCGAAATCGGCAGACTTTTTCTGATAGAAATAAGTGCGCGTCTCGCATCCGGTTGGTTTAATTATCAAAGCTGTCAACAGCCAAGGACAATTCATTCGACCATTCATTCAGTTGTTCAAACATGCATTCAGTCGTTCAAAGCAAAAACAATGGGCCGACGTGAAAACCGTTTGGTTGTACAACTGACGCGTTGAGGATCTCAACCTTTTCACAAAGCGGTTTAGTGAAGTTGAACAACTTTGTTTTTTTTTAAACTAGCGACCCGTCCCGGCTTTGCACGGAATAAAAAAGGGTTATTGTGGGTTATCACATCACTAAGAGATAGACATATGCTATCGCGGACTTTTTTGTATGAAAATCTATTACCCACGGTAACGTTACGAAGATCCGCGTTCTCCCCGAGCGCCGGCACGCGCCCGCGCGACCGCCGACACAATCGATTTGGTCATGGCGGTGCAATGGCGGTCATTCTACTGGTTTCCGAACACTTCATTTAGGATTTATAATATGTGTGTAGATAAAGCAGTGTATGCAACTGTACGTAATTAGGCCTTATTACGTAACAGTTACATAAACTACTATTATCAGATCCTGACTTGATGACTATGGGACCAACTGTGAAGTAGCTCTTTCATACAAAAAAAGTATTTTCTAAATCGGTCTAGCCATCTTCGAATAATCGGTGAACATACATAAAAAAAATAGCCAAAAAAATCCCGACGAATTGAGAAGATTTCGAAGAAGTCCTTCGAAATCTTGAAGTCGGTTGAAAACTTATTTAATCTACGTATTCTGAAAATCGATGATTGATTATCGATGATGCGAAAGGAAATTATTCATTTTCATTTTACACCCTTACTTGATAGGGAGTTTCTTAATCCAAGGTAGGCTCGGTAGTCCGGCACCTGAAATTTACCCCCTATTCCATTATCGGAACTGCCAGATTAATGGATTTGTATGGGAAATAAAAGCCGACCGAGAGCAACATTATACTAACAAATGCAAAAAAGAATAAAAATTTAAAAATAAAATAAATAAAAATTTAATAATAATTTTAAATATAAGGATTAGGTACTTAGGTTGTAGGATAAGAAAACCTGGTACAAAAACTGGAAGTGAGTGTTACCATCGCCGATAAACTTTAATGTTTGGCGAAACTGATATTTTTGTAAATTGTATGGCGTTCGGCCACCTGATCACCGGACCCTCGTTAAATGTCGGATTACTGGGCGTGCCGGATTGGCGAGCGCCTACTGTATTTATATTTTATAATTTTCACGATTAGCGATGACAATTCTTTTCAAAATGGACAAATAATCAATTTGGTACGAATATATAATATAATATGTCTCACGCCGATAAAGTGGTAGAATAAAAGCTCCCCCTACGCATAAAGTGGGGGGTGTTTTTTTTTTTTCGCTCCAACCCTATTGTGTGGGGTATCGTTGGATAGTTCTTCCAAAATGAATAAAGGGTCTTGTAACACAAGTTTTGAATAAAACTACTTAAATTTCGTAAATAATAGCTCAGAAAGTTCACGTAAGGGCCCGCATAATAAAATAACGTAAGCGCCACAACATATCCCTTAAACGACCTTTTGAACGGATGTATTGTAACAGGCCGGCAACTAGTCCGGCCAAGAGCATGGCCCGACATGCTCTTGGCCGGTTTTATTGATTCAACATCACTCGGGTATTCTAATGTATCCTTATCACTTTTTATAATTAAATATCCTACGTAATTTTTTATTTATTTACATTCACAATAATTTAAAATTTTTAAGGCCTCGCCATATTAAATTAGACTAGCAGAGCAAATCCTATTTTTTGTGATATAAATCTCATTACATTGCTAACAAACATAATACGTGTATTACGTGTCACACATCCAATAATGTTTATTGAAAAGGTGTTATAAATATTCAAGTGATGCAGTTTCAAAAAAGAAAATTACTCGCACGTTCGCTATGTCGAAATTTTTAGTAATTTATTTTATTGTCTTTTTTGCATAATGAAGTTTGGGTCCCGTAGTAATTTATTCATTTGTTTTAAAATACTTACTAAGGTCGGTGTCGATAGAAAAGTAAATAAAGGTAAACGAATATGGCTGGCTGTCAACTGCATTTCTAGTCAAAAAAAGCATTTGACGCTTGATTTTATTATTGTTAAACAAATTTGTTGATAGATAATCGTTTGAGCTCGAGATGGCTGCGGCGTTTTAAGAATTTACGTAGTTCAGTGTATAATATTGTGTGCGGTAACCAAACGAACAAGGTGTGCAGCTAATGAAATATTAGCTACTGAAAAACGCGCGTAACCACTCTTTAGTTGAAAAACGGTTATCCGGGGTCTCGGCCATCCACGTGTTTGTAGGAAGGTTATCACCTTACAATACGCAAGGCCTGTACCGAACAATGTTGCCAGTATTTTATTAAAAATGAATAAAAGTGTAATTAACGTTTAACGTCGACATTGGCAAAATTCCCATTGCCCTGAGCAAAGGGAAAAAGCCATTAAAAAAAACGAATTTGTTTTCACTTATGTATAAGTATGTAATTAATGGATATTTTAACTACAAATTAATGTTGTTACACGTGCATAAATTGACAATTAAACCACAGTTGTTCTTTAAAAGTGTGTGATTGCGATGCAATGAAGGTACATGTATTTCGACACTGGAAATTTCAAATGTCGTAAGGGACATTTTGTCGTAAGTACACTAAATATTGCATAGAACTCAGAATTTTTTTCTCTATCGATCGGTATAACTAACTTTTTGACATCGCTTCAAATAAAGAATTTACGAAGTAATTAAATTTTGTTGTAACTTCCTAATGCTCAAAAAATTATGTTGTATGGGTCAAATTTTAAATTTGATGGTATTATGTGTTCATTTATAACGTTGTATATCCTTCTTATAGATAAATCCCTATGTTGTAAGTTACTACAGTAAAAAAAGATTCCTTTACGACATTCTATCTAATAAAATAAATACGAAACTTTGAACCCACATTGGCGTATGGGTCAACTATTTTAGGCTTTTGTACGTTACAACATAATGCCGAAGAATATTATGGCTCTTGATTTTTTATAAAGTTTGTTGTATGTAGGTATAAATCAAAATAATTTTAAAGTCTGATGTAGTAACTCATCTTCAAACATTATAAAGAAAAAGTTACATTTAATACGGTGCAACAATGATAGTTACGCCTCAGAAAAGATGATATTTTAAAACCTTTAAAGTTTTTTTGTGTACGTTATAACATTCAGTTTAGTTTCTCGGCTGCATATATATGTAAGCGAGGCGACCAAGCAGACAATTGGGAATTCTATGAACACAAGAATTCATTCGAGATTTTCTGCATCTTAGACGGCAAGCGAGTGAATCACAGCTACTGTATCGTGTAATGTATTACACTAGCTATCAAATTACACTATTTCTAGAGTGATACTCGGCTGCAGGTAGATGAGAGAGAGGCAAACAAGCAGAAATTTGGGAATTCTATGAACACATGAATTCATTCAAGATTTTCTGCATCTTAGACGGCAAGCGAGTAGACCACACCTACTGTACCTTGTATTGTGTTACACTAGCTATCAAATAACACTATTTCTAGAGTGATACTCGGCTGCATATATATGTAAGCGAGGCGACCAAGCAGACAATTGGGAATTCTATGAACACATGAATTCGTTCGAGATTTTCTGCATCTTAGACGGCAAGCGAGTGAATCACACCTACTGTATCGTGTAATGTACTACACTAGCTATCAAAAAACACTATTTCTAGTGTGATACTCGGCTGCAGGTAGATGTGAGAGAGGCAAACATGCAGATACTTGGGTATTCTATGAATACTTGCATTCATTCAAGATTTTCTGCATCTTAGACGGCAAGCGAGTGAATCACACCTACTGTACCTTGTATTGTGTTATACTAGCTATATAATAACACTATTGCTAGAGTGATACTCGGCTGCATATATATGTAAGTGAGGCGACCAAGCAGACACTTGGGAAATCTATGAACACGTGAATTCATTCGAAATTTTCCGCATCTTAGACGGCAAGCGAGTGAATTACACCTACTGTATCGTATAATGTACTACACTAGCTATCAAATAACATTATTTTTAGAGTGATACTCGGCTGCAGGTACATGAGAGAGAGGCAAACAAGCAGAAATTTGGGAATTCTATGAACACTTGCATTCGTTCGAAATTCTCTGCATCTTAGACGGCAAGCGAGTAGATCACACCTACTGTACCTTGTATTATGTTACACTAGCTATCTTATAACACTATTTCTAGAGTGATATATATTGGTAAGTGAGGCGACCAAGCAGACATCAAAACGGTAACTATGCAAAAAAAGCATCCTAATGAAATAATAGTTAAATATTCAATGAAGCCAGGGGCAGAAGTTCACAAATTTCAACTTTATGAAAAACGTGTGATTGACACAAGATCAAAGAGGGGCAAGGGAAAGGGCAAGGGGAAAGGTAAGGGTAAAAAACTTCAAGAGCAGGAAACTATACTGGATTCGAATGTAAACCAGGCTGAAGAAGAAGTGATTCAATTAAAACCTTTATACGAAACAAGACTACCCTTGTCCGTAGCAAAATATAATGATTTGAAGCGCTTATGCAAGAACGATACTTCCAAAGCGTTTTCATAATGAATATTCTAACTTTCCATATTTGCATGGAGTCGCTGACACACTAGCGGAGACTGACGAAGAAGACGAAAAGATTGAAGAGTCAGAGGAGTAATAAGGAGGAGTCAAGCGTCAAAGAGATCTATTAGGAGATAAAATTGTGTTTTATTTCAGAAAAAGTTAAAAATTTTGTTTCGATAATTATAATTTAGTAGATAATTTAATAATACTTACTGTTACTAAAAATTTAACTTTATACCTAATTCGACTTTGCTCTGTTTAATATTTATTATCTGTTGGTAGCGATTACATGCGTCATTAAGGTCAATCGGTAATTTGTACAGAGGAAAGTTCTACTTTTCATACTACTGCAGTGGTTTCTGCTAAGTCCTATTAGCTGTTAGTTATTGAGAAATGTGATTGTTCCTTGTTAAAAATGTATCAGTAGATGATATATTGTCAAATTCGGAGTATTTGCCGACTCCTCGGCTATAACAAAGTATTTTTAAGTGCACACTTATTTTGACTGATTTTACTTTAAGTACCTAATACTGATAGCAGAGATTACCATTGTTTTTTTAGCTATTAAACAGACGATACTCATTTTGAAAGTTCTTTTTAGATAATTGTAGTTTACGATTGTTATTTAGTTGGTACTGTAATAGTTACTCAAAATGTTGATTAGAAGGTACGAGAAACGAATAAACCTTTTTTATGGGAAAATTAAAAATAGTTAACATAGGAAAGACGACTATATCATCAGAAAACGTTCCATTGTTACTGCCGTGGCGGTACACAGTGGCGGTTGTCAATTCTCTTCTTAAAATTAGTGAGAAGTGATATGATGAGCAATGGTAAAAACTCAAGCTCTGGCTTAACCTCTGGCTTGATAAACATTAATATTATTATTGATTGAAAATTCCTTGTGTTCTTTTTTCACGTTCATTAAAAAATATAAAAATATATTTGTTTTATTTCCTATAACTTGTAACCTGCTTAAATCTTCGGCTATGAAAATAATACAATTGTGAATACAGAAGTTTACATTTTCATACATTTTTTGGCTACTTACTTCAATAACCTGGAAACTAGAATGACTTTACAACAGAAAAAATCGCAATGTAGAATGTTGTTTGTGAGTTACTACAGTCAGATTGTATTTTAGTTTTTGGCGTAAGAGATTTTCATAAATATAGTAAGATTTTTTGGAGGCGTAAGGGGCATATTACTAGTAAATTTATTGCGTAAGGGACACTATTTCCTAAACTATTGAGTTTACAAATATATAACTGTTAGTTTGATGTAGACAAAGCTTTTTGAAAGTAATATATATAAGAACCATCCAATTCGGATGAATATTTACCAAGTTACGATTTTTTTTAAATTTTGATTTTGTTTTTTGGCTCTCCTGAAAAGTGGACCTTTGTCCCTTACGACATTTGAAATTTCCAGTGTCGATTTGTTTACCTTTGTTTACTTTTCTATTGACACCGACCTTACTAACAATGAAACTAAGTAGAAACAAAAAACCTCGATACTCGAGTGAGATTTGAACTTCACGATGAATATAAACTCGCCGCTCTTGCTTGCTCGTGAATTTTGAAATGTTTATTTTATTTTTAACTTTTTGGTTGGCCGCGTATTGTTTGCCTTAGTTAATGTGAATCGTGGATTGCAATTGTACGTTTTATTATGTGCAATATTAAAAAGTAGTTCTAGTCGATGCAAAATAAAATTATTTAACCTATACCTATAATTATAGTTTATTTGTGAATTCTATTTACAATGCTTTCAGTGCTTTTCAATGTTTTGTCGTAAATTAGCATTAATGTTGAGCAAATTATATCAACTGAGTAATTGGTAATTTGTGCTACATCGTGTTTACTTCTAATTTAAAATAATACTGGAAACTATAGGTCTAAAGCTAAACAAATATGTTGTAATTGTAACCCGTGTATAACTTTTTGTTTCATATAAAATAAAATAAAATAAAAACATTTAGGGAAAGCGACAAATAGCGAATCGATGCTCTGGGCGTACTCGCATCTTTTTTCCATTTATTTATTTTTATTGTATCCATTACATTAATAGGCTTACAGTAGGGTACCAAATCGCCTACAATGCTAGAAACTTAGTAACTAAATTACTAACTAACTAAATACGTAAACATAACAGATAATAATAAGTGCTGCTAAGTAAATTCATTACACATCGATTTTATTTCCACGATTTGTTTGAGTAAAAAGATCTGATCGATTGTACTACGATTCTTGGTAAACCAACACTAAATCACTTACGATTCTTTCTGAGTACGGTTCCAGCCTTTTCAATAGTACATATGATAACACCTCGTACGCCGTAGGAAGCAGAGCAATCCCCGATTATTAGAGCACCTCTTTTTGCAGCCTTTTTTGTGCACGAGGCAGATGACGTCTGTACTTATAGTACATTTTCGAAGTTGCCGTCTAACCCCTACTTACTACTACCTACCTGGCTAATATTAAATACCTGCAATACGTCACATAAACTAACTTTTGTTGCATAATTAAAGTGCAAGAGTAATGGAATAAACATGCAAAGCAGGGCATCCCTCCTTGCAGCCGCCATTTCTTTAGCCCAGTAGTTTACGACCTACATTGACTAAGAGCGGTCTTTAATTGAATCCCCCTGGAAGCCGGAGAAATGTAGCTTACAAAACAGAAAGCTCACTTTGTGTTCCTAGGAATTGACAAAAATATTCCCAGGGAAGCCGGAGATTTCCTTTTCTCCATTAGCCATAGTAAAAATACAAAACTGGCTGAAAATTAAGGGAATAGAGTTCTATAAATGCTCCGTCAATTATATACCATTGTTTACCGTTCCAGAGTAAGTACATTTTTTATATCATACGAAAAAAGAGGGGTGTTGTAACTTTGGCTGCTATGTATGTATCTGTGGCATTATCAAGCTAAAACGGATGACCCAATTTAAATGTGTTTTTTATTATTATTTGAAATAAGGTTTTCTAGCGAGTTATTTTAGATATGTTCCATTAAAATCGGTTCCACTGAGTTCTATTGGGGTTCAATCGGGTTTTCCTAAATTTTTAAATGATAATAGTGATCTTGTCTACGAAGCATTTATGCTTTATACCGAAAAGTATGCTACAATCTATGACAGCACTACGAGCTATGTTAGCAGTAAAATAAATTAAAGACCCGCTGGATTCTCAGATCCTGGCAGGACCCTGCTTTGCCTCAATTGTCCGACCAGAGAGGAGCCGTGAGTGTCATATACGCAGGGTGGAAGTGAAATATGCATAAATTGGTACAGTGGCTGTTTACGACACAGAAATACACGAGTCGTATTTGTTTCATGTATTTTATCTAATATTAATAAGAATACAGACAGAAGTACTTCAATCGCTCGCTGTACCCTATTTTGTTATTCAATTCCAATTTAAATTAAATTCAAATAATTATCTTTCCAAAATCTAATCTACAGTACTGCCCATGAGCGCGGTTAAAAAGAATTCTCAGCTTAGACGATACCAAGGAGCGATATGCTGCAAAGAAATGCGGATAGAACGATTGAGTGAATGGAAGACGTCGTTCAGTTCAATCGTTCAGTCAATCAGTGGCGCGATCGTTATCCTTTGCGGAGTTTTGTTCAATTAACTTGAGTGATAATCAATATAATCATCTGTTTGAGCAGTGATTGAAAATAATGATAATACCTATAGATGAAACGTGAACAGTACGTGCTTTGAATAGCCTTAATTTCACAAGATAACATTATATATTATTATTAATAACATTTCCAAGTAAATGGTAACTGTTTGAATAAAGTCTTATTCAAACAGTTTTTAGCTATAACTACTTGTTTTGAGAAACTAAAAAAAAAATATATTTTTATTCGTTATATTTGGAAGAACTTCGTTAATCCGATACACGATTGGACAAAATTGGCTCGATATAAAATAATTCCAAAGTTACATCTTAAAATATGCTTCACACTATATTTATAACAGTCGTATGTCTTTAGTTTCTTGACTTATACGTCTGTAATTAAGGACAAAATTCCACCACACTAAAAACTTCGTTGTTTTATATTTCTCAAGTAATGCGTAGTTTTTTTTTTAATTCACCATTTTGCAAAATTTTCAATGAGCTCCCATACTAATCGTAACACAGTGTTTCTCTTTCACTCGCGCTGAAAAAGATAGGGAGGGAATTTAGCTATTGTCAGCCCATTAACATTGTTATGATTAAGTTTTAAGCCTCTGAAATATAATATAATTTAGTCCATATTATGGACAGTAATAGCTTGACAAATCATTCCTGCCAGTAAATAATTTTGAACAAAAAAGAACCGACTTCACTAAACACCCACCTTTCCAAAAGCAAATGCTCGAGCTGCTGTAAAAAATACTCAAATCACTATACTCGTAGGTGTGCCTATAATAGTTGAAGAGTTCCCTCGATTTCTCCAGGATCTCATGATCAGATCCTGACCTGGTTACAATGAGACCAACTGTGAAGTATACTTTTTTAAATGAAAAAAGAATTTTTCAAATCGGTCTAGCCGTCTTCGACTAATCGGTGAACATACATAAAAAAAATAATAGCAAAAACAAAGATCCCGACGAATTGATAACCTCCTCCTTCGAAATCTTGAAGTCTGTTGAAAAGCGCGGGTCTTTGAATAATTTGAAAATTGTGCATAATTTGACAATTGTGATTAGTCTATGGTATGTAACTTTTTAATTTAAAAAAAGTTAGTTTACATTTTTAAGTTTCGGGTTTCGTTATTTATTATTTATCAATTTAATATCTGCCATCACCGTTTAATAATGTACTAAGAAAGCTCAGCTAAGATATTCATTACTGTAGTGACCTACTGTAGGTATAATAAATTTTACGTGATATATGAGGTTTTGAAACTTTGAGGTTATGTAGAGTTTTGTATTGAATTAACTTTTGAAGTTCTTTCTTTCAGACCAATAAATGCTTTAAACATTGCTTTCCTATAATGGTGCTCAATATAGTCACGAAGCAAGAAAGAAAGCGGTAAAATAAGGTACAGCGGGGCAGTCTCGACTGCGAGAAAATTTCAACTATATTTAATATCATCTGTATTTTACATCATTAACTACAGTACAATTTATATCCAGATAGCAGAAAAAGCGCTTTTCCGTAATCGCCACTCTAGTCAATGATACATTTGATACAATGTACTTGACGGTAGATATTTCGATTTAGTTGAAGTTTACCGCAGTCGAGAATGCCCCTCGTACCTTACAGGTTTAATAAGCACCAAGCTCCACACTACCTACAGATTCATCAAGTCTGTAATGTTTCCCTTCATATACCTACCTAAGCTATGTACTCGTATAAAATAAATAAACACCAAAATTTTACGTGCGTTTATTAATTGATTAATTATGCACTTCGTAGAATAAATATACCTAAAATAGGCTTAAAACTAATGATGAAATGAAATCATAATTAATATAGGAGTATTACTGAGTAATATCACTGAGCATTACTCTCTTAGTCGTACAGATTATGTAGCTAATCCTGTGCCATTCTAAACTGAAAAGTTATACATATAAGTTATATTTTCTTGTAGATCTACTCGTTTTCCTTGACTGTTTCCTTCCTTCCTGGGTTTCTACAATTTTAACCCATTAAGTAACAGGAGATGACATCCTTAAGAGATTCTTTCTCCCAAAAGTTGTAGTGAAAATCACTATAATATATATACTACTCTCTGATTCAGTCATAGCTGTGAACCGCCAAGCATGGCGCACAAAATTTGTTCTAGATGTCACATCTAGTACAATACATAATAAATAGATGTTACAGCTTTTGTATTTTAACCGCCTAATCTCCACCTCTAATTTTCTATGTCCTTTTTATATGTTGGTTATTTGAATTTCTTCGCACCTTCTTATTAATTGAAGTCTTAATTATAGAGTTATCAATTATTTTAAACAGTGTAGAGTTACAATTTTTGATTACTGATGAACCGTACGAAAAAACGCAGGCGCGGCCTTAAAAAAAAACAATTTTTGGTCCGACATACATTGCTGCTTTTCTTTAGAGCTGCTTTTGGATTCGCCCTAGAGTGTTGCTATGTTATAAGTATGTAAACAATTTCATACAACTAAAACACATACACAATAAACTATGTTATAAGCTGGTACTTAATCACGTAAAATAATGTTATTACTTAGAATAATTAATTCAGTAACCGTTTAAAAATATATAAGAGTTTTGTTCACTGTGAGCTTCGAGATACATGCTGTTTTTCAAAATTTACTACATGACGTTCCAAGTACTTTAGCATATATCTAGAACTATATTTAGCCTATAATATTTGATTAAGACCGTTTTTGTTTAAAAAAAGTATTAAAAACGTTACGGTTACGGTATCGTTAAAAAATTTAGAACACTCCGACATCATTTTCTACATATTTCAACATTAGTTTTATTAAAATAAAAATAAACCTGCTCCAATGTCGTCACAATTTTAATGACGTTTAATTTAAAATATAATTTACTAACAGAATGAAAATTAATTCAGGACTCCATCCTTCGTCTTTGTTCAGGGGATCCTCAAACAATGTGGAATTTCTTGACGTTTAAACGTAATTATTAGGAATTTGGTTCCCTAGTCACCTCTTTAAAGGAATGAACGAATCGGAAATGCTTTTGTAATATTTCTTTTGTACACGTTAAACGGGAGAACAAAATAGGTGGGTATTATGTACACCTTGAGTTTATGATGTAGCGTGATATAATAAGACATACATACTTATACGATGCAAACACACACACGAGACTCAACAATTCCTATAGATGAGCTAGCTCATTATTAGGTACAGTTAAACGAGATACCTCCTAGGGCTCCTAGTTGGTTGAAATAAAAAGTTTTGTTTTTAAGCTTCTCTTATAAAGTTAGTGTAAGCCAGAAAAAAATACAAAGCTTCATCGGTTTTTAGGGTTCCGTACCCAAACGGGACCCTATTACTAAGACTCCGCTGTCCATTCTGTCCGTCTGTCACCAGGCTGCATCTCATGAATCGTGATAGTTAGACAGTTGAAATTTTCACAGATGATGTATTTCTGTTGCCGCTATATAGATAACAAACAATACAAAAAAAGCGCATAAAATAAATATTTAAGGGGGCTCCCATACAACAGACATGATTTTTATGCCGTTTTTATCTGTCACCAGGTTGTATCTCATGAACCGTGATAGTTAGACGGTTGAAATTTTCACAGATGATGTATTTCTGTTGCCGCTATAACAAAAAATGCTAAAAATTTGACTAAAATAAATATATAAGGGGTCTCCCATACAGCAGACATGATTTTTTTGCCACTTTTATATATAATGGTACGAAACCCTTGGTATGCGAGTCCGAATCGCACTTGGTCGGTTTTTTACCTCCACACAAAAACTCCCTTCTTTTTCCCTTAAATGTTAGAAGCGTACACATACACCTCTTCTGAGGTACACAATTCCCGAAGCTTTGCTTAGAAGACATGTTTATTCCTATCCCTCAAACACTTTCCGACCAAGATGAAAGAAAACCTACCTTTATTGGTTTCAAAAGACTTTCGCTGCGAGATTTATCGATAAAGGACTCTGAAGGCAAGATTAAAACGGGTTTCTGATATAAACGCGTTTAAACGGGAATATACAAATTAAGGTGTGCAGATGGAAATTCAAATCCTTTCCCATTGCTAGACGAAGCGGATTCAATTATTTACAAATGTACCTTTTTAATAAAATGGTTCATTTTACTAATCGAGTTTTATGTAATAATTTAGAAAAGCTTTTTCGTAATAGTCAAACAGACGTTAAAAGGATTTAGTGGTATTTGTGAAATAATAAATGGGCTGGTTTGTCGACATTGAATTGTATTTAATTTCTTTAACATTGTAGGTAAAATATATAAGTATCTATTTACGCTTTATCATATTCTACGGAATACGGAACTATGTGGGTATTTGAGTTAACAACTTTTGCTATACCTAATGTTTTCGTAGCACGTTTTTGAAACATTATTGACTTACTTTCGGAGCATGAGGTTGATAAACGTTACTTTTAAAGCTGAGTATTTGGTCTGCCGTGACGGGTCGGTAAAAAATCCTTCCCTTTTAAACCAGTTAAATTATGAAGGTAAGTATGTATATGCACAAAATAAAACCGTAGAACTGTGTAAAATCCTAAAAAACCGAGGCAAATTGACAAATACCGGCGTCCGCGATGCCGTAATGAGCCCCTAGGGTGACGTCGCGTGAAAATGATTGGAAATATTAATGAATTGCGCGCTCTTACACGCCAAACAGGGAATAAAAAGGTACATTCGGTACACTCAACCACCAGCACACAAAAGGGCCTACAGTACATTGTAATAAGACATTGACTTGTACTAAATATTGAAATATTCCGACTAATATCTCTTATCTACCTTTTCAACTGAGAAAAGTGTAATAATTGAATATTGATTCTAGTCTTAGATATGGGGAAGTATTCTAACTTTAAAACACATTTAGACACAATTCTACCTTAATACAACTCCAACCGCTGAAACCTAAACGTCTGAATCAGAAATATCAGAATTAGCTTGAAAATTATTCCGATGCAACTCCACTAGAACTTAAATTAACGTATATTAATAAATTAACGTGTATATACACTTACGGTAGATGTCGCTACACGTCACCCTCTGACGTAAGCAATGAAGGAACTGATGGAAAGATTCGCCGCGGTTGAGTAAGCGTCGATGGCTCAGTTGGTCAGAGCGGTCGGACCGGTGTTCCGAAAGTCCGCAAGTTCGAATCTTGCTCGACGCACTGAATTTTTCCATTTTTCTTTCAATTATAAAATTAGAACTTAAATATTGGTTAATGATTCAGTTACATTGTGTTTTTACCAGGAAAGTTTTGGGGTAGTTCTGGTTTCTTTCATTCCTTATGTATTTTGGGGTGCTGAATCCGAATCTGAGGTTTGCCGACAAAATTTCGTGACGCAACATAAAAAAAATTGCAAAAAAGCGAAAAAGTTCAGCTTTATATATGACAGATAAAAGTACAGGAGTACAAAATTATATTTAATTTATTCACACGACTATGTGTGCACCATACCGTCTGTTAACATCATAGTCAAATTTTTTTTGTGTGAAAAGTTTGACACTTTTCTCTATGGGATGACAGCTGCGGCGCCATAATTAACGTTAACCAGTTCGTTAATGTTGCGTCGCGTAACCCGCCCTTAGTCTGACTTCTATACCCAAGCTAGCACAAACGTCAAACTAATATAAAATATTTTTTTTTCTACACGGCGACTATAATGCTTGAATTGAGACTTTGTAGACTGAACTATTTACTAGCGCATACTTTTCGATGAACTTTTTATGGTCGCATATTTTAACGTTTTTAGTTGAAAACTAGCCGCTAGGTTTTTAATGACAGGGCGTCCATCCGAGACCGCTGCCAGATGAACAGAGAGGGATGTCAGGCGGAGTAAATGGATCCGCGGGATTGCATTCACTGAGCCATTCATTGAGTAAATTTGAATGCATGTCAACTAGAGGTCGCTGTTTAGCGTGAACAGTTTACCTGTCAGCTCTGATGTTAATTAGAAAATGTTTCACAGCGAAATAGTTCCATTTCCCGAGCGTATTATTTATAGCTGTTTATTACATACACCATTTACAATGTTTCGCTCTTGACTATGAATAATTTTGGGATATCTTTGTTTTTTATTATTTAATAAATCGCGACAATGACATTGACAGCCTATCACATGCACTCACACATGCATATCATTCTGTCAGTAAAATAATTGCCAGTGCAAGAAATTAGTCCCAATGAAATTCCGCAACATGGCGCATGATAATATATTTCTGGTCAGGCTTTACATTGGTCTGAGGCGATTATCACACTGGCGCCGCAACCGGGTACGGCGACGACGTGCAAGCGTGACAGCTATACACATGCAAAGCGCTATCTCGCTCGCGCACCGGTGCCGCATGCAGAAACCGCAGCAGTATGAAAGCCGCCCTAAAAGTCCTTATTCAAGTATTTATAATGCGAAATCATCAAACCGAAATCTAGTAACTGTCCAACCGGTGATTAGAATGAGATGGAGAGAAAAGAGATTTGTTGGCATTGTTTTTCACGTTATTGGGGGTCAAAAGTAAACAAATGGTTAAAATAGGCGAGTTCACTAGTCAAGAAGCTAAAGTAACATATGGCGTCCCCCAGGGGTCTGTACTGGGGCCTACATTGTTTTTAATTTACATGAACGACTTGACGAACCTCAAACTACAATGTGGGCATACCTTTTCTTATGCCGATGACACCGCTATAGTCTTTGAGGGGCCATCTTGGGAATCTGTGTATAGAAGAGCTGAAGCTGGTATGAGTACAGTATTCTCCTGGCTAGGATGTAACCTTTTAATACTCAATGTAAATAAAACAAACTTTATATGTTTCACTAAATATAATAGGACACAACCAAGTTATCTAACTTTGAAAATTCATACCTGTCAGAGACTTGATCCCTCTTGTAATTGTATAGAAATTTGTAAAGTTAACTGTACCAAATATCTTGGTGTAATGTTGGACCAACTCATGTCATGGCACACACATATTGAATATGTCAATACCAGAATACGTAAATTGATTTGGATTTTTAAAAAACTTAGGCATATTACCACAAAAAAACTACAAAATCAACTTTACGTTACATTAGCTCAGTCCATCATGAGTTATTGCATATCAGCATGGGGTGGTTCAACAAAAACTAAGTTCTTGGAGGTGGAGAGAGGGCAGCGCTGTTTGTTAAAAGTAATGTACTCTAAGCCCTTCAGATTTACAACGAATGAACTCTATCAACTAACTAACCTTTTATCAATGAGAAAGCTGTACATTCTCTCAGTAACGCTAAACCTACATAAAACTATAGAATATAACCCTCAAAGTGTTACTCAAGAGCGTAGACGAAAGCCCAGCGTTGCCCCACTCCCTACAGCCAAGTCTACATTTGCAAAGAGGCAATTTGCAGCGCAATCAGCATATCTTTATAATAAGCTAAATGAACAATTAGATATACACCAATTACAAACGTATAAATGTAAAAAATCTATATTAGAGTGGCTCTTGACGCTAAGTTATGAATAAACTGAAGCATTGTTATATAATACATCATTAAATAATAAATAAACATCTGTGTGTTCAAAGGCTCTATAATAATAAGTATACAGGCATGTAAAACGTTTGTCTAAACAAGAATTAATGTTTCTAACTAAATGTACTTCCATTATACCTATATAAAAATAATAATATAAGAATAAGCTAGTGTAATTTTGTAAAACTCATACACTTACACGCATACGTCCACTCACACACACACACACACACACACACACACACACACACACACACACACACACACACACACACACACACACACACACACACACACACACACACACACACACACACACACACAATTATTTCTGTAATGTAAATAAATAACTAATTGTTGCTATCGAGGAGCGGGGCTTCCTAACACAGGTATTGTATACTTAACAGGAAGTCCCCGCCTAGTAATTATGTACACTGTTTTAATCCATACTAATATTATAAATGGGAAAGTGTGTGTTTGTTTGTTTGTCCGTCTTTCACGGCAAAACGGGGCGACGAATTGACGTGCTTTTTTAAGTGGAGATCGTTGAAGGGATGGAGAGTGACATAGGCAACTTTTTGTCTCTTTCTAACCCCCCACTTCCCTAAAATGGGGGGTGGAAGTTTGTATGGAGCATTACGGGGGGCAAAGGGGAATCGTGTTACCCCGAATTTAACGCAAGCGAAGCCGCGGGCAAAAGCTAGTAGTGAAATAAAATATTTTAATTTTTTTCATATTCATTTTTCAAAATTTGCCCTAAGTGGTTGGTGTAAATTTTTGTATAGGCATTGTCCATCCATGTCTTAATCATCCTTGGTGTAAATATACCCACAGCTGGTATGTCGCCTCTTTGCTCTGCGTGTCTAGATTTAATGTCTAAATAAAGTCGTATAAAAACCTCTTTATTTCTCAAAGATTAAACTGCCTAACGCATTATACACACGCGCGGTTAAACGCACTTAAATCCTAAAAAGAAATTATCTTAAGCGGCATTAGGCAGCGTATGTCGCTTACGACATTCGTGCCAGAATCAATTTAAGAGACTCTTCAATGTCCACACTCAAGAGTCGTTAATGCGAATAGTTGCAACCAACGCATTAGTTGTGGAGAGAAGACAAATTGTGTCTTCAGTCGTACTTTAGAATAACGTTAAGGTGCGGGTTTCTAAAGCGTTTCTAAAGAAACTATTAATTTTAACATATATCATTGGATATTATTTTAATGGAAATTGTTTTGAACATCATCGGTTAAGGCGTTTTTGAGTTATCTTATCTCCAAAAAACTTCTTTCATATGCATATACGACCTTTTGATATTAATATTTTCGATACTAGCATTTTTTTATATAGGAAAGCGACTGACTACGAACAGAGGCCTGCATAGCGGGTTCCTGTTCCTGACACTTTAATGTTTAAAGAGAATAAAGTATTTTACAGATAATTCTTTAACAACTCATCCGCTAGGCTACTTGTGCTGTTGACTGTATTAAACTTATAATAAGGGTAAACCGAGGCAAACCGGAGCGCAGAGCGAAACGGATCAAGTTATGCATTTTTAACAAATTCCGGAATGTGCAGGAAGTTCAAACCCAACGTGGAACGCTGATTAGCTGACCGTAGACACCAGTGATCTAATGAACAAAATGCGTCTTAATCTTCTTCGCCCTGTAATCCGAATCACCCCAGTCTACCCTAACTCAAAGTCTAATCAACGATTTCCAAAAATATCACTGTCAATACATATTACATCGGATCAAAAACAGAAAGTTATTCTAAGTTCATTTAATAAATAATAACCACAGCTAACTTTAATCCTGAAACTTGTTGGAGTATTTGACTAAGATAACTAGACAGGTGAAGTTAAGTAAAAGTTCCAAAAAGAACGCGAAAAAACTCAACTACCTTCTTGTCTTAGTTTAGTCTTATAATTATAAATTACTACCACTCTGGGAGCAATATACCCAATGAAGAGTAGCTGGCAAAGTTCTAAATGGAATTTAAGCTGGCTTGTGCCATATTTTACATGTAGGTACTTATAAGTTGGGAACAGCTAAAATTACTGCTGGTGTCATAAAAAACGTTGAAGCAAAGCCAAGTAGCTGAGTGCTAAAAGTGGATAGGAAATAAAAACACTTGTGTAGGTAAAATTTGTATACTTGCAAGAAGATTGTATGAAGAATATGGACTAAATTAGAAATATTACAAGCTTTTTCAGCATTTTTGCCTTGAACTATTATTTAATGCCCTTTTTTTAGATAAGTAAACATTTACAGTTTTTTAAATGATAGAACATTTTGAGCTAGTTCTGCAATATGGTTACGAATTTGAGGTTTCTTTAGTGTAATGTATCTCATAGTCTAGTTTTTGCGTAGATTTTCCGTTACCCCTCGCTAAAGTTGTCTAGAAGAGAATAGATCACTCTCTTGTGATAAGACTGCCTGTTTTTTGCCATATTTTATGGGGGTGTGTAACAAAGAATATTTGTATTTTAGGCCAACCATCTAAGTAAATGGTTATATGTATAGCTGTTACCATTAAGTTTTAAACCTGTTACCGTTAAAATATTTCTCTTATCTTTTTATATTAAATAGCAGTAGAAACGTTATGTTATGCTCATAGTTATACGTTAAATATCATCTCAAAAATAATAAAGACAGACTATTTAAATCTCAAAAAATCCTGCATACTATTTGTTATACAACAATATTCCTTATACAACTTCATACCTGTTTTACTAATCTGGGGCCTTATTCTAACTTTAAACACGTATAAAAACGATCCAACTTCATCTCAACTCCAATACATTAACTACGCAATATAGCTACGGCATAAACATCTGAATCAGAAATATCATAATTTGCTTGAGAAATATTGCAACGCAACTCCAATACAACTTTAATATTGGTTGATTGTTTGTTGTGTGTTGGAGTTATGTTTGAGATAGGTTATGTTGTTATTGTATTATTCATGTTACCATATTATGTCCGAAGTAACGCAAACGAAATACGTAACTCTAAAATATAATCAGACAAATCGGCTGCTCACTATTATCAAATGCTTAAGACACCGCATGACAAAACGAAATCACCAAAGTCACGTTCAGGCTACCAATAGTTCTAAGGAGAGGTGATTTGACAGATGACTTGACACCGCGGGTACCGAACGTGGCCCCATAGCTGATGGTAGATAGCTATGATTGATCGCTAGGCTGCAGAGCCCCTGGTGATATAACTTATAACTGATAGGTGATGTCGTTTGTGAAAATTGGTTATTAAATTGATAACGTGTTATTGTCCTAATGTTTGGGTACGGTCAGTAATGTTTTGGATTAAAACGTGTGTTGGTCTTAGGGATAAAGGTGTTCTGCATGTTTCTTAAAGAAAGCCTACTGTTTGGTTTGTTAGCAAACAAAAAAAAAACTCCATTGGGTGACACTACAATTATAACATAACATAACGCTGCAATACTAGATATTTTAGTTATATTAAAATTTTACTCATTCCCTTAAAAAATCGAGTTCGCTATTACACGCGCCCAGCCCCCATTTACTTAAGAGTCTGCATAGGATTTTCTCGAGCTTCTATGTAGGTATATTATAGATAGGGTTTGCACGACGGATCTGAAGTGTATGGATCCGTGGATCCGGAACCAGTTCCGAATAATTCCATACATTTCGGATCCGGACTGAACGTAATTATAGAAGATCATTTCATTTAGGAGTACATAAATCAGTGACTTAATCGCGTGGGTGTACATATTATATTCTTCCTCGAGATGTTATAGAACTTTAAATTACGCCCTTGGTTAATAACACAGGCAATAAATAGTATGAACATTTATTTACACAGTTTTTTTAACTTGCTCTTGATCGTGGTTATTTAGTTTTATGCTCGGGTTATCATTTCTGTTTACACACGATTTGCACCTATATATTTTAAGACGTTGTTTTTTCGCACTTACTAATTACCAAATTTCACATAAAATAAAGCTTTTATGATAAAATTTTGTGTATGTTGTTAATAAAAACAAAAACCTATCAAAAGTACATGTTTAAATTGTTTCAAACTTCGTAAACTGTGCGTATATTTTCATACTTAGCGATTCTCGTATGAACTGGGGATTACAATCGGTTATTTTTAGCATGAAAATAAACTTGAGTTTTAACCGAAACCGAGTTTATTCCTTAAAAAAACCAAGTTTCATTCCTTAATACGGACTCTTAAGCATCGCGCCTCCAAGATTAAAATACAAATTTACTCATTGAACGCTTCACACGAACCTTCTCGAATTTGTTCCATTTACCTGCTTCGTTTATTCATTGCTTTCGTTAAGCTCGTATTCTTTGATGAGAAAAGAAAACTGTAAGGAGATATCCAAGGAGATTAGAATCGATGGATTTTTACGTTGGAATTTCTGTCCCCCTCTCAAGGGTTATTATTTTGACAGTACAGAAGCTGCTGTCAAACGAATTCAACGTTACCACGCTACTTTGAATTCTTTGAAAGAGACAAATCACGAATCACGGGTGAATAAACTCTTCTTCAACTGGGTAAAAGAGGTGGAAACTCCATTGGATTTAATTTCCGTACTTCGTTTATTCACTGCTTTCGTTGGGTTTTCGTTAAGCGTGTATTCTTTGATGAGAAAATAAAAGTGTAAGGTGATACGAGGAGTGATGGTATTTGTTTTGGATATAGCTTTGTCTTTATACGTTACGAAGGCGAATGTTTTTGACGTATTTGGGTCACAATGCAATAATGGGTATTATTTTTTGTAACAAAATATCGTGCTTTAGGTAATTTGGATAATTGTATGTGCTTCTTTATTACTAGGTATTATATGTACTAGGTATGAGTATGATTATGATTGATCAGTAGACAATGGGTTATTATTTGTTTGGCGCTAAATAAACAAGAATTTATTTGTTTTTTTTACCTATAACTTAAAAAAATACTCTTTGATGGCGCCTTTTGTAGGCTTCTAAAGTGGAATTTTAGGACAAAAATAAGTTATATGCTAGTTAAAATCTTGAGTACTTAAGACATAATCAACTAAAGTGTTTCTTTTAAACATTTCAGTATTAAAACGTTATATCTGGGAGTTACATTTCATTCGAAATCTGGCAGCATACTTACTTAAACTATGTCCAAAAGAGAGGTATGGGTCATCTCGCTATGTGTGCTAGGACTGCTAGGGCACAGCTATTTAAGCGAATGTCGTCTCGCTAAAATCTGATCAGACCCTACTGGGGAATCCAAATAGCACCAGACCCTAGTCATAGTGTTGTGTTCCTGCCGGTGAGTAATGTTGCTGAAGAGCTCAAAGAGGACCCAGTGTGTTGACGACGAGGGACCCTTTTGTTCCTTTAGTCGTCGACACAGTGAATCCTCCTTTTTGTAAAGGGTCGGCAACGCGCATCTGACACCTCTGGAGTTGCAGGCGTCCATAGGTACTTACCATAGTAGCTGCTTACCATCAGGCCCGTATGCTTATTTTCCACCATCGTGGTATTAAAAAACACTTAAAATTTATTGATAGCAAAGGTTTGGATCTAGTAATGAACACAAAAGCGTTTCAAAGAAAATGGTTGTTGTTGGAAATTAACCCTAATAAAATCATAAACTTGTCTGAGATTCCGAAAAGAAATATTATATTAATATTAATGTAGGCAGGTACTGATTTTTAATTAAAATTTAAAAACAACCATTAAACTATAAGATGAAGGAGAACTTCTTTGATGTGAAAACTATTAAATTACTTTTTATTTGACTTTTAGTTCTTTAATATTCGGATAGAATAAAATAAAATCCTAATAACAAAATTCGTAGCAATTGAGATTAAAAGGATGGTGTAAACATATACTCGTAGTCATAAAAACAGACCTCAAACGTTCATTTGAATAGCACTTGACTTTGTAATTATATTCTTTTAAATTGTCTGTGAACGTTGTAGACTTGAGTGTTATTTGGATAAGAATTATATAGCATTTTACAATTTGCGAAACAATAAAAACGAAGACTATGTACTTAAAATTTGCGTTTTAAGCACGTACAACGACGTTATTTGGTACGTATTTAAACGGTATTCAATTCCTTAATTTAACAAATGTTTTTAAGTGATGTGGTGCCAATCATTTTATTTAACTTCTACTTTTTAGAAGCTATTTTAACATCATATCATATAAAAATCCGTTGATGTCCGTGAAGTTGCGATGTTGATACTTATAGGATTTTTACTACAAAATACCTTAAATATTCAAATAGTACCGCTCTTGCCCCTAACAAATTTACAAAATCTGGTCCCATCTGGAAGAAAGCATGGGCCATATTCTAACTTTAAAACACGTTAAGACACAACTCAACTTCAACTCCAAATTATTCACTACGCAATACAGCTAGCGCCTAAACGTCTGAATCAAAAATATCAGAATTTGCTTCAAGATTATTTCGATACAACTATTGCAACTCCAATACAACTTCAATATTAATTGATTAAGTATTAGTTGTGAGTTGGATTTATGTTTGAGATAGATTGTGTTTTAATGCATTGCTTATGTATTTTAAAATTAGAATACGGCACCATGAAACTGTGCATGAACGAAGCTTACATAGGTACGAAAAAAATAGAAGCGGAAACAGGTCGTCAAGTGATTGTTTCCTCCCAATCCCCCCACTTTTGTGTCCCGATTTGCAGTTTTTTAAATTTTTGAATAAAACGGTAGAATTTACCAAAAATCTGCTAATTAACAAAACATTCTCCATTAAATTCTCTACAATAATTGTGCAAGGAGCATATTGCTACGCCTTATAGTTTTCAAATTATGAGTCGCGAAAATTGTGGTGAGATGTGTTTTCTGCCATATAACACAGCACGAACCGTATGAGCGACGTAGAAGACACTGGACAATCCCAAATTGGTTTAGAAGTAAAGTTAATGGCTAAAGACCAACTTTTCGTGCTCTTTTATGGACATAGCCCGTCCATAACTAATATTTTAACATTTAATGCCTTTCTTACTAGGTTTATGTTTTCCTTGTTTTAATATATGTAAGGATATTTTCAGCAAAGTTTATTTTCTTTATGATTTTGTTTATTGGCAGATTATGTTAGCCCTGTTTCTGCTTATATTGCGTCACTTTAGTTTTTTGTTTCAGTGATTATGGATGGTATAGGAAGGATGGAACTCTCTTATAGGAAAACGGTCGAAAAAGTGTCCAGCGGTAAGTACTAAACAATAGTTCCAAATATCTCCGGGTGGCGCTAGGTATAGTTCAGCACTTGAAATGAATTACCGATATTTAATACTTATATGACTTTTTAAATAAAATTGATATTCAGAGTGTTTTTCATCTCCGCAAATAATTATTTTGGATTTAATTTTTTTTAATTTCTAAATTAATTCAATCAAATTTAATATCATTGTGGCGCCATCAGTTTATCGCCTTTTGACGGACACTTTTGTAACATAGAGATTTATATCCTTCTTGTACCATCCATATCAGTGATGATGAAAGTAACTGTCAAAGGTTTGACTAGATGGTGCCGGCATAGGTTGTACCTATCACTCCTACCTATCACCACAGTAATGTTCTATGCGGTTCGGCTTGAAAAACTAGAATTCACGCCAAAAAGAAAGAAAAAACAAGAATTGGACACTATTGGTATGACTGATAGGTACAATATTTGCTGACGCCATCTGTGAATACCTTCGACCGGTCAACCCCGGTCTACTCGGCTGATATTTTAAGAAGGTGTTTTCAAAGTGCTTTTGGACGGTACCCAGGGAGATTCGTCCGCACCTACTTCATATGTGTGACGGTAACTACACGTTTGAAATATTGCGCGTTGTAGGCTACAAGCATTTCATTTTAATGAGCTTTAAAAGGGTCTGCCCTCAACTTAATTAGTTTAGGGACGATGCGGTCATGTAGGAGAAAACAACAGTAGGCTAGGTATGCTTCATGTTCATGTTTGTAGACAGCAGCAGAAGTTATTAGTCCGCCGTTAGAACCGCCCTGTGCGACCCGACTAACTTGGGCTCGGGCGGAAATAGAGGGCGGGTGTGAAAAAAAAAAATATCGCGAGGCAACTGCTTGCGCTGTTTCAAACAGCGGTTGCCTGAAAGCGCGTACGCTGGTTATATAATAAAAATTGAATGCCATCCCTCAGGTGCGACTGGCGCCTTGTACGAGGGCGAAGAAAAAAAAAAGTTGTCAGGCAACCGCTTGAAAATTGGCATGCTTGTTCTACATCAGCATCACATACAGACACTGGATACAAATTGCCATCCACCCCGGCCGGAGAGTTATCCAGTTATCGGAGTTGGAAGCTGGACAAATATTGAATTTTTCCATCAGTGGACCCTGTGCAAATTTCGCCCTGTGCAACCCGAACTGACCCAGTACAAGTTTGGTCAGTTCGGGTTGCATAGGGCGGTTCCTCATCACTTCAGGAGGCTTCTGCAGCTTAAATACCGCGAGCCTTCCGGTTGTCTCGCGGTCACTGACTACGCGTCATTGCTCTGAACATCCATACTAATATTATAAATGGGAAAGTGTATGTGTGTGTTTGTTTGTTTGTTTTTTTTAACGGGGCAACGAATTTACATGATTTTTTAAGTGGAGATAGTTGAAGGGATGGAGAGTGATAAAGGCTACTTTTTGTCTCTTTCTAACCCCCCACTTCACTAAAATGGGGGGTGGAAGTTTGTATGGAGCATTCCGCAATTTTCAAGGTAGAAAGCTAAAAATTGGTATGCGGACTATTTGTGTGGGGTTTATTCTGTTCCGAGTTCTCTTCTGTGTTTTAAATCAGGAAAGAGGAACCGTGTTACCCCGAATTTAACGCGAGCGAAGCCGCGGGCAAAAGCTAGTAGTGTATAAAGCAGAACCGCTGTATTTTTCACTACTCCATCTATTTATGGTAAGGTTGTGGACAAGTTGCGTAGCGAGCATTTTAATTCAGTGTCCGCAGAGCACGTATGAAGCCATTGCTGTGTCCCAGTTTTTGTTTATCTTGGCCAGTTTGCCGAACTTATGCTGGACGGTTGAGGGACGTGTTTTTAAGTTCTTGATTATGCGGATTGGGGTGTCGAGTGAGGGTGCGATGATATATATTTCATGGGAGTTATTTAAGCAAACCAAACCAGAAACCAGAAAAAATGTCGTAGTTATTAGGAACTACGTCGTTTTTTCTGGTCTTTTATGTATTTTTATTATAAATAAACATTCATAACATTAAAACTGCAATTTACATACCTACCTAAAGGCAAACATATTTATATTATATCCTGATTTAAACTTACTCGATTTTCACTCATTATTTTGTTTGTCAAAATGTTCGAAAAACCCACGCAGCTAGGAGATGCTGATACGATTCCTCGCCAGTATGCCTGCGACCACGAGCGTTACAGCACACTCGAAGCGTCAGGAAAATAATAAAAGTAAGTGTACGCGATGAAGTCCCGTTTTTGTCAAAATATTATAATATATTATAATTATATGTCTTTCTCAAAATGTTATATGTAGGTATTAAAAAAAGTGTAGGTTGAGTTTTGGTGAAATACTATAATTTTATGTAAAAAAACGAGGTAATTTGGTTGTGTAAAAAAAGCCCCTTTTATAGAAACGTTTGTTTAGTTGTCGTCCTTTGAAATCTATAGCGTTACTCTAACGTGTGCTACATAGTATAAAACAAAGTCGCTTTCAGCTGTTTGTCCCTATGTATGCTTAGATTTTAAAACTAAGCAACGGATTTTGATGCGTTTTTTTTAATGGATAGAGTGATTCAAGAGGAAGGTTTATAATATAGTAGAGAAACACTGATGAGTTTTCAGGTTTCTAATGTATGTCGTAAATAAACCCATTTTTTGCGCTTCCACTGCAAACGCTGGCTGAGTCCTAAGAGATAGATCAAAATTATGTACTACAGTATTCTACATCTTAAAAAGGTTTACAAAAAAGTCCGCGATGGTATACGAGTATGTCTATCTCTTAGGGATAACCCACAATAACCATTTTTTATCCCGTGCGAAGCCGGGGCGGGTCACTAGTTTTGTAATAAAGTAAAGCTCTTTTTTACACTGATACTGGAAAGGTCTCTCATACATAGCTTATCAACTTTTGATTGGGCGTTAAAATGGTTGTCCTTAGACTATATTTGTAGATATCGGTGAAATAATATCATGCGGTGATATGAATTAATTTATCCGTTCATCTAATTAAGCTGATGGGTAAAGCCTATTTCATCATGTGCGTATCCAATTACCTATACAATAATTCTGAATCATATAATAGTTTTATGATTTACTTCACGCATTTTTACGCACAATATTATGTTCCGGGGAGCCTAGGTCTCCATTTTAAATTAATGGCTGTAGAATACATCATCTTCAGATTCAATTTCATCGTCACATCTTTAGTTAGTTCAATTCATATGAATTTATAAAGAATGCAAACAAACTTTATTACCTATCTATTTTTTTTTTTCTATAGATTAAGATTTTGATGAGCGCATCGCCACCAAACTGTCTCGCAGTGTGACGTAACTTTAATTTAAGGCACTATTGTACTAAACTTGTTTTTCAATAAATAAATAAAATAATCTATGGAGTTATATCATTGGCTGAACGACTAAGTGGTTTATACACCGTGGGCTGGAATAACCCGACAGATCTTAACCACGAATTTCTAAGACCAAAAGAAGGAAAAAATATTGTGTGACTTTAGGTCAATTCCGCCAAAAAAAAAATTTTTTTTTCGTTTTTTTTTTCAATTTTTTGAATGTTTATTATTGCACATGAAAAGTAAATGTTATTAATAAAATTATCGCCTAAAACAAATTGGTACATTTTTTTTTGGAAAAATTTAGTTTCTGCAAAGTTTTCCTTGTCACTTTGATATCTGTTAATAAGAACGTGTAAACTATGTCCAATAGTGGCAACAACGCCATTAGAAACGCGTTTTGTGATGAGTTATAATAAAAAGTGTATTTTTTTTAATTGGTATTAACTCTGAAACTAGGCGTATTCCAGAAAAGTTTATAGAACATTTTAGTATCTAAATATGATCAGGAATACACTGTTAAAATCTGTCTAGTTATATGGGCCCACGGTGTATACGGAATACTCTGTAATATCAAAGGAAATTCCTTCATTTCGCAGTGCAATTTTCATTGTAAACATAATAATAGAATATGCAATAGTAGCCGCAACGCGAGCCGGCACGGCGGCGCTGCGAAACGTAGGTACAAAGTTAGACAGGAATTTATCTGCCTACACCGATTTAATTAAAGGTGAGAGGCATAATTAGAAGGAATGGTTACTAGGACACAGAGAAGTAAGGCACAATCACTTCACTGAAGCGTGAGGTTTATGTTTGTAAAGCGTCGAATAAACTACACTAGTCTGTAGGCGTAATGTACTGGTATAGTATAATTTTTTTAAGACGTCGGAATTGTAGGTAGAACTCTTTAGTAAGACTCAAACTCAAACATTTATTCAGTAAGTAGGCCACATGGGCACTTTTACACGTCAGATAGTTCAAAGTAATTAAAGTAAAAGAGAAAAATAAAACAAACTACACCGGTTCTAACCCTACACCTCTGACCCGAGAAAAATTATGACCGGCAAGAAACTCGGCGGGATTTATTTTTTCAAAACAATAGTACATAAAAACTTCAAAATACATATAAATGCGTTGTTCTATAAGAAAACATATCAAACCAAGGTGAGATTACCCAAATAGGTTATATATTAAGAAAAATACCAAAGAAAAAAGAAGATTATGAGTCCAAATCTGACTATTTGAAAATGAATTACACACGAGTTTAATATACTTTCTTACCTGAACTGTGTCTTCTGCTTAAATTTCCAAATTATAATAATCCATCATCAACAGTTAAAACATATTTTGAAATTAAATAATAAAAAAAATAAAAAAAAGTAAGTGATTCTAGTATACAAAAACCATACTATATCCAAGATTCCGACATCTTACAAAAATAATACCTCAATCAATGTCTCACACAACAAAGAATCCTCCGATTTCTGGCATAGATATAAAAGTAACCTTTTGCTAAAATAGATGTTATCATTGGATTTCACTTTTCTTCACATAATAACAATATCTAGACACGCGGCAGCGTGTCAAGTCAAGTTCAAGCAAAGGAACTGGCTAGCCAGCGCCAAGTGTATATTACACGAACCACTTGTAGTCCCGTCACTAAACTTTAAGTTGTTCGAGGAGATCACATTTAATCCTACACTATTTTGTCCTTGGGATCTGTTAAAACAACATTTATTGAAAAGATGTATTAAGTTTTTCCCAAAAAATACATTGTGCTTTTTTAAAAAAAATATTTTGAAAATTTTAATGTTTATTTACCAAAAACATTAAATCCTACACTAGAGATTTTTAATCCAAGGGACTACCTGAATATTTAAAACAGTATTTGAAATATTCACGACCTGTCAAGTTGAGAATACATTTGAAAAAATAAAAATGTTTAAAAAATGCAATAATAATCAAACACTAATAATACAAATGGTGATTTTTCGCTGTATTGTCGAGTCAATTATTAAGCTTCGTTTAAAATTTTTTTTACAGCGGTGACTGTATTATTACTATTTCTTAAATGATTTTAAATGATTTTTGAACATGCGCATGCATTAATTCTACACTCATGATTTTGATGCTCCTTTTAGCTTTAATAATATGTTACATAATATCAAAATTTCCCCAGTAGACATAGTGAGCATTTTTAGGAATTGTAAAATTAGTAATCAAAAATAAAACATAATTGGAGCGGGGCGCGGGGCGGAAACTACAACACATAAGACGTGCGGCGGCCGATACGATTAGTGCACCTAAGGTCATTGACCGTGTAGGTATCTAAGAAGCGCAGAAGGGCATAGCGTATGGTACGTAGTTGCTTACTTGGGAGTTATAATCAGGGTGGAATAAATAATGGGCTCATTTTATTTATTAGTATTACACTATTTTTTAAATCACCATGATAAAATATAATTCTTAATATTATTTTAATTTATATTTATATAAATGCCTATGTCCTGACAGACTGACTAAATGATCCACGCAGAGCCGAAACTACTGAAGCTGGAAAGTTGAAATTTGCAGATAAGGTTACATTTTTAATTTGTACAAGTAAAAAGGATCGATTTTGAAAAATTCAAGCCCTAAGGGGGTAAAAACGGGGTTAAGCGTTTGTACGGTAAGTATTTAAAATTTTAAGTTAGAAACTTGAAACTTCGTACGTTTGTTGCTAATTAAAAAATAATAAAAGTTATTTTATAGTAATGGGCCGTGTGTTAGGTAAGTGAAACGCTTAACGTGTGGATAATAACTGTTTAATCTTGGAAAATAGATCGCTTTATATAGGTACACAATCCTTTGTTCTTAGTTTAGGTTAATACACTGATCAAGGCCGAGGTCACAGAAAATAGAAATGATTTTTATAATATTCCGTATATGGTTGTAGCGTAAATGATGTTTTTTTTTGTTATATGTGTTGTTGCCGTTAGCCTGTGCCGTCGTGAATAATTTTTCTAGTTTTTTACTTGTGCCGTTTGGTAGGCCGATTTCCCTGTTTTGTGTTGAATAGTTTGTTTTGGATTGCGGTCGCTGATTTTACTGGTAGAAGATAAAGTTTTATGTCAAAACGCTGATACTGGTGTGTTTGCTGGATATTTTGTTTTTGGTTAAATGGGTTTTTTAATTATGAAATTTATTAGCAATTTTATGTCATTGATTTTAATCATTATCGCGTATAATTCTATGATGTCTATAAACTGTTTGATGATGGTTTCGGATCCGTCCATGGCTGGTAGCAATGTTACTGCCGTTTTTTGGTTAATTAATAAGGTTTTGTCCGTTTTTTTTCTTGGCTGTATTTTGATAAGATTTTACTGTACACGTCTTCTATTTTTGTGAGGTGAGATTGAAATATTTCGCTCTGTCCTACGGATATTTGTAGTTTTTTTTTTCTTTTTATTATTATTTTTGGGCTGTATTCTTTAGTGACTGGACTAATTTGAATTTATTTTGACCGATTGTCTGTTTAGGGTGTTTTTGAACGACTTTTCGAATATTTGTTTGTTTGTAATGCTTCTAACTTATTTTTATAATTTGGGTCATTCTGTACGCGTAATGTGAATTATTGTTATAGTTACATTTAGAATTGTGGGCTTAAATTTATCACTGAATTTAAGTAATTATGATTAAAGTGTCTTAGAATTGTACTTGCGATCGATGGTCGGTGCTGGGTGCTGGTGATGAGGTGCGGCGGGGCGGGGCTGGTGATTTGGGTGCGGCAGGGCTTGTGACGGCTGGTGGTTGCTACACGTTCTGCTCGGCTTGACGTGCTGGATCTAGACGCTTTGCTCTGCTCCGCTGGTTGCTGGTGGCGGTGGTGATTTGGCTTGGGTTACCCGTTGGTGCGGGTTGTTGGGGCTTATGGTGGTAACGTGGTGTCCATCTTTTGGTCCATCGGACTGTTCTGGTTGGGGTCCTCTGTTCCGTGAACGTTACCGTTATGGTGATCATGGTCATGGTTTTAGCTGACTCTGGCCGGCTGACTGGTGCGTTGGTGCCTTTGTTGGTTGTCGCAGTGGAGCGGGGCTGAGCCATTGTGTCGTGTCTTTGTTCTTTCTTCATTGCTGAACGGCTGGGATGGCTGATGAGCTCGCTGCGGCGGCGGCGTCTGAGTTCGGCTAAGCGGGGCTTCGGAGGGTCGAGCGGGGCTGGTCCATTGTGAGCTGAGCTGTGCTGGTTCGTGGATCGGGCTGAGCTGGCTGGTATTTAAACCGAGGCTGCCTTGAGCAGCCCGACTGGAAGGGTCGCCATATAGTAATGGTCCGTGTGTTAGGTAAGTGAAACGCTTAACGTGTGGATAATAACTGTTTAATCTTGGAAAATAGATCGCTTTATATAGGTACACAATCCTTTGTTCTTAGTTAAGGTTAATACACTGATCATGGCCGAGGTCACAGAAAATAGAAATGATTTTTATAATATTCCGTATATGGTTGTAGCGTATCATATTACATTAGGAAAATGAACGTTGTTTTTTATTTAATTTTCTATTCGCCTTGGGTGGGCTGTGAAGTCAGCTGAGTCAGCTGTTGTTGGGTGATTCTGTACCTATTACAATTTCAGCGTTTTCTGGTATATAACCTCTAACGGGGTTAAAAAGGGGTTGAAAATTTGTAAAGAAATATTAAAAAAAAAATTGTGACAGACTTGAAAGTTCGTTTGTAGTCTAGCAGCTCCAAACAAAAAAATAATTTCAGCGTTTTTCAAAACTCCACCCCAAAGGAGTTGAAACGGGGTTGAAAAGTTGGATTGTAGCCAGGCTGAAACTACTAAAGTTATAATTTTCAATTATAATGTATACAAGTAATACGAACCAAATTTGAAAAATTAAACCCCTAAGGGAGTAAAAACGAAGCGTTAAAAATTTGTATGGGTAGGGATTAAAATTTTAAGTTCGAGGCATGCAACTTCGTACATTTAATACATTAAAAATAATGAAAGTAATTTTAGCGTTCTTTTTTCATTCAACCCCGCAAACGGGTTTAAAAAGGGATTGAAAGTTGATATAGATACCTACTTTTTTGTGACAGACTCGAAAGTTCATTTGTAAGCACTTCAAAACAAAAAAAAAACTAATTTCACTGTTTTTCAAAATTCCACCCTAGATGAGTTAAAACAAGGTTGAAAAGTTTGTACTAAAACGAGGCCGAAACTGCTGAAGCTAGAAAATTGTAATTTGCAGATTGGCTACTTTGTACCTATTTTATCTACTTATTCAAAAATAAGAACAGCAATTTCAGCGTGTTTTGATATTCATCCCTTAAGGGGGTTAAAAAACGTTGACGATTTGTATGAAGAATGTATGTATATGGCTTAAAAGTAAGTTGTATGATAATTATTATAAACAAAAAAATATTCTAATACCAAACCACACATTTTATAAAGATGAAACTGTGTATGAGTAGGTAGCCGTATTATAAGTGGACGAAGTCGCGGGCGGCAAGGTAGTCTATCTGTAAATGCTTTTGTCCTGACTGACACATCAACGTAAACACCGAAACCACTGCAGCTAAAGAGTTGAAAATGTTAGACCAGGTTACATGTATAATTTGTATGTACTAAGACGTGATTTCGAATAAATCAATGGCTAAGGGGGTAAAAAGTGGGTTGAAAGTTTGTATGGGTAGGATTTTTTTTATATAGAGACTTGATTTGTACGGTCGCTGATGATTAAAAATAATAAAAGAAATATCAGTTTTTTGAAATTCAACCCCTACAGTGTTAAAAATGGGTTGAAAATCTGTAGCTTTTTTCGTGACTGACTTAATGTTCGTTTGTAGGCTAATCGCTTAAAAGTAAAAAAAAAGTAATTTAGTGTTTTCAATATTCCACCCCATAGGAGTGAAAACGGGGTCGAAAAGTTTGTATAAAAGCGAGGCCGTTACATCGGAAGCTACAAAGTTGTAATTTGTAATGTACCTCACATTTATAATATGTACAAGCAATAGGAAGCAATTTTGAAAAATTCAAAAAGGGGGTTCAAAATTAGTATGGGTAGAATTTAAAATTTTAAGTTATAATCTTAAAGCTTCGTATGTTTGCTGATCATTAAAAAATAATAAAAATAATTTAGCAGTTTTTGAAGTTCAAAAGAGGTTAAATGGGGTTAAAAAGAGGTTGAACCCCATTGAAGTTGAAAGTTTGTATAGAGATTACAAGTTTTTAAAGACAGACTTGAAACTTTGTTCGTAGGCTACTCTTTATTATCTGTACAAGTAATATGACGCGATTTTGAAAAAATCAACTCTTAAAGAGGGTTTAAAATTTGTATCGGTAGAATATTTTTTTAAAAGTTAGAGATTTAAAACTTCGTACGTTTGCTGATTATTAAAAAATAATAAAAATTATTCTAACGACTTTTAAAATTGTACCCCTAATGGTGTTAAAAAGGGGTGGAAGCTTTCAATCGCATTGATGCTGAAAGCTTATATAGAGATAACAAGTTTTGAAAAACAGACTTGAAAGTTCGTTTGTAAGCTACTCAATTAAAACCAAAAAAGTCATTTAAGCGTTTTTAAAATACCACTCGAGTTTAAACGGGGTTGAAAAGAAAGAGGCTAGAACAACGGAAGCTAGGAAGTTGTAATTTGCAGAGCGGGTTACATTTATAATCTGTACAAGTAATAAGAAGCGCGTTGAAAACTTGTTTGTGTGGTGTTTATAATTTTAAGTTCGAGACTGCGTAAGTTTACTGCTAATTTAAAATAATAAAAGTGATTTTAGCGTTTTTTTTAATTCAACTCCTAACGGGGTTAAAAAGGGGTTGCAAGTATGTATAGTTATTTTGTGAAAGACTTAAAACAAGGTTTGTGGACTTAAAAGAAAAAAAAAACTTTTAAGGGTATTTTTTAAGAACTAGCCATATTGTGCGAGGTGATTTGGTAGGCCATACTAAACAACTTTTTGGGTCAACTCTGAAATCTAAATTTTTTTTGGCTGTTTCATGCCATACATTTCGGCTGATCCGACGTTGACGTTTTCTATGGGGACGCCAAATTTTTTTTTGGATTTCAGGGTCGGTCCTATAGGTCGGTGCTATAGCAAAAGTTGTTAAGTAAGACTTACTTAATCACCTCTCCCAATATGGCTAGTTATTAAATAAAAATCCTTAAAAGTTTTTTTTTTACTTTTAAGTGAATAGTACTAAAAACTTTTCAAACCTAGAGGAGTTGAAACGGCGTTGAATACTTTTTATTAAAGCGAGGCCGAAACTACTGAAGCTAGAAAGTAGTAATTTGCAGATTGGACATTTCGTAGTTTGTCTGCTTATTTAATGCAGCAAAAGCTGCTTATTTAAAGCATGCATTAAAAGGTCTCTTGGATTCTCAGAAATCGATTTTCGACATGATCGGATTAAATTGTACAAAATTTAAAATGGTCGCCGTTTTACAATTTTGATGTTAGATTCGTATTAGCCGTGCGGATCCTCAGATATCGATTTTCAAAGTGATCAAAAATAAACAGAACAAAATAACATTACGGCCTTTTGTATTGATGATAATCACATAATTTCAGGATGGCGCTACTTTTTCGAATTCAAACCCTGGACAAAATTATTCAATTAATTGTATGTCAATTTCAAATCCAAATAATAATAAGAATAAATAAAACTTGTCAATTATTTTTACAACCTTCGGCAAAGACGAGAAACAAATAGGTTCTATGAAGTTAGATGACTGTATAGATTATATAATTGATATGTATACTATTGACATCCATTTTTATTAAGTGATAGCTGTGATATTATACAGTCGACTACGGATTAAGGTGAAAAAGTAGATACAGCTTAGATCTTTGTAGTCGACTGTACAATCCATTTTTAGGGTTCCGTAGCCAAAATGGCAAAAACGGAACCCTTATAGATTGTTATTAAATCAAATACAAACATTGAAAACATTGAAAAAATAATCAACCCAGCAGGACTTGAACCCTTATAGTTTCGTCATGTCCGTCTGTCCGTCCGTCCGTATGTCACAGCCGTTTTACTCGGAAACTATAAGACGTAGATACGTCTTCGTCTTTATTAAGATAATAAAATTCAGACATAAGGTATATTTTGTATGCCGCTATATAGTTGTGTAGTTAAATTGCAGAAAAAAATTTTAGTGGGGCGCCCCCCCATACATGTAACAAAAAAAACAAATAGGAACATGTTGCACATCAATCGATAGGTCTTTAAAAATAACATTGAGGTTTCTTTGAACATTTTATGATTAAGTGAAAAATTTCAGAAATAATCGCTTCGAAACTCGAAAAAATAGCGTCCCCCCCTGTAACTTTTGAACCGTAAGTTCAAAAATATGAATAAAATAAAGAAGATGCGCGTTAGCATATACTTTCTAAGAAAATTGTTTTGAACATTATCTGTTTAGCCATTTTTGAGTTATTTCCAAAAAAACTTCTTCCATAGGCATCAGATACGACCTTTTGGCATTAGTCTGGTTCTTATTCCATTAAAGCTACGGAACCTTCCATTATGCGTGGTCCAACACGCACTTGGCCGGTTTTATTATTAGTCTTTCAGCGCCGTAACCACCAAAAAAACAAACGCAATAAACTGAAAACATCAAAACAAACGGTATTATCCGATGGGAATCCTAGCAAAGGAGCTATAAATAGCATGTATAGCTCTCCTATTCATTCATAGCTTACAAGCGAGTCACATGAAGTCTGCGAACAGATTACTGGTCACAAGACTACGCATTATGAAGTCTAAATCGACCTAGCATTAAGTTATTGTATATGTTTAATTTGAAGTTCGCAGTGCCTTGGATTTACTGTAATGCTGTGTAACTGTTTTGAATGATAAATAAATAAATAAGTGTGTTCAATACGCATTATGAAGTTTCTCATGACGTGACCACTAAATTCTGAGCTGAGAATGGCGTCACTCGCTTCTATCCTATACAAAATTTACAACAATCCATGTGAATGATTTAACTCATAAACTCAATTTTTGTTGATATTTTATTTGAGTATAGCAAATAAATTCTCTTGGTGTATCGTCCTTTATATTGACCGACGTTTGTCCAATGCAAGGAGTGTGCTTCCCAGGTACGAAAATAAAAGTTCGATTGCATCTATCTAACAATCGAACCTAAAACCACAATATGCTTTGTTCTGAAATGACTGATTGGGGCAAACATAATGACATTTCAATATCGGAAATCAGAAATATAGAAAAAAAGTTCAAATAAAATATCTCTTTGGTAAAGTAGTACCTGTAGTACTTGCGAGTCTTCTGATTTGCTCTATCTAATACAAGTAGGTAAGTAATCTGTGCTACGTAGTAACCTTGCCGCGGAGGCGGGAGTTTTAAAATATGAACCTTAAATTATAAGTTGTTTATTTCGATTGCTCGTAAAGCACTTAGTATATTTACGATATTTTTTTGATTATGTATGTTAAATAAATAGACAATTTAAGGAAAAAATATTCACAAGTGTAGGTTCGTATAAAGTGATCATATTCGCCAAAAAAACAAAAAAAATGTCATAATAAATAGATGTAAACATGTCACCGTGGTGAAAAATTACTGTAACACTTAGATCTGTATTAGTACCATACTACCAAATTTTCGAATTGTGTTCGAATTTCTAAGTCACTTTTTTATAAATATAAAGAAAAAATGTCACTTAATGAAGCTTATAGACGAAAGCTCAGAGAAACAATTCGGGAAATCTTTAAGTTAGTCATCTCTTATTTAAAAACATACAATAGTGCTAGATCTCCAGTGTAGGATTTAGTCAATGTAGTGTTCCAGACGTTGTCTAGATTGTTTTCGATTTCCTGAAATGCACAATCACGTCACTGGGGAAAAATGTGTAGTGGGAATCTGACTACCCTACTTAATAACTAGAAAAAGCTTCCAAAAGTGTAGGATTTAATGCAAGGTAAAATTTTTTGGCCCCCGTCTATTGGTGCCACTTTTGACCCTTCTATAACTCAAAACCTCTTTAACGTAAACACATAAAACTACGTGTGTTTAATTATATCCATAAGGACATCTAGAAGCCCAAATTTCATGAAGCTAGCTCAAACGGTTATAAAGATATGAAGGTCAAAAAGTCGTAAATTTTAGGACTGACTGACTGACTGACATATAGTACCTAAACCTAACCTACTTCTAGATGACCTAGAAGGATGAAATTTGGAATCCAGCTCGGTAATTGTGTGAAAGCGTTGGAAAAAATCTAAAAATAAAAAAAGTAAAAAAATAGGGGGCTCCCCATACAAAAAAAAAAAAAAAATTGTATCGTTGGAACCGTTACAAGCAGATATTTGAAACTATCCCAATATATGTATTATTATATTTGCTATAAATATAAAAATAAAGTTAAGTCAAATAATAAGTGGTGTCCCCATACAAAAAACTTGTAATACGCGCTAAACGACCGGCCAACGGCGTGTCGTCGGCGGCGCGCGGGAGAATGTAGACAATAGCATAAAAAAGAAAACCATGCAGCGGAAACGCAAGAAAAAACATTAAATCTCAATACCTGCCTAGTTTTCTTTACAAAAAGTAATGATATCCCACCAAAAACATAAATGTAAAAAAACCGGCCAAGAGCGTGTCGGGCCACGCTCAGTGTAGGGTTCCGTAGTTTTTCGTCCGTCACAGTAAGTGTCCCCACTTAAGAAAAATAACACCGCCATGTAGGATATGATATGAGCGTTCTACGTACAGCGACATCTATCGGCAAATTAAGTAAACTATTGCGCGCGAGCTTAAAATATGGAAGTTGATTTTTGTGGGATAATTCTTTATTGCGTGAACCGATTTTCACCGTTTTTACTTTATTTGAAAGCAAGTCTTTTCTTTGTAATTTTGTAGAAATTACAGGTACAATACACACCTGCTTATACGGTTAAATTACAAACTTAGTTCAGAAATAATTTTGTATTTTTTTTTCAAAAACTGTTCAACCTATCATGTTCAAAATAATTTTCCTAGAAAGTTTTTATAAAGGTTTACTTTTCAGATTTTTTTCATATTTTTAAAACTTATGGTTCAAAAGTTAGAGGTGGGGGACACACATTTTTTTTTACTTCTGGAGCGATTATTTCCGAAAATATTTACATTATCAAAAAATGATTGTAGTAAACCCCTATTCATTTTTAAATACCTATCCAACAATATATCACACGTTAGGGTTGAAATGAAAAAAAAAATCACTCCCCTCTTTACGTATAGGGGAGGTACCCTAATAAAACATTTTTTTCCACTTTTTATTTTACCACTTTGTCGGCGTGATTGATATACATATTGGTACCAAATTTCAGCTTTCTAGTGCTAATGGTCACTGAGATTATCCGCGGACGGACGGACGGGCAGACATGGCGAAACTATAAGGGTTCCTAGTTGACTACGGAACCCTAAAAAGGAGAGCCAAGTTCAATACAAAAATTATGCTTGGCTGAGGGCTTCGCCGCAAAAAGAATGGAGATCTAAATGAGTGCCAAGTTCTATGCAAAATCCAAATATGTATTTATAGGAACAAAATAACATTATGAACCAGTATTAAACTCTATTTCTTTGCTTTATTGGATACCTATAACAATTTCTGTTATTTAAAAATGTGAGATCTTAAAGTAGGTTAGATTTGACTTGGCCAGTTTTTATCAGAATTAAACAAAACAAACAAACAAACGTTGGGATAAACATTTACGTTTTCACTTATGTGAATTAAGTCACATGTTCGACGTGTTTTGGAGAACCTAGGTCTCTAAATTTTCAAGTAATAAGGGCGACATAGGTGTCGTGTCGTAGTGTACCTATTATTATACTTTATGATGTATATGTGTGTTATACCAAAATAAACACACATGAGTTAAAACGGGGAATTTTACGAGTAGATTGTCAGTAGTTTCAGATATGATATTGTTAGAAATATGAATACAACTAGCTTTTTCCCGCGGCTTCGCCCGCGTACTAAAAGTACTAAAAAGGAGGTTCTCAGTTAGACTCGTATGTTTGTATGTAGGAATGTATGTTTGTCCGCGATCATCTTGCGTTTCGCTGAACTGATTTAGAAGCGGTTTTCGGAAAAGTATTCGTTACATTCTGGAGGTTTCGGTATACCACGTTTTGAAGACGGCGGTTCCCTCATTTTTAATTTTAAAGAAATTATTGCAATACTTAATTGTTTAATTGTTACGCCATCAACGACTTACTACCGAGAGATTATGATTAATACAGATTTCTACTCTTGAATAGAAGCTTTTCCCCGCGACTTCATTTGCGTGGAATTAGTAATCCACCCTCCTTTTTACCCGCTTAAGGAATGACTTCTGGGATAACAAATATTATATATCCTTCCCCAGAACGCAAAATATCTCCATTAATTTCCCATACAAACTTTCAACCCCCGTTTCACCCCCTAGAGGGTTGATTTTCGAGATAAAAACTATCCTAATCCGGTTAATAATTCAGCATACAAACTACCAACATGTTTTCTACCCCTCTAAGATTGATTTTCGGCATAAAAAATATTCTATATTGTTTCCTGGGACTCAAACTATATCCACAACAAAATTATCTAAATCGGTTCGCGGTAAAAAAAATCTTCATACAAACCTCCAACCCCCATTTCACCCCCTTAAATATTGATTTTCGAGATAAAAACATGTCGTTTCCCGGTACACAAACTATCTCTATACCAAATTTCATCTAAATTGGTTCAACGTTTAAAAATTCCCCATACAAACTATCAACCCCCATTTCACCCCCTTAAGTGTTGATTTCGTAATCAGCGACCCGATAAACCATAGAAACAATACCTATGTTGATATTTAAATTTTGTCACCACATTTCCCCCTTATGGGTTGAATTCTCAAAAAAGCTGAAACACTTGTTTTCTCATTTATCGTTTGGAATACTCCTGTAAAATTTCGAATAAAATAGTTGAACTAATCTCGTTTCCCATACAAACTTTGAACCCCATTTCCCCCCTTAGAGGAGGTAAATTTTTAAAAATAATTTCTAAGTGCATCCTTATGCCTTATAAGGAGCCTACGTACCACATTTGGAATCTCTAGAACCAGCGTTTTGGGCTGTGCGTTGATATGTCAGTCAGTTTCTTCTTTTATATATTTAGAAGATTGCAATTTGGCACAAATACTTTCAAGAATTTTCATGTCCACAATATAAAATTTCAAAATCGATGCCATTTTCTTAATTAACGTCCCAAAAAATCACAAAAACGACACCCATATGAATATTTAGATATTTCAACCCCATTTTACCCTAACAGGGGAGATGGTATTTCACGTCCGCCACGTCGGATTTTAAAATCGTTGTTGTTTTCGTAATCAACGACTCGATGAACCATAGAAACAATACCCATGTCGATTTTCAGACTTTTTGACCACATTTCCCCCTTTTAGGGGTTGAATTCTCAAAAAACCTGCAACACATATTTACTCATTTATTGTTAGGAATACTTCTGTGAAGTTTCGAATAAAATAGACTAACTAATCTTGTTTCCCCATACAAAGTTTGGACCCCCATTTCACCCCCTTAGGGGATGAATTTTGAAAAATCCTTTCTTAGCGCACCCAATTTTGAAAAATCCTTTCTTAGCGTGCCAAATTTGGAATCTCTAGAACCAGCGGTTTGGACTGTGCGTTGACGGATCACTATGTCAGTCAGTCACCTTTGAGTTATATATATATAGATTTGCAATTATTTATCCTGCAGTAAAATGTACTTAAATGTAGGTTTTCACATTTACAGGTTATTTTTCCTAACAATATTTAATGCGGTGTTTTCTGTTTATCCTGGATTTCTAAGCTCATCCCGAAGCGAAATCGGATTCTCTTATTCATATTTTTATTATCATTGTTCAACAACTTGGAGGAGGAAAAGTCGCTATTGAATTGACAGTTTGATCAATTTCCAGTGACTCGGCTGTTGTTGTCTGCGACACGAACGAAGCTGCTACGCGAAAATTAAACTGGAGTGGTTATACGGAACTATAGGAGTAATGTAGGCATTACGTAGGTCGAGTTTCTGCCTAGACATAATATAGGGATCTGCATTCTTGAATAATAATAATGTCGTGCAAAATACACCACGCAAAATAGGACACTTAAGTAACGTAAACTGGCTTACGAAGGTATCATTACCAACAATACGAATATTTATTGCACACTTCAATAAAATAGGACAGTATGGTACATAGATTGCAAGTAGAGGCAGTCAACAGGTGGTCTTATTGCTAGAGAGCAATGTATTACAGACAACCCTGAGCGGTTGCGAAAATCTAGTCGAAAATAATCATATGAAAAACTAGTAAACTAAAAAAAATTGCTTAATTAGACATATACGTACACAAATAAACATAAAAACAACAATATAAAAGTTTAACTAATGTGTATATCTATCTATCTAGTCAGAACGCGAGTCATATTTCGGTGAGCCTAGGTCTCCGTCTTTGACCTCACGTTCACTTTTATTTTTTCGAGACCTTCTGATTGAAAGTCACATGCATTACGGCTACACCACTAGAGTTTTTTTCGGTAATATTTATGCCTGTTCTAATTCTAAAAAGAAAAACGCTCCGAGCGATATCGCTCAGATTTTGTCGCTGCCGGCAACGAGTACGTCAATCAAACGTATGAGCTTCTTGTTAGTGACGTGAGTTGTCACGTTCACACTCACGTAAGACACTCGGGGCGTTATTTACGTGAACGAGGCATCAGAAGGCTATTTGGCAGGCGTACCCTGGTCAATGCCTTCTAATAAACCAAGTTAATGCTTTACTTACTTTTACGAGAAAACTAAATTAGAAGTCAAAGTCATAAAACAAATCTCGTGGAATCACTGCTCGAATACCCGTATTAACTATCGAACTGTATTTAATTGGAAATAATTTATTAATCAATGATCTGGAAAATTTAAACGGCATTGAACGAATTCTCGAGTACGAGTAAGCAAATCGGTTGGTTACTAGGAATTCGTTAAACCATTAAAAGTAGGTACTTACGGAAAATATGAATTTTGTTTCATAAAGGCAGGGAGAGGGTTGAACTTATCGGATTATATTGGTTTTGGAGTTGGAGTTGATAAATTATAATGAAGAGCTTAACATCAGTAAAGTAGAATTATGTAGACAATCTGTATTGTCCTGTATAATTTTTACATTTATAAATTATTAAGGCTTATCACGATTCAAAGTAACAATTTGCTGTATATTTTTGTTCGTACATTCAATTAAGTCAACTCTAATGTTACCTATCATAATATTCATTTTTAATATCATATTTAAGATTTATCATGAATGTAATTTTTTTATTGAAATAAACAGATTAAAATTATACAAGTATTATTTTTAGGCATTTACTCAGCTCAGAAAGAATATGACTATGTGACTTTGATTCTTGCCTTTTTTATAATCGTGGTAATTTGTAACTGCGACAAAGTCCGAAAGTCCTGCAGTCTGTGCCCAGTTTACAACCTTACACAGTGCAACGATGTTGCTGCTATTAACAAGCTCGGGACTTGTCAGCTCGGCTCGAGCGTTGTTGCCACTGCGTCGGTTCGCACTTATAAGGAAACACCGTAATGTGACCAATTACATGACGTGACCTCATCGTGACCTTATTCTAACTGGTACGATAAAAATATACTTACCGAATAAAATTACTTTTAAAGTGGACGACGTTTTTGGATTATGTGAGTTGTTTGAAACAGCTAGTTAGTACCGCGATTTAGAAGTTGGTCCCACAAAAACGTTGTTCAGCATCCTCTACGTGCTCAATTCGCAAAGGATGTATTGAAAAAGGGTTTAAAGCTAATCTCACCTATCCAACTCTTAGTTTTAGACTGTCGCTTCGCTTAGAAACATGTGGAAAACTTCTAAAAGTTCTTATTCAACCTATGGTAGTTCTCGCGGTACTTCAATTCTAATCTACGTACCTATTGGTGGATTAATAATAATTTATATGTGCAGAAGACAGGAAGGACTCGCATGGGATGGAGGAGACCCAGAAATGGAAAATCTCCACTTAATAAACAAAATAAAGTGTAAATTTAAAGTTTAAGTGCAAGTTTAAAGTTGCATAGTTAAGTATTTTGTTTTATTAGCTCTGTAAATTTTTACTTTAAATTGGGATAAGTATTTTTAAACTAATAATGGGGAATAAAGGCTATTATAAAATGTAGAAGACAAATCTCATTGTAGATTGATAAAAAAATACTACTTATACTAACATGTTCATTACACAAAATGTTATTTTGCGACCTCCGCAAGCTAACCCTTCTGGCCAACTCTGCTCGTTTCATACATATTCTTTAGGGTAAAAAGGTCATATGAGCATGCAAAAGTGATATAAAGATACATCTTTGTGCTTACGCTGAAGAGCTGATTGAACAGACTGTTTAATTTCGACTATGGAACAATTAGCCTTTCATAATAAATTCTAGGCTCTATCGTTTTACCGTTCACTGAGTTCCTAATTGGTTGGACTCAGATGTCAAACGGTCTTATACCTTATTGTACTAAAATTATAGTGTAAGTACAATATGTTGAATTACTATTAATAATGTTAGCTTTTGTCGGTGACTTTGGACGCGCCAAAATAAAAAGTAATAAAAAACATTAAATTATAGCATAATATAAAAAAGTCCTCAACGTCCAACGTACAACGTCCTCCTCCCCGACCACCGCCACAATCGCCCGGGAGATTAAAGTTACTAAATTGTATAGAGATAGCAGGTTGTAATGCATTCGTCAAACTTAATTCTTACCGGCTTGCCTATTTTGAGCACTCGTAGAAAAATTATAGTGACATAATTAAACTTTTCAATCTCGTACCTTACTTAAGCCACTCAGCAAGTGGCCTAAACACGGTACGCGATTGAAAAGTTCTTCATTATTCATACAATTCTTTAATAACGGTACTAGTGGAAACATATCTTGTTTATAAAGCTTTAACGTCTGTTAATGTGGTCGATTGTCTTACTTACGAAGAGCATCTTGTTTGACTTGCACACATAATTTTTGTACTGTTTCCTACAATGGCATACGCTTTATATTACCGTCGCCAACTCAACTGGCTCTCTGTTCGTCGCCTTAGATCCCTCAGGATCCTCTGTACCCTCTTTACAAATTTGTTTGAGCCTTCTGCTCGTAAATATCTAAAAAGTAAGTTCTTGTTTGACGCCCCTCGTCCTGGCTGTGAGCTGCGTACTGCCAGAACTCTTAAGCTTTCGATTCCATTTCACCACTCGGGTTTCATGAGTAACTCCTTCGTCGTCCAGGCAAGCCGTCTCTGGAATTCGCTTCCCCTCAATATAAGACAAGCCTCAAGCAAGTTCGCTTTTAAGCGGATGCTACATAAGCACCTGCTAAAGGAAGAATTCGAATAGTATTCATCAATATAGTATTTATAAATATATAGTAGTATATTTATCTATATATATTCCTGGTATTTTATTTGTGGTTTTTTTGTAGATAATTCCTTCTTTTTTAGCTAACCTTTCAATGATTTTAACTGACTATTCTATTTCTTTTCTCTGCACCTTTTTGTCATGTCTTTGTTTAGCCCAATTGTTGACTGGTAGAGAATGCCTTTAGGCATTAAGTCCGCCATTTGTACATTTTATTTTGTGTGCACTAAAGTTAAATTAAAATAAATAAATAAATAATACTTACCTACATTATTTATTATGCAGAATGTAATTTATGGAAATCTGTTATTGGCCATCTGTTATGTAACCATACATCCATACTAATATTATAAATGGGAAAGTGTATGTGTGTGTTTGTTTGTTTGTTTGTCCGTCTTTCACGGCAAAACGGGGCGACGAATTGACGTGATTTTTGAAGTGGAGATCGTTGAAGGGATGGAGAGTGACATAGGATACTTTTTGTCTCTTTCTAACCCCCCACTTCCCTAAAATGGGGGGGGGGGTGAATTTTGTATGGAGCATTCCGCAATTTTCAAGGTAGAAAGCTAAAAATTGGTATGCGGACTATTTGTGACTAACAAATAAATCGTGCATCATTTTTTTTTGGAAATCTGCACCCAACCCTTTAAAAGAGGGGGTGAAATTTTAATAATATTCTGTTCCGAGTTCTCTTCTGTATTTTAAATCAGGAAAGGGGAACCGTGTTACCCCGAATTTAACGCGAGCGAAGCCGCGGGCAAAAGCTAGTATGTAATAATAGTACATTACTACAGAGGCCGGGAAGTAGGGGGTTGCCGGCCGAGTACATATAGACGGCCAAGCGCAGCGAGGCCGGATAGTTACGAGGCTGGCAACTTCTTTTCACGCCGAGGTATGTATAGTGCTTTTCTCAAACATGCAATGAAATAAATAAGAAACTTATCAATTTTTTTTTCGGATATAGGTGAGGCAATACTGTACTCGTAAACTTGTATTAATAATATAATGTATGTTGTATGTACTTCAAACACCTTCGTACTTAGGTTTTTATCTAAAATCCATACTAATATTATAAATGGGAAAGTGTATGTGTGTGTTTGTTTGTTTGTCCGTCTTTCACGGCAAAACGGGACGACGAATTAACGTGATTTTTTAAGTGGAGATAGTTGAAGGGATGCAGAGTAACATAGGCTACTTTTTGTCTCTTTTTAACCCCCCACTTCCCTAAAATGGGGGGTGGAATTTTGTATGGTTTGTTACCCCGAATTTAACGCGAGCGAAGCCGCGGGCAAAAGCTAGTGATACTATAAGTTCAATAAGCCACAAACGTACAACCAAAATTTGCATTAATTTCTAGAAAACAACCAACGTTCCCACTATTACGACTAAGTATATGTTCATCTAGTTATTAATGAATTATCCTATCAACAAACTACAACAATAGTAGTTTATGTAACTGTTACGTAATAAGGGTCCTTAAAACATGAGTGTGGTTTTATGAAATGAGCCGCAGGCGAATTTCATAATAAGATCACACGAGTGTTTTAAGGCCTAATTACGTACAGTTGCATACACTGCTTTATCTACACTCATATTATATATATTAAATTAATTGTTCGGAAACCATAGAATGACCGCCATTGTACCGTCATGGCCTACTCGATTGTGCCGGCGCTCGCGCGGGACCAATCGAGTTGGCCATGGCGGTAACATTATGTTATCAAATTCGATGTTCCAAATTTGAAACTCATTGCTTAACAATATTTGAGCATGCATAGTTAAAATTACGTTACTGCCGCAGATAAGAAACTTATCATAGTTAAATCGTTTGTTGTAATGCTTGTCATTGTCTACGGTTTTTGAACGCATTTTAGAGTACTTACAGTATGAGTGTAGATAAAAACATTAATTAGACTTACCACGTAATCAAAAATATGCGTAAAAACATTACGTTATGAAGTCTGGATTGCTAAATTCTGACTGCATTTCATTGTCACTGAACGGCTTTTAAAAATGTATAACTATTACGTACGTTGGCCATTTAAGTATAATTTTCACTTGGATTTGAACAACATCTAGACCTAAATCACTTTTACCTATAGCCAAATTGTTATAGAATAAAACAAATCGACATTATAATTCACAATAATATACGGAACATAATAAAATATTGAGAATGTTTTTAAAATTTTTCCACTAAAATACTTTTTTTTCACAGTATCTGTGATGTTCGAGTGGTTGCACTTAAGGCCATTCTACACGAGTTAAAATTAAGAAGAAAAATGTACATGGTGACTGAATAAATTCAGAACGTTACAAATATTTTCTATAGTCTCTGTTTATGCAATATTATAGAAAATATTCATAAGAACTACTCTCCGAATTTATTTCGTAACTATAGATTCCAATTCTTAATTACAGCTCGTGTGTAATAGCCCTTGCTGCTAATATTTTAACTTCATAACCAACCTTTCACGAAAAAAAAAAACAAACTCAGCTGTTCCTATAACCGGTATTAAACGGCTATTAGACATGGCAATTTGTAGGGCCCAACCTGTTGTGTTGGGAGGTGTAATAGGAGGTTGGGCCCGTAGGGAGCTGCAGGAGGAGGAGGGAGAGGCAGGGTACACAACAGGTTGGGCCCTACAAATTGCCATGTCTAATAGCTATTTTAGGGCCCAATCTGTCAGGTTGGGAGGTGTAATAATAGGTAGGGCCCTTAGCGAGCTGAAGGAGGGTGAGGGAGAAGCAGGGTACACAACAGATTGGGCCCTACAAATTGTAACGTCTAATACCCGTTTTTAATCTGCCACCATCGTTACAATTTAAAATTATAGGAATTTGTTAATAATGTGTTATTTGTTATTTTCATGTCGATTTTATATATAAACGAAATTGCAAAATATATCATATTGTTTTTAGGGTTCCGTAGCCAAATGGCAAAAAACGGAACCCTTATGGATTCGTCATGTCTGTCTGTCTGTCTGTCTGTGTGTCCGTCCGTATGTCACAGGCATTTTACTCGGAAACTATGCGACGTATCTGAATAAAATTTACACATAAGGTGTATTTTGTATGCAGCTACTTAGTTAAGTAGTTAAATTTGAAAAAAAAATATATATTTTTAGGGGGGCGCTCCATACAGGTAACTAAATAAAAAAAAAAAAAACAAATATCAACATGTGACACATCAATCGATAGGTCTTTCAAAATAAAATTGAGGTTTCTTTGACTATTTTGTGATTAAGTGAATATTTTCTGAAATAATCGCTTCGAAAGTCAGACAAGTTGTGTAGCCCCCCCCCGTAACTTTTGAACCGTAAGTTCAAAAAATATGAAAAAATTTGAAGAGATGCGCCTTATCATATACTTTTAAAGAAAATTTTTTTGAACATTATCGGTTCAGTCATTTTTGAGTTATCTCCAAAAAACTTCTTCCATAGGCATCAGATACGACCTTTTGGTATTAGTTTGGTTCTTATTCCATTGAAGGTACGGAACCCTCCTATGCGTGGTCCGACACGCACTTGGCCGGTTTTTTTTAATAGCCGTCAGTAGTGGCAGAATGTCAAACGAACCCAAAAGTAAATATCGCTAATAGCCTTAAATGGCTGAACCCCATAATCCTGTGCCACAAATATATGTGCAATGGAAATTAAAAAAGAGGCACTTAGGCCGGCGCCTAGGCCTCGAAATTTGTATGAAATTCCATTATCGACCTCTCGTGTAGCCGCACCTGAAACGTGATACTTCGCAGCCTATTATAAGGAACATAACATCAATATTTCATTGCACGTTTGAGAAAATACTCTTATTTAAGGCTGTTGTTGTCCTGAAAATCAATAAATAAGAAATAAAAAAATTATGTCACAATTGTATAAAATACAATTTCCACGTCGTATTTCAAACCAAATCCTGACACCAACAGCTAAAATGTCATCACAAAATTAGCTCGTCGCGTCGCATAATAAAAGCATTCTGAAAATGAAACGGGCAAATGTTTGTTGTTGACCGCAAAACCGCAATGTTTGATTACTTTGATTGTGCACTCAGTTAATTTTTGTTAACGAACAAAATAGTTTGCATTGATAAAACTTTTAATTTTAAATGGCTGGTCGGTTTTTAAACCGACAAATACAAGTGAAAAATTTACTGAAGGACTATGAAAATGGGTCGCTTCGTTTAGAAGTTTCTAGTTTTTGTTGTCGTTAAGTGTATAAATACAACTGTGATAATGTGTATATGCCAATATTTTGGCAGTGAATACCATGATTTAAAAGTAGAAACCATCACACTGATATATACGGGCATAAAAAAGAGGAAATAATATTATATTCCACATATCAAAAAATGCTAACTTGCACAGCGAAAAAATCTGAATGAGCTATCTTGATGTAAATTTGGATTTTTTTCCTGTGCAAGTACTGCAATTCAGTGTAATAGTTAGGTTATGGTTACTTTTTTATTTTGTCTTTAAATACTAGCCAAAAAAAGGAGCTTGCGGCGACATCACCACTTATCCACTTATCCTGGTTTGGTCTAGAGTTTAACATAATTTTGATTCAACTATTCTAATGTCATCCAAGTTTCACTGCAATTCAGAGAATCAGTCGGCTACACAGACAATACAATTGATCTAGAATCAGCAAATGCGTGAAATAAGAGAGGATTTTTTTAAGGGTGCAATCCACCGAACACTACTTTATATGCTTTCATGTGTTTTACCTGTTTCATCTGATGTTTTTTTTGTAAGATTGATTTGGTGTCAAGCAATTTACTTGTATTGTTATATTTATAAGCAAGTAGCCAATTGTACAAAATGTATCAAAAGTTAGTAATTTCCCATTAATAAATTGTTTTTGCATATCAGTTGGTATGTGTATTGTGTATGCAAGAATCGACACGCTTAATTGTCATACTGTTGAGAATGCTACCTCTATATTTAAATTAATACGGAACTTTTCGCGTACACTTACTTTTATTATGTCGCAGTACATAGTCGCATATTTCAAGTGTGACGCTATGCTCGTGATCGAAGGCAGACTGACGCAAAATTGAATCAGCATCTTCTAGCTGCGCGGGTTGTGCGAAGTACCCGCATTTGGTCCTGTCAGTGTAGTCACTTTGCCTACATACAATACTCACGACATCCGATGGTTTCGAATAGCAACCTCTAGTGTGATCTATGGTCTGTGGCGGGATAGTTGGCACCAGAATTTTGGGGCGTTCATATTTTACGCGAATAAACATTGAACAGGCGCCGCTGCGCTTCGTGCCAAGGGAATTCGAATCGCATTCAAAAGCTATGCTCTGGCTAAAGTATGGCTGTCAAAATGTGAGCTCACGTACTGAAAATTATATTGAAGTCCCATATTATCTCTTAATAAAGTAGGATTTAAAATGTTGATGCTTTTTGAAAAATTCTCCTAATAACTAGATCCTAATAAATAAATAAATAATAAATAAGTATGAGGTAGGATTTTTTTTGTGTTAATAAAGCAATATCCCGTTTAGTTAATAAAAAATATCTGAGATATCATGTAATGATAAAAATATAGAAAATATAATATAAAAAACATTAATACGCTTGACTTTTTTTTGTGAGGATTTCTGAAATCACAGGTCTACTTAAAGAAGCCGAAATCCATGGATGCCTTTACAATCAATATAACCCAAGCCATCGCTGAAATTCAACCTGATCTGTGCGGCAGGGCAATTGAAAATTTGACTTTTAGGATATGGGCCACCAGAAGAACCAGATGCGGATATTTTAACGATACCATATTTCACAAAAAATGGCAAATGGCAAATTTGAAATAAAACTAAAAGGTACTTAATATTTTACACATAGCCTATTTTATTGCATTTTATGATCTACCCGCCCTTATTGGAAAACATGATAACTAAATAATTTTAAACAAAAATGAACCGACTTCACTTAGAACTCCACCTTTCCAAAAAAAATGCCCGAGCTACTATAAAAAATATTCAAATTACTATAGGTGTGCCTATATTATTTGAAGAGTTCCCTCGATTTCTCCAGGATCCCATCATCAGAATTTGATCTGGTGACAATGGGATCAACTGTAAATACTCTTTGAAACAAAAAACCTGCCAAGTGCGAGTCGGACTCGCGCACCGAGGGTTCCGTACAAACCTATAACAAGCAAAAGCTGTAGTATGTTTATTACTAATTTTAATTTAATACCTCGACGCGTTTACGAGGAAAAAGGTAGTAAGTTTAAAATTAAAAAAAATATTTTTTGTATGATTTTACTAAAAATGTCTACTTTTCGTAATTTTTCCTTTGTTTGTGCTATATGAAGTTTCTTCGTGCCAAGTTTCAAGTTTCTGAGTTTACGGGAAGTACCCTTTAGGTTTTGAGTTTCTTGCGAGTACTCAGTTTCAAAATATGCGATTTAAATTGCTATTTCTTTTGATTGCGTTGACATAAAAGTTTGGTTTTGCTACATCTGAAAGGTCCTATAGCCCTGAGTATTTGACATGAATTTCAATTTAATATCTCCACGCGTTTACGAGAAAAAAGGTAGTAAGTTTACAATTTAAAAAAATATTTTTTTGTATGATTTTACAAAAATGTCTACTTTTTGTAAATTTTCCATTGTCTATGTTATATGACGTTGCTTCGTGCCAAAGTTCAAGTTTCTGAGTTCATGGGAACTACCCCGTAGGTTTTGCGAGTGCCGAAAAACTCTAAAATTTGCAGCATAAACGACTGTATCTTTTGATTGCGTTGGCTTTTAAGTTTGATTTTTTTACAGCTCCAAGGGACAATAGACTTGAGTATTTGATATAAATTTCAGCTTGATACCTCCACGCGTTCCTGAGAAAAATGGACTTGACAGACAGACAGACAGACACACAGACAGACAGACGGACAGATGGACAACAAAGTGATCCTATAAGGGTTCCGTTTTTTCCTTTCGAGGTACGGAACCATAAAAAGAATTTTCCAAATCGATGCAGTCGTCTACGAATAATCGGTAAACATACATAAAAAAACACCAAAGTATGTAGCAAAAACAAATTCCTGATGAATTGAGAACCTCCTCCTTCGAAATCTTCGATTGATAACTACAATTTCAATTTTGTTAATTTAATGTTTGTAGCACTTGTTACTTATTACTGAAGTATTTTGTAATGCAGGGAATTCGATACATGGATAACCTTTAGATGTCAATATAAATATAAGCTTCAATTGCTTACTAGCAAGTAAATCAAAAAGTTTTGATTAGGTACCTATTTATTTTGTAATAATCTTCAACTAATTTGAGTGGGCATTTGCAAACTGGGGGAGTTTGCAAATGCCCACTCAAATTAGTTTCGTAACTTGTAATTTTAGTTGTGAAACTAATAACTGCAATTTGAGACAAAGTATAAGTTCTGAGTGGTCTCAATGTCACAAAAATATTATTTTAAATACAACATAATTGCTTGTAGGTCGAACACGAACTACCTAAGTATTTTTCGTGTTGTTGAATTTTTTGCCTTGATTTGGCTCCCCAGCTAATAATTAAGTACTTACATAACAAAAAGTACGGTAAAAACTATTCTTCAATTCAGGTAAATCACAAAGCACTTATGAATTTCGAAAAACTCTATCAACATTTTTAACTCACAATCCTGCGATATTTTTAGTATTATTACCGAAGAACCAGACACTCAGAGAGACTTACAGTGTAGTAATTAAAAAACAATTTCAATATACATAAATATGCAACTAATTATTTAAAAAAAACTTTAATTCAATTTGAAAATACATATTTATTTAAGATACTAAGCAAAGGAGTTTTAAAAATGATTTTGCTCTACTAGTATCAATGTTATATTTATAATTTATATCTGAAACATTAAAAAAAGAGTGCATAGGTATGGTAAACGCAAGTAAATCGCTACACAACATAAATAAATAGAACATCGAACGCCACCCAAATTGTAGTCAACAAAATATTCTGTCGGATAAATGCCGGTACTGTATCATGTAAGGCCTTACCTTTATGGGTCAGCCCATGACATGATTCTAACTGACCGGAACAATTGGATACCAGCGCGGTGCATGTGATAAATTTGTACATCCCATACATCGGATAGATCCAGTGTGAACCAGGTATCAATCACCTTTTTGTAAAGGAAATGTTCTCATTTATCATGCTGTACCTAGAGGTGTCATGCGCGCGTGTTTCTTGTGGTACAGGGTATAAGCCAAGGCGGAAAAAAAATCGACGTATGCCGCGCTGAGATCTCATATATACTAATTATAGGCAGGGCTGTCGACCAGCACGTGATCCTCTCGCGTGCAGTCATTGATATCTTTGAAATTATAAATAATTTCAGAAACAAATTATTAAAGGATTTATATAGAGATATTCAATTGTGCATATATATTATTGGCAGGTATTTGGGTTCTATATTTTGTTATTTATACGAGCTCTTATCATTAAAAAAAATAGAAAAAAAAATAAGATTCGGTTCAAATGTTTAAAAAATATACGAGTATGCTCAAAATGTTTCTTGTTAGGTTACGAAATACGAATAAAATATTTTATATTGATATACTAGTAGATAAAACAACAACAATATTAACTGCAACTTGAGACAAAATACTAGATAAAAATAGCACGTGTAGGTACGTATATTAAACCGGACAAATTATCAATGTATTTGATAATTTGACTTGTTATTATAGAAAAAAAATTGCCAATTATAGTCAAGATAACTATTTAACTTGTACTCTTTTAACTTGTACCATAATTTTAGGGATCAACCGTGTTTATTTTGTTTTTTCATGTTACCATTTATTGGATGTACGAGTGTTTTATAAAAAAAGAAATTGAAAGTTCGTTAACAAATATTTAAGTTAAACTTACCTATAGGTATATATTATGAAAAGAAATAAAATATCATTATTTTCGGGACTGTCGATCAATTTTGTATTAAGCAGATCGTGTCCTAACCATACCACAATGTTAAATTCGCAGCCATTAAGTAAGTATCAGTAGCTCAGTTGGTCAGAGCGGTGGGCATCTAGGTATTACAACATTTACAACTTTATGTAGCAATGTTTCTATTTAAGAATAACAATTTTAAATATTAATAAAATAATTTTATTTTTTATCTTTTATATTAAGCATTCTGGAAACAACCAGGTTTGTATTGCATTACCTTCTCCGGTCAATGCATTAAATTTCAGTATTTCATTATTTCATTCATAGTAAAATGCTTTTATTTACCATGAGCTTCGCTGCGAATTGGTAGCCTTAAAAATATTTCATTCGTTTTGGTGTTAAGTAGGGTTTATATTTCTAAACAATGGGTTCTCAGAATAATCATTTAAAGAAGTTCATTACAGAAAATATCGCTTACAAAATTATAAAATCCCCCGAGCTACTACAAAGAAAATCTTTCAAAGTACTTAGCGGACCACTTGGCTTGAGCGTGTTTTTTTTCTTTCAACTACCATTATTCCTAATGGAAGGAGACTTTGATTTTCATTTTCACAGCTCTGGAAGGTCGCAATTGAGAGGTAAATCTAATATTTATCTATCTCGGATTTCACTACGCGGAAAATGAGCTCTGAGCTTTGAAAGAACACTCAGGAATGGTTAAGCCGAAGAAGCAGAAATATCTTTTGAAAACATTTTTACATGGTTATTCGTGAGTGAAATGTCAGTGGAAGTCGAGCGCTATTGTTATTATTTTGATGAAAACCACTCTAGCTTGATAGGGGAATTTATGTTTGAAACTGCACTTCTGTCGTGATAGTTATTGTAATAATATAAGTATGAATATATATTATCGAGTGGCTCTCAGCACATAATATACTACTAACAGAAGGATCATTGTGTAATAAAAACCCCTCTTTCTTAGGTATGCTAATTAGATAGATAAGATAATAACTTTATTGTACATATAGACATCAAGTTAAATAATATGGTACGCAATAGAGTTTTGTACAGACAAGTTGGTTTTATTTATCGTATGGCTACATGTCACTGGATAGGCATGTCATAGGCATTTCTTATCTGGGGTAGTAGTAGTGGGAAAGCAGATGATAAAGAAAATCCAGTGAGTGCTGAGAGGTCCAGATGGGACAGTGCATCTGCCAAGTTTGTTACTCTTTTAGCACCACCCAGGGATCACGCGTAGGGTTGTCTAAGGTATTTCCTACGGACGCAGAGTAACATTGATCCCATTTGAATTTGGTCGTGTAACAGCAGTAAGTGAAAACAATTAAATTTGTTGCTATGCTAAACAGTTATAAATATTAATATTCAATTCTGCCATCATTCCGGTATGTAACTTGCAGTGGCGGGCTAAACAAGCGGTAACTTGCGGAGCAGCATCACTCAGCTCACTTTTCATTAAATTGTCGAAAGTGCCTCTGCGCGTTGGCTTCGGCTCCGCATCACTCACTCACTTGTTCCTTGCCATATATTTATGAAGGAATTTTTCACAACCTTGACCTTGAAACATGATCATGAATATCATGATGGAGTGGTATGAACAAAAAAGTAAAACTGAACTCTATTTAGGTATCATCAATGTCATCATTCTCCTAGCGTTTGTACTAGCTCAATTGACTATAAAATATAACGGTTACACTCACGTCACTTTTGCTTGAAAATGGAGAGCTAAGCTCTCCGAAACATGTCGCGCGAAGTGACTAAAGTGACGTGAGTGTAACCGTTATATTTTATATTGATAGTATGTCTCACGAAAGTTTAAATTTAATAGCTCAATTGAGCCTGGGGTCCGCTCGGAAGAACTATTTAAATAGTTGTATGTTTTTTTTAAATATATTTTAACTTAAGTACTTACTTACAAATTTCAATACACAGTGCCGTTACTAGATACCTTCTAGTTATAATTTTTTAGTAGCATTTAAACGGTTTTTGACTATACAATATTACGATCGCGCTTACGAAATAAATGAATATATTTTTGGTTTCTGCTTAAAATATAGTATTTTTATATTCAATTATTAAATACTACAGATTACCATATTATTACCAATGGCACGACATTTCTTCATATCAGTAAAGACACAGCGGTCAGTACATTATACTTACTTACTCTGATCTTTATTGTAAGCTATCAAGACAACAAAAATATACCAGTAAATCCGTTTCAAGACCTCTTTTTCTCAATTTCTGCGACCACATTATTGCGTCACAGTCATAATAACGTCAATAAAGAAAAGACGAACGACACTTCTGGGTATCGATAAGAACGCGAAATAAACGTAGTCCGATAACGACGGTGTCTTTTTAGCCACAGACATTGAATGTAATAAATTCGTTGTCTTCAATGATAAAATGATTGATATTGAAGGAAATGCGAGGAATTACGGCCCGAGCTAATAAATACTAGGACTGAGGAGCGATTTGACACACCCATATCAGTGCGAAGGCAGGGCTCCCTCTGTGAACATCCATCAAATTGTGACAAAGTAGGACGAAGGCACGGGAGAGAATGGCGGAGAGGCCAAAGGTGGAAAAAGTTGTCCTTTTTGCGGTTTGGCGCGGTTTTTTGTGTTGTTTAATGTGTGATACGTGTTATTTATAATCACGTGTTTACTTTAGGTTATTTTTCTATTTTAAGCATGTTCTGATGGTGTTCTTTTAGTGGTGTGAGCTTGTACAAATGATAAATTTGCCCTATTTATAATTTATTGCCAGTGACCAAAATCAGTCATTTTATTTATTTATTTATTTTATTATAGAGACACACCAACAGTACATAAACAAAACATGTAAATGACATTAAGAGCAAGCTGACACGTCAAAATATTTATGCACCAATAACAGGTGTGCAACAACACTCAAAACAGTTTAGAGGCTTTTACACTACATTTACATTTAATATTTAAACTAAATTTTTACTACATAGGTTAAAAAAACATGAATAAACAATGTATTTAATTTACATTCCACATACAGAGTGGAGTGAGTGGTAGTAAACCCACTACTTAAAAGTTTTTAAGAATTCTACGCTTCAAGCTACATATAGAATCACCAACAATATCTAATTCGAAATTGTGTTGATGTGATAGATTGTTCCAAGTAACTTGCATTCTATGGACTGGAAGTGATTTGCCAAGATTCTTCCTAGCATAACCGGGGCGAAAAACAGTGCGACGACAAGAGCAAGACCGAGTGGTAGCTTTAGGTACTGTGAAGTTTAAACCTCCCAACAGGCAAGGTTCCTTGATCCTACCGTTTACCAACTTATGTAATAAAGCGATATCGAGGAAAGACCGCCTCTGTTTTAAAGCAGTTATTTTGAAACGTTTAAGTCTCTCTTCGTAGGTTAAGCGTTTACGAACTCCCTTGTGTTTCGTTTTAAATACCAGAAATCGAGTAAAGGAACGTTGTACTTTTTCTGGGCGATTGATATGAACTGCATATCCGGGATTCCAGACCTGACAACAGTACTCAAGACGGGAACGAACTAGAGCATTGAAAAGAGTTACGAATGTCTCAACGCGTTTGAAATTCTTACCCGTACGCTTTATAAACCCAAGCATTTTATTACTCTCTTTTATAACTGAATCAATGTGATTTATAAAGTTAAGTTTAGAGTCCAGGTATACACCGAGATCTTTGACACTGGAAACCTCTCGAAGTACAGCGTCGTTAAGACAATATTTTGAAGCAGTTGGTAGTATTTTCCGTGTGAATTTAATAAAAAGGCATTTATCAGCGTTAAGGGTCATATTATTTACTAGACACCAAGTCTTTACGCAATGCATTTTGGCAACTTCTTCCGACATATATATATATAGTACTATAACTATATAGATAGTTATATGTCATGCGCCATTAAACTGTTCCTAGAGCTCATAAAATCCTTATTGCAAATAGTTTTGCGCATCAACATAAAATTTTGTCATCTCCATTGGTTTCTTTGCTCCACTGCGTCACATCTATCAGAGCACGTCACGTGACATAGACTTAATGACCTTAGGCGGGCCGTAGAAGCAACTCCTCTTTTGTTTTGATACGCAAACTAAGCTACGTATCACACTTATTTAACCATTTCTTAGTCTGGCCAAGGGGATGGGATAAAATAAACGAAAACATAGACGATTTTATTTTTGGTAAGATATATAATTTAGTAACCGATAAATATTTTTAAATTTAAAAGATCGATTTTTGTTCACTGCCGTAAATCTATCTCTTAATTTAATTTATTAATTAAAAGTCGAAAATGGATCGATTGATTATTATAATTGAAAAAAAAAATGACAATAATAATTTATTAATCAATTGATGCTCATATTTCAATGCGATGATATTTATTCTTTTAAATATTATGATTAATTTAATTTGTTATTGTTACAGGTAAAACTACACTTTTTAATTAAAAGATCGACAAAGGTACTGGTCAGTTTTTTTACAAACATACATCCGCCGGCATTTGCTGACCACCATAAACTCGCGATACCATTCGTAAAGGAGAAGCGAATAATACGAGCATCGCTTTCGCTTTCGGTTGGAAACCGGAAAATGGAAACCGGCAAATGGAAACCGGCAAATGGAAACCGTGGCTTCGGGCGCCCTTTGCATACATGGCGACGGTCAGTTGTGAGTGAACTAAGAGCGGTGGGACTGAGCTAGAACCAGGCTAGAAGAGTCGCCGACGATAGGAAGTCGTGGTAGTTTGTGAAGGCCCTCTTCACTTCTGGAGTGCCTTAAGACAACAACAACATAATCTGGTCGAGCATTGATCGTGGGCCACGTACGCAGGTAAAATGGAGGTCATAAACACTGCGTTGCTCTTATTCCACGGTTTCTGTTTTTTTAGTCAAATGTTCAATCTACCATTTCATGTGCCTTTCTTCGGCGAGATTTCTGCCATAGGTAGAAGAGTCGCTGACGATAGGAAGTCATGGTACGAGTTTGTGAAGGCCCTCTTCACCTCTGGAGTGCCTTAAAACAACAACAACATAATCTGGTCGTCAGCATTGATCGTGGGCCACGTACGCAGGTAAAATGGAGGTCATAAACACTGCGTTGCTCTTATTCCACGGTTTCTGTTTTGTTAGTCAATTGTTCAATCTACCCTTTCGTGTGCCTTTCTTCGGCGAGATTTCTGCCATAGGTAGAAGAGTCGCTGACGATAGGGAGTCATGGTACGAGTTTGTGAAGGCCCTCTTCACTTCTGGAGTGCCTTAAAACAACAACAACATAATCTGGTCGAGCATCGATCGTGGGCCACGTACGCAGGTAAAATGGAGGTCATAAACACTGCGTTGCTCTTATGCCTCGGTTTTTGTTTTGTTGGTCGAATGCTCAGTCTACCCTTTCGTGTGTCTTTCTTCGGCGAGTTTTCTGCCATAGGTTCTTCTCTTCTAAACAATGTGCCTAAACGACTGTCATTTAGTGTAATATGATATGCTACGATTTTTGGGGTTCCGTACCCAAAGGTTGAAAACGGCGGGACCCTATTACTGAGACTCCGCTGTCCGTTCGTCACCAGGCTGTATCTCATGAACCGTGATAGTTAGGCAGTTTATATTTTCACAGATGATGTATTTCTATTGCCGCTATAACAACTAATACAAAAAAAACAGACTAATACTCCAACTTTGAGCTTTCAAAACTAGAACTTTTGTTTTTTAACAACGAAAGGTCAGCTGATCGCAACTATTCTGCATGTCATTTTGTATTACAGTAAAACCGGGTTACTTTAACCCTGGAGGGTAACTTTGCCCCACAAAACCCATAGCACAACAATATATGTTCGAACGTTATCTCTCGAAATTATATTTCAATGAGTAAGCAAAGGTACTAATGAAAATAGGAATGACACGTCCGCTGGCCATTTCGGCTTTATGACAGTCACCTCGAACAGCCGGCCAGGAACGAAATGGTTCCATTCGGGTTCCGTGAAGGTTACAGCTTAACGGTTTCCTCATGAAAAACAGTTATTTATATGAAGAAAGAAAGAAAAAACGTTTATTCGTGACGTAATACTTACGCCTAATAAATGGTACACATGTACTCGTACTTAATGAACAAGACTAAAAACGATTCATTTGTCCTGACTCAGCGTGGATTCGTATATCATATACAAATTATTTTTTTACGCTTGGAGAGTCTTTTTTACACGTTCAAGTTTAGTGTCAAACAAACTAACCAGTTTTTTAGTTATTGCGCGAGAGAGATGCATGATCCTACCGTCTCGAGTGTAGGGCAATATTGCGTAGCAGTAAAAGCTTTTTACCTCTACCACGTATATTTTGTTGGTTGATTTTGCTGCAAGCCTGACACAGAACGACTATGAAGTGGTCAGGGTGTGTAGCAAACGTGCCAACCGTTAACGCTCTGTAGCGTATCGTAGTCACCTCTCTCTAATACTCTTCCATATTAGTGCGACAGTGATTGTTGCGTTTCGTTCGCTACGGAGCGTTAACGATTGGCACGTTGGCTACGTACCCAGAAAATTAGAAAACCTTTTCAACGTGCGAAACGGCTCAGGGACTGCGATACGCAGGGATTGTAGATTTCGATTCGAGATCCGTGATTTAGAGATTCCGATTTTTTTCTGTAAATAGTCAATCTAGATACCGACTGTCACATTTGGTACCTGAGTCAATCAAAATTGTACTGCCCCTCATTGCTATGAGTACGTCCCTTGGACAACCAAACATATTCTATTAAACAGAATGAAGATGTCCCTCGGATAGCGGGAACAGAGTACACAATATTAAAAAGTTGACTCGTTCACCTATATTCATCTGAGTAGTTGGGAGAATACGAGTATTGGGCTATATCTGTGGCTGACCATGTCAATTTTCCATGTGGTCAGACAAGAATAAAGTTTCAAAATTTGTGTTTCTAAAAATACATATGATTTCAGACGTATTTAATGAGTAGCGTTTGGTAAGATAGGAATTTAGTTTTATTAAATCTCTACGGAACTCCAAAATATTGAGGCCGCCTGTCGGATGACTAGCAAAAACCGAGGATAGCGGGACATAAAAATTTGATGACCACCAGCCATACTGCGGTTCCTTATGGATAAACTTTAGGTATCAAGCGAACGGTAGTAAAAGGATTTTAGATTAAGAGTATGTGAGGATCAATATTAGATGATTCTGAGAAGATTAAAGCCTAAAGCCGTAAAATTAGTACGACTTAGATAATGGGTTTCCAATACTGGGATTTTCTTCGTATGTAAAAACGATGATTTGTTCATATAAAAAATCCCAGAATCTAAACTTAGTTAGATTTAAGTGCTTTGATTTAAGTGCTGACGAAAGTTGCCAAATTTTCCAAAAAGAAAAAGTTGGGTTTCAAAAACACTTGTAAGGGGAATAAAAAGATGCATTTTAACTGAAATATAAGGTCCGGGAATCCAAAAGGTTTTGTTTGAGATTAGCCTTCATAATTTTATCTTTTAACTTGTCAAAGGCATTGCGTATATTTACTTATATTAAAGTTATAGGCATATATGTTTCGTGACAACTGTATCACTTAATAATTTTTAAGAAGAAAAACCGATTTCAATGGTAGGTCAGTCAGTTCAGTCACTTGAAAATCTAACTTGCTTAACAAACACAGCGAAGAGGACAGATCGCCAAATGCGTCGAAACTATGCGTCGTTGAAGAGTTCCGTTCTGATCATAATCAGCAGTTCCACTTCATCAAATATCACTTTTTTGAATGAAAATGCTTTATTTGTTGATAAAAACACAAAAATCACTATAGGTATACATATAGTCCTAAAGGCATACATGCCTTTAAGATTTGAGGAGTTCCTTTGATTCCTCGTCGATCCTATCATCAGAACTGCGTTTTGACAAAAACGGGACAAATATGTATGTATATACTTCCAATCAAGGAAAGAAATTTCAAAATCGGTTCAGACATGACGGAGTTATAGAGTAACTAACGTAAAATAATAAAAAAATTAAAAAACCTTCAACCGAATCTCTCAATTTCTCCTTCTTTTGAAATCTTGAAGTCACTTAAAAATGAGGTTTACTTCAATACAAGTTTGAACAGCAAATCAGAAACTTAATTAACATAACAAAGCATTTCACTACCTTTTAGCTAACTAGTACCAACTTAAGTTATCCTTTCCTATTCAAAACTGGATTCCAATGAGATTCAGCCTATAACTATAGGACGCGGTAACCTACCGTCAAAGGTAAATAGGGTATTATTATATTCATTGCTCTTATTCAATAGGACTTCAATGAAAATATGCCACAGCTTACATAAGGTAAGATAACCTTGTTATGTCTATTAGTTATTATTAATTATTAAAATTATAACTGTTATTTTGAAAATTTTAGTATTAGTAAGAGAAATCGTAGTATTCGTAGCCGTAGTAAGTAATTTGTTTACAATATTTAAAATATTATATTAACTAAAAATGTCGAACTCTATATAACTCTAGTAAAAACTGTAATCGAAATAATTAACAAAAAAAAATCTACTTATTAAGGAGAACTTATCCCTATAAGGGATTTCTTTAAGTTACTGGGTTTAAAAATTTCAAGAATTAGATAAAAAACTTACCAAATAACGTTGTGTAAATACAGTAAGTCCAATACGAGAAATAAATTGAACCAGGCATAAGATTTATTAGTGTAATTATTAACTAAGCGTTTTTAGGGTTCCGTAGTCAACTAGGAACCCTTATAGTTTCGCCATGTCTGCCCGTCCGTCCGTCCGTCCGTCCGTCCGCGGATAATCTCAGTGACGGTTAGCACTAGAAAGCTGAAATTTGGTACTAATATGTATATCAATCACGCCGACAAAGTAGTGAAATAAAAAGTGGAAAAAAATGTTTTATTAGGGTACCTCCCCTATACGTAAAGTGGGGAGTGATTTTTTTTTCATTTCAACCCTAACGTGTGATATATTGTTGGATAGGTATTTAAAAATGAATAGGGGTTTACTAAAATAATTTTTTGATAATGTAAATATTTTCGGAAATAATCGCTTTTGAACCATAAGTTTTAAAATATGAAAAAATCTCAAAAGTAGAACTTTATAAAAACTTTCTAGGAAAATTATTTTGAACTTGATAGGTAGAATAGTTTTAGAAAAAAAATTACAAAATAATTTCTGAACTAAGTTTGTAATTTAACCGTATAAGCAGGTGTTTATTGTACCTGTAATTTCTACAATCACAATGAAATGACGTGCTTTCAAATAAAGTGAAAACGGCGAAAATCGGCTCACGCAATAAAGAATTATCCCATAAAAATCATCTTCCATACTTTAAGCTCGCGTGCGCTCGCTCGCGCGTAGTTTACTTAATTTGCCGATAGATGTCGCTGTACGTGGAACGCTCATATCATATCCTACATGGCGGTGTTATTTTAACTCTTAAGTGGGGATACTTACTGTGACGGACGGAAAACTACGGAACCCTACACTGAGCGTGGCCCGACACGCTCTTGGACGGTTTTTTAAGTTACACTTAACAATTACCTACTAATAAATGTTTGAAAATTTACAGATCAGCAATTATTGCAGTATGTTACTATTAAGGAGCGTTTAACATGAGTGTGTTGTATCAAGTATGCATTACATTAAGAGCCAAATTGAATAAATAATGTGGTGAAAATTTTATTGATATTCTAAGCAAAATTATTCTAAATATATTATTTTTATGTTCTATGTTAACCACTGTTGAAGCATTTGCCTGTATTTGATTTACCAGTCCTGTTATCCAAAGACTACGCACACCCTGAAATGTAGAATCTAAAATTTGGAACATTATTTACAAATTATTATTATTATTCAAATGTCATGGAGCCCCACTGCGAAAATATTTTTGGAAATTGAACTCCTAGGGGGTAAAAAGGAGTTAAAAGCGTTAATATCGACTTCCATGCGGAGGAAGTAAGGGGGCAAGTTGACTATACAAATATATTTAGCTGCAACATGTATTAGATTCTCCAACGCACATTGACATTATCCAGACTTCCTTACATATTTAAGTTTTGTGAGAGAAGTGTAGCGTTGCCATCACTTTTATATAGGTAGCTCCGGGAAAAAGTTCAAAGCCCAGGGCGTTACAGGTTTTTTTAGATTCTCCTGCTACAAAAAGTTGCGGATTTTCCGAGAAACGCCAGACGGATGGCAACTCTAGAAAAGTGTTGCCCGTTGCCGGCTTCCTCGCGCAGAAATATAATTTTGTCTACGCTGTTGTAAGTTACACTAACCTACTTTATTTCCGTTCCGTTAACATGTTTACGTGTATTGAACGGAATAACTAGCACGCGCCTTGATAGTATAAGAGCCCACGACATTAAACCATACTAAACCTAGTTCGATAAGACTCCCAGATGAAATATATACATAGTGTGTAATTAGTTACGTCTTCAATTAATTTTGTATTAAGCAGAACGTCTGCTAACGATACCACAATGCTTAGAAATCTTAAGACGCATAAAAGATATAGTGGAGAAATTCGCAGTCATCAGGTCAGTGTCAGTAGCTGAGTTGGTCAGAGCGATGGGCATGTATCCCAGAGTTGCGTTCGAGTCTCGCCTGAGGCAGTGGATTTTTCTACTTTTCCTTTATTTCTAAGCATTGCAGTTACCTCTTTAATGGGGGAACACGGAATGGCGATGCTGCAATGAAAAAATTATAGGGCGAGAGTACCCCTGTTGCAAGAGGCACATCACTCACGCGGTTCGTGACGTTGCGTTGCTGTTGTAAAAAGATCGGACGCTAGGTTTAGATACTTCTACAAGATTATCATGCTGCTGCCACTGATAAGGCCAATCGCTGGGGCTTTCAGCACTGCATTATCGTATAGCCCTACCCTTACCTTGCTTCGAGGAATAAAGGAAACCTGGGAGTCTTGTCATACTAGAAAGCGGTGTTTTTTATATATTTTTTTAATACGGCGCCAGGTTTTTTGCATTTCAGCGTCGCCATTTGGTGTTCTCCTATTAAAGTAACTAATTATATATATATATATATATATATATATATATATATATATATATATATATATATATATATATATATATATATATAATTAGTTATATATATATCTATATTATATATATATATATCGCTTTTTAGCGATAAGACCAGTTAAAAATAAGCTATTGTTTGATATCAGTATTAGTGTTATAGGCGCAAAAAATTTTTTTTAAATAAAAATAAAACGTTTGAAATTATTTACGACACGCATGGTCACTCTACAATTTAGAATACTCTGTCGAGTACTGATATTCTCTTGTTTTTCTGTGATATGTGTCAAATTGATGTCTGGTTACTTTTGAAACATCGTATCTCATATAATTTTTATTTTTATTTTTCATAATCAAAGTGCTGTCATGATTGTCAAAGAGGTTTTATCTTTGTTGATTTGTTTATGTGGGGTGACCATGATTACAGAGAATAAAATTTCTACGAAACAAAAGGGTTAAAAAAAATTGAAAGGCGTTATTGTTTCACTTAAACATGATGGCGGTCGATTCATTATCGTTAACTAAGTGTGTAGGGTTGTTCCTGCTCACGTCTCATGAATCATCCTATATATATATATATCATCTGGGAGTTTTATCGAACGAGGTTTAGTGTCGTGGGCTCTTCTACTATGATACTTGTATAACTTCTAATATTATTTACGCGTATAAAAGCCACGTTACCTGGCCGTCGGTGGCCGTTAGTCTGATAAAAATACGAATCAACGAACCGACTTGTAATTCTTGTTGACGTGGAAAATAGGAGGCTAATATACATTTACAGTAGATATACATATAAGTATTTATGACACTGATTACATAGCTGAAAATTTAAACATGAAATTTTTTGATTACAGATTACTAATTTACGGAAACGTCAAGAAATTACACAAATTACGACAAACGTAAAAAAGATTATAATACAGGACAATGAAGATACGGGGGTTTGTCCTTAAACTACGTCCGGACTTGGGTATGTCCTTAAACTACGCCATAAAGAGAGGTATGGGCACTGCGAATGTCATCTCGCTAAATGTGGTAGGGCACGTTCAGCGAATGTCATCTCGCTCAAATCTGGAGCAGAGCCCGACTGGAGAAGTACCTCCACCTTACAGAAAACCACAGCCAAATAGCACTAGACCCTACTCATAGTGTTCTGTGCCTGCTGGTGAGTAGGGTTGCGAAAGAGCTCAAAGAGGACCCAGTGTGTTGACGATGAGGGACCTTCTTGTTCCTTTAGCCATCAACACAGTGAATCCTCCTTTTTGTAAAGGGTCGGCAACGCGCATGTGACTCCTTTGGAGTTGCAGGCGTCCATAGGTTACGGTATCAGCTTACCATCAGGCGGGCCGTATGCTTGTTTGCCACCGTCGTGGTATAAAAAAAAAACAATGAAACCATAAGCTTTTCGAAGTCCAAGAACATTTTATATGGGGATTTTTAGGGGGGTGATGGGGGAAACGGTACCGCTTTCCAGCCTGGCAACGTGGACTTTCTTGAAGCCCAGGAGTATTACTACAAGGATCGCAAGTCAAACTGCGGTCTAATAATTATTCATACGACGTTGTACTGGGAGCCTAGTTTAATAGCAATTTATATACCTACCAGGTGCTAGGATCTACACTAGTTAGATAGCATTTATCAGAAATATAGCTGAAAATACGAGTTTTATATTATTCTGTTACAGATTTCCTTAAGCAGATTCGTAGAATTAATAATCAGAAGTAATGAGACTTTTTCTTTACGTAAAGGAAACGAATTTGTTTTTATTTAGCTTTGCTGTCTATCAAATTGCTTAAACAATACATCATTATATTTCTGCAAAAAATATCTTGTAAAATATGAGTCCCTAGGTAAATGTTTTTTTTTTTAATTCTACTTTTAGTTATTGTCAAGTATATATGGAATGAATTACATATTTAAACAGAACAATTTAAAAATAATAAACTGTATTTATATACCTTTTTTATTCATCTCATTAAATTGCCAAATCAAAATCAAATAAATTCTTTATCTATCTATCTATCCAAGTAAAAAAATCAAGAGTCTTTAGAATATTTAATGGAATGAAATGGCTTTAAGAGCACTTTTATAAACATTGAGTCCTTAATCTACTGCGTTTTTTATGCCAAGAATTCCTTACAATGAAGTCTAGCGCTGGATAAAGGAGCCTTATAATATCACGATTAAGCAATTCCAATAGGGTTTTATTAAGTAGGTATTTACGATAAAAGATGACAGTCATAGTGACAGAATGTGAATATTGAGATAACCAGATAAAAAACCCTGCCGAAATTATAACTTCTCTGACCTTAACTATCTTTCGTAACGGTAGCGCAGACGGAAACGTTGCAAAGGTACCGCACGGTGTGAAATTGCATATACAAAATATATATGCAACATATCTCACACACGAAACGAGAGAAATGCATCCATTCACTGATCGCCGGGCTAATACCGCCAAAGATGGTGAAGCAGGTAAGTTTGTTGAGTGTTCGAAAAGCGGAAAATGCATGGTCATAACGATTTTTTACCAAATCAGCTTCGCTAACACGATTTGAAGACAAATCGGAAATATAAAAGATTATCCTTGAATAATGACATCAAAAGTTGCTGGGATCCAAAGTTTATAGTAGGTTAAGGATTAAGATGTAATTTTCGTGTGTTTACTGTTACGAGAAACTTACAACTCTTTTTAAGCCCTGGGCGATGGTTACGCCGGAGAGGAGCTTTTTCAATTCCTCGTCGTTGCGGATCGCCAGCTGGACAAGTTCGCTTGTCTTTAGCTGGCTACAATATTTTTCGAGTTCGCTGGTGTATCACCTAATGTTGATCTTGACCGAAACCTGCAATTAAATCGGCAAGCCGATTTACATAGAGATAAATAGGACTATTCCTTTTTTGCATAAAAAACACACTATAGGTATAACTAATAAACAGCCTGTCACCGTCAATTCGTACCTAAACCATTTCCGAAAAACGATGGACCCTAAACTATGCCCAAAACGGAGATATGGGCACTGCGAATATGGAGCAGAACCCGACTTGGAAAGTACCTCCACCTTACAGAAAACCACAGCCTAATAGCACTAGACCCTACTCATAGTGTTGCATTCCTACCGGTGAGTAAAGTTGCCATAGAGCTTAAAGAGGATGCAGTGTATTGACGACGGAGAACCAGTGAATCCCCTTTATATTAGAGCGTCAGCAACGCGCATGTTACACGATAGTTGCTTACCATCAGGGCCGTATGCAAGTTTGCCACTGTCGTGATATAAAAAAAAATATGAAGAGCTACCCTGACACCCGGATTTAGTAATTAGCAAAATATAGCAAACTTATGCTAGTCTTAGTGTTATTGGATCAGATTGGGGCAGATAGAGCTGCGCCTGTCTGGAGACAAAAACATCATGCAATAAACATTCTTTTTTCGAAATCACCTCTCAACCCTACCGTTTCTCGACCTCAATCACAAAGTTAGGATTGTCAGCGCTCGCCCACTTCGGATGATAAATTAAAACTTGCCTGCGGTTGTCGATATTTATCCCTATCAAACTTTTGTAGACCCGGATCCGTTCGTTCGTTTCATCTAGAAACTTGGTGAGTTTGTGATCCAGTTGCAAGTTAAGGTAACTTATCGATTTGTTAATTTAAAGTTATGTCAAAGAAGTCGAATTTTAAATTATGAAGACTTATTATTCTTTTTTTTCTCAAATGACCGTGTATAAGCTTCTCAGCTTAGCCACTACTAATACTATCTCCAGCGTTTAGGTATAAATGAATACTTACAGTCGGTATTTAAGAAAAAACCGGTGACAAAAACATACGAATAGAACATATAAAATTATAGTTATATTTATTTTCGTAAAATAATACATTTTTATTAGAACATGATTTTACTTTGATATTTTTTATATGCATAATACAGGATGTAAAAGAAGCAGTGGTGATCCGTTTAAGGGCATAATTATTATCGTATTTCAACTAAGAAAAAGTAAGAGAAAAAAATTTTGGACGCGAAAAAATAAAATCGTATGGGACACTTAATCCCAGCCGGCCGAAATTCCATGCAAAACCGATATTATTTTTCGCGTGCAAATGTTTTTTCTTAGTTTTTAATAATTAGAATAAGATACCAATTATCCTTAAACAGATCACCAGCATTTTTTTACAACCTGTATATTGTTAATATGTGAAAGTTTTGCGAAATCAGTAGATATTCTATAGCCTAAAGAAACGTAAGACTGTCTCTCAGACTCGTTCTTTTGATCCTGAAACTTGGTCATACTTTTCATTCCGACCACCTGAATCGTCGACGAAGTTTTCTAATTTTCCGATTGCGATATACATAGGATCGACGAACGTGTCGATAATTAAAATCAGCGAATAATTTTATAAAGTTTTAAGTTCGTTATTTTCTAGATTGCTTGTTAAATACTTAGGAATAAAAAGTGTAGATGATATATATGTGAAGATGTATAAATATATTGTATATTAAATTGTAGGAATGTGTAATGTTTATGCTGAATTACCTATCTAGAATAATAACTAACCCCTCTTATTAATAAACATCTCTCAGGCCTCAATTAGTTAATTTATGTTTTGTCTGTTTCTAACAAACACAACTATCATAGTGACAGATAAGGACAAAACATTAATTAACTAATTGAGGCCTGAGAGATGTTTATGAATAAGGGGGTAAGTTATTACTTGTAATTTATTTGGGAAGAATAGAAAAAATAAGTGAATAATATCGGATTTCCTAGGCTGCAAGATTGCAAGACTGCAAACGATAATAAAATTATCGACGATATGTAATGATGTATTTAACTACCTATAAATATATTATAATAAATAAATAAATAAATAAATATTATGCAACAATCTTACACAAATCGACCTGGGGCCCATTTTTCAAAAGCTCGTAACTTGTAATACAAGCGGAAGTCACTTTCTAGCAAAAGATGTCGAAAAGTTACATCCGCTTGTATTACAAGTTACAAGCTTTGGTCCCACAATAAGCTCAATAAGGGTTGTGTTGTGGGTACTAGATATATATAATAGATAGATATAGATGAATACTTAAATACATAGAAAACATCTATAACTCAGGGACAAATATCTGTGATAAACACACAAATAAATGGCCTGACCAGGATTCGAACCCGGGACCTCCTGCTTCATAGGCAGGGTTACTACCGAATATACTAGGAGGCCGTTATAAGTAATCATTTTATAATTTGACGTGGCCGCTTATTAAAAACGTCATTACCGGTTACTCGTAGCTTTAAGGGTTCATTTTATTAAATATTTATTATTTGTGTTTATTAAATAATAAAGCTTAAAATCTGGACATAAGATGAAATTAATAAATGTAATATCTTCAGGATTAAACACATTTTTCAAGATGGTGGCGGTTCCTCGAGATCTATGATCTATAATACCTACTAATAATATAAAATTTCAGGATTTTAATTAAAACATGTTTACGAAACTATTATTTTTCTGAAATAAAACAATTAAAAACGGATTTTATCGCGTGTATTGAGTTTAAATTACATCCCGACGTTTCAAACACTTTACAGCGTTCGTGGTCAACGGGTCGACTGAGGAAAAATGTACGATTACCTCCGTTCAAAAACTATCTCAATATAGCGACAGGTTGCTAAGTTTGACAGATTAAAATCGAAGCGCAGTGATAACGGATTGCTTGAGAATAATCACCGCGGGAACGGAACGTCGCTGTCAGTGTCAAACCGGTCTGTTGTAAACATGTCAAGTAAACAGTTGACAGATTCGCAGCATTTGGTCTTGCAGAAAGGATTAAATTATGTTGTGGCACCACGGAAGATTCCTTTTGAAGACATTATTGTCAGTGTAGAAGATTGTCTGGTGAAAAATCAGGTGAAAAAGGAAGATTCGGAGGCTATACGCCAAGATGTCTCGTCATTATTGCGAAGGGCAAAGCCGCCGAAAACAAACTTACCTAAGGAAGAGATAAGGGCCTTGAGGACCTTGCGTGAAGATCCGGACCTTACCATACTTCGAGCTGATAAGGGTAATGCGACGGTTGTACTTGACACCACCGATTACAACCAGAAAATTGAGAATCTGTTGGCGGACAGCACAACCTATAAACATGTCAAAACAGATCCTACTGCGAAAGTCTTAAAATGTACTAAAGACCTAATTGGTGAATACTGCGAATCCCTTAATCTAGATGTTGCAGGTTTGGTTCCTGATTGCCCGGTGCCTCCTAAATTGTATGGGTTACCGAAGATACACAAGGCGGGTGCCCCGCTACGTCCAATAGTGAGTCAAATTGATGCTCCAACTTACAAATTGGCTCAATACTTAGCAGGAGTCCTTTCATCTTTACGGGGTAATACTAGAACACATACAAAGGATTCTTACCATTTCATCAGTGACATTAAAGACCTTACATTAACTGATGACGAGATCATGGTCAGTTTCGATGTCCAGTCACTCTTTACGAGTCTACCGGTACAAGACTGCATTGAAATTGTGAAGAAGAGGTTGCGTGAGCAGAACATGTCTGAAGAATATGCTAAGCTCTTGGAACACTGCCTTACATCAGGATATCTACTATGGAACAATGAATTTTTCCTGCAAGTCGACGGTGTAGCCATGGGGTCCCCGGTATCTCCAGTAGTCGCTGACATCTTTATGGAGGACTTTGAGGAGAGGGCGCTCTCATTGGCTCCCGTGCAGCCGAAGATTTTCAAAAGATACGTAGATGATACTTTTACTATATTACCTAAAAATAGTGTTTCAGTTTTCCTTGACCACCTCAATTCCATTCATAGTAAGATTAAGTTTACCATGGAATCTATACATATAATCTATACATATAATAAAGCTGAAGAGGGTCGAAAGTCTGTACATGGAATATATTCGAAAAAAAGTTGGCTGGGGATACTTAGAATCGATAACAGAACACGTTCCAACAATTTTTAGAATTTTTGTCTGTTTGTCTGTTTATCTGTTTGTCTGTTTATTTGACCGCGCATCACGTGAAAACGGCTGAACGGATTTTGATGAAATTTTGTATAGAGATAGTTTGAGTCCCGGGAAAGGATAATAAATAGTTTTCATCCCGAAAATCAACCCTGGAGGTGGTGGAAAAGGGGTTGAAAGTTTGTATGGAGAATTTTAATAGAAATTAGTATGGAGATAATTTGAGTCCCGAGAAACGACAGAACAGTTTTCATATAAACCCTTAATAAACCCTTGTGGGGGTGAAAAGGGGGTTGAAAGTTGGTATGAGGATTTTTTTACCGCTGAACTGATAAAGATGAAATTTGGTATAGAGATAGTATGTGTCTCAAGAAAGGACAAAGGATAGTTTTCACCCCGAAAATCAACCCTAAAGGGGTGAAAAGGGAGTTGGAAATTTGTATAGGGAATTATTAACCGCAGAATTGATTTAGATAAAATTTGGTATGGAGATAATTTGAGCTCTAGAAAAGGAAATAAAATAGTTTTATCTCAGAAATTATACCTTAAGCGGATGTAAAAGGGGTGGAAGTTTACATGGGGAAGAAACAACCAATAACCGCTGTACGTATTTAGATGAAATTTGGTATTGAAATACAAGTGGAATAGTGACCCAGTGTCCTAAAAATAGTACATCATATTTTAAAATTTCACCTTCTGGAACAAGATCTAATTTTGAAAAAAAAAAAGATGACCTCGTGGGCCATTATGACAAAATTGTATCGTCCTAATAATTAAGCGGATGCAAAAGGGGTGGAAGTTTACATGGGGAAGAAGCAACCAATAACCGCTGTACGTATTTAGATGAAATTTGGTATTGAAATAGTTTGTAATTTTTTGGTCAAGGTGTTCATATTTATAACAAGTTACCCGTCGATGCTTTAAATTTAACTTTACCCGCTCTTAAGAAATATTTGAAAATGTCATTAATGTCAAAGGGTTATCGTAGGTTCGAGGACTATATATGACGGACAAAGATGCAAGGCCCAAACCAGAAACTACTACAAAATCATCTAACATTTATAGGACACCGTTTAGGTAGGAAAACATATCAAACGTTTTGTGAAGCAGTCAGATTAGGATTTATTTTTCTTTATAATTAAACAATAGGTACATTATCTGTCCCTCAAGCTGTTTTGATGTCTTCTTGAAGAACTACGCATTATTTTGTATCTTTAAGATCTAATAATGTATTACTGTTTTGAAAACAATAAGTCCCGTCGAGTTTCTTTTCGGTCATACATAATACTTCTCGGGCCAGGTGTAGGGTTAGAACCGGTGGTAGTTTTGGAACGAAGTTCCTTATCGGACGGTTCGCGGATGGGAGGGACGGGGTCCCGATAATGCGACACCTATAAGATTGAGAAACATGTAAAATGGAAGGAAATAAAATAATATAAAATAGAATAAAGTGAAGTGAAGTGAAGTGAAAAATTTCGAATATTTCAAAATTTCTAAAATTTCTAAAATTTCAAAAATTTCTAAAATTTCTAAAATTTCTAAAATTTCTAAAATTCCTAAAATTTCTAAAATTTCTAAATTTTCAAAATTTCTAAAATTTCAAAAATATCAATGAAATAATATAAATTCGTTCGTATTTTTTTTTGTTTGACGTTCATTAGTGCATTGTAATGTGCTTACATTGAAGAATAAATTGATCTACACCAATATCATAAATCCTCTATTCCGCGTTCGGAAACCGTATGTACTTACCACCATTATTTCAACCAGTAACGTAGTGACAGTGTGGTAAAAACGTATGAAAATTAATTACCTACGGTAAGTAAAATCCACCCTCCTCCCCGACCGCCGGCACGCCGTTACATAAACTACTATTTATCTCTTTTTAGTTTCGTCACGTCCGTCCGTCTGTCTGTCCGTCTGTCCACGGTCTAGCTCAGTGACCGTTCGCACTAGAAAGCTGAAATTTGGTATTAGTATGTGCATTAATCACGCCGCCAAAGTAATAGAATAATAACTAAAAAAATATTTTTATTAGGGTAGGTACACATAAAATGGGGGGTGACTTTTTTTTCGCTCCAACTCTATCGTGTTGGGTATTATTGAATAGGTCTTTCAAAAAGAATATAGGTCTTCTAAGACATTTTTTGGATGAAACTGATAGTTTCGTAAATATTAGATCTGAAAGTTCAAAAAAGGGCGTCTCCTCCATCTAACTTTTGAACCGTGGGTCCAAAAAAATAGAAAACAATAATGGAAGTGAGGCCTGATAAGAACTTTCAATAAAAACTATATTGAATAAAATCGGTTCAGCCGTTTTTGAATTATCAGTCAAAAACGCATAGTGAAAGGAAGTGCCGGATAGTAAAATGACGTAAGCGCCGCCAAATATCCCTTAATAAACGACCTTTTGAACGGATGTTTTGTAACGGCGGCAACTACGAAACTCTACACTGAGCATCGCCCGACATGCTCTTGATGATTTTTGACTGTAGTTTCATTTTGTGGTAATTGTAAAAAAAATATCAGGACAACTGTCCTCTAGCGTATCCATCTGTCAACTTTACTTCACGTTCCGCCTCCAGGGTAGAGGGAGAGAAATTAGCGGTGAATTAGCCGCTTACTGACACAGACCGAATTCCACGCGGGCGGAGCCGCGGGCACAGCTAGTTGGAAAATAATTGTTCACTGCCTTTCTTAGATGTACTAGTATTGAGAAACCCCGATAATACCTTAGGCCGCACTGTATATAGGAAACCTACACATACAAATAGATATTTGAATGGTAGATCACACCACCACCCCAGTCAGCTAGCTACTGTAGGCAAGTCTTTGTTTCAGAGAGCCCAGAGGATATGTGATGAGCAGCACCTGGCGGCGGAACTCCGGCATGCCAAGGATGCACTTCAAGCGAACGGGCTCAAGATTCCACGGCTCAGTCAGAAAGCTCGGATGAAGATTCCTACAGTTGAGCGCCGGCCTGCCGTCTTGCCTTTTGTCCGAGGAGTCACTGACAGGATTGGCAACATCTTGAAACGTGCTTCTATAAAAACTTACTTTAAGCCAATGAAGAAGATGTCACAGTTCCTGAGGTCAGTGAAGTCGGCTACTCCTCTACAGAGTGCAGGGGTCTACAGGCTGGAATGTGAATGTGGTCTATCATATGTAGGCCAGACTAAGCGGAGCATCTCTACTCGGGTAAAGGAACATATAGCCGATGTAAAGCACCGTCGACCAAGGTCAGCAGTCTGTGAGCATGTCATGGATAGACCCAACCACTCAGTTAAATTTGACAAACCGCAAGTCCTCGTCAAGGAGAAACGATACATTCCCCGGATGTTGCGAGAGGCAATAGAGATTAAAAAATATCCAAATTTCAACAGAGAGGATGGTTTTTCAGTACCACCAGCTTGGGATCCAGTTATTCATTTGGTTAAGGAGCAAGCTAGACATAGGACTGTGAGACCATAATGGTGGACAGTGTGGACACTAATAATAATTTAATACTAATTTAAAAAAAATTAAAAATAAAAATGAAAATAATAATTAATAATAATAAAATAATTTATTTAATAATTTGTTTTGTAATAAAAAATAATTTGTTTTTATAAAGGCCCCTCCGGCATGTGCAAACACTAAATTTGTTTAATATTTAATATGTGGGTAGGTTTGCATATTGAGATAGTTTTTGAACGGAGGTAATTGTACATTTTTCCTCAGTCGACCCGTTGACCACGAACGCTGTAAAGTGTTTGAAACGTCGGGATGTAATTTAAACTCAATACACGCGATAAAATCCGTTTTTAATTGTTTTATTTCATGAATAACTATCGCGGCAACCGAAGACAATATTATTATTTTTCTACCAGACCTGATTAACAAAAGTAAGCTCAAAGTCGAAGCATGTTCCAAAACTGCTAAAGGCCGAGTTTGAAGTTTGTTGAGTGTTCCAAAAGCGGAAAATGGCTTAACGTTTTTTACCAAGTCAACTTCGCTAACACAATTTGAAGACAAATCGGAAATATAAAAGGTTATCCTGGAATAATGAAATAAAAAGTTACTGGGATCTAAACTTTATAGTAGGTTATGGATTAAGATGTCCTTTTCATGTGTTTACAGTTACGAGAAACTTTAACTTTGTTTTTATTGAGTCACAGTTTCCTGATGTTATATGCTTGATACAATAAGTTATTACAAAAATGCTGGTCTATTTAAGGGTAAAATTGGTACTTGTTTAAGATAAGAAAAAGTAGAAAAAATAAATGTCAAAAAAGACAAAAAATATGGTTTTGTGTGTAGTGTTGTCGTTCTATGTAGGTACACATTTTTTCTTCTTGTTTATCGTAGACGCGAACAAGCGAAAAGAAAGAATAAAGAAAGAAAGAAACATTTTATTCTCAAACGAGGACCAACGAACGTATGACCTGCTCATCGGTCCGCACTCCGCTAGCTTCCAGACAGGGGCCTGAATACTAGTGTTAAGTTTTTATGCCATATATGTGAACGCAGCGAAATCGGAAGGCACTCTTAATTGTCATTCAATCACATATTTGTCATCTCTGTCATTCACCCCATATTTCATAAATATCTATCTCGTTTGGGGATCGTTTGGGGCATGCCAAAAAAAGGTGCGGACAATGACGGTGTATTTTTAAAACTCCTAAAAACTAATTTGTGCGGTAAATTACTATTAATTGCTAAAAACGTGTTATCAAGGCGGAGCGCGTGCGGGTGAGTACTTAGGGATTTATTTTATTATTGTTATCTTTTAGTTTCCTCATTATTTACATTGAAAAGCGGATCAGAATGACCGAAGTGTCGAACCAAGAGCAAAATTGAACCAGCGCACTTTTTTTTGTACGAGAGTCACAATTTCCCTTCCGCGGCAATCAGGGAGAAGGCTTTTTTACAGTTAGTCAAAACTCCATTGCTCCGCTGATTTTCTATACCTTTTAGTGGTTAGTTCTGATACCATACATTTTGTTATTCTAATCAAAACATATCCTAGATTGTAATATCCAAAAAGGAAATGGTATTTATTGTGACCGGTAACTAGATGAATAAACTTTTATAACACCAATTATCTTTTACGATATAAAAACTTAGCAGGCGACTTTAGGGTGATACTAATTACAAAGCGTTATAATTAAAATTCCAACGTACCGATCACACCTATTAAAAACATTAAATGTTACTCAAATAAAATAAAATCTTTAACGCAGGTGAAAATGCACATTTTTCATAAATTAAAAGATTTTGTGGAGCATGTTTAAAAATGGCCTTTTTCTAAAAGTAGATTCACCCAATTATTACAATTATAGCGTTAATTTACTGAATAATACTATGTAGATTGATTAGCGGTAACGTATTTTAGCTGAAATGATATTTTCTCATTGTTATTGCAACTAATACCTAATCAACCTAATTAATGCAACTATAAATATTAGCACTCATTAGCACGAATATACGCAAATAGAACGGTTATCAAAGCTCTTTTTTTAACACCGCGACGGTGGCATAGCATACGGGTCGCTTGATGGTAAGCAGCTACCGTAGCCAATGGACGCCTGTAACTCCAGAGGTGTAACATGCGCTTTGCCGACCGTTTAATATAAAGGATGATTCACTGTGTTGACGGTTTACACATTCAGTGCCACCTAGTGCTACGTGCTACGCTCGTAGCCCGTAGCCACGTATTCGTCGTATGTAGCGCGCAGCAGCTACGAAGCGGCCCTGAATGTGTTAAAGGGACAAGAGGTTTCCTCTTTGAGCTCTCTGGCAACCTCACTGACCGGCAGGAAAACAAAACTATAAGTGGGGTCTATAGTTATTTTTTCTAGATTAGAAAAATCGTGCGATTTTTGGGAAAACGATATTAATATTCGCCATTTTATTGGCTTAAGCGTATTGGATTATGGAAAAAAGTAGTCTCATTTAAATTTTTCCCTGATATGGCTGAAAAAGCCGTTATTTTTCTAATCTGAAAAAAAAACGAGGTGTATGTATGGGCACTGTTTAATATAATTAAGATGTAGTACTCGTACCTTATGTATATCAATAATGTATGTGCATGACAGTCATGGGTCAATTTTAATATTTTTTTTATAAATAACCTCATAACTATATATGTCAAAATTACACAAAAAATATATTGGAGATTCTTTCATTAAGCCCTTTCATTTGATTTAGTTTGTAAAACCTTTTTTTTTTCATTTCGCATTTACCCCCACAAATGCCCCCGTGTTGAAATTTTTAGATTGGCGTTACCTGCCTGCCTTTGAGTCGTTGACTTACGAGTACATATGTGTACAAAATTTCAGCTCTATCGGTCCTGTAGCTTCTGAGAAAATTGGCTTCGTGATAGACAGACAGAGTCGCACCATAAGGGTTCCTTTTTTAGGGTTCCGTAGCCAAAATGGCAAAAACGGAACCCTTATAGTTTCGTCATGTTCGTCTGTCCGTCCGTCCGTCCGTCCATATGTCACAGCCATTTTACTCGGAAACAATAAAATGCATCTTAATAAAATTTAGACATAAGGTGTATTTTGTATGCCGCTATTTAGTTATGTAGTTAAATTGCAGAAAAAAAAATGCTGGCGGCTGCATACATGTAACTAAATAAAAAAAATAAAAAAATTACCAAATATTAATATGTTGCACATCAATCGATAGGTCTTTAAAAATAAGATCAAGGTTTCTTTAAACATTTTGTGATTAAGTGAATACTTTCAGAAATAATCGCTTTTAAAGTCGGAAAAATAGTGTCCCCCATGTAACTTTTGAACCGTAAGTCCAAAAAATATGAAAAAAATTGAGAAGATTGTGCCTTATCACAAAATTTCTACGAAAATTGTTTTGAATATGATCGGTTAAGCCATTTTTGAGTTATCTCTAAAAAACTTCTTATTATCTCTATAAAACCTTTTCGTGTTAGTTTGGTTCTTATTCCATTGAAGGTACGGAACCCTCCATTATGCGTGTTCCGACACGCACGTGGCCGGTTTTTTTACCATTTTGGTATGGACCCTCAAAAGGATAAAGGAAAGGATGTGATAAAAACTTAGGAACATTAAACACTTCTCTTCTAGAACATTCCCAACTCCTAGCACATGTGCCAACATGAATCAATGTAAAGAAGATCGCAAAGTATTGTTTTACTATTAGTTACTGTAAATTCTTCTCGACTGCAACTTAAATCCGGTTTACCCTTCCTGGCAGGCGCGTTCAAATTTCTAAAACATGATCGTGATTGGATATTAATCTCAGTGTCTCTTGCTGATACACAAGTGTAAACTAATTTAGTTTGGTTAATTGGTTTAGTAAGTGGTAATTTAGTTTATACTAATCTTAACTAATTTTAGGTAAGCTTTTAGGTAGTTTTTATATTTCATAGTTGTATTTAGTTTTAATTTAGTTAATTTTAATCGAAAGAGCGGAGTGTAAGCGAAGTGAAGTTCTTAAAAACAACTTCGGCTACTGGGACGTCTCGGCATTTCGATGGCTTTTTGATTTTGAGGGTTTGTTCCGCGATAATGTTAGTAACGTTTTTCTGATCTTTATGAAATTTGTTGGGTTTGTAGTAGATATACAATATAATCTGAGAGTTCGTATATGAGCGGGATCGATTAAGGGGTTGTGGAGCTAGACGGCGAAAAAAATCTTCAGAAGGGTCTTGTTATATTGGTCATCTCGTTTGCAAGTAAATCGCGAGTTCTCAGTTCGAGGCGGACTACTAGTATTAATTTAGTTTTATAATTAACTTATTTCGTGTTGACCTAAATGGTCTAATAGAAAAAGATAATATTTCTGAGAATCGGAATGCGCCTCCTGGCAGCCTCTAGAATGGATCACGGCAATTTCCAGCGGTTTCTAGACGTTACTATGTTTATAACTTGGTGTTTGTGACACACGGACAGTCCGACTTGACAACTGAAACGGTCATGAATATTTTCAAGTTCTCTATTGCTCCATACATCTAAGTATTTTCAACATGGCCCACGGCGCCTTTTTTAGCGGCCTAACTATAGCTCTAACCAACTGAGCTATCGACGTTTACTCAACCTCGGTGAATCTTTCCATCCGTTCGTTCATTGCTTACGTCAGAGGGAGACGTGTAGCAACTTCTACCGTAAGTACGGTAGAAGTCGCTACATCGATCGGACCGGTGTTCCGAAAGGTCGCTAGTTGGAATCTTGCTTAACGCGGTGAAATTTCTCCATTTTTCTTTAAATTATAAAATTAACGATGATATTTGTTAGTTGAGGTAGATTGTTGGTTATTGAGGTTGAGGTAGATTTAGATGCTTAGAAGTATTTTGAGGTAGAATAATGAACTTTTCAGGGCTGCGACTGTCAAGAGCCGTGTGTGGCTCATGTTTGGAAACACTTGCTAGGTATTTTCGCTTGCTTGCTATTATCGGCAATCTCCCATAGTTTTATTACCAGCCAGGTGTCTGGAAACAATTGCACCAGGCTAATACATTTTCTTAGGAGGTTGGCTTATAAATATAACTTGGCTCTCATAAGTACAGGCTGGAATAAATGTCACCCGAGTGATACTAGTATGTAAGCTTACACTAATACGTAGGTGCAATGAGGGTTTTCGAGATCGAGTTTATTACTAGATGGCGACGGGTCTAGATCCCACCAATCGTGTTTAATCTTTTTTTTTATTAGTGGATTTTGGCAGCGTACGTGACTTTAACAAAATACAATTTTTAGGGTTCCGTACCTCGAAAGGAAAAAACGGAACCCTTATAGGGTCACTTTGTTGTCCGTCCGTCCGTCCGTCTGTCAAGACCCTTTTTCTCAGGAACGCGTGGATGTATCAAATACTCAGGTCTACTGTCCCTTGGAGCTATGAAAAAATCAAACGATACAGCCGTTTATGCCGCAAATTTTCAAAACTCGCAAGGGAATCAAAACCTACAGGGTACTTCCCGTGAACTCAGAATCTTGAAATTTGGTACGAAGCAACGTTTTATAGCACAGATACAGATACTTATATCACCGTTAAAACGTTCGCTAAGTTTAATTGTATGAAAATTTTCATAGTACCCTGCCGGGTGACGCTGATGAGTCCGTGAAAAGTGGTTGGTGAAACTGGCCCTTAGTCTCTTTCCTACCCTCATTACAATATTTACATTACGTGAGTAAGCACTCACGTAATGTAAATTTTTTGCTCGATATGTTTCAATTAATTTACCAAAAATAAAATCTTCTTAAATCCACCTAAACGACTTATTAAATCAATACTTTATATATGTTTGAGTCTTTTGTAGTTAGATAGAATTTTAATATCTCAAACAACCCTGTACCTTTTTAGGGAAATAAATGCTACCAGAATGTCAGGCGATTTCTGAACTTACTTTTTTAATCTAAAGTTTAAAACATCGGATTTTCAGAACCGGAAAAACCAGCAACAGAACACCCATGTGCTGGAAACTGTCAAACAAGATTTTTGCTATTATAAAACCACACAGTGCCGCTGACAACTTAATCTATGCGCAATTCTCGCAAATAACTACTACACAAAACATCCTATTTTATACGATCAAAGGCCTGTTTTTCTGGTCTTGACGTTTATAAATACGTTATGTTTTTGTTTGGTTTTTCTTTTTGTGAAACACAATACTCTTATTTTCTTAAGAGCCTTGAAGTGTTCTTGTAACCCTTTGAGCCCTTCAAATGTCAAAATACGTTAACTGAGAGTCGTACGTCAAAGATATAAATTAAATAATATTTACGTTTGTCAATTTCAGACACATTTGGGATAACTATATATACTTTAGTATGTCTTTAGATACTTTTATTTAGCATATTCAAACAAAAAATAGACTTTAAGGTATAAATGAGTTGGTTTTAATGGTTACACATTTTTTTTACCGATGTGTATTGTTTACCTAACGCTACTCCGCTTTATACTTCAGAAAATGCAATGATGGTGATTTTGGTCCAATATTTGAAATAAACAAGTTAACGACATAAATTCTTTAGACTTAATTTTTTGTTTGTTTTTTTACTTAAATACCTGTTATATTCCGCTAATATACCTGTTACATTTTAATATAATGAACATGATATGATCTAATGAATGAAAGTAAGTCTAATTCTAAAAATGTACCTATATCTATTTGTGTGACATAAATGTAATATTACGGGCAAGTGCTTAACCTGTGGACACTTTCCAGAATTTAACCTCAAGGCAATTATAAAAAAAAAACTACACATTTTACCAATGAATTATTTATTTTTTCTCAATTACAATTAACCAATCTTCGAATTTCACATACACTTTTTACGGTAGCTATTTAGAAACAAGAAACATAAGCATGTTTTTAAAAACACTAATTTTGTCCATAGGTACATCTACTATTTGTACCTATGGACTATAAGAACCTACCTATGGACGGCAACGTACCTACGGACAATAATCAATAATATAATTTTAAACAGAATAAACGTCTATAAGAACGTAATTAACAAGATAAAAATTAATCAACAAGTAATTAGAAAGTGCTCTGCACCTTAAAATATACACTTTTCTTCTTTGACTTAATTGTAATTCATAAAGAATATTGATTCTTGGTAAAAATCTTAAGTAGAGTTATAGGACTAAAAAGCCTCCAAAGTCAGCAGAGGTATCGGACTCACCGTTTGACACTTAACATTCTTAAGGAAAACGTGATTTTCTTAATCAAAAATAATCAACAAATAATTATAACATATTCTAATACATCTTTTGCTTTTTTGCATTGCAATATTCTTGATATAACTCTTCAGCAGAGTTATTGGATTCTGCAGAGTTTCCAGGGCCAGCACAGTCATCAGAATAATCGTTTAATATGTAACATTTTTGACAAAGAATGCCTGATTCGTCATCCGAATCAGAGTTCGTCGTTTTCTTTGTGAGCTTTTGAAATGCATTATTTATGATATCTGCCTTTGCATTATGCTGCAGGTGAGTAAACTTTTTTTGTGTATTTCTTGCATATCACACACATAACAAGTGATAATGCCTTATCATCTAAAATACATATTTTTTTGACATCAGGTATCGTTTTAAGCTTACTAGAACAAGGTGTAACCGAATCTAATGTGTTTGGTACTGTCTTTGGATTTTTACGGGTTTAATTTTGCTAGAATTAATGGTTTTTTAGTTTTTTAGTTCTTCACTTTTTAAATTATTTGTTTTTTACTACTTTTCCAAATAGAACTCTTCTTATTATTGGCTCGTTTCAATTCTTCAATTTGAATAGCATTTTTTACTGGCGTATCTGTTAGAATCCTAGTTTTTCCCGGCTTTCTTCCACGTTGAATGGTTTTTCTTGGTCCTGCTTTTGAAAAAGGTTTTATAAATTCTGGCGTTACCAATGTTGTGTCGAAGACAACGAGTCCACCATTTCTGGACCTAATCTAATCCCTGCGTGGTCTGTATTGAGCGGAGAAGTCAAATTCTGTCCACTTTTATTGAAACATGCTGCTTTAGAATGGTCAATTGGGTCGCAAGTGGTATTTTTGTGACGCAGTTGCTCGTTTTGCTGTGGAGACTTCCTTGGCTTTGAATTGTCCTGTTCATTTATTGTCCTACTAATAGCGGCCGTTTGGACATTCAAATGCTCTTTTTCTTTTTGAAAGTGTATATTTTTATCTGTGGTTTCTAACAGCGTTGGCTCCGGGCGGTCAGTAACATATGAGCTTAGATATTCTTCATCGCTGAATATATCCCTATTGTATGGGCATATTCCGGTTACCTCAAAGCTTTTGATGATGTTTTTTGGAGTAAAAGAAATTGGGTAAGCCTCGCTTATGATTGTTGCTACGTCGTAAATTGTTATGAGCTTTCCAGGGTTGTAAAGCATCCATCTTTCTGACGCCTTATTATACTGACATTTAAAAGGGCCAAACACGCATCTATCGAGTGGCTGTAAATGATGAGAGATGTGTGGTGGCATAGTCAATAGAACAATACCATTCTCCTTCGCTTTTTCGATAATTGCAATTGATATATGAGTCTCATGAGTGTCCATTATTAATAAAACCGGACGTTCCTTCGTTGGTTTAGCAAATTGTATAAAGTGGTCCAACCACTTTCGAAAAATATCTTCTGTAGACCATCCTGATTGATTTGCCGATCCGATGGAACCAGGTGGAGCACCATTTAACATGTGGTCTTTAAAGAACACTCGCGGGAATATGATCATTGGAGGTCCTGCGTTTCCAACTGCATTAACACATGCTATCATTGTGTTGTTTACACCTCTTTCACCTGACGTAAGTTTGCCTAACTGTCTTATATTTTTTGGAGCTAATACTTTTCCAGGCTTGTGTACAGTAGTGACTCCAATTTCATCCATATTGTAAATAGATTGAGGAGGAAAATCATACTATTTTATGGTCTGTTCAAGGTTGTCAAAAAATGCTCGAACATTCGTTTTATTTAAGCTGGTTGCTCTCGCCATGCTTGTCGCTTCGGGTTTTCGAAGAGATAAATGTGGAAAACGCTGCCGAAAGCATCTTACCAATCCATTACCAGCCATTTTATATTTGTGCCAACTCTGAGGAATGTTTTGTTTGTCTTTTGCCACTGCAAACTCATAGGAAAGTTCCCGAACTGTTTTTTATTGAGGCCCATGTGCAAATATGCCGCTTTTCTTAAATAATCGTGTAGCTGTTGCTCCTCAATGTCATTTAATATCCTCTTAACGTCATTTTTCAAGAGTTCCAAGCCGCCTTCATCAATATTTTTGCCATGATTGAATTTTTGATACTTCAGTAAGAGTGCCGGGATATATCTTCTCTCGTTTTTTTCCAGTTTTACTACGAGGCACTAAAGTAAACAAAAATATGTAATATTAATTTTACTGTCCAAAGGTACAATCAGTATGGACAGTCCACAAGTACATACACGAATGTGTCCACAGGTACAATTTCGGCATTTCTCATTTTGAATTCATACTGGTCACTGTTAATGGAGTCACTTTAGACTCGAAATTACAATGGCATCCACATATAGCCACCCTAGCTGGGAAACTTAGCTCTGCAGCCTATGCCGTGAGGCGAATCAGCCATCTAACAAACAGTGAAACTGCCAGGCTGGTATACTTCAGTTATTTTCACAGTGTTATGTCGTATGGAATTCTGTTGTGGGGTAAAGCGGCTGATATTGGGACCATATTTGTGCTACAAAAACGAGCTGTACGTGGCATTTATAAAATGCGCGGTCGAGCATCCGTAAGAGGAAAATTTGAACAGGCAAATATTCTTACCGTAGCATCTCAATACGTACTTGAAAACATTATGTATGTGCGGAAACACATCCATGAATTCAAGCTCAACAGTGATATCCATAACTATAACACTAGAAATAAAGATAAGATTGCTGAGCCTGGCCACCGCCTCGGTAAGGTTCGTACGTCTTTTGCTGGGAACTGTACACGTTTTTATAACAAAGTCCCCGCTGATGTAGTGAATTTGCCACTAAATAAATTCAAGTCTTATGTTAAGCGCTATTTGTTGAGGAGAGAGTACTATACTTTAAAGGAATTCATTGAGGATAACGATGCCTTTAAGCCTGTAGCTTGATATGGTTAGTACAATACAAATTTAGAAATTATTAGGTACATTACTCTATGAAGCAGCTTTACTAGTGTCCAGTATTACCTGTTTTTCGCTTTTAATTTTTTTTGTTTTTATTTAGTATTTGGACACTTAGAGACGTTATACATCTCTAAGTCTTGCATTCGCAAATATTTATATGTATAGATATATATTTAATGATCCTGACGCTTAGAGACATGTACATCTCTATGTCACTTTTATATTGTAATTTAGTTCACGCATGTAAAATACGAGCACAGAATATTGTTTCTCACCAGACTAAACATGGCTAGTTTTTATTAATTAATAAAGCCCGCCAGCTTGAACATGTCATGCTCGCTTAAAATGCTCTGCTTATGGTGGCATCGTTGATCGGGTCGCCACTTTCCCGAAGAAAGGTTGAGGGAGGCGATAGCTGAGATATGCGTCATACTCGTGAACGGGTGCTGTTTGTGGAGACAGGTCTGTTTAGGCAAACTGGGGCAACACATTTACGTAACTTTTTATTGATCATATTTAATTTTAGTTTAATTGGCTTTAGACACAACATTCGGTGCTTGATTATCCATATTTTTTATTATTATATAGAATATATAGATCAAGACACTTGGAGACCTTATACATCTCTAAGGATAATTTAGAAATAGTATGTTTATTGTATACTAGAATCACTTACTTTTTTTTTATTTAAATTCAAAATTATTTTGTTTCTAACTGTTGATGATGGATTATTATAATTTGGAAATTTATTTAGAAGACACAGTTCAGGTAAGAAAGTATATCAAACTTGTATGTAATTCATTTTCAATAGTCAGATTTGGACTCATCTTTTTTCTTTGGTATTTTTCTTAAACTATAACCTATTGTTGGTTAATCTAACCTTGGTTTGATATGTTTTCTGTTAGAACAACGCACTTATATGTATTGTTTAGTTTTGATGTACTGTTGTTTTGAAAAAATAAGTCCCCGAGTTTCTTGCCGGACATAATTCTTCTCGGGTCAGAGGTGTAGGGTTAGAACCGGTGTAGTTTGATTTTTTTTTTCTCACTTTTACTTTGACGTATAAAAGTGCCCTTGTGGCCTACTTACTGAATAAATGTTTGAGTTTGAGTTTGAATGTTACCCGCGGCTAACGAAAACTTGAAGAATTAACGTTTAAAACATATAAATTAATATGTCATTGAAAAGATACCCGTAACACTTACAGATTTTACATAAAACATGCTTAAAAAGTAGATAAAAACTTACTTTTTGACGCAAAAACTTTCGGCAGCCACAAAAAACACAGTTTCTGTTATCAGTAAAGATGGCGACTGGCCAGTGTTGCCATGCGAATACTTTTCGAATAAGTGAATGATATTTGTCTATGGTCATTCGTTTTTTCTGTATAAGTAGTGTCCAAAGGTACAACTATCCACAGGTACAGCACTTGCCCCTACCTAATCTCACTTATAGTGACATCCATTTATTTGCGTAGGTAATTACTAAATATTTATGTTATGATTGTTTTATTGAAATATAAATATTTGTTATTGATTAACACAGTTTAAATTAAGTGTGTTATTAAGAACACGTTAATTTAGTAAATGTTTTAAACAAAGCTTAGATCTGATCTAACCAGTTTACTTTTTGTTCGATGCCCTTTTTCCTCAACGTTGTGCAGAACTTGGTAGAACACATTAATTAATTTAACGTGAAAGCTTGTGTTCTGCACGAAACAAAAAGCTTGGACATGCAACATGTGCAAATTTAATGCATTAGCTGACAAACACCTACTGCAGCTACAAAGTTTGTCGTATACATGACAAAATTTATCAAACATAGTAGGAACCTACCTACTTACCTATTAGCGCTTCCTAAATCTATCTATGATACTGTTTTATTATGACGATTTCTGAAATCTTTATTTAATTATTTTCTTAGAATCACGAACTCTTTCCATTTTAGTAACGAGATAAAAGCCGGACAAATGCGAGTCGGACTCACGCCCTAAGGGTTCCGTACAGCGCACAGTTTTAACAATCACCGAACATAAAAATTGGAGGGACAAACTTTGACTTTGCCGTTGAAAAACTGTTGTGCCCATACATCGACATAGGTCGCGATTAGTTACCTACCTATTAATAGGTTTGTAATCGCAAAAAAAGGTGTGCTTGCCAAAGATCTTCGTGACGGATTGTAACATGTCGAACGAAATTTAACCTAAATTACGTCGGTGATTCGTTAATTTATATGAGTCTAACGGAAGTTTTATACGAGTAGTTAAAATAAAACACGTACAAATTGTACACATGCCCAGCTGCTCACACGTGCAGGTCTCCTGATTCTTTCATTTTACGCCATAGCCTAATCTCGCAACAATATGCATATTTTAAAGCCGCCACTCACACACTCACCGCAAATACAAATGCTCACATTTTGAACAAAACTCTTTAACAAGGGGACTCTCTGGATGTTTGGATGCTACGAGCTTGTTTGCATATTTCGTGGCCGTGTTTTTGAGCAAATTACTTTTGTAAAAAACGTATAAAATGTAAGTCAAATAAGTAGTGAACACCTTCTTACGGCTCCGTTATCAATTATGAACAGATTAGACAATGCTAGACTGCAAAATTATTTTTGTAATTGTAGGTAGGAACTACTTAGAATAGTAGTATTGGCAAGTGAGATCTACACTCGAAGAAAACGGGTCAATGTGACCCAAAGGGTCATGGAAATTTCCATACAGTGAAACTCTTTATGGCCTTAAGTATACTTTTACGTTTAGTGCCAAACTGCTAGTCAGTGCGACCACTGAATATAGCCGTTAATCCACAAATAAGATTTTACTGAATAGTTAAAACCACATTCACAAAACATGATTACTAACATTGAACTAAAAAAATGTGGTTTAAATAAGACATAAAATAGACACGGAGTCTATTGACAAAATGTAATATATTTCTGCATTAAGCTTATTCTTATTAATAAGGAGATTTTAATCAATTCAACTTTCAAAAAATATGAACGAATAAAATACATGTTCTCAAAATAAACCTTGTGAATTAACTGGTTAAGCAAAAAAATTCCAGTTATGAATCCGGCGAGCCGCACCGCAACACGAAAAGGACATTTTAATATAATAATTCAAATTGCAGCGGAGAGCCCCACACTTGTTTGTGACACAAGTTGGAAATATGAGGAAAAATGAGTTTTTCAACACGTATTTTAAGCACGTAGATATAAATAATTAAGTGAACACGTCTCGTGTTTGCCAAGAAACTAGACTCAGTGACGTTTGGATTTCATTTAATTTCTAACAAGTAGATATATTTTCAAGCTGGTCTTATGTTTTAAGTCTAGATTAAGATTTTCGAGACAACATTAATATAATTATTTGGATCTTTGAATTTTTGGGTATAAATATTTAAAAAGCCGTATATTTACTAAACCCTGACACTTTGATCAATAGTCTCAATATTATGTATTTATTGATTTATATTAAAGTGACGGCAATGCGCATTTGACACCTCACGGGTTGCTAGCTTCCATAGGCTACGGAAGGTGCTTATCATCAACCAGGACGTTTGATTGTCTGCTACCGTGGTGATATAAAAAACATCAAAACCCACCTTTATTATTTTACTTAATAAAAAATGGTATTTGGCTGAATTGTTATTGTATCTTAGGTATATTTTCCACTCAAACCCTGTAAGACCGATTTGTGTTGATATTGTAAATAACTATGCCACCATATACAAAAATGTAAAAATACGCTAAATTCTTTGACGCACATACTTAAGTATGTAAGATCTTAGAACATATTCAACCCAAAAACCAAGTCCTGAACTTTACTGGAAAAGTTACAGGGGTGGAAAAACAGGCTTCAATGGGTTCGTGTAAATATACCCACTGCAGTGTCGTACGGCCTCTTCTTTAAAGTTAGCCGGACATACTGCCGTGTGTCTTAATATATGTCCTATTTATGAGCACAGTATATAAAAATAATTGGATGTAACTGTAATTAGATTAGATTACTTTGTCAGTCGTTCTCGCAGACATCCAAGATAACAGTGTGCTTTATTCTAATTTTAAAATACATAAACAATACATTAAAAACACAATCTTTCTCAAACATAATTCCAACATACAACAAATATTCAACTAATATTGAGGTGTATTGGAGTTGCATCGGAATAATTTTCAAGCAAATTCTGATATTTCCGATTCAGACGTTTAGGCGTCAGCTATATTGCGTTATAATGCATTGGAGTTGTATTGAAGTGGGATCGTGTCTCAACTCAACGTGTTTTAAAGTTAGAATACGGCCCAGGCTCTGCCTAATTTGGAGTCTGATGGATATGTAACAGCATTTATGTATACCGGGTGGAACAATACGATGGACTTTTACGAAAATGGGGGTTTGTTTAGCTCTAGTTATAACTTTTAAGCCAATGAACCATGTTAATATTCCTAACCGTTTTCAAGTTAGAGCTTGTTAAAATAAAGTGCAAAACACTGCCTGTTACAACCCTAATTAGTAAACGGGTTTAATGACCTTTATAGCAAACAAACTACATGACTGACAAGAAATGTCATCATAAAGTCGACTTTTGCTTGCTAGGCGACATTGACAACCACAGGGCTTAACATTAAGAAACATAATAATAATAATAATAAATATTCTTTATTGTACACCACATGAAAAAAGAAAAGTATACAGTGATACAGTGATAAAAGCTAGGTAACAACAGGCGGTCTTATCGCTAAAAAGCGATCTCTACCAGACAACCTTTGGGTAGCAGGAAACTGTGAACTGTAAACAATGATCGGGTAGTGCCGATATGATTCTAGTAATTAAATAGTAAGCACTTACTTTAATTACTTATACCTAAATACATAAACAGATACTTAATATATACATAAATACACAATAAATAAATACATACATGAATGAAGGCAACTTAAGGCAGCGAAAGGTAATGAGATTTCAAAAGATTTTTGAAGATGGGAAGAGATTTAGCACATCTTATATTTAACGGTAAAGCATTCCACATCCGAACAGCCCGAAAAGTAAATGAGTCGTCATAAAATTTTGATGAAGAAGAAGGAGGAGCAAGGAGACGTTTCTCCGCACACCGAGTAGATGACAGATACTTAAAACGCTCTTTAAGATAAAGGGGGGTGGTGGGATTGAAAAGCGTGTTATAGAGTAGAGCGAGAATGTGAGAGTTGCGGCGATAGCGTATTGGGAGCCACTTGAGCTGGGTACGAAACTCCGAGATGTGGTCAAATTTTCGCAGGCCAAATATAAACCTTATGCAGGCATTTTGTAGCCGCTCAAGTTTGTTTAAGTGGTCCACCGAAAGATCAAGAAAAGCAATATCGGCATAATCCAAAATAGGAAGAAGAAGAGATTGGGCAAGCGCAATTCTGGTGGAGAGTGGCAAAAAGTTACGAAGCCTACGAAGTGACCCAATAGAAGCAAACAACTTTCTACTAATCTCACTAACCTGCGGCACCCAAGAAAGTGTGCGGTCCAACAGAATGCCTAGGTTCCTGACTTGACTAGAATATGGTTATGGCCTGCGTTTTAGACGGATTCACCTTTAGTCCATAACACCTACTCCAATTGGGATAGAGTCCAAGTCGCGGTTCGTGGAGTTGATGGTATTAGGCAAATCACTGATTGCGCATTGGGAATAAATTTGGAGATCGTCGGCTTATAGATGGAAGGAAGAGAAAATATCATCCGTAATGGTATTGATAAACATTGAAAATAGGAGAGGAGACAGGACGCCGCCCTGTGGGACGCCGGCCTGCGTACTGCACCATGAAGAACAGGAAGTATCAACCTTCACCCGTTGCCGACGACCTTCAAGATAGCTACCGTAACCATTTAATGACCGAAGGAGAAATGTTAAGAGGACGCATTATGCCAAGTAAGATATCAAAGTCAACAGTGTTGAATGCATTGCTGAAGTCAAGCAGAGTCAGTACAGCCAGCTTGCGGTTATTCATGCCGGCTCGAATATCATCCGTTATTTTAACAAGAGCTGTGACTGTACTGTGACCGGAGCGAAAGCCAGACTGGTAAGGATTCATAAGCTCATGCCTGTTTAAAAATGATGTAAGCTGCTGATGTACAAGGCGTTCAATAACCTTAGACAGGAAAGGAAGGATAGAGATCGGTCTATAGTCAGAAAAGGAGGAGGGATTAGACTTTTTGGGTAAGGGAATGACATCAGCATCTTTCCAAACGGAAGGGAAAATACCAGAGGTAATGGAGCTATTAAGGATATGAGTAATAATAGGAAGTAGGAGGTCAAGAAGAGGGAGAATCATTTTTCGGCTGACACTGTCGACTCCAACGGCATTGGACGAGATGTCTAATACGTTCCTCTTAACATCACTCTCAGTCAATGGTGTGAGTGAAAAGGCAGGAAAGTCTGGAGTGGGGAGTCTCGAAAGACGGTTAAGAGTGTCAGTTTTAGCCGGCCCGGAAAATGTAGCAGAAGTTGAGAAGTGCTGATTAAGCTGAACTAAATCAATATCTTTATTGATAGGATCACGTGAAGACTTTCCAAACATAAGGTCGATTTAACACAAAGGTTTTAACACATACAATAATATTAATAATAATCAATTTCTAACATTCCAAATTTTAAATTGCCATGGAGACAAGGTTACCATTCCGTTTGTGGACGATGCTCTGGCAAGGTGGATGGCTCATTACCCGGCTGCGTCGTTGCCCGAGGCTCCACAAGTACAGCTAGTTTGGGACGATGTAGGGGCCAAAGACGCTCTTGCGCATCTAATGGGTGTAGCCACGGGGGTGAATTTGGCCAGGCTAAAGTCGGTGTCGAGAGTTGAAGCGGGAGCGTGGTTGCAGGCTTTGCCTGCTCCTCATCTAGGAACACTCCTGGACAACGACTCATTGCGGGTGGCAGCAGCTCTCCGCCTGGGCTGCGATGTTTTTGTGCCTCATAAATGCATCTGTGGTTCCATGGTGGAAGCGAATGGCCATCATGCCTCTGCCGTGCCGATGGCAAAAGGCCAGACGGCTTGACGTTAGTACCGTGGCAGAGGGGAAAGTGTCTGCTCTGGGACGCCACGTGCGTTAGCACTTTCGCTGCCTCGCACCCAGGCCGAACAGTGCGAACAGCTGGTGCCGCTGCAGATTTTGCCGCGGGAAAAAAGCGGGGTAAATATTCGGCCCTGGGCGGTAGCTATTATTTTGTACCCCTTGCCTTTGAGACTTCTGGGTGCTGGGGGTCAGAGGCCTTTATTAGGGAAGTGGGACGCCGCATCATAGAGAAGGGGTCTGACGCCCGCGCGGGTTCGTACCTAGTGCAAAGGTTGTCCATCGCCATTCAACGTGGTAACGCGGCTAGCGTGATGGGCACCTTTGCGCCGAGGACGACTTATTTTGTTTATAATGTATTTTGTTTTGTTGACTTATGACCTTAAAGACCTTATGATTTCCAACATCACTTCAGTGTTTCCAAATAGCCATATTTTTTAATTTTCGAGGTTTACATTTTTACCCATTTTTTTGTTTAATTTTTTTTTTAGTAACGAAATACCATAATAAAGCAATAAATTATATTATTAAGGAATTAACATACCTTTTTGGTGTGTGTCATTTTGATCATTAATAACATAACAACTCATCACAAAAGACATGGTAACGTTTTCGTCATGTCATGTTTAATGTCATAATGTTTTGCTATAAATGGATAAAATGATCTAAATTATTTTTATTTGCGGAAGTAAAATTGGAACTGTAATCGTAACGCACGTTAAGAAAAACTACATCGTTGGGAACAGCTGTTTCGATTTTATAAACAACAGAGAAATTGTGGTGGGTAAAACTCAACATCGTGTCTCACATGCTCATCTTCACAAGATATGAAAATGTGATTGAAAGTTGTGTGTTGTGTGTGTGTGTTGTGTGTGAAAGTCAGTGAATGAGTCTACCTGTTAAAGGAATAACGACATAGGCACCACAAGGAAGTCATCAAAACCGCCGACTGAAATTAATAATATTTTTGTTCTTTGAAAATGTAATCATTACGTAGGAGCACTAGGGTTGGCAATGCAATATAAAAAACATCATTCTAATTTATTTCTCTGTTTTAATTGCGAGGGCTATTATTAGTATAAATCGATTGTAAAACATTTAAAAAAGATAAGATAAAAGATATTTATTCTTCAATTTAGGCACATTACAATGCACTTATGAACGTCGGAGAGAAAAAGAAAAACTACCACCGGTTCTAACCCTACACCTCTGACCCGAGAAGTATTATTTATGACCGGCAAGAAACTCGGCGGGACTTATTTTTTCAAAATAGTAATACGTAGTTCTATAAGAAGACATATCAAAACAGCTTGAGAGATATACAATGTACGTATTGTTTAATTAAAATAAAATAATAATAATAAAATCCAAATCTGATTGCTTCACAAAACGTTTGATATGCTTTCCTATCTGAACTGTGTCCTCTAAATCTTAGATGATTTTGTAGTAGTTTCTGGTTTGGGCCATGCATGTTTGTCCGTCATATAGTCATCGACCCTGTAATAACCCTTTGACATTAAACTTTTTTTCAAATACTTCTTAAGAGCGGGAAATGATAAATTTAAAGCATCGACGGGTAACTTGTTATAAATGTGAATACCTTGACCAAAAAATGACTTATATGCCTTGCGGATACGACTACTTCTGATAGCAAGCTTGTTTTTATTTCTAGTGTTATAGCTGTGGATGTCAGAATTTTTTTTGAATGTATGTACCTAGTTGGTTACTAAGTTCTGTTACCAGATTTCTGACTGATAAAATATAAAATAAAGATTGAAAATCAAAAATCAAAGTAAGTATTTAATAGCCTAATTTCTAATGAACATAATATGGTATAATAATACACAAATCAGATGAGAAATTTTATTGAAAATCCTTGTAAAGCACAAGATTGCCTGAAGACGCAAACACGCGGTAAATTTAAGAAAATTACACTTTACAAAAGTGCATCAAATAAATATTGCACCTATGTTTAGAAGGTTCCATTGCTTGTTTGTAAGAAACCTGTTTATTAGAGGTAAATGCGTGACCACCATTTAATTTTCTTGCGATTTTATCCCACGGATATTCCCATTTGAAATATTGCCTATTTTTAAGTTTTTCACAAAAGACATAGATTTAGACTGCTATTGAACAAGCAGACTTGCAACGTATAGTCTAGTATTTTATCGGATAGCCCCACGTGAACTATACATATACCAAATTGAAGCTAAAGAATATAGCTACCGAATTGTGTAAGACTGATGCGTCTTAAAGGTGATTAAAAGTAAATAGGATTTAAAATCAACATGATCAAGGAGCGTAATTTTGACGTATATTTTTCACGCCTTTTTCAGAGTGTTATAAAGAATTCTGAAAAACTGCGACAATAATTTTCAATTAAATATATTGTAATCTATTGACTATTAAATAAGCTTTTAAATTATGTACGTGAATAATTAAAATGTTGCTACCTATTCCTATTTATTTAGTGAAAACTCTAGTAACAGAACTTAGTAACCGACTAGGTATATTCTTTACAACATAAATAATATTGTCATAGATATATTGGGAAGCAACAGTTAAAATATTAATCTCTTTAAATAGTTCTTTAACTGATGCACCTGCCTTTAAGTTATACAGAAAGCGGATGGCTCTTTTTTGTAAAACAAATATAGTCTGTATGTCAGCTGCTTTGCCCCAAACCAGAATACCATATGACATTACACTATGAAAATAACTGTGATAAACTAAGCGAGCTGTGTCAATATTCGTTAATTGTCTAATTCTCCTAACTGCATGAGCGGCCGAGCTTAATCGAAGAGCGAGTTTTCTTATATGAGGACTCCATTGTAGATTTTTGTCCAACGTTTATAAATAACAATCCTTTCAGCATAGTTCTTAGAATTGCCCCACCCGGTATATATTGTTTTTCTAAATTAATCATTTGTATTTTTATTTGTAGGACCAATACCATTATAATACCAATACCAATACCATTTATGTTAGACCAATTTATTTTATTTTGTTGAATAAGCTTCATTGACATATTATTCCGACATGTTCCGGCTTGAAACTAGTTAGTTCGCCTTACAGTTTGATATTGGAGCCTAAATAGGACGCATCCATCCGCCACGTAGACCTAACTCGACCCGGCTCTAACTTAAACTATCCGTTAGTTACGGTTGATATTATGCAATGATGTTATAGTTAATGTGCGGTCTTAACTAGAAGTCGCTGAATTGAATATACGACGTTTTCATATAAAAGCAGGTGTTATTTACCCTTTATAAGGCAAAAGGCTGTCAGAAATTAGGCGAAATTGAACCCTATCACTTTGGAATAAAGTTCAAATAATGGTGGGTGGGTGGTTCAAATGGTTCATGGTTGCTAGAATACTACCGATTGTTTGAAATTGTCGCAAAAAACAAATACCCTTATACATATGTACATTAGGGTCCTTGTTTTTGTACAAGATGTAAAAAAAATCCTGCTGATCCGTTGAAGGGCATAATTGGTATCGTATTTTAATTCTGAAAACGAAGAAAAAAAATTTCACGCAAAAAAGTGATTTATGTATGGGGTGACGTGTCCCAAACAAAAATCAATTTTTATCGTGTCTAAAAAAAATTTCTCGTACTTTTTCTTAAGTCGAAGTACCATACAAATTATGCCCTTAAACGGATGACCATTATTTTTGTTACATCCTGCACGTAATAACTACTAAATAAATATTCTGAGGCAATCTTTTAAAAATTATCTGCTGCCTTGGGTGGTGCTTATTCTTCTTAATTGATGAAACGCTTCGAACAAAATTTTGCCTGGATTAAGTGAGCGACCCGCTATAAATATATATTACCTAACATGACTGAATGACACGTAGTATAGTTAATATTATAGAAAAATAAGTACTTAAGCATAATAATATGCTCACTCTATACAACTGGTTATTAGTCCGAAAGTTAGACATTATGAGGACTAGACGACTAAGGGGACTGAAGGAGTGGGCAGGGGGTGTAAATACCAAGTTTTACTATAGAAAGAAAAAAGAAACAAACATTTTATTCTAAACTAGCCTTTTCCCGCGGCTTCGCCCGCGTACTATAAGTACTCAAAAAGTATACGATACCCATGTTGATATTCAGACTTTGTGACCACATTTGCCTATTTTGGGGGTTGAATTTCAAAAAACCTGAAACACGTATTTACTCATTTATCGTTAGGAATACTCCTGTGAAGTTTCGAATAAAATAGTCTAACAAATCTTGTTTCGCCATACAAACTTTGGACCCCCATTTTACCCCCTTAGGGGGTGAATTTTGAAAAATCCTTTCTTAGTGCTCCCCTAGACCTTATAAGGAACCTATGTGCCAAATTTGAAATCTCTAGACCCAGCGGTTTGGGCTGTGCGTTGATATGTCAGTCAGTCAGTCAGTCAGTCAGTCAGTCAGTTTCTTCTTTTATATATATAGATAATATAATTTTAAACAAAAAAGAACCGACTTCACGTAGCATCCACCTTTCCAACAGCAAATGCTCGAGCTGCTGTAAAAAATACTCCAATCACTACAGGTGTGCCTATAATAGTTGAAGAGTCCCCTCGATTTCTCCCGGAAACCCTCATCAGATCCTGACCTGGTTACAAGGGGACCAACTGTGAAGTATACTCCTTCAAACAACAAAATAATTTACCAAATCGGTCCAACCGTCTTCGAATAATCGGTGAACATACATTAAAAAAATTGCAAAAAAAACAAAGCTCCCGACGAATTGATAACCTCCTCCTTCGAAATCTTGAGTCGGTTGAAAAGAACCGACTTCACTTAGCATCCACCTTTCCAAAAGCAAATGCTCGAGCTGCTGTAAAAAATACTCAAATCACTATAGGTTTGCCTATAATAGTTGAAGAGTTTCCTCGATTTCACCAGGATCCCATCATCAGATCCTGACCTGGTTACAATGGGACCAACTGTTAAGTATACTCTGTCAAACAAAAAAAGAATTTTCGAAATCGGTAACCATACATAAAAAAAATAGAACAAACAAAGATTCTGACGAATTGATAACCTCTTCCTTCGAAATCTTTAAGTCAGTTGAAAAGAACACATTACAGAAGAAACAAAAGGAAAGATTACACGACGAAAAGTAAAACACAAAACAGTACCTACATTAAAAAGTTGACATGAAAAGGAACACACATAAAATATAGAAAAAACCGGCCAAGTGCGTGTCGGACCACGCCTTGTTCCGTGCCTTCAATGGAATAAGAACCAAACTAATACCAAAAGGTCGTATCTGATGCCTATGGAAGAAGTTTTTTGGAGATAACTTAAAAATGGCTGAACCGATAATGTTCAAAACAATTTTCGTAGAAAGTATATGATAAGGCGCATCTCTTCAATTTTTTTCATATTTTTTGAAAGTTACGGGGTTAGTTACTTCGGTTCAAAAGTTACGGGGGGGGGCTACACAACTTTTCTGACTTTCGAAGCGATTATTTCAGAAAATTTTTACTTAATCACAAAATAGTTAAAGAAACCTCAATGTTATTTTGAAAGACCTATCGATTAATGTGTCACATGTTGATATTTGGTTATTTTTTTTTTAAATTTAGTTACCTGTATGGAGCGCCCCTTAAAAATATTTTTTTTTCAAATTTAACTACATAACTAAGTAGCTGCATACACCTTATGTGTAAATTTTATTCAGATACGTCGTGTAGTTTCCGAGTAAAATGCCTGTGACATACGGACGGACAGACAGACAGACAGACATGACGAATCCATAAGGGTTCCGTTTTTTGCCATTTGGCTACGGAACCCTGAAAATATAAAATATAGACCCCCTGCCCCCTCTCCCACAGTTCCTAAGTCGTCTTGCCTTTCATAATGTCAAGCTTTCGGGCTACTAACCAGTTATACTTATAGAGAGCACTCTTCTATGAAAATAGATGTCATATACTTCAGAAAAAGTGACCAAACCCTCTGGTGTCCGAGGCCAGATTTGAACTGGCGTCTTCAGCTTTCGCGGCTGACGTCCTGACCACTAGACCACCCGGTCACGGCGGAACTTGACAAATTTTCTCATGTATATGCAATCTCTGAATTTGAAACGGCTAGGCGCCGTTGACCATACTCTAAGGGCATGCGCAGTACGTGCTTGCACCTCCTATCCGAATCTCTTACGTGATTCTGGTATAGCGAGAGAGATGGTGCTGCCATCTATGAATCTTGAAGCAAATCAAATTATTTTGTTCAATATTTTTTTGATTTGCAATTTTTAAGTAGTTACACTACTATATATAAACTGAAAATAGATGTCATATACTTCAGAAAAAGTGACCAAACCCTCCGGTGTCCGAGGCCAGATTTGAACTGGCGTCTTCAGCTTTCGCGGCTGACGTCCTGACCACTAGACCACCCAGTCACGGCGGAACTTGACAAATTTTCTCATGTATATGCAATCTCTGAATTTGAAACGGCTAGGCGCCGTTGACCATACTCAGTTTCAGAGATTGCATATACATGATCAGTCAGGTTCAGTGTGGTTCAGTCTCAGTTATTTTCAGTTTATATATAGTAGTGTAACTACTTAAAAATTGCAAATCAAAAAAATATTGAACAAAATAATTTGATTTGCTTCAAGATTCATAGATGGCAGCACCATCTCTCTCGCTATACCAGAATCACGTAAGAGATTCGGATAGGAGGTGCAAGCACGTACTGCGCATGCCCTTAGAGTATGGTCAACGGCGCCTAGCCGTTTCAAATTCAGAGATTGCATATACATGAGAAAATTTGTCAAGTTCCGCCGTGACCGGGTGGTCTAGTGGTCAGGACGTCAGCCGCGAAAGCTGAAGACGCCAGTTCAAATCTGGCCTCGGACACCGGAGGGTTTGGTCACTTTTTCTGAAGTATATGACATCTATTTTCAGTTTATATATAGTAGTGTAACTACTTAAAAATTGCAAATCAAAAAAATATTGAACAAAATAATTTGATTTGCTTCAAGATTCACTCTTCTATGGTTAAAACTAAACACTTCTTTCGTCACAAAACGATGTTCTCCTTCACCGGAAACAAACGCCTAAGTCATCTTATATTATTTTATACACCCAAGAAACTCATTGGCGTTAAAGTCAAATTTACCACCTGTCCATCCCTTATCGAATGCTGTTTTCAGGAGACGTCCACAACCCCAGTAAACTCCTCGTCAAGCGGAACTCGTTATTTATTGAGAACTTGATTTCATTCCATTTTAGCGGCCTTCAGGCGAAATCAAATCATTCAAATCAAGTTGATGAACCGTGTTCATTGTTAGATGAAAACATCATTTACATTTTGTGTTTCGGAAATTGAATTTCGATTTTGTTTCATAATCAATTTCTTGTGACTTTTGTTTTGAATTTCGTTAATGCACTAACTCGCCAATATAAAATTTCGACTAAATAATTTTAAACAATAAAGAACCAACTTCACTTAGACTCCACCTTTCCAAAAGGAAATGCCCGAGCTACTGTAAGAAATATTTAATACTTACACTATAGGTGTGCCTATAATATTTGATGAGTTCCCTCCATTTCTCCCCGATCCCATCATCAGATCCTGACCTGGTTACAATGGGACCAAGTGTGAAGCCCTTTCAAACAAAAAAAGAATTTTCCAAATCGGTCCAGCCGTATTCGAATAATCGGTGAATATACATAAAAAAAACCAAGTGCGAGTCGGACTCGCGCACCGAGGGTTCCGTACAAACCTGTAGGTATATAAGTAAAAGTTGACGTAGAAGTTTGATTTTGCTACAGCTGAAAGGTATTATAGACCTGAGTATTTGATATGAATTTCAATTTAATACCTCTACGCGTTTACGAGGAAAAAGGTAGTAAGTTTAAAATTTAAAAAAATATTTTTTGTATGATTTTACTAAAAATGTTTACTTTTCGTAATTTTTCCTTTGTCTGTGCTATATGACATTTCTTCGTGCCAAGTTTCAAGTTTCTGAGTTTACGGGAAGTACCCTTTAGGTTTTGAGTTTCTTGCAAGTACTCAGTTTCAAAATATGCAACTTAAATTGCTATTTCTTTTGATTGCGTTGACATAAAAGTTTGGTTTTGCTACATCTGAAAGGTCCTATAGCCCTGAGTATTTGACATGAATTTCAATTTAATACCTCTACGCGTTTACGAGGAAAAAGGTAGTAAGTTTAAAATTTAAAAAAATATTTTTTGTATGATTTTACTAAAAATGTCTACTTTTCGTAATTTTTCCTTTGTCTGTGCTATATGACATTTCTTCGTGCCAAGTTTCAAGTTTCTGAGTTTACGGGAAGTACCCTTCAGGTTTTGAGTTTCTTGCAAGTACTCAGTTTCAAAATATGCAACTTAAATTGCTATTCCTTTTGATTGCGTTGACATAAAAGTTTGGTTTTGCTACATCTGAAAGGTCTTATATCCTTGAGTATTTGACATGAATTTCAATTTATTACCTCCAGACGTTTACGAGGAAAAAGGTAGTAAGTTTAAAATTAAAAAAAATATTTTTTGTATGATTTTACTAAAAATGTCTACTTTTCGTAATTTTTCCTTTGTCTGTGCTATATGACATTTCTTCGTGCCAAGTTTCAAGTTTCTGAGTTTACGGGAAGTACCCTTCAGGTTTTGAGTTTCTTGCAAGTACTCAGTTTCAAAATATGCAACTTAAATTGCTATTCCTTTTGATTGCGTTGACATAAAAGTTTGGTTTTGCTACATCTGAAAGGTCTTATATCCTTGAGTATTTGACATGAATTTCAATTTATTACCTCCAGACGTTTACGAGGAAAAAGGTAGTAAGTTTAAAATTAAAAAAAAAAACATTTTTTTGTATGATTTTACTACAAATTTCTACTTTTTGTAATTTTTCCGTTGTCTATGCTATATCACGTTGCTTCGTGCAAAATTTCAAGTTTCTGAGTTCACGGGAAGTACCCCGTAGGTTTTGCGAGTGCCGAAAAACTCTAATATTTGCAGCATAAACGACTGTATCTTTTGATTGCGTTGGCTTTTAAGTTTGATTTTTTCACAGCTCCAAGGGACAATAGACCTGAGTATTTGATATAAATTTCAGCTTGATACCTCCACGCGTTCCTGAGAAAAATGGTCTTGACAGACAGACAGACAGACAGACAGACAGACAGGCAGACAGACAGACAGACAGACAGACGGACAACAAAGTGATCCTATAAGGGTTCCGTTTTTTCCTTTCGAGGTAGGGTACCCTAAAAACCAAGATTCCGACGATTGAGAAGCTCCTCCTTCGAAATCTTGAAGTCGGTTGAAAATAACATGTAGATATTATGTACAAGAACAGAGACGAGCACACATTGAGCACTACGGAAATAAAATTAGTATCTTTCTGGAGCTCATAAATATTTTGTACTCACATACAATTTTTTTATTTCTCAAATGTGGCGATATCCGAAGTAAATAAAAAATATACGTAGGTGAACTTATACTATATTTTATTTTGTTTATTTGTAACCTATTTTATAAGTAAGAATTTTAGAGTTTAAGATTGACTCTTTTGTAATAAGGTTCAAAAATGTGAACTATACTTGTAAGTATTCTACTTAATAACAAGCTATCTACGTATGCACCGAGAATCGATATTCGTTTAGTATTTCGTGCTTAAAAATTGTAGGAGATATGGTTCAATTTTGTATCTTTGTGTATATTGGTCTTAAACTTCAGGTGCTTCTTTCTCTTAAAGCTCACCTTTGCTTCGGCATTTGTTTTTATCTTTATCTGCTGCAGACATCGCTATCGCTGTGAGCGCCGAGTGTTGAGATACTTGAGATCTCGGATAAAAAGGGCGATTCCGTTTTTTTTAACTGTTTGTGAATGAGACATTTCTGAATTACTTATTAGGCAAACATTTATGTGGTGGGTGTTTCAAGTAAATAAATCTAAAATTGAGATTTTAATAAAGTATAATTATAACGGGTCACTCGCGTAAATTAGATATAATTTGACTTACATTTTGACGATAAGTAATATAAGTATACCTATTTTAGTGTATCTGAGTCTAACAGAAGTTTTAAAATTAGGATTTTTGTTACGAAACGTAAATATTGAATAACGTAATAATTTAAAACAAAAAAGAACCGACTTCACTTAGCATCCACCTTTCCAAAAGCAAATGCTCGAGATGCTGTAAAAAATAATCAAATCACTATAGGTCCCATCATCAGATCCTGACCTGGTTACAATGGGACCAACTGTGAAGTATACTCTTTCAAACAAAAAAAGAATTTTCCAAATTGGTCCAGCCGTCTTCGAATAATCGGTGAACATACATAGAAAAAAAAAACAATGGGTGCACTCCGGGAGTGCCGGCAGAAGTGAAAACTTGAATATTAACGTTGTGCATTTTTGATATTTTGGAATGTTTAGGGAATAATTTTGCACGAATTGCTTTAATTATCAGTATAAAATTACAATCATTTATACTGTGGTAAAATAATTCATTTATTGCACTATCGTACACAAACATGACAATTTATATTACATTAAAAATTTAACACTTCAGAACTATTACAATTACTAGATGAAAACCCGGCTTCGCTCGCGTAAAATAAATAGAGCCTACAACGAAACACTGCCAAATTAATGTAATTATTATATATGCTTTACATAATACTACAGCTAAAATTAAAAAAATATGTCATTATTTACACATATTCAATAAACTCATGTAAAAATAATTTAGCATACTTGATACCGGCGTAGCGCGGGCGTATCATTCCGGCTTTCTAAAGTCCTGGAATCTCGGAGTTGGGAAATATAGGAAAACTGAGATTATTGGGCTTCTAAAACCTCGAAGCCCGGTACCTTCAAACCCAGTAGCCGATATCCCGGGTTTTAAATCTTCGAATCCCTGCCTCCGTAATTCTGGAATCCCGAATCGGGATTCGGGAGTTCCTTATATCCAGACTATAGGAACCTCTTAAATCCCGGTTTCCCGCAATTCAGGATTCCTAGGATTTCTATAGCCCCGGAATCCTGTACTTCTAAAGTCCTGGCCTCTCCCGGGACCCTAAAATCCCAATTACTTGCATTCCCGGAATCCCTGGTTTATAATATTTTGGAATCTCGGCTTCGCGCAGTTACGATATTACGATGTTTTTATATTTCGGAATTCTGGGTTCCTGGGACCTAAAATTCCAGCAAGCCGCATTTTCAGAATTCCGGCCTCCTAAATTTCCGGAATCCCGGATTTCTCTATACCTGGATGCACAGCACCCTAAAATCCCGGTTTCTCTATTCCCGGAATTCGGGGTTTAGTAATTCCCGGATTTATAAATTCCTAGGACACTAAAATTTCTGCCGCATTATCGAAATACAAGCTTTTAAAAGTCCCGGAATCTTGCATTTCGAAAGTTCCAGATTCCTAATACCTTATAATTCCGGAGTTCCGCATTACTCGTATACGAATCCCGGATGTCCCGGAACCCATCCGACTTTTTCGGTATCTAGAATTCCTAAAGTCTCAGAATCCCGCAGTTCCTTATACCGGGACTTCCAGCACAAAATCTGGGTTTCCCACATTCTCGAAATCCCGGATATAAAATTCCCGAATCGGGGATATCAAAACTCCGGACTCCCTTGACTCTAAAATCCCGTCGTCCCGCATTTCCGAAATATCCCTGCTTTCTAACGACCCGAAATCCCGGGCTACCGGCTTATTAAACCCGGATTTCTAAAGTCTCGGACTTCCAGGATCCTTATACATATCTCAGTGTCTAACATTCTCGGAGTACTTGGTTTTTAAAGTCTTATAATCCTGGAATCTAGGACTTAAGAAAACACAGCTTTTGAAAGTCCCTGAATCCCGGATTTCTAAAGTCTCAGACTCCCAGGATCCTCAAATCGCGTGCCGCATTTCCCGGACCCCGGCTTTTTAACGTACCATAATGTCAGCTTTTTAAAGTTCTAGAATCACGGGGTTCAAAATTTTCGGTTTCCCGCATTCCAGGGTTCCATAAACTGCGAATTCTGAGACTCTAAAGCCTCGGTAGGACTCACTTCCGGGCTCCCAGGATTTGTCGCGTTCCCGGAATCACTGGGTTTAATAAGTATCTTGGAATTTTCGAAGCCACATTTTCGAAAGCACATAGTCCCGGAAGCCCAGAGTACCTTATATCCTGAATGCCGAGACCCTAATATCATGCAGTGTCGGAAGCATTTCCTTAATCCCAGAATTTCTTACTGCTTGGAATCTCGGACTTTAAAAATCCCTCAAACTCAGGACCCCTAAAACCCTGTTCTTGTATTCCCGGAATCCCTGGTTTAAAATAAGTTGTAATCCCGGCCTCGCGCAGTTCAAAATTCCTTGTTTTCAAAAGTTCCTATATCCCGGTATTCTTAAGTTCCGGACTTCCAGGACCCTGAAATTCCGGCGTACCACATTTACAGAATTCCAGCTTCTAAAATCCCGGAAGCCCGGTGACCCGCATTTCCGGAATCCTGGAATTTTAAAGTCCCGGATATCCCGGGAATCTGAAATCCCAGCGTCCCACATTTTCGAAATCCCTGATTTTCAAAGTACCGGAACCGCGGTTTTCAAAGGCCCGGAATTCCGGGGTCCTACCTCGCGCGGGTAACACCTCTATTTACTTTCGAAAAAAACGAGGCCCTCCTTTTAGCAGTCGGGTAATCCAAATAACAACCACTCAATGTAGTTGAAGTTAATACTTACGGCAGACAGAGACAGCAAACAGTCCATTTATTCACTTTGAAGGCGGTTATTGTGACAAATTGATGGGTATATAGAACGCTTGAAAACCACTGTCCAAAAGCAGGACACTGCAGACGCGGCTTCAGGCCTTCAACATGTTTTTACATTTATTTTTATTAAAAGTATCCATTTTTACTTAAAGCCTGACCAGAAATATATGATTATTGTCAAGAGGGCGCTATTATTCTCATTTATATGGCAACAGGTCAGTATCGACATAGACCGTTTTATTCTCTATAGTATGGTGACATCTTGATTTGTTTACCTGTCAGCTCTGATGTTAATTTGAAAATGTTTCACTGCGGAATAGTTTCATTTCCCGAGCGTATTATTTACAGCAGTTTATTATATACACTATTTACAATGTTTCGCTCTTGACTATGGATAATTTTAGGATTTTTTTGTCGTTTATAGTTTAATAGTTCAACACTTTATTATTATTCAAGTAACCCGCCTCAATGACACTTGACAACAGTGACAGCCTACAACATGCACTCACACATGCATAGCATTCTGTCATTACAATTATTGCCAGTGTAAGAAATTAGTTCCAATGAAATTCCGCAACATGGCGCATGATCATATATTTCTGGTCAGGCTTTACCTATATTTCAGTGAAAAGAAAACTAATTTCTGTAAGAATATATTTTGTCGTGTGTCAAATGCTTTTTTTTCCTTGTCAGTCAGCCGGGTTTTCTTCATTTATTCACTTTCGTTGTTAACAATATTTAAACATAGTTCACAATTTCAAACATAGTTAAAAAAAAAATATATTACAAAGTGCTCACGGCTAAAAATGAAACTTTAACAAGGTCGCGGGTAGACCTCCCTTGGAGCAAGGCGTCTAGGTCCAGTATTTAAATTAGGACGCCCTAGATCCTAGACCCTCGACAAATGTATGACATGTTCAAATAAAACAAACCATTACACAACTTATTTTTATTTATTATGCTCAGACAGTAATTAGTACTATCCTTAGGGAACTATAAATTTAACATTCACATCTCTCCTGAATCATAAAGACAGTTCAAGTACCTGGTGTTTAACCAGAAATGATCATTGGCTATAACCGTGTCAAAAATTCTAAATGTTTAACAAAATGACTTAATATATAACCTAACAAAAGGTAGCGCTCCTCTCCTTTCTTAATACCCCTTATTACCTATTAAATATATGTTGTATGGAGGCAGGCGTTGCATCAACTATCTGCTAACCCATCTTCATATTATGAAGGTATATCTTTTACATGGTGTGTTCACGAAGGAACCACAACGCTCAAACAAGGACGGTTCGTTATAATGAACTGAAAATTGACTTACAGTCTTCCGCAATAAAGCTATGGATATTTCCCCTACATTTATTTTAACTGATAGTGTTCCTGGAACCAAGGATATCCCCGGAAGGCTGGGGCGCGTCCTACCATTCCGGTGTGATCCGCTATGGGCCGATTCCGGAACCGAAATAAAAAACCCTGGAATTAAAATATTCCAGTTAAAAATCAAATCTTTCAAACATTAATTAATTTCTAATTTCTTCCACAATAAGGCCCAAGATAAACAAGATGCCTTGTAATCCACTTACCAGAATTAACTGGGTTTTCTTTTAATTGCGCCTGTGACGCGCCATGTGGCGGGACCCGTAGAGGTTAGGCCGACAAAGACATGCCCGAGACTGCTGTTTAGGACAAAAGAGATATTTTAGGTTATGAAATGTGAATAAAGCCACTCCCTACACAATCCTTTACTTATAAATCACGAAAATAACTTACCACACATGGGTTATGTCCGTTCGTGGTCCGACATTTGTTCGGCAAGCAAAAATGCTACCACGCCTAACGAGGCTAAAACAACAAAACAAAATATGATTATTCACTGATCCAAATATGGACCGACGACATTTCGTAATCCAAAATCCTCACCATTATATTAAATTATCTCCTTTCACATAATTAGCTGGATGAAATTATCTCAACCACGATGAAGAACGCAATGGCGTGAATGAGATATCCCAGCGAATGTAAGATTTTGAATGAAACCTTTGAATGAAACACACACTTGAACTATGTGCTCATAAATTCTCTTATTAAAAAATACGAATAATTAAATTAAGTTAAACCTTTTAAAAGGTAAAAATATAAATTCAACAATTTATGAAAAGATATCACTCATTGAATGACGTCGCTTCGACGCAGCGAAACTACTGGCTCGAACAGCGCTTAAGCTGTCACCTATGACAGATACGTCAAAACACAGCCGATGGGCCAGAGGCCAAATATCAAAAAAAAAAATTAATTCCTATTGAAAATGGTCCTGAACATCAAGTGAAAGTATATAAAGAATGTGTGTATTATACGACAAACACGAAGTGCACCTCGCATCCGTGATTATAGGAGCGAGTACATGCAAAACAATGGAATTTTCAAATACAGCAAACGACCAGACTACAATGTAAGTACTTGCGATCTTTCACGTCTTTAGGCCTTCGATCCACAACATATTCAATGTAGATGGTTACCACCTATCCATAAACGAACAACTTACCACTACAAATACAACCTATACGCTAGAAAACGGTGTCTTCCTAACCTATACAAATCAATACAACTTATATTTTGAAACCAACCAATAAACACCCTGAAAGTGTTACAATGTTTTGGAGAGCTTAGGTCTCCATCTTCAAGCACTAAGAGTGCTATTTCGAACCGGCCCGTTGCGCGCTGTTGCACGACGCGTTGCCGTTTTATAGTGATAGTATGTCTCACGAAAGTTTAAATTTAATAGTTACCCCATCCGTTTTTTTCTTTCGAACGGTAGCATTTCTGCAGGATTTGACAACGCACGATGGCATATTTTAATTATTTTTTAACAGCACTTGACTGATATACGTTTGGACACGACTGTTAGCATTTGGAAGCGGCTCATTATTGCCGTGCGTATGTGTGTGTAGTGCGTAACCACGAGGACACTGGCTCATTATGAAATCACAAAATGTTGTTAGCAGTACTCCATCTGAAGAATTATATAAATCTATGAATATGGCTGACCATTTGTCATTAAATTAACACTTTTAAATGCAAAATACGCGACCATTCGAATTTTGCCCATATATATCTTCGATTCAAAACTGTTATTTTTTTACGCTTTTTCATTTGAGCATAATTTCATTCGGGTCTACCGTACCCCTCGACGAAATTATTAATATAGATTTGAGTCGCTTAACTTCAAACTCGGGTAAATCCATCTGTCAGATTATGCGATTTCGGTAGTAACAAAAGGTAATCGCGTAGATATTTGCTGAGAGGGTCGAATGAATTTACCTGAGTTTGAAGTTAAGCGACACATTTATTCGATCAGGTCACGTGTTCGTCTTACGAATTTTCAACCTGACGAATCTGTCGGTCACGTGACCCTGACGCGAGTTTAACATTTTTTCCCCATCACAAAAAGTGCACAGCGCCGCTAAAGAAGTTTTCACTTCAAAAATAGCAAAAACAAAGATCCCGACGAATTGATAACCTCCTCCTTCGAAATCTTGAAGTAGGTGTGATTAAAACTCCAGGACTCACAAACAATACACTTTATTTAATCTCCGTAATTATTATTTCACAAGTGCAAAAATACCATTACCAAATAGTAAGACTTATTACAGTACTTATAACAATTCTAGAGAGTTACTACTCAAGACTTTGCTTCTGCTAATGCTCGACAACGAATGATCGCTCGTCCATCCGGACACCTGGTTTTCAACCCGTCTCCCCACTACTTAATGAGTGGGAGGACGGTGGTTAGTATTACAGTATTATCATCCTACCTTACGTAAAATTTAATGTAAACAAAGTATTCTAAAACTAACATTTATTAAAATCATCACATTCGGCCATCAGACATCGTGCTGCCTCTGGCGCACGTACGTAAAATACAAATCAATACATATAATAACAGCTAGCTCCAAGGATTTACAATTTTTCTTGATCATTCATTTTAGTAAAAATATTTAATTAAATGTTGGTAATATATTTGAAGGTACAATGGGATCATAAAAAAAACTTTATAATAAACATTAAACAGCAATTAAGTTCATCAGCTATAACTTAATCATCACATTCGCAAAATAAATATATTCATATTAATAGTAACCTATTTAGTATGACATCACATATGATTGTGCTAATCAAATACTTAATCTTGTGATCACATAATATTTTGAAGTAGTAATCAATTGGAGTAACCAGTAAAGCTCATTAATAACGCGTTTGTTATGTTTTTTTTTTGTTTACTCGCTATCTTCATTTTCTTGGCTTGAACTGTCACTATCGCTGTTGTGTACTTCCAGAGCTTTAATGTTTATCCAAGGTCTAATTCGATCTACAGAAATTACGCTTTCGTATGGTTTGCCCTTCTTTTTAAACCCAGGAATGTCTTTTATTACGTGCCTGTCATTGCCTAGAACTTTATCTATCTTATATGGACCTACAAACTTTGACAAAAGCTTTGTACTTTTCCCATCGTTATTATAATTATTGCGAGTAATTTTTACTAGATCTCCAACTTTATAAACAACTGCGGGTACTCGTTTGGAATCATGCTTAAGGTTTTGTTTCGCTTGACATTGTTCTATATTAGAGCTTATTTTATCTCTTAGTTCCTGTAAATTAACTCTGGATGGACAAGTATCAACACCCAGTTTATTACTGAGATCATCGCGCATTTTTACCCCAAACAAAGCTTCTGTCGCAGTTTTGTGGGTTGTGGCATTCACAGTGTTATTGATGCCCCATTGAACTTTTCTCAGGCACTTGTCCCAGTCAAAGAATGTAATATGGTCTGATTGAATCTTTCGGCTTGGCCATTGGCCCTGGGACAAGCGACTGCGTTAAGTACATGTTTTATTCCATGACGTTCGCAAAACGTCTTGAAATCTGTTGAAGTAAAGGACGTGCCACGATCAGATATAATTCGAGCCGGGATACCAAAGTCATAGAATATTGCTTCAAGAGCAGCAAGGGTGTTTTTGGTTTTAGTGTCTCTCACTGCTCTATCAAACACGTATTTGGAAAAACCATCTACTATAGTCAATATGTGGGTATTACCTTTTCTACTCTTCACAAAAGGGCCAAGGTGGTCGATATGAATGGTATGAAATGGGATCTCTACCTTCTCGATAGGGTAAACATACCCAGCTTTTTGCCTACTCGAACTGTCTTTATTATAAGCACATTCTATACATGCTTCAATATACTTTTTTAAGAATCGTCGTAATTTAGGGAACCAAAACGTCTCCTGGATCCTTTCTAGTGTCTTAGCATAACCTAGATGACCTATGTCATCATGATTGGCCCTACATACCTGCCATCTCGCGTTACGGGGAACCACTAAACACAGTCGGTCATCCACCTTTCTATACAGCGCATGATTCTTAACAGTGTAATTTTTCTTTATATCTGTATACTCTTCGTCCACATCTGGCCTCAATATCTTTATAATTCGTGAAACATCAGGGTCTGCTAATTGGAGGGTCAAAAGCCAACTTTCCTTTTCTAAGATATAGACAGTAATACTCGGGTCGCCGTCATTCAAGTCCGCGGGGAGGGTCGTATTTCTACTTAGTGCATCTACATGTGCCATACGCACTCCTGGTCGATATTCTATCTCAAACGTATATTCGCTCATTTGAAGCCACCACCTAGCTATCCTCGGTATAAGGTCTCGTTTAGTTAAAGTAGTCCGCAATGCGGCGCAATCAGTAAAAACTTTGAAGTAAAGTCCCAAAAAATATACTCTAAACTTCTTTAAAGAGCATACAACCGCCAGGGTCTCGAGCTCGTAGGAGTGCAGATGCTTTTCTTCAGGTGTTGTTTGCCTGCTAAAATAAGCAACAGGCTTCAAGACCCTGGGGTTTGCTTGCCACTGCATTAATATTCCCCCTATACCGATTGCACTTGCGTCCGTATGAACCTCGGTTTCGAGTTTCGGGTCATAAAGAGATAATACCGGCCTATTGATTAGTCTATCTTTTAATTCAGAAAAGGCTTGAGCCTCCTTATCGCTCCACTGCCAAGGTACATTTTTCTTTAGTAAGTTAGTTAGGGGATGCGCGATTTCACCATATCCTTTAATGAATTTACGGAAATATCCGGTAAGTCCAAGAAATTGCCTAACGCCATGTATATTTTGGGGTTTGGGAAAATCCCTGACAGCCATTACTTTTGCTTCACCGGGTTGTATTCCAGCGGATGATATATCGTACCCCAAGTAAGTAATGGAAGTGTCAAAGAAACGACACTTATTTAGCTTTAATGTCAGTCCGAATTCCCTCAATAGTTTGAGTATGCTTTCCAGCCGTGAAAACATTTCATCGATACCTTTTGACGGTATTAGGATGTCGTTTAAGTAGGCTAAAGCATACTCAAAACGCTTATTGCCAAGAATCTTATTAATCATCCGCTGAAATACAGCCGGCGCATTGGCCAGACCGAATGGCATCCTTTTAAATTGATAATGGCCATCAGGAGTTACAAAGCCAGTTAAGTGCCGACTCTCGGGGGCCATGGGGACCTGATAGTATCCCGACGCGAGGTCAAGTGTAGTGAAAAAAGTATTACCGCTCAGATTAGCAATTTGATCATCAATAAGAGGGAGTGGAAAACGATCTTTAATGGTTTTATGATTCAACGCTCTAAAATCTACACACAGCCTCTGGTCACCAGTTTTTTTTTTACTATGAGTACCGGACTGGCATAGTTTGAACTAGATTCTTCAATAATATCATTTCGCAATAACTCATCGATAGTTTCTCGAACCTTTTCTCGTTCAGAGAAGGACAAACGGTAGGGGCGATATATGACAGGGTTGTCATCTAAAAGGTCTATTTTCATCTCTACATCTACTACACAACCTATCTCGCTTAAATTTTGAGCAAAACTGTCACGATACTCTTGAAGCAACGTATGCAATCTTTCTACCTCGATATCGCTTAATTCCTGGCCAAATTTAATTTCAGACCTACTAAGTGGCTCCAGGGTTGATACGTCTACCTGTATGCGATTTACCGGGCAACTTTTAGTTTCAGTAAAAGGAATCGACCTCGCAATCATAGTATTAGAAGTTACCTCCAAGTTATGCTGTGATAGATTTGATAGTACTAGGGATCCTTTACCTTCGTATATACTATAGGCTCCCGAGAGTACACGGTACTCTCTCCCAGGTTCAGTTGCGCTATACCCCTCTACTAAAATATCGCCAGTGAATGAAACATCTTCGACATGGACAGGTATGGGTGCCAGACCACCTTGTGCGATGGAAACCGATTCAGTAACAAAAAGTTTCAATTGCTTATTATGATCAGTTGTCGAGAAAGGAGCTTCGTAGAATACCATTGTATTTTTATTATTGTCTTTTAAGACAGTAATGCTAGGTAGTCCCGTAAAATTTTGCCCAATCATTATCGCAGTTTCTAAATATTTATCATCTACAACCAAAACCTCAATGGTCTTCTCTACTTCATCAATTTTTACATCAATAAACGATTTAAAATGCGGGTTGATTGCGGAATGACCAAATCCCCTTAAAACAGGAACGCGTTCAAAGTTTTTAACAAGATTTAAATTCTGAGCATCAGTACTTCGCATGAGACTGCTTGCAGCGCCAAAATCAATGTACGCGGATATTGATGTCTGATTGACATTAATAGTTTTAAAAAAATTCTCATTCGGATCATTGTTGCTTTCTATTTTCAAAACCCTTTTTTCGTAATTGGTGCTGTTACGGTGGACATTATCTGTCTTTAAAGGCTCTAATTTGCAATTGTCTGAATCATGGCCAACCCTAAAACATTTTTTGCATTTAATAATTGGTTTGGGACATTTATAGAACGGATGCCCTTTCTCTCTACAATTATAACAGGTTCCTGCAATCTCATGTGAAGTGGACTGTGCTCTAGTGTTACTAGAGTTATTATTTTTATTCACGTTACGGTCCCTACCTTTATTATTGACAAAAGATGGAGTTTGAAATACAGTTCGCTGAGAGCAGAGGTAATTGAGCAGATCTTCCGGTTCCGTACAGTTTTGAGCCTGGGCCCCACTCCTAACTGTTCGGTCACCTATACCATGCACGATACAATCAACAGCTTTCTTTCCCTTAATTTCGCATCTATTTAGCAATCCTAGATTTTCATAAAAGTACTCGCGATAACTTTCATCAGCCCGGGAAGTGCGTGCCAACATTTCTTCAAGAAGGCGTCCGTAATTCTCTTCGCTTGGAAACGCCCTCTTGAGTCTATGTTGCCACTCCTCCCAAGTGTACACAACGGAGCGAAGAGTCTCATACCATGTCTTTGCAAGTCCACTAAGCTTTTGCAATGAAAAATGAATGGTTTGTTTCTCATCCCATCCGTATATGGTCCTACACTCGTTAACCTTATTGATCCAGATTGTGACAGTCTGGGCTTTGTTCGTGGGGTTAAATTCAGGTACCACATTGTTCATATTGCTACTACTTGAAGTAAAATTCTTACTTGGTTCACTTTTCCACTTGGTCAGCAGCTTCATGACGTCCCTTGTAGTCATCCGACTCGATTTTCGGTGTGGACTACTGTCACTTGAGGACGAACTCGACGACCTCCTGCTCCTCCTGCATCCTCCTTCTTTCGCTTGCGCTTCGGTAGCGGTGGCGTGTACGATGTACCGGCGCGCTCGTCATCATCTGAAGACATGGTCTTACTGCAATGAATAATCTCTACTGAATATGCCGTGTTTTCACTTAGTTTCCCAAACAAGGGACTTGTATTTTTTGAACTACTTTGTTATTAGGTACTATGATTATTGTTTTCTCAAAAACCCCCAAAATATATAAACAATAAGTTCACCACTAAACCACACCAGTGATTATTAGTATTATTTAACGATATTAATAGACATAGGACATAAACGGCCATATACGAGTATATTGCTACCAAAACTTTTTATATTTGTGTATAATCATGAATAATTATACTTATCTTTGAGAATGTTTAATGCTGTGTCCACAATGGTCATCTCAGCACTCTGGGCTAAATATAAATGGCATACTTAGCCATTACAGCACTCTGGGCTGAATATCATTGGCGATATGGGTATACAAGGGTGATATCAGACACACTTAGCCTGTACCACACATAGTACCCCATACTTTATACTCATGGCATACATGGCTGATATCAGGCATAATTAGCCCGTACCACACATGTAATACAACATACTATACATACATGGCACACACGGCTGATATCAGGCATAATTAGCCTGTATCACACATGTAGTACCAGATACTATACACACATGGCACACACGGCTGATGTCAGGCATACTTCGCCTGTACCACACGTGTAGTACCATAAAATCACGCAGGTACGCAAAACACGGGACACGTGGCTGGTATCAGGCATGCTGGGCCTGTACCACACACGTGGTACCATGAAATCACACAGATATACAAAACATGGCACACGTGGCTGGTACCAGGCATATTGAGCCTTTACCGCACACGTGGCACCATAAAATCACGCAGGTACACAAAACATGGCACACGTGGTTGGTATCAGGCATATTGAGCCTTTACCGCACACGTGGCACAATAAAATCACGCAGGTACACAAAACACGGCACATGTGGTTGGTATCAGGCATGCTGAGCCTGTAGCACACACGTGGTACCATGAAATTACATAGATACACAAAACATGGCACACGTGGTTAGTATCAGGCACGCTGGGCCTGTACCACATACGTGGTACCATGAAATCACAAAGATACACAAAACACGGCACACGTGGTTGGTATCAGGCATACTGGGCCTGTACCACACATGTGGTACCATGAAATCACAAAGATACACAAAACACGGTACACGTGGTTGGTATCAGGCATACTGGGCCTGTACCATACACGTGGTACCATGAAATCACATAGATACACAAAATATGGCACACGTGGCTGGTATCAGGCATGCTGGGCCTGTACCACAGACGTGGTACCATAAAATCACAAAGATACACAAAACACGGCACACGTGGTTGGTATCAGGCATACTGGGCCTATACCACACACGTGGTACCATTAAATCACAAAGATACACAAAACACGGCACACGTGGTTGGTATCAGGCATACTGGGCCTGTACCACACACGTGGTACCATGAAATCACATAGATACACAAAACATGGTACACGTGGCTGGTATCAGGCATGCTGGGCCTGTACCACACACGTGGTACCATAAAATCACATAGATACACAAAACATGGCACACGTGGCTGGTATCAGGCATATTGGGCCCGTACCGCACACGTGTCAGCATATGGTTAAACATAATTATTTATCCTCAAACAATATCCAAACGTTTTTATCAAAAATCATTTACAGTGCCTCTGCCACATGCTATTCTCTATTTTAGCGTGAGTTATACATCAATGAAATAAGATTGGATTTTAATAACTAAATTTTCTTTTTTACAATATTAATTACTTTAGTGTCGAATTTTGCTTACGGTTCTTTATACAACTTCTGAAATGTGATTAAAACTCCAGGACTCACAACCAATACACTTTATTTAATCTCCGTAATTATTATTTCACAAGTGCAAAAATACCATTACCAAATAGTAACACTTATTACAGTACTTATAACAATTCTAGAGAGTTACTACTCAAGACTTTGCTTCTGCTAATGCTCGACAACGAATGATCGCTCGTCCATCCGGACACCTGGTTTTCACCCCGTCTCCCCACTACTTAATGAGTGGGAGGACGGTGGTTAGTATTACAGTATTATCATCCTACCTTACGTAAAATTTAATGTAAACAAAGTATTTTAAAACTAACATTTATTAAAATCATCACATAGGTTGAAAATATTTTTTTCCTTCGAAAACGTGATTTAGAATATGAGAATTAAAAAAAAATCAATGCAAAAGTTTTTTACGTACAGTAATTTTGGAAATCGCTTACAGTTAACTCTGTTCCCGCCTATCTAGTTCCATCGTTACAGTTTCTAGTGAATTGTTCGTATTCCCAATTGCAGCACTAATTTTGACTAGAAATTTTCATAACATCCTCTCACTGCAGTACGTCGATGCAATACCGACCTTGGTCCACGAATTTAAGGTTTGAATCGGTAAATCAAAAAAATATCATACGTGGTTTTGACAGAACATTGTCGAGTTCCAATTGGCTGTTATCCCAAGTAACAAAAGCTTCTATAACTAAGGCCTTTTATCACCAATCAGTGATATAGTAGGCCTATAATGGTAACCATTGTGACTGCTTGTACTATAAAGGTTTTTAATAGAGCGTTTTGGTTCTATAAATTAAAGAGCAATTTAGTTCTATAAGTTAGCTCTTAGAACGCTTAAAGGACCATAAAAAAGAATCTTTAAAGTGTTGCACTGTAATAGATTTGCAAAAAGCGATTATAGTACTATTTAATACTATAGACACTTTACTGACACTTTTATGTACCTATTATGCACTAATAATGCGTCGAATTAACTTTTATAGTACTAGTATTGTAGCAGTATCGCAAACACTATTACAGGATCAATCTGCACTATAAAAGGACTTTGCACGACCATTACATAACGTTTTAGCTTTTTAAATGCTCCCTCAACATCGCTATAGGGCTACCCAAATCCATTAAAATATGGCTGCCGTTTTCTGAAAGTGATAGCACATTAGCAGCACGACTGGAGCCCATGTGTACTATAGCAGCCACAGTCGGGACAAGTCCTAATTTTATTAATTAAAATTTAATTAAAACAGTAAAATTATGAAGGCGCATTGTCAAATTTGAAATCAGCATAATGATTTTGTCAATACAATTATTTTCGCAAGTGCAAGTACCGGCAGAATTACGGTTCACGAATGTTTTTTAGTATGTACCTTTATATGTCACTTTAAGGAACTAAAGGGACATGGCGAATGACTTACAAATATATTTGTTTAATTTCTTGTGAAATAACCTTACGACAACGACAGCACACAACACGAGGCTTTTGGTGATAAAAAAGATCACTGGAATCGTTTACGGCGCAAATTAGCACTATAAACATGTTTTGGTTACTTTAATAGTTCCTAATTGTGACATAAACATTGCAGACATTTCAATTATAGAGCTGATTTATCACAGTGAGAGCCTTTATGTAATGTTTATAGAATAAATCAGTGATAAAACTAGGGCCTATTTGGGGTTAGGTAAAGGTTTACGACACCATTATAGTGCTAATCATGAACACTAATTAGCACGTTCTAAAATGTTCTCAGGACTTTTATAGTGCCAAATTTTGCTACTTGGGATGTGTCAGAAGAAAAAGAGTGTAACCCACGCATATTCTGTACAGGGATCGGATGTTTTGTTTTCACAGGGTAGTGTTTTTGGGTCGTTACTGATGAAGAGGCTAATTGACTTGTTTGGATTAAGGTTTTCAGCTGGCTGTGGCCATTCGTTTGTCGCGAATATCGCGAAGCAGTTCGTGCTTGCCGGTTTTTCGGATAGATGGCGGTGGCAGTCACGTTCGATCTCAATATCGCTTTTAGTATGGACGTATTTTTTATGGGTGAATTGTAGGGTAGATACACGGACGACGGGAGGAGAGAAGGTTGCGCGAACTAATCAATGGTAAGCGCTTTAATATTTATCTTTCTACTCGTATCAGTTCATGGACTTTCTTACTGTGTTATTATGATGATCATGTATCTTGTGTTATTTACCAGCGTGTATCAGTGCTCAGAGAGATCTTTGATCCCAGTGAGTTGTCAATGGTTATGAACTCAGGGTAACCATAGTGTGAGGAACGGGGTCGCTGTAAGGGGAGGTGGAGGCGACTATTTAGCCCAAGATACCAGATGGATAATCACGAGAGGCTCATGTCCGTAGTAGTAATCAAAGGAGATATCGTCAGCTCACACCATCAACGTCCAGGCCGTGTCTACGTATAGTACCTGCGTGTCAGTTAACATATTATATCATTCGTATTCTCTAGTCAGTAAACGCATCGGCTCAGTATACCAGAAAAACATGGTGAAGCTGACGACATGGTGGAGATGCTGGGATTGGTTAGATCCATCCGTGCCATATTTAAGTCAGCTAAATTGAAAGTAGCACTATGTCGGTTGATACTTGTCGGGTATAGCTACACAATATAATACATAAAAGGATCAACTGAAAAGTCTGCTTCAGTTTTAAGATTGTTGAGAAAATTAAAGGCAAAACAGAGTCAAATAAGCAAGCGAGCATTTACTTCAGCCCAAGTTCAGGCTATAGGAAACATTCATGGTAGCGTCGTCTCAGTCGCCGCCGTAATTAATGTTTCATATTGTAGTGTAAATATAGTTCTAGTAACTTTGTACATAATAAAACATGTAGTTAAGACGAAAGTTTGAAGAGTCATTCGTGTTTAAATAATATTTTCCAAATTGCCTTAGAATTTACTTAAAAGTTTTGGGAAATAAGCAACGGGCAATTACATGGTGAATCTAAAGACATTCTTGTTCGAGTTGAGCTTCAAACTGAGCTACAAAAGGTTATCGTAAAAAAAAATTGAGCGTATTTAATTCAGACTTGTTAAACAAATCTTATCAATATTTTAAGTCTATTTCTCTGGTGTAACATTCCAAAGATAGTCCGTGGCCTTATAGTAATGATAAGACAATAAACCAAATTACTATGGCAAAACTGAGATATTTATTTTACTTTGGCGGAGATAAATAACCATTATAGGACGGCTTCGAGTTTGTGAGATAAAAATGACTAAGGTCATCGGTATGAGCTACTCCTTTAAAGTATCCACGGAACGCTAATATGGTTAAACTAGTAATGTTAAGTTTGAAGCGAAGGCTAACTCAAAAGTATATTGAGCATGGGTTCAGTCGTTTTCCTTTCATTGGACTGGGCGCTGTTAGTTAAGATAATAACAAATCACAAGGAAAACGTCAATCATTCTCGCAATCGTGAGAAATTATTGTGGAAAAACGATGATTATAAAATGTACATAAGTGAATAGAAATCAGCCTCATAATCCGTTTTGAAATTGACCTCGTAGTAGGCATGTGTTCTCCTGTAGGGATCAGATACGTTATACGTTGTTAACACCATTGAAAATGATATCGGCAAATAAAGGATGTCTTGAATTTAGGCGAATGAAAGATTTAAAATAAATAACGCATCTGTCATAACTCCGTGTCTACTGTAAATTGTAATCTTCATCTTTGATGCGATAAAATAAGAATTCGTGACCCTAGATTAGAACACCTTACTCTATGAACACCGAGACGATGCTAAGAGAAATAGCACAGAATAACTAATAGTACTACCGGAAATAGTATGTACATTTACTTGTCAATACAGTGTATGATGCTAAAAACTAATAAAAAACCTATGGAATTGTATTTATGCTTTTAACATGTACGTAACTGCTTACCATCAGGCGGACAGTATGCTTCGTTGCCACCGTCGTGGTATTAAAAATATATAAATAAAGCAGAGTTTAATTTGAGTTAAGTTCGAGTTTCGTCGACTCTCTATTTATTTGGCATACCTACTGTATGTATAAAGTGCATTGCACGACAAATGATTTACTTAACTAAATGCTATACATCTGGTTTGAACTACAAATGTGATGCGTCACGCATAAACACGCATAAGAAGAAGTATGTTGTCTTCTTTCTGAGCCGGTTAGGTAATTGTCAAACAATACCTTTACTAAAAGAAATCCAGGCCTGCATTAAGAATTTTCATTGATGTTTTATTTTGTTGTGTTTCCTTGACACGAAATAATCATGTGATAAATTTAACTTATAAACTTATATAGATGTCATATACAAAGGAAAAAGTGACCTAGGCCTCCGGTGCCCAGGGCTGGGATCGAACCAGCGTCTTCTGCATTCGCGGCAGAAATTTAACTTAGTTAAGAAGGATACAAATAAAACAAAACAACAGAGTAATAACAATAAATTTTAATGTCAATGGTTTCCAAATTCAAGTTTCGTAGTTCGTATTGACTTTATGGAATACTATATTTGAGTAATGATCATTTGGAAATATTTATTGTAGTGTAACGTAACTTAGTGGTTAATACGCTCGTCTCATACGAGTGCTAGATATGTCCCACATGTGTAAAATGGACATATATTCCACCATGTGTCTTACTTATCAGTGCACCTATTGCAAGGAAGCTTACATAAACCGAAATTCAGTGTATTTACGAAACGGTCCAGTTCTTGGTAACATCTTTAAATAAAACTGAAACTACTCTTAACAGTGTACGCAGTGGATGTAGCACAGTTATTTACGCTTTCCTTAAAATATAAATATCTTGAATAAAGATGAAACATAAATAATGAAGTTAAAACTAAACAAAGAACATTAAATGTGACGAATAATAGGTTCTCATAAGTTGAGGTAATGCAACGTAAACAAAATAAATACGCAAATCTTACGTTCTACCCACTTTCTCAATCTATTTGATTTGGGGTACTTTACATGGCATAATTTGTACCATGATTTTGTGTAATTGAAACATTTTATCCATATTTGCATAAATCTGCAAATATAAGTTTGTAGAAGTTAAAATATTTCATGATACATTTACAAGGTGCTCACAGGTTAAATCTCAATGTAAGATCCGTGCCTATACGAGTATTTAGGTGCATGAAATGATATACGGGTAAATTTAAAGACTTTGTTCTTTATCTCCCGTTGGTTTTAGAAAACTTACCTCAGACCTAAATATTAACCAGTTGTTGATTCATTTGGTTTTGTTATAAACGATTTAAGTTAAAAGAACATGGTTAGAGATGTCCTAATAACTACCATTTACTTCGGTAACTGATAATTAATGTTTCGAGTGTTTTGACATTTACTAAAAATCGTTCGGGTACCTACTGTTAGTATATGGCTACATGTAGGCACAAGTTCACACAGCTCAGACATAGCTCAGAGAGTGTTTTGACATTTACTAAAAATTGTTCGGGTACCTACCTAACTGTTAGTATATGGCTACATGTAGGCACAAGTAAACACAGCTCAGACATAGCTCAGAGAGTGTTTTGACATTTACTAAAATCGTTCGGGTACCTACTGTTAGTATATGGCTACATGTAGGCACAAGTACACACAGCTCAGACATAGCTCAGAGAGTTGCCAGACTTAAGTGGCAGTGTGCGGGCCACATTGCTTGCAGAACCAATGGCCGATGGGGCAGAAAGGTTCTTGTAACCGCGTAACGGAATACGCAGTGTGGGAAGCCCCAGACTAGGTGGACCGACGATCTGGTTAGAGTCGCGGGAAACAGCTGGTTAAGGGCGGCGAATGACAGTTTGTTGTGGAGATCCTTGGGGAGGCTTTTATCCAGCATTGAACGTCTTTCAGCTGAAATGATGACGATGAGGCACAAGTACGAGTGCTTAAACCAATAAAACAAATACAAATATTCTTTATTGCACACCTCAATAAAATAGAACAGTACAGTACAAAGATTAAAAGTAGAGGCAGTCAACAGACGGTTTTATCGCTAGAGAGCGATCTCTTCCAGACAACCTTGGGGTAGTAATAATAAGCTTTAAATTGGCCACTTTGTGAAATTTTTTATAATGCTAACGTATGTCATTTAAACAGAGTTGCCAATCGTGTTTGACTATATGTTTGCGGTGAAAACCTAAATATGTTATATATTTATGTTTGTACTTTTGGAAAGCAAGAAGTAGTTAATAAATACCGTGATATAGACAAATTATTAGCGGATAGTGTAAATGCAAATACATGACAAGAGTTTAACTACGGACGATTCGTTATTTCCCATCATAGCATAGCATAGTTCATATTGAAGTGAAGTGTTGGCTGGAAAGATATTTTATAATTAACGAAGATTATATTTTCTGCATAACTCAGAAAGGGCAGGTCATTGTGACAATCTGGGTTGACCTTGAAACGAAATATTCAGAAATTAAATATGAATAGTATTACCGTTACTTGTCTCCATTTCCCACAACGCGAGTAGAAGAGGGAGAAGAGGTATTCGAAACAGATATAATACAAAAATACTCGTACCTATTGAAATTAAACAGTTAAAATAAAATAAAATCGAGTCTTGTGTTTGAACGTGTGACCGTAGGTTAAATTCTTTGAATACTAGAAAAACATTTTAAATCCACCTACTATATGCCAGGGTGCATACCACCTTGTAACACCGTAAGGATGTTGGATAATAAATGGTGATGACCGTATTCCATAGAAAAGACGCTCAGACTATCAAAAATATAGAAGGATAGGTACGAAACTTATCGAAACTATCTATCCTAACAAAGATCATTCTAAGTTGGTCACGCGAGTAGTGATATTTAGTCTGTCACTTCAAAATATTACTATTTTGAGTAACCGGTAATTAGAACGCCTATAAAGTACATCTCATGTTCGAACGTTTTCCTTTCATTTTCATAACATCATAACGAACAGGGTTTTGGTATTTAGATAATCAATGATGATTCAAGGGAATTGCACGCACGAAAGGGATTAGTTCAATATACTTGGTGTTGAACTTAAAATGTGGTTTCGTGGGGGTAATAGATATATTATCCTGGCACTATGACCTCAAAGAATTTCACAAGATGTTCAAGCGCAATAACAGCACCCGTCTGAGAGGCCATCACTTGAAATTAGACAGCCAAAGGTCCCACAGTAACCCATAAAGACACTTCCTGAGCAACCGAGTGGTATGGGCCTGGAATAAAGTACCAGAGGATGTGGTATCAGCTCAAAATGTCAACCAATTCAAAAACAGATTAGATAAGCACTTATATATTACTCGCCATTGATCATTTGTCGTGTTAACTGGATACAGGCAAAATCAGTTGTACAACTGCCTGCCTGCTTATAAATAATAATAATCAGTCCGTCAAGCCTACTCAGTGGTAGATGTATATATCTCAGTCGCAAGCAACGTTTAATAAATAAAGATGATCATAAAGGTGTGATAGTCTGATAATGCAGGTAGCCGCGTGAAAATGTATGAATATAGGATAGGTACTTAAATACTATTAAAATCAATCATAAATTAATTCTTGAAAGTGTTTTTAGGAAAACACCGTGCGACTCTAAATACCCAAGTATATTGATTGATTCTATAAAGGTACAATAATAAGTAGGTGTATGTACCAACATGCAAACGGATATTTACGGTATGTGTATGAAATTTAGTGTCGAGAAGTAGTTGATATTGGAAATAAATTGGACCACAGTTATAATAAACACGCACACATAATAATGGTGTCACAAAATAAGTACCTACCAAAATAATTGAAAAACTACTTTGTTAGCGGTGGATAAGTTCTTGGCCATAAAAACGAATTCAAATATCATAGTCTCAGCTCACGCTTACGATGTACGTACTACAGTGTTTGACTACAAAAATGGTTTGAAAAAAATCACCTTTTTTCAACTGACGATATGGTTGCTAAATGATATGTAGGGTTTTGATCCCATACCTTGTTCAGCCCAGTCTAGTGGTATCCCACGGGTACTAGGTATGATCGTACTTCGCTTGTTGAGTTAAAAGCAGTCGTGAATTACTTACTGAACTTTGAATACCTTCACATTGTATATGTAAACGGAGTACAGGCAGTAGGTATGTACAATGTAGAAGGATGATTCTCTACGGGGATGTAACTTGGTTAAACAAGCGAGTTATTGATACCACGCTAGAAAAACAATCGAAATTAATTGTTTATAGTTCAGAGTTCAATAACACTTTGGTCTTGGTTATATCCAGGTTATGTACAACTATCAGAACCCTTCCCATTATCATTGTAAATTATTAGAGTATGACTTGAAATTTACGTAAACGGCCCTTTTTATTCGTTTATTGGGGAGGGCTGTCGAGCACATACCAGTAACAAACAGATGATCTCGACAGTATTATATATAGATAGCCATCCAGTTGTAAGAACCAGTACAATAAGAATAAAGTCGTAGTTAAAGTACAGACAATAGGTACATTTAAAAGAGGACATTGTACATTTTGGCATTAGCAAGTACATAAAACATTATGCCAGAAATTAAGACTGTGAAGTCAAAAGAGTTAAAGGATAATGCATTTAAAGTTTTAGACATTCCGCGTTTAATACCGAAGTACATTTGTTGTGGTACATTGAATCCTTGAAAGCTAAGCCTAGCTGTTATAGTAGTAATTAATAGAGTATTACTAATTCCTCTTAAAATTGTTCTTTGAAGAACTAGATATTCTGAACGGATTGATATTTGATATAGCACTATGATTGATAGAACTACATATTCTGAACGGGTTGATATTTGATATAGCACTATGATTGATAGATGCTAATTTGGTTAACTTATAAAAGATTAAATTGAAGAATCATCACATTGCTTAGTCATATGAATGTTGACGTACAAGGGACAGGTTTTAACGTAAAGTATAAATCCTAACATTAGTAAATGGTTCATCCTAGAAATATACCGATTAGTTTACAAGAATCCTAACACTCAGTCCACACAGGTTACTTCTAATTTACTAAACCGCGACGGTGATCCTGCTCAGCTCAGCTCAGACCTCAGTCAGTGTAACCTTAGTAAACGCTCAGAACAATTTAATCCTACTCAGCTCAGCCCAGACCTCAGTGAACGCTCAGAACAGTTTGATCCTACTCAGCTCAGCCCAGACCTCAGTAAACGCTCAGAATAGTTTGATCCTACTCAGCTCAGCCCAGACCTCAGTAAACGCTCAGAACAGTTTACGGGTCCTGCTTGTAATCAGCTCAACACAGGCACTGATGAACGCTCAGACCAGTCTAGGGATCCTACTTTGATCAGATCAGCACAGCCATCGGTATTCGCTAAGACCAGTCTCAGAGGGACGCGATAGCTTGTCTCAGTTTCACAAGGCCATCCCTACTCTCAGCGGAAAGGGCAAGAAAAAAGGTTCGAGAATGGACAGCTCAGCTACATTGTCCGATTTGTATGGGAATATTCTCGAGCGAGGACGTTCCATACAAAACGGAAAACGTTCTCGAGAACGGCGCAACTATACTTACCAGTCGCTTTTCGGTAAAGGAAAATATCGTGAGAAAACCGTACCTAATCCAAATGAGGCCTAGTTTTCCCCACTGGATTGGAAGGTCACATGGCAGTTGCTTTCATAAAAACTAGTGCCTACTCCAATTTATGGGATTAGGTTGCCAAACGGACCCCAAGCTTAATTGAGTCGTGGAAAAATCCGGGACACACGCTAAGAGGACAATGAGATGTGCCCTGCCCAGTCTAATTTCAGCTCGGCGGCCTTCATGCCCACTTTCAAGATACTGGTTTTGGAGCGCAGTTAGGTGTTTTTGATGCGGTCAGTTCTAGTTAACCCAAAATGCTGCGTTCCATTGCTCTCTGGCGAATCTTGAGTCTGGACGTTTTATTAGGGCTCCGTAGTTAAAATGGCAAAAACGGAACCCTTATAGTTTCGTCATGTCCGTCTGTCCGTCCGTCCGTCCGTCCGTATGTCACACCCATTTTACTCGAAAACTATACGACGTATCTGAATAAAATTTACATATAAGGTGTATTTTGTATGCCGCTACTTAGTTATGTGGTTAAATTGCAGAAAAAAAAAATTTAGGGGCGCCCCCCTCCATACATGCAACTAAATTTAAAAAAAAAATTTTTACCAAATATCAACATGTGATATATCAACCGATAGGTCTTTAAAAATAATATTGAGGTTTATTTGACCATTTTGTGATTAAGTCAATATTTTCTGAAATAATCGCTTAGAAAGTCAGAAAAATTGTAACTGTAACTTTTGAACAGTAAGTCCAAAAAATATGTAAAAATTTGAGGAGATGCGACTTATCACAAACTTTCTACGAAAATTGTTTTGAACATTATCGGCTTAGCCATTTTTGAGTTATCTCCAAAAAACTTCTTCCATAGGCATCAGATACGACGTTTTGGTATTAACTTGGTTCTTATTCCATTGAAGGTACGGAACCCCTCCATTATACGTGGTTCGACACGCACTTGGCCGGTTTTTAGCTTTATAAGCGACAATTTTTGGGCGCCATATGTTAGGATAGGCAGGATACACGAGTCGAGAAATTTGCGCATTAACGAGAGTGAAAGGTTTCCCTTTGTTAGCGTCTTCATGAAACAGAAGCTTTTCCAGGCATTTTCTATACGGGGACGTTCTAGAAATATTCTAACAAAAAAAACCGTATTTGATAGATAACCCACAGCCTTCAAAACAGGGCGAAAAAACGGTAGCGGTAATAAAAATAGGTAAAAGTTGAATAAGCACATTTTATAACACATACGTAATTATTACTAGTTTATGCCAACCCATTATAAATAGTGCTCGTAGACATAACAAATCTATATACATATATATAACTCAAAGGTGACTGACTGACTGACTGACATAGTGATCTATCAACGCACAGTCCAAACCGCTGGCTCTAGAGATTCCAAATTTGGCACGTTGGTTCCTTATAAGGTCTAGGGGTGCGCTAAGAAAGAATTTTTCAAAATTCATCCCCTAAGGGGGTGAAATGGGGGTCCAAAGTTTGTATGGGGAAACAAGATTAGTTAGTCTATTTTATTCGAAACTTCACAGAAGTATTCCTAACAATAAATTAGTAAATAGGTGTTGCAGGTTTTTTGAGAATTCAACCCCTAAAAGGGGGAAATGTGGTCAAAAAGTCTGAAAATCAACATGGGTATTGTTTCTATGGTTTATCGGGTCGTTGATTACGAAAACAACAAAGATTTTAAAATCCGACGTGGGGGACGTGAAATACCATCTCCCCTGTTAGGGTAGGTACAATGGGGTTGAAATGTCTAAATATCCATATGGGTGTCGTTTTTGTGATTTTTTGGGACGTTAATTAAGAAAATGGCATCGATTTTGAAATTTAATCTTGTGGACATGAAAATTCTTGAAAGTATTTGTGCCAAATTGCAATCTTCTTCTAAATATATAAAATAAGAAACTGACTGACATATCAACGCACAGCCCAAACCGCTGGATCTAGAGATTCCAAATGTGGTACGTAGGCTCCTTATAAGGCATAGGGATGCACTTAGAAATAATTTTTAAAAATTTACCACCTAAAGGGGGATATGGGGTTCAAAGTTTGTATGGGAAACGAGATTAGTTCAAATATTTTATTCGGAACTTTACAGGAGTATTCCTAACGATAAATGAGAAAACAAGTGTTTCAGCTTTTTTGAGAATTCAACCCATAAGGGGAAATGTGGTGACAATATTTAAATATCAACATGGGTATTGTTTCTATGGTTTATCGGGTCGCTGATTACGAAATCAACACTAAAGGGGGTGAAATGGGGGTTGATAGTTTGTATGGGGAATTTTTAAACGTTGAACCAATTTAGATGAAACTTGGTATAGAGATAGTTTGTGTACCGGGAAATGACATGGGACAGTTTTTATCTCGAAAATCAATCTTTAAGGGGGTGAAATGGGGGTTGGAGGTTTGTATGGAGATTTTTTTACCGCGAACCGATTTAGATAATTTTGTTGTGGATATAGTTTGAGTCCCAGGAAACAATATAGAATATTTTTTAAGCCGAAAATCAATCTTAGAGGGGTAGAAAACATGTTGGTAGTTTGTATGGCGAATTATTAACCGCTGAACAAACGATTGAAATGAAACTTGGTACATATTATATAGATTGAGTCGCGGTAAACAATATGGGATAGTTTTTATCTCGAAAATCAACCCTCTAGGGGGTGAAACGGGGGTTGAAAGTTTGTATGGGAAATTAATAACTGTTGAACCTATTTAGATGATTTGGTAAGGAGATATTTTGCGTTCTGGGGTATATAATAGTTGTTATCCCAGAAGTCATTCCTTAAGCGGGTTAAAAGGAGGGAGGATTACTAATTCCACGCAAATGAAGTCGCGGGGAAAAGCTTCTATTCAAGAGTAGAAATCTGTATTAATCATAATCTCTCAGTAGTAAGTCGTTGATGGCGTAACAATTAAACAATTATTGCAATAATTTCTTTAAAATAAAAAAATGAGGGAACCGCCGTCTTCAAAACGTGGTATACCGAAACCTCCAGAATGTAACGAATACTTTTCCGAAAACCGCTTCTAAATCAGTTCAGCGAAACGCAAGATGATCACGGACAAACATACATTCCTACATACAAACATACGAGTCTAACTGAGAACCTCCTTTTTTAGTACTTTTAGTACGCGGGCGAAGCCGCGGGAAAAAGCTAGTATATATATATATATATAACTCAAAGGTGACTGACTGACTGACTGACATAGTGATCTATCAAAGCACAGTCCAAACCGCTGGTTCTAGAGATTCCAAATTTGGCACGTAGGTTCCTTATAAGGTCTAGGGGTGCGCTAAGAAAGGATTTTTCAAAATTCATCCCCTAAGGGGGTGAAATGTGGGTCCAAAGTTTGTATGGGGAAACAAGATTAGTTAGTCTATTTTATTCGAAACTTCACAGAAGTATTCCTTACAATAAATGAGTAAATACGTGTTGCAGGTGTTTTGAGAATTCCACCCCTAAAAGGGGGAAATGTGGTCAAAAATTCTGAAAATCAACATGGGTATTGTTTCTATGGTTTATCGGGTCGTTGATTAAGAAAACAACAACGATTTTAAAATCCGACGTAGCGGACGTGAAATACCATCTCCCCTGTTAGGGTAGGTACAATGGGGTTGAAATGTCTAAATATCCATATGGGTGTCGTTTTTGTGATTTTTTGGGACGTTAATTAAGAAAATGGCATCGATTTTGAAATTTAATATTGTGGACATGAAAATTCTTGAAAGTATTTGTGCCAAATTGCAATCTTCTTCTAAATATATAAAATAAGAAACTGACTGACATATCAACGCACAGCCCAAACCGCTGATTCTAGAGATTCCAAATGTGGTACGTAGGCTCCTTATAAGGCATAGGGATGCACTTAGAAATATTTTGTAAAAATTTACCTCCTAAGGGGGGAAATGGGGTTCAAAGTTTATATGGGAAACGAGATTAGTTCAACAATTTTATTCGAAACTTTACAGGAGTATTCCTAACGATAAATGAGAAAACAAGTGTTTCAGCTTTTTTGAGAATTCAACCCATAAGGGGGAAATGTGGTGACAAAATTTAAATATCAATATGGGTATTGTTTCTATGGTTTATCAGGTCGCTGATTACGAAATCAACACTTAAGGGGATGAAATGGGGGTTGATAGTTTGTATGGGGAATTTTTAAACGTTGAACCAATTTAGATGAAACTTGGTATAGAGATAGTTTGTGTACCGGGAAACGACATGGGACAGTTTTTATCTCGAAAATCAATCTTTAAGGGGGTGAAATGGGGATTGGAGGTTTGTATGGAGATTTTTTTACCGCGAACCGATTTAGATAATTTTGTTGTGGATATAATTTGGGTCCAGGAAACAATATAGAATATTTTTTAAGCCGAAAATCAATCTTAGAGGGGTAGAAAACATGTTGGTAGTTTGTATGGCGAATTATTAACCGCTGAACAGATGATTGAAATGAAACTTGGTACATATTATATAGATTGAGTCGCGGTAAACAATATAGGATAGTTTTTATCTCGAAAATCAACCCTCTAGGGGGTGAAACGGGGGTTGAAAGTTTGTATGGGAAATTAATAACTGTTGAACCTATTTAGATGATTTGGTAAGGAGATATTTTGCGTTCTGGGGTATATAATAGTTGTTATCCCAGAAGTCATTCCTTAAGCGGGTTAAAAGGAGGGTGGATTACTAATTCCACGCAAATGAAGACGCGGGGAAAAGCTTCTATTCAAGAGTAGAAATCTGTATTAATCATAATCTCTCAGTAGTAAGTCGTTGATGGCGTAACAATTAAACAATTATTGCAATAATTCCTTTAAAATAAAAAATGAGGGAACCGCGCGCTGTCTTCAAAACGTGGTATATCGCAACCTCCAGAATGTAACGAATACTTTTCCGAAAACCGCTTCTAAATCAGTTCGGCGAAACGCAAGATGATCGCGGACAAACATACATTCCTACATACAAACATACGAGTCTAACTGAGAACCTCCTTTTTTAGTACTTTTAGTACGCGGGCGAAGCCGCGGGAAAAAGCTAGTGTGTTAATATTTCGCTAATATCAATAGTATCATTACGTACAAGTTACAACACAAACAAAATAGTAACTAGATACCAGGGCGAGATTCACTAATGGTAATCCGTCTTTGCTCGGTCGCGCTCACGGCTAGGTAGCTTCCAAAGAAAATAGGTTATATACAATTCGACGAAAACTCCTAACGAAGATGATTTTTTCAAGTTTTCTTGATGACTGATGCATAAGCGAAAGGAATAAAAAAATTACCAGTTCCAGTAAAACTGTGGAGTATTTTGTGACTGAACTATGTGATTTTACTAGCTCTAAAAAAATTTTCGAAACTTGAACAAAAAGGAAAATTAAGAATCATTTATATTGCACGTCATATTTTCTGGTAGCGTTATTTCTGTCATATTATTGAAAACAGCGTCGTAAATATTAACTATACGTAGTTTGCTATATAGAAAGTTGTTTAATGTAAGAATTAAGTTACCAGTCAAATTTCATTTATAATATTATGGTTTAGTATAGGTATCGCCAGGAGAGTGGAAGTCACCCATACAACAACATGATTTGTCGTGTAAATGACAATGGGATTTTAAAATTACTGTTCTTTTTTTCATGTCCATCTCAACAGCAAGTTCAACAGTGAACAGATTGACACAAAGTTGACTAAGTTCCTTTTTGGTATTATTTTAAGATTTTTTTAGGATAATATTAGGATAAAAATAAATCGGTCGTATCATAATATATAATTTTATGATCGCAATGTTATTCGCAAAATTTTCTGCATTCTTTAAATATATAGTGCTTTGAATTACATTTACATTCACTTCACTGAATCATTCCATTCATTCTCTTATTTTGCAATCAGTACATAATGTAGCTGTGTATGTCATCATTTACCTCAACTATCGTGGCGATACCTATACCTTAGTAGGAAGGTTTAGTAAAAGGTAAGCTATAAAAAATATACAGTACATAAAAAGTATACAGACTACATAAAAAATTGCGTATTTGTTTTTAAAACTGATAAACTTTCATTTCATTTTCTTGGTCGAGACTCAAATCCGTGAATCCCGACACGACCTCGCCGCACTCCTTTTGATTTATATATCTATTTTCCTTTATTTAAACATTGTGACTAGACACAGTCATAGGTACCATACAATAGCAAGTAAATTTTGCTTTAGCTATTGTCTGGACAGCACGTCTGACCAATACAATACCCATTTGTTTATATAGTAGGCCATACATAACTGAATATGCATATGCAAATTATGCACTTAAATAATCATCCTCAGTAGGAAGCTGCATCGCTTTGAACTGTACGTTAAGCCTGACCTGATCAAACGATTCAAACGTGAGCAGAAGCAAATTGTCCTGACACGTATTTGAGATACTAACTGTGTGACAAAGCGTATTGTTAGTGACATTCACTTTGGGTGCTTGCACGTGATTGTTGCGATGAATACATAGAACAAATAGTAAGCTACTAGTAGCAAGCACCGTCAATAGTAATTAATCAGCTGGTAATTTCGTCATTACCTGATACGTATTTTAACGGCAAAATTAAAGGGAACATACCCGGCCAACATTGTTAGATGATTTATTGCTATTACTTTGGCGTAATGTAATACACCTTTTAATATTTAAATTTATTTGATAGTTGGAACGTTATGACATCATAAGTGCATCATTTAGTTAGTAGACTCTTTGTCAAATAAATAACACACGGAGTATAAGCATTTAATTTGTTGCTTCTAGATAAATGTTTTTTTGTTGTTGGTGCGAGTTTGAGGGTAAGTAATGCTATTATTCTATCTAAATTAGTTTAAGGACTTTTCAAAGATAATTTTGAAGTTATCTTAGTTACTTAAATTTTTGTACTTTTTAGTAAATTTTAGAAACTAGACTTTGTTAATGGAAGTTGTTACCAGTTAATGCCGTTAATGGATTATACAAATTCGTAGGATAGCAAGTAATACATTTACTAGCACAGTCTATATTCTTTCCGATAATGTACTGCATTTACTCATGAGTATGAACTAACACATTAAATTAGTATTTATATTAGTGAGATTACCATGTGTATTTACTCATTAAATCTTGCTTTATATGATTACCTTCTATTCATGAGAATATTATATTTCTCCAAATATAATAATCTTAATAACAAATAAGAACATCGGAAGTCGTATAGATCTCCTTGATTTAGGGTCTCCCCAAACCTATCGACGGGGATTCGGCAAAATTCGGTGGAAAAAAGCTTTATGTCTACGCAATAAGAGCGAAAAAGACGTCGACGCGTCGGCAGTCGTCGGCCGAGCCGAGCCGAGTCGAACCGTGCATTGTTAGCTCTTATTGCGTGGTCATAAAGCTTTTTTCCACCGGATTTTGCCGAATCCGCGTCGATAGGTTTGGGGAGACCCTTAAAGGTGAACTTAAATGAACGCAGTCATTTTCGGAATTCTTAGAAATTAAGCCTTAATTAATACGTTTAATTATTATGCGTAGTAAATAATGAGATTAATTAATGATTTAATGGTATAATTATTACGTAATTTTAATTTAATTAGATAATTCGTTTCGTATTATCGTTATTCAAACTATTTATTATGTTTTTATTAGTTTATCTTTAAGTTTATTTTTAAATTTTCAGCATTAAATTTTTATTTTAGGTAGTTTTATTGTTTATTGTAATGTTATCTGTTTTAGATGTTTAATAAAGTTAAGAGTTACATTTTTATTTATTAATAGCTAATATTACTATAAATTATTAAATGAAATGAATATTAATACAAATTAATACATTAAAATTCTCAATTGGTTTTAATTACAGATCAAGAAAACGCAGATGATTATCATTTGTCATTAAACACAGTCAACCAATTTGATTCCCAGGGCACTATACAGGGTGTAACAAATATGCTGGTGATCCGTTAAAAGGCATAATTGGTATTGTATTCTCCTCCTCCTCCTTGCATCGGTTTCCTCATCACTGAGGGTCGTGGTCATTCAACAGCTTCTCTCTGATGATTTTTTTTATTTTTTATTTATTTATTAATTATTAAAAATACAATTTAATTTATAATTATTTTACATGTTTTTTAAAGTGGGGCATTCCACTCATACAATAGTATGTTATTCAATCAAATACAAACACTGAAACCATTGAAAAAATAATCAACCAAGCAGGATTTGAACCTCGCATCGATACACCTTACCGGGGCTCGATCGCTTTACCAATTAAGCTATGGGTTCAGTTACTGAGTTGACGAAATTCTCAATGCCTTCAATCATCTTTTTGCATTCATTTTTGCATCGACTTTATAGCAGCCGTAAGCGATATCTAGGTGCTAACTACTAGAGTTAGATACCTTTCCCGCCGACCCTATTGCAAGTGTCACAACGGAAATAATAGATGGCGCTGCTATCAACTCATAATTATTTTACATGTTTTTTAAAGTGGGGCATTCCACTCACGGCTGCTATAAAGTCGATGTAAAAATAAATGCAAAAAGATGATTGAAGGCATTGAGAATTTCGTCAACTCAGTAACTGAACCCATAGCTTAATTGGTAAAGCGATCGAGCCCCGGTAAGGCGTATCGATGCGAGGTTCAAATCCTGCTTGGTTGAGTATTTTTTCAATGTTTTCAGTGTTTGTATTTGATTGAATAACATACTATTGTATGAGTGGAATGCCCCACTTTAAAAAACATGTAAAATAATTATGAGTTGATAGCAGCGCCATCTATTATTTCCGTTGTGACACTTGCAATAGGGTCGGCGGGAAAGGTATCTAACTCTAGTAGTTAGCACCTAGATGTCGCTTACGGCTGCTATAAAGTCGATGTAAAAATAAATGCAAAAAGATGATTGAAGGCATTGAGAATTTCGTCAACTCAGTAACTGAACCCATAGCTTAATTGGTAAAGCGATCGAGCCGCGGTAAGGCGTATCGATGCGAGATTCAAATCCTGCTTGGTTGATTATTTTTTCAATATTTTCAGTGTTTGTATTTGATTGAATAACATACTACAATTTAATTTCATTCATTTTAAGGGTATTTCTTAAACTCTAGAATGAGTTTGTCTGTGGGATCGACCGTCTCTCATTAGACTATTATTATAATTTATATTATTTTAAGCTTATGTTGTACAAGAAGTCATCAATCTACAGGTAATGTGTGCAAGTGCTTTTTTAATAAACGTGTGAATACGTTCTTTTTCTTTTCGAGCCTGATTGTTTCAGGCAGACCGTTTAATATGGGATACGTTTTTTTAGGGTCCTGTCCCCATAATAGTTGTTAACTCTGGGAAAAAACAGTTTGCCTGATGCCACAGCCTTCGTAGAATAAGCATGGTCAACAGGCCTCAATAGAGAATCCCCCGAGCTAGGCTCTTGTCAACTATGGTTATTGATGGCGAGTAGGTACTTATGTTTTAAGCTAAGTACAGCTGAATGCTGTACAGTTGCGTTTTGGTTTGCTACACTAATGCTTCGGTGTGGTTTAGTGCCTTAGGTTCTACAATAGCATAAATAAATGCTTAATGCTGTTTATGAGCATGAATATTAGCCATTATAATGCCACGTAAATCCGGTATACAGCTTTCAGCTGTTTTTAGTGCTTTAGGTTCTACAATAGCATTTTATGATGCTTTACGCTGTATAACGGTTGTATAATGGCATATGTAAATGCTTTTGTTTAGCCATTAGTTTAAGTGCAGCGAACAACATGCAACTGTGCAGCTGAATGCTGTACAGTTGCGTTTTGGTTTGCTACACTAATGCTTCGGTTTGGTTTAGTGCCTTAGGTTCTACAATAGCATAAATAAATGCTTAATGCTGTTTAAGAGCATGAATATTAGCCATTATAACGCCACGTAAATTCGCTATACAGCTTTCAGCTATTTTTAATACCTTACGGTGTACAATAGCATTTATAAGTAGGTAATACGTTTCTAATGCAGTATAATAGCAATAATATAAACCATTATAAAGCCAAGTAATTCACTATAAGGGGCTGTTCATAAATTACGTCATTTCTAATGGGGGGGGGGGGGGGTCTGGACATCGGATGATGGTAACATGACGTAGGAGGGGGGGGGGGGGGGCAGTCATTCCGAAGATCACATCATCAATGTGTAAAAAAAGGAATGAAAGTCGTTTTTCTATAAACTTTTAATGCTATAAAATATTATCTACTAATTAGTTTTATTTTACAATTAAGCTTAAAACGCATTGTTTTTAATGACGTCACTTTATTTGGCAGGGGGAGGGTTGGATGATTTTAGGGGGGGGGGGGATAAAAATCATCAAAAATTGATGATGTAATTTATGAACAGCCCCTATACAGCTTTTAGCGGTTTTAGTGCCTTAGGTTCTACAATAGCATAAATAAATGCTTAATGTTGTTGAATAGCATAATTATTCACGTGTAATGCTGTAGGCATAAATAAGGCATTTTTTAAGGGTCACTGAGCTGCTATTGGACTAAGAGCTAGCCACGTCAGATATGGCACAATAATGAGAGCAACAAAACCCGTCTGGTACAAATTGCCGAAGTTGTCTCAGTTATAAAGGACAGGACCTATATTTTAAGGGGCTCCCTGGCGCCAACGACCTTAGATCTGATTCCCTTAGTGTTCTAATGATTTATATAGCTTATCATATTATCAGTAACGGCTTTAAACAATATAGTATCCTATATTTAATTCAATATTCATTGTCTTCGAGATATTTGACATCAAAGTCGAACCGGTTTAGGCTAAAAAAGTGGTTTTATGGTCATAAATTTTGTTTTAATTAGTTAATAATTAAAATCTCTCTACAGTTTTTAGAGACATCAAAGAGGAACCCTAATATGTAGATTACGTATATGTAAGATTCTTTACACCATTCGAATATCGATAAAAGTGTTTTTTTACCATATTTTACAAATATCATAAAAAAATAACGGCTCATTTATTTCAAGATCCGGCTCAACAGAATGGAGATAAAAGATTCAAAAACCGATAGTCGTTTGCCTTATAATTCTATCTATAGTGAATATGTTGGAATATCGACTCAAAACTGGTCAAAAATCGATAAAAAAAACGTTAGACCAAAAAATATTGTGTATTATTACCATACATCGGGGTTTTCAGTGCGGGAATGTTTGACATTAGCCAAAGTGTAGGCATTAACTTAAAAAACAGAATGTACTCTGGCACGTTTCTACCTAATGAATAATTGATCGAAAAAATCATAGGTATATACAATTTATATGTAATAGCTGACTATTATCTATACTAATATTATAAATGTGAAAGTGTGTCTGTCTGTCTGTTTGTTTGTCCGTCTTTCACGGTCTAACGGGGCGACGAATTGACGTGATTTTTTAAGTGGAGATAGTTGAAGGGATGGAGAGTGACATAGGCTACTTTTTGTCTCTTTCTAACCCCCCACTTCCCTAAAATGGGGGGTGGAAGTTTGTATGGAGCATTACGGATGCCAAAGGGGAACCGTGTTACCCCGAATTTAATGCGAGCGAAGCCGCGGGCAAAAGCTAGTGTATATATATTGTAGGTACATATACCTATGATTTTTTCAAGTATTTTTTTATTAATTCATGTAATGACTGATCATTGTCAACCTCTTCAGTTAATCAAATAGTTCATAAATATCGGACGTCAAGATTAATATTTGACACTTATTATACCGTGTCTTTGTCTTAGGTAGATCTAGTTAATAAATTTCGGATATGCAATTGCATTTAAAACATACTAAGTATATAATAGTCAATACAAACATGCCTCAAATAAAAAAAGCTCGTATCATAGTGTGTAAGCTATTCACAGAGAGGTAGTTATTCATTAGGCATAATATGTTATTTTCTCAGACTAACTCTCAACCTATCTGTTTATCTCTACTCTTTCTCAAATCGTTCCCGCACCGAAAACCCCGATGTATGATTATTACGGAAACAAAAACAGTAGGCGACAAACTATGAACTATATTTTATTATACATCGTTTGGCACTACTTTCTCCCAACATAAACTTTTGTATAATTTTTCTTAATATTGTATAGTATTTGTATAGTTTCTCATAATATTGCATCAAACCCAGATCTCTAGGATTTATTTTCTTGAAATGGTTTGTATTCTTTGACCTCCACCACTTTAAAGCTGCCAGATGTCCAGATCTAGAAATAAGCATAGTATACCAAACTGACTAGAGGGGTTTGGTTGCTCTCATTATTGTGTCATATCCGACGTGGCTAGCTCTCCGTCTATATAGACCAACGCCATTTTGTAAATAATTTATAACCTAAAAATAAAATCATGCGGACCTATTTATACAAGGAAAATACCTATATAACAATGAAATTACTTAATTTAAGACTGCTCAACCAACACTATTATGTTAATAATGCAAAACTCGTTCTATACGAGGATTGTTTTGTTTATTTGACGCATATCTTTTTATAATATTTTATAACAAAACCACAATAAATAAAAGGCGCGTGAAAATTTTCAATGAAACTTAAATATACACATTTACAGTAAACTACATTGCGCAGTAATATTTGAAGGATATAATAACGTAAAAGAGTCAAAAACTTTTATAAATTTTGTTAGGATGCAAACAAATATGACGTGTCACTCATTCAGTTTTTTGTACCGTCTTCATCCATTTTATATTGCGAGACAAAGTAGTTAAATCACAACGTTCATTGTATTATAATAACATTTGTTCCGTCGGTGTTAGAGACGTTTTTGCATTGACGTAAGGTTTATTTTACTACACTCTTATGCTAGTATAATGCTTTTGTATTGCGATTGGCAAGTTAATCGAGAGTACTTATGCTTCTTTACTCCGATTAGCAAGTTTTTTGGCCGTATTAATGCTTCTTTAATGCAGTTGGCAACTTAATAGAGCGTACTAATGATTCTTTAATGCGATTGGCACTTTCCATGACAACGATAATGCTAATAGCGCAGACATATTGCGCCTGTAATGCTATTAAATGACCTGTATAGGATCTCAAGCTGGGTAATTCGTGCCCATTTAAGACCTATATCAGCACTATAAACGTTTATAATGCTACTATAAAACGAACTGAAAATGCTAAAAGCATACAGATATGCTGTAAGACGGCCGTTATACTGCTTTGATGTGTTACTTGGGTAGGCCTCGGGCCGTATTCTAACTTTAAAACACGTTTAGACACAATTCAACTTCAATACAAGTCCAATGCATTGACTACTCAATACAGCTAGCGCCTAAGCGTCTGAATCAGAGATATAATAATTTTCTTGAAAATTATTCCGATGTACCTCTAATACAACTTGAATATTGGTTGATTATTAGTTGTGTGTTAGAGTTATGTTTGAGATATATTGTGTTTTTAATGTATTGTTTTTGTATTTTAAATGAGAATACGACACTTACAGTAAAATATGATGTTTGGAAATTGAACCCCTAATTATGAAATACGTGGGGCACTAGGAAAGTTTTGAGATACTTCAAATTTAAAATAGGAACGGCACTGGTTTATACTTTTTTAAAGATTATTTGTTCAGCATTCAAACATAGACAACCATTTGTAATTATTTTACATTTTTTTAAAGTTACTGGGTTGATTATTTTTTCAATGTTTTCAATGTTTGTATTTGATTGAATAACAGACAACCATTTGATGAATCATTCCCAAATTTAAAAAATACGGTTATTTTTTAATTCAATTCCGCGGTAATTTTTCGTCAACCATGGACTTTTCGCGAGAACATTTCCGTGCGATGATTTTGTACGACTATAAGTTTGGGTTGAATGAAAGTGAGTGGGGACTGTGCACCGTCGTGTGCAACAGTTTTCAGATGGTTTACCCAATTCAAACATGGAGACTTCTCCTTGAATGACGATGAAAGAAGTGGTCGTCCAGCTACTTCAGTTACAGAAGAAAACATCTTAGCTGTAAAAAAAATTATAAAGGAAGATCCAAAAGTGACTTATAAACAAATAGAAGAGGTTCTGAAGATTTCATCGCCGGCCATTAATGATATTTTACACAACCGGCTTGGTGTCAGGAAACTATGTTCACGATGGGTGCCTCACGCATTGAATGAAGAACAAAAAGGAGCTCGCGTCACCTGGTGCAAATATATGCTTAAAAAATTTAACCACGGTGAGGGACGGACCACCTTTAATATTATTACTGGAGATGAGAGTTGGATTTACCAATACGATCCACTAACTAAGCGGCGATCGACAGTTTGGGTGTTTCCTGACGATGAACCTCCAAAAAAGGTGAAACGCGGGCGAAGTGTCGGAAAATAATGGTTTTTTTCCGCAAGTGGTCATGTAGCTACAATTTCTTTGGATGACCAAAAGACTGTGAATGCTCAGTGGTATACTGAAGTGTGCTTACCGTCTGTGTTTAAAAATTTGACTGAAAACGACCTAAATCTGGTTTGAGGGGGCTATTTCTGCATCATGACAATGCGTCGCCACACAGGGCTATTCTCACCAAAGACTTTTTGAAGCGTACGGATATCGAAGAGTTGTGTCATCCTCCATATAGCCCCGATTAGGTCCTTGCGATTTCTTTCTCTTCCCGAAAATCAAACTCGGACTTCGTGACACGCGATTCAATAGTCCTGGGGATGCTCGCAATGCCTACTTGCAGGCCGTACAAGACCTTCCTAAAGAAAAGTACCGGGAATGCTACAAATCATGGTTTAGGCGGATGAACCGTTGCATAGAAGCTAACGGAGAGTATTTTGAGAAACTGTAATAAAAAATATTTCAATAGCTTTAGTCGTTTTTTTGTATCTCAAAACTTTCGAAGTGACCTAAGGTACTGTTATTAATTCTGTACCTAACTCTAGTATTAGTATTTAAAAGTTGTGTGTTTTCTTTGTCAACAGTCCACTTGTGTTCCCAAAATAAGTATTTAGCTAATAATAACGCAATGACAAGACCATGACGTAAAGGTCAAGAATTGCGTCATACGTAGTGATGGGCAGCTTGTAAGTTACTAAAGTGAATCTTTCTTCAAAATACACTTCATTTTTAAATTAATTTTTCATGCACATTAATTTTCATAATGATATTGCAAAAAAATAGGTTTGAAAATATTCACTTAGAGGTTTTTGAGACACTAAAATAAAACTGGAATATAATTAGACACTAAAATTGTAACTCCTAACCTACAGTCGATTTTAACGATAACAATTTGCTCTACCGATGTTGGTGAATAAGAAGAAGAGCTAAACTGTGAAATGTAATTTATCATTAAGTATTTTATCCACCTCTCACGACTACAAACACCTCTTAGATACTTTTCAACTAATTATGTACCTAGTTGAAATATTTCACTGTAGAAAGAAAATTCAATATTTCACAAATTGCCCATCCCTAGTCAAAAGTAAAATAATTTTGGTCCAATATTGGATTATTTTAGTAATATATCGAGTATTATTCATAATCACTTAAGAGCAATCAAAGCGGGTATTACTTCGTATGGTTTTTCATTATAATTTGGATTGACGGAATAATAGCACCTTGTATCCCGGGAATCAACCCTTAAAAATCCCAATAGGTACTCAAATAAAAACAAGGAAAAATAAAAATATACCTTCCCGCATGTACTGCGAACTAGGACTTTTTTTAAGTATCAATAATTATTTTGGTTGCCAACTTCAAATCCCACACAATTATCTCTCTACAATTATATTTCGAACAGATGATTAATTTCGGACCAAAACCGAGATCAAAAGCCAGTGCGTAAATTAAATTCAGCATTTGGCTTAATGCATCATCCTCCAAAGCCTGATGGATCATTAAAACAACGGAAGTGGGTGGCGGCGCTCTGTTGGTGCCTTTGCCTTTTCCGCCTCGAAATTAAAGGGTATTTGTTTTTTAAATGACTTTTAACATTTTCATACACTTTTTACTTAATAAAAAGCTTGAGCTTCTACTCAATTTCGTGTCTGTCGTGCCAGACCTGGCAATCGAATCTGGCAATGGGAACCGAAACGCTATCCGTCTCTATCGCACTAACATGGAAGAGTGAGCGTGAGCATGTAGCGTTTCGTTTCGTTTTCTCCAAACGATTGTCATCTTGGCTACAGGGCCTGATAAGTATATGGCTTAATAAACTCGATACATGTTGAGAGAAATTGAAGAATAAGTGACCAGTGACATGTGGTGGCTCTCTAAGCTCTGTCTTGTAGTAAAACAGTATAGCATTAAGATTGTATGTACTACAATTGACGAATTTATTAATGTAGCTCCATACTTATGATAAAAATTGGCGAACGTTTTAACGGGTTGGAGCAATCTTAAGATTTTTTTTTTCCCTATTATAGGCATTGACATTAACTATTGTGTTTAGTTACAATAAGATTTGTTTTATTAACACACTTTTACCCAACCCACTGTCCCAGAATCCTCCAGTGGATAATGAAAATAAATAATTTAGGAAAACTCCACAAAAACCAGCTCCAGAGGTGAAGTCCGATGCTTTGCTCGACCTAATCACGAACACACTGAGTCAGTCCCCTCAAAACTCAAAAAGCCGAAGAAGTACAACTACACGTTTACCGCGACTATCGGCAATACAGATACGGACTCCCTTTGAAGGTGAGCGGAGTACAGTCGGCGCGGCGGTCGGCGTCATAGGGCTGCAAAAAGTGCTCCCCGCAGCGGCCGTATACCTATCATTAAAGAGCTCTTTCTCCCATTCAGACGGGTTACAAGATCTATCTCTATTTGAGAGGCAATTTTATCACAAATCTAATAAACATGTTCTAGGTACAAAAACTACCAAAAAAGGTTTTTCATTTCTGGGCCGCGATTCGAAAAATAAACACACACACTGGACAGACACAGCTCCAACCCAACTCAACCCAACTCAACTCAACGCTAATATAACGACATTGACATTTGCTATTCGAACAGATTTTCATTTAACATTGGTCTCACATTGTACATGTCATGTTATTGTACATGTTAGACCAATGTGTGATCAATGTGTGACCAATGTGAGACCAATGTGAGACCAATGTTAAATGAAAATCTGTTCGAATAGCAAATGTTAATGTCGTTATAGCGTTGAGTTGAGTTGGGTTGAGTTGGGTTGGAGCTGTGTCTGTCCAGTGTGTGTGTTTATTTTTCGAATCGCGGCCCTGCTTTAGTTGATATATGATTTTCTTTCTTTACTGGCAATTATTAATGACCACACATAACGCCTTGACAAATAATTCAGATTTCGACTTTGTGACCCCAAACGCACTGATCAAGTGAATTCAACACACATTTCCGTCATTAACTCGGCCACTCGTTGATAAATCGTCCTGGCTCTGTGTTCCATACGCTAGGCTAGCAAACTAAATGGTAAAATAAATAAATAAAATAAAGCAACATACATTTTCGTTGGTTTTTAATACTATTTGAGGTGTCAACTATTTAATAACTCCGTCAACACAGTGAATCTTCCTTTTTGTAAAGGGTCGGCAACGCGAATGTGACACTTCTAGAGTTGCAGGTGTCCATAGGCTACGGTAGCTGCTTACCATCAGGCGGGCCGTATGCTTGTTTGCCACTGTCGTGGTATAAAAAAAAAACTGATTTATTTTGTCTATTATTCACAGATTTGTGAAGCCATAGATAAGTCTACCTGTATTCATGAACCATAGATATTTATCTCAGTTGAGGTCATGAATCGGCTACTTTCTCTTCTGAAAAGTAAAACTATCTAGGTACTAATAATTCCATAAAACGATTTGTTATTAATGAAGTTTCTATGGAAGACTTACCATGTGACGATACGGTAGGTATATGTTAGGAGTAAAAAAATGTACCTTAATTATATTATATGAATAGCATTGAAAGGGAAAAAATAATATGTTTGATCTGTTTTTGCTGTGTATTTTCCTGAGCTTGATTATATGACTGTGAAGCAACTGAATTTGTAAAGAAAAGTGGCAGGATATATAGAAGAGATCATTTAATCTGGTTTTCCAGAACATTCGTCACGTCAAGACATCGGAATTATGGCCCGGCCTTTACAGCGCCTGACTTTGGCGGGAATTAATTAAATGTCAGGCATCGGCGGATGAGAGCGAGATACGCCTTTGGAAAAACGCTTAAACGTAACAAAGATAGCCAATGGGTGGCTTTGAAATTGGAACGTTACGATAATATTGTAAGGTTCCAATTTTAAAGACACCGCGTTTAAATATCGTATTAATAATGGCTTTATCATTAGTGTTCTTTATCTAAACTCACATTGTAAGTCCTCTAAAACGTGTTCAAAAACGGTAGGTAATGGCTAGCATTACCACAACCGATTTTACTATGATAAGCTTTTTATCTGTGGCAGTAACGTAATTTTAACTTTACATGCTCATATATTGATACGTTATGAGTTTAAAATTCCGAACATCGAATTTGATAACATAATGTAAATCCTGTGCTCCTTCCTGACCAACGGCACGCGCCCGCGCGACCGCCGGCACAATCGAGTTGGCCATGGTGGTGCAATGGCGGTCATTCTATGGTTCCCGAACACTTCATTTAGAATATATAATATGAGTGTAGATAAAGCAGTGTATGCAACTGTACGTAATTAGGCCTTATTACGTAACAGTTACAAAAACTACTATTATGAACACTAATGATAAAAACGAGCTCACTAGCGATATTGAGCCTTTGAATCTAAGGAGAGACTTTAGCTCCTTATGTGTACAATTATCGCTTGTACAATGTGCTCTGAAGAACTGTTTGATATGATGCCCATGGCAGCTTTTTATCACCGCACCGCTCGCCGCCGGCAGGGTGTTCATCCTCACACCCTGGAGCCTAAGGGGTTGCGCACTGTACGGTTTAAGTGGAATTTCCTCCCACGAACGCTGCGGCTGTGGAATGAACTCCCTGCCGAGTTTTCCCAGCGGGCTACAGTATGAGGTTCTTCAAAAAAGGAGTGTATAGGTTCTTAAAGGGTAGGCAACGCGCATGTGAATCCTCTGGCGGTGCAAGCGTCCATAGGCTATGGTAACTGCTTACCATTAGGCGGGCCGTATGCTTGTTTGGCATGGTTATTAAATATGTTAACAAGCTTTTATTTAAGTTACTATGTTTGTCTGTATGCTGTATGTAGTCTTAAAAAATCTTTCTGACTATTTTTTGTTATTCAGGCGTACTTATATTTGAAAAACGACTAGGTACTTTATAAACTTAAGCTCACCTAATGTCCTAAACTGAAGGTGGTCAAAGACACTCTGAAAAAAAAAAAACGTATAACGTCATCGAGTTTGAATTTGTCAATAAAAACATCACGAAAACATACCCACATAGCAGGTGGATGTCGGGTGTTCCAATGTAAAGGTTTCCGAAACTATATACTACAGACCATACATTAAAATGTAATAGTCACTCTGGAGGACAGTAACCGCGAACCAGGCTTATTGGAGGAAAATTGGAGAGGCGTATGCCCAACAGTGGGCGCATACTCGCTGAAGAAGAGAGAAGAGAAGAGTCAATTTATATGATCATAAAATACAAAAACACAGTCATTTTGGGCAGTCGTGTAAAGGCGAGAATTACTGATATTCTTTGAAACAAGATAAGTTATACGAGTAATCGCGTCCCTCCGGGCCAAATTGGCAGGCTCAACGTAAAACTTGACGAGACGTGACACCGGAGCTCGAAACTTAGTGTAAAAATCTTTTTCTCAAACATGCTCGGAAATGTTCCTGTTACGTTAGTAATTAGAGACCAGTAGGGACTCTATTCCAAGGCAGGTTCAGCGCGACGTACGTAAAGGATTTTCATACAACATTAAATCACTCAGCCAGTAACTGAAGCTTTAAACAAGTAATTTTATTTCCTTACATGTTTGAGAAAAGCACTATACATGCTTCGACCGTAATCAGCTTACCTGGCTTCGTATTGTAGCCGTCTTCGTCTTCGACCTCGGCTACTAAATACTCAGCCAGGAAAGCTTACTTACTGGTCTCTGCAGTAATGTACTATTAATGGGCAAGTAGGTACCAATAAGTAGAAGTTTATTAAAGTGTTCGGTTTACTTACGAATCTGCTTGTTACTCTTTTTTAATAAAAATAAAAGATAAAAAGAAGATCTATAATGTTCGCGTATAAAAGTTTGCTAACAAAAATCTAGAACATAGATCGACATTTTCTGAACAATATTTTCGTTTATCAACTTGAATTGAAAAAATGTGTTAAATCTAAGATACCCTTGATACTCGTAGAGCCCTATCACTCAGTTTTTATTTGTTAGAAAATGTAACCGATATTAGTTAAGTTATTTTAATTAAACGGGTTGATATGTACTATACGATGGTACCTATATTAATTTTGCAACTTCATTAACGCCTGTATGACCCTAAAACCTCTGACGGCCGACGATCGGAAACTGAAAATTTTAAAATACTTCATCCTTCTACATAATAACCCCCTTGAGCGCAACTTTCAGCGAAATTAACAAAGTTGGCCGCCCCGAGATCTCAGGTAGCATAAATCGTGATGAAATTTGAAAATAAAAATAGGCCTCAAGAGAGTTTAGTATCTCGGTAGATTTATTGGTAGACGCAATGTTTGCTCGCATGAGCGACTGCAATTTATGGCTGGTACTTTATTGCTTTATCTAAATATACAGGGTGGTTTTTAACCCGTAGCTCTATTGTATGAGTTGATTAGGTACATTATACCGAACTTTGCCTTTGGGACCAACCCCAAAATCGCAACCAAATTTTTGGCTGTTTCATAGAAATTACCGACATCTTTTTGACTGAGTTATATGACAGAGCCTAGTTAATTTTGCTCCTTTTATGGCTAAGGACTGGAACAATCAGGTTATTTAGGTTTCAGACAAAAATTTAGAAATAAATTTTCGGAATTTAACCTCTACTGGGGTAAAAATGGGGTCGAAAGTTTTATCGTCTTCTAACTATGCATGTATGTGTATCATCGGCTAATACACACAGTTCTTAGAAATAATTGTTTACTTAGAAAGAAAAATACATTTATTTAACGTCACAACATTATTATATTTGTTTATAAATATTTATTTTCAAAGAATAGACGAGATAGCATTTCCTTATCCGATCCAATTCGAACTTTTTGTTATTCGTTAAAGTTGGAACTATTTAAGGAAACAGATAAAACAACAGCTCCAACTAGCCTGTCTCAACTTGCTTAATTAATTTAGGGTAGCACTAATTTAATGAGTTACCCTTTAATTCAGGCGAGGGACAGTTTAAGTTAGTTTGAAGTTTTCGATACTGTTGTTTAGAAATAATTGATTGGAGTACTTTTACGTGGTAAAATTGAAGGATTATAATTGGGAGCATATGGTATTTATACAATACTTTCATCATATCATGCTTAACGTCAAGTATCTTTTATTCCTAAGCCTTATCCCATCATCTGGAGTCGGCTCTCCTTGTCTACCTTTTCCATTGTGCTCTATTTAGAGCTACGGTGTTTTCTACTCCTATCTCTTTCAGATCCTTCTGGACCGTCGTCAACCAGATGGCGGGTCGTCTACCAGCGCGTCGCGCTGTAGCTGGTAATCTCAGGGCAACTCGCACCATATGGTCTTCAGGGCGACGGAGTACGTGTCCATACCATCGCAGGCGACGTTCTTTAACCTTGTCGATTATGGGCGCGACTTTGTAACTCCCTCTGATGTGGATATTGCGCACTCTGTCCAGCAGTGTGACACCAGCTGACCAGCTGAGCTTAACGTCAAATATTACCTTCTTCAACCAAATTTAAGCGCACAATTATCCGGACCTTAACGTAACTCATGGCTCAAGAACCTGTGGACTGGGTTTAATCGGAGCCAGTTCTATGTGTTTACTGTAGTACTAGTTCATAAGACTGACTCTTGACTGTGTCTTCGCCCGAAATATTTATTTTATATAAATATATTTGACATTGGGGAATTTTAACATCCAACCATGGATACTTCACAATTCTGTTATATTGTAGTAATAATTTATTTTTAAGATTATTACCCAGTCACAACCTTTTGCCTCTTTAGAATAACCGTGTCATAGTCATAGCCGAACGGCTATGACTATGACACGTGTTTATTCTTCATTTCTTAAAAATGTGCGGAATGGACATTATGTTACTTATCTATTCATCATCTTTTTACCATACATGGAAACAATACGACTTTCATAATATAATTTAGCATTTACTAAGGTTTCCTGAACCTTCATACATTTAATCACAGCAAATCACTAATAGGCTTCTACGCCAAACAATTGAAGATCCAAACATAGGCCTCAACTCTCCCAACAGACTTAGTAACATTTCGCTGATGCATGTTTAAGAACTTAAGAGCAAAGACAAACTAAAATTTACGTAGCAACTACCCACTTAAGAACTTGTGCCATTTAAGGGGGATGTTATTGGGAGCACTTAATCTCTTGGTGGTCTTGTGATCCGTTAGCCATTAAATTGATTAAGAGGTCGGTGATGATGGACGTCTATAGATCCGTTATGTAGCCATCAAACTTGTGTTAAGTGTGGCGGAAAGGTAGTTAGCGAAGTATGGTTATGGGAGTTTTAGTTCGTTTAGTAGAATGTTTTTAGTTTGTGGCGGATGTGTTGAAAATGATGAATCGAGTGTGGCTTGAGGCGATGAAGTGTATACATATTTATGTTATTAAGAAAAAGTTGATAGCTAGCAAACTTTTATTATAAAATGTACTTAGGTAATTTTCTTATAAATTAAACGTGGATTAATAAATCAATACATACGAGTACGTACACATTTTGAAATACATACGTTTACAGACCTTTTTGTCTGCACACTTCACGTATGGATCATAGCATTCACAGCCAAAGAGATGTTGTTTCAAGCGATTGTAGCGTCATCTGCGCGTTGTTTGGCGCATTTATTCTCATATTTTTTTTTATTTCAATGAAAGTTGGCAATTACAACTCTTAAGTTTAGGCGAAGACTACATTCATATCAATACATTTCAATACTATAAAATTCTCAAATATTGTGAACAACACAGAACAGCATATTTTCTGGCTTACAGTAAAAATATTATCTCCATAAGGCTGAGAGGCACGAGAAGACATATCCAAGATTTTGAGTGCAGACGGAGCAGGAATCTTTATACTAAAGATGCTATACCTCTTTGTCATTAATCAGCCAGCTATTTATTTAAGCACAAATTTTACGTGAAATATATGACGGAGGGAGAAGGCAGCGGATTGTCGCAGAGCTACGCCGTACACATCATAACTGCTAGAATTATGATATCTTATTGTAATGAGTTACCTTTGTCGAACTAGTAACAAGTGTGGAAAACGACGAGCTATGTTTGCTCGGGGGTGGTCTTAGTTTGGTCCGTGCAGGTAGTTATTAAAAGTAACGTTTCGATTTACCTACTTTTAAAGTAAGAAATTCGCCGGTAGTCACGTTTAGACTTTGACAGTATAAAAGGATTGAGCATTCGTATCTGACATTGAAATACAGAACAGAATATAGGGGAAATGATACGTCAACGAAAGACGATTGTCGATTTTGAGGTACCATCGCCCACACTGTTAACTGCCCATCATATTCATATTCATATTCATAATTTTATTGGTATAAGTATAGTACACGTCAATTTAATATACATTATTAAGTACAATATGTAAACAATCCTACATTTTTACATTGAAAAGGTAGGTATATATTTATACAAAAGTATTTTCAATATAAAATTAAAATGTCGGAAATAAAAATTAAACAATATACATTAACAATGTCAATAATTTCAAATATTCTTTACAAAACATAGGTTAAATGTCAATAAAACGAAATAAAATTATTATTATTATTATGTGTGCGTCAATGACATTTTGTCAAAGAATTCGTCAATGCGATAACAAGCCATCGGTGGACCTTATGCCTTTTGTAATAAGGTCCACCGATGTACAGTTAAGCGTGTTGCTGTTTGTACTCGAGCTCTTAACATGGCGGTTAAAGTGTATAGGTTTGACGTCCAGAGCTCTCAATATGGCGGATTTTTAGGCCGTATTGGGTTTTTACGTATATACTCGTCATCTCTTTTTGCTTATGAATAAGGCGCTGAGTTAAAACGAGGTGAATATATTTTTATGTGTTTGATTTTTACATTTATGTCGGATCTCCTATATAGTACATCCATGGTATCTGAGCATTCATTATTCCTTTGATAGTCGAGCATTTTTGAGTTTCAAACCACCTCTAAACTACCTTACTGCCCGGCTTTCGGCGGCCCTCGACGACTTATATAATAAATAAATAAATAAAAAAAACAATGATGCAAGCTGTCTTCTTAAGGGATCAGAAATCCTTTACTGAAGATCCCATCTTATCCTACCTTACCTGTTCTAAGTCGTCTAGCAGTCGTCTATATAAAAACGACTAGGTATTTTTGTTACATGCTGTATAGGTAGGTAGGTACCCATTTATCTAACTAAATGTACACATTTAAAAACCATCAGTGGACCAAACTCCACAAAAAGATAAACAAAACTAAAACAATGTACTGATTTAAACTTACACGATGTTCACTCATTATTATGACAAAAACGGGACTTAATCGCGTACACTTACAGACTCCCTGCAGGTGTCTGCCTGCGACCACGAGCGTTACGGCACGCTCGAAACGTCAGGAAAATAATAAAAGTAAGTGTACGCGATTAAGTCCCGTTTTTGTCATAAAAACTAAAACAACTTGGAAGTCCCTAATCGTTACATCACTAAAGTTACCACACTAATAAATAATTAAATGGTAACTAGTTACGAACTGTTACTGATCGGGCGGGAGTTTCACTTTGAACCCGGTTCATTCGTAGTTATCAAAGTACTGTTTCAAACGAAACAAATTGCTTCGGGCAGTTTGGAATCGGAATTTATTCACTACTAACTTTTGGCTGTTTATCAAATTTTATCGTTTTGGGTGGCGTTAAGGATTTTCAGTAAATTTTCGCGCCCGTTTAGATTTTTGAATAACAAGTTATATTAACGTATTTTCGTGTACCTATTACATGTATTGTGGCGTATTATCTAGCTACTAGCTAAGTCTAAGTTATTAGCTAGGTCGATTTCTGAATAATGTTTATTTATTTATTATTTTATTTATTTATTTATTATCATTGAAATCTAATACAGAGAATCACAATCAGCACGCAAAATGTGGCATAGTAAAATAAGCCACAGTGACTCTTTTTTGCAGAAGTGACAACGTAAGATTAAACTAGCTAATATTTAAAGACACAATAAAAAAATACCCATAACCCTACTATTTATGATATTGACATCATAACATCGCTTTGACGTGCATTTAGATTTTTGCTGCGTATGACAGTATTTTCGATTTGAGGAGTAATTACTTCCCGTTTAAATGTACGTGTTTACGAATACGAGGTGTAACAAAGGTCCTCCGTAATCCTTTTAAGGACATAATTGGTATCGTATTCTTATAATAAAAAAAATACAAAAAAAAATGAACCACTAAATAGTAGTTTATGTAACTGTTACGTAATAAGGCCTAATTACGTACAGTTGCATACACTGCTTTATCTAAACTCATATTATTTATCCAAAATGCCGTATTCGGAAACCATAGAATGGCCGCCATTGCACCGCCATGGCCAACTCGATTGTGCCGGCGGTCGGGGAGGCGCGTGTCGGGCTGTCGGCGGATGCGCGGGAGGGTGCAGGTGTACATTATGTTATCAAAACTCATAGCACATCAATAATTGAGCATGAAAAGTTTTTTTTTTTTTTTTTAATACCACGAACGGTGGCAAACAAGCATACGGCCCGCCTGGTGGTAAGCAGTTACCGTAGCCTATGGACGCCTGCAACCCCAGAGGATTTACATGCGCGTTGCCTACCCTTTAGGAACCTATACACTCCTTTTTTGAAGAACCTCATACTGTAGCCCACTGGGAAAACCTCGGCAGGGAGTTCATTCCACAGCCGCAGCGTTCGTGGGAGGAAATTCCTCTTAAATCGTACTGTGCGCGACCCATTGGGCTCCAGGGTGTGGGGATGAACACCCTGCCGGCGGCGAGCGGTGCGGTGATAAAAAGCTGCCGTGGGCATCATATCAAACAGTTCTTCAGAGCACAACCCATTGTACAAGCGATAGAACACGCATAAGGAGGCAAAGTCCCTCCTAAGACTCAAAGGTTCAATATCGCTCGTGAGTTTGGGATCGTCGACGATCCGCACAGCGCGCCTTTGCACCGAGTCAAAGGGCCCAAGCTGGTATCCAGGTGCTCCCGCCCAAAGGTGACAACAGTACTCCATGTGGGGTCTGACTTGCGACTTGTATAGGAGCAGTCTCTGCCCCGGAGTGAAGTATCGCCTCGCTCTATTGAGCACACGAGCTTTTTGTGATGTGAAATGTCCACACCGAGGATCCCAATACTCCCTGACATTGTAAGCGTTGTGCCTTGGAACTGAGGGGCCACAGTAAATGGGGTTTTCTTAGCGGTGAACGCGCAAACTTGTGTCTTTGTGGGGTTGAATCTGACTAAGTTGTCCTGACCCCACACCGAGACTCCAGAAAGAGTATTCTCGATATCGGACACAAGTTTTTCACGACTCTCTACCACAACGGATCGAGGGATATTGGCACGGCCCGTGTAACAAGCATCCCCAGTACTGTCGTCCGCATAACAATGAATGTCGCCGATAGACAACATATCATTGATATGCAGCAAAAACAGCGTTGGGGATAGCACGGAGCCTTGCGGGACACCAGCGTTAATGCCCATGCTTTCGGAGCAACTTCCGTCGACTACGGCTCGTATGCTCCTGCCGGACAAAAAGCTGGCAACCCATCTGCACAATCCCTCGGGCAGGCCGTAAGCTGGCAACTTCGACAGAAGACCTCGATGCCAGACCCGATCGAACGCCTTAGCTATATCAAGGCTGACTGCCAAGGCCTCTCCCTGACTCTCTATGGCTGAAGCCCAGCGGTGAGTGAGATACACTAGAAGGTCACCAGACGAGCGACCGTGGCGAAAGCCATACTGGCGATCACTGACCAGGTCGTGCTCTTCTAGGTATCCCAGGAGCTTTGCATTGATTATGCGCTCCATAACCTTAGAGAGAAGGGAGGTTATAGCGATAGGCCTGTAATTCGACGGGTCCGAACTGTCGCCCTTTTTAGGCACAGGGTGCACGAGGGCAGTCTTCCATGAAGACGGCACTTGCCGTTTGTGGTAAGAGAGTGTGAAAAGGCGCGTTAGCACGGGACACAACTCAGGAGCACACCGTTTGAGCACAACTGCTGGTATGCCGTCTGGCCCGCTCGACTTGTGAACGTTTAATGATAGCAGCTCCCGCCGGACATCACTTTGCTTGATGGTAATTTCCGGCATCGAGGACGCGCACCATGGGATGGAAGGCGGTACGGTGCTGCCATAATCGTTCAGGGTCGAGTTCGAGGCGAAAAGAGTACCAAGAAGATCGGCTTTCTCTTTTGCACTATGGGCCAGATTACCATCAGCAGTTCGCAGTGGTGGTAAAGACGACCGACAAAAGTTTCCCTCGGCAGCTTTAGCGAGTGACCAGAAGGCACGATTCCCGGTGGGGTAGCCCGCTAGCTTCTCACCAATTCTGCCGACGAAATCGAATTTGGCTCTGGCAATGGTTGTTTTACTGGACCTCGAGGCAGCGTTTAATTTGCGTTTCACATCAGATACGTTGGGATCCTTATCAGTAACGGCCTTGGTCCAAGTCCTGTAAGCAGCCTGCTTGCGAATTGTAGCTTCTCTACAGGACCGATTAAACCAAGGTCGTTTCTTTGCTCCTGCAGCTATTACCGAGTTGGGAATGAAGCAATCCATTCCCGCCAGTATAGTCTCGGTGACTTCGGCTGTACAGGAGTCAGGATCATCTGATGTGAAGCAGAGCTGCCTCCACGGGTATGACGCGTAGAATTCACGCAATCCATCCCAATCTGCTGACGTATACTGCCACACGCGTCGCGAGCTAGTTGGCCGCGGTGGATCAGGCCGCGCGCAAGGTGCCAGCGTCCGGACGAGGCAGTGATCGGACGAGCCGAGAGGTGCATTCACTGAGACGGAATATCCGTCCGGACGTGTGGTCAGCAAGAGGTCCAGTAAAGAGCTTGTATGGTCCTCGATGTCTGGTATTCTCGTGGGAGAACGTACCAATTGCGAGAGACCATAGGCCAGAGAAAATTCGTAAGCAGACCTCCCCGCATAATCGGTGGACCGAGAATCTAGCCACTCAATGTGGTGGGCATTAAAATCCCCCAAAACCACCAATTCAGCGGATGGGTACTGCTCGAGAACTCTGTCGGTCGTCACTTGTAGGTGTTCGAAGAGCCGTTTTGTGTCCGTGTCACCGCTGTGAGACCTGTAAAGGCACGCGTAGACGCGGGTGTGGCCGCCGAAGTCCACACGCACCCACATCACTGACAGGTCCCTGTCTTCATAAGCATGGAGACGGCGACAACAGACATCCTGCCGAGCGTACATACATACTCCGGCACGCCTCACAAACCTGTGTTCGAGCATATAACCGGGGTATAACAGGTATGATGTATCGGCCGGGCAGGATATCTGTGTCTCCGTCAGGAACAGAAGGGTCGGCTGCGCAGACTCGAGGTGGTGGTGTACTGCGTTTAGATTTGAATGCAGTCACCTGATGTTGCAGTAGTCCACTTTTGTGGAAGGGGACTCCGCTGAAGAACTGTTCCTTTTCTTTTGTTTTCTCGCCATGTTGTTTTAGAAGTGTGTATAGGAAATAAAGGAGGATTCACTGTGTCGACAGCAGAAAGGACAAGAATACGAAACAAACCGACCGAGGAACGATGTGGGAGGTGCAGTTTGCAGGCGCGGCGTACGGAAGGGCCCCCGGTCCCCCCCTGTTGCAGTAGCCGGGTCCACTCCGGTCTCCTACACCGGCACGACTACTACACCAGGGATTTTTCGCAGGTTGGCGGTTCAGCCTCCCAGGGTGGAGATTAAGTGTCCCCTGGGTTCGGGAACCCTACTGACCTGCGGGCGGCCAGCGGACAGCCGTTTCACCGGGTCTCCCTGATAGCCGCACCTGCACTCTGCGCCCACAGAGACCAACGGTCGTATTATCGGTTCCGTGGGTCCCTTGCCGTCGTCGACACACTGCATCCTCTTAGAGCTCGCTGGCGACCTTACTCACCGGCAGGAACACAACACTATGAGTAGGGTCTAGTGCTATTTTGCTGTGGTTTTCTGTAAGGTGGAGGTACTTCCCCGTCGGGCTCTGCTCCAGATTTGAGCGAGATGACATTCGCTGAACGTGCCCTACCACACTTAGCAAGATGCCATTCGCAGTGCCCATACCTCTCTTTTTGGCGTAGTTTAAGGACATACCCAAGTCCGGACGTAGTTTAAGGACATACCCCGGGTCCAGCGTAGTTTAAGGACATACCCAAGTCCGGACGTAGTTTAAGGACATACCCCGGGTCCCCCCGGGTAAATTACGTTACTGCCACGGATAAGAAGCTTATCATAGTAAAATCGGTCGTGGTAATGCTAGCCATTGCCTACCGTTTTCGAACACGTTTTAGAGAACTTACAATATGAGTGTAGATAAAATATATTACCTACCATACAAGACCATATCAACCAGGCAGGACGGTATCCAACACTGGTGGTTGCACCAGATTAGACGGTGATCATGTTTGACTGAAGCGGTGACACGCGTCGATTAACGTGTTTGTCCCGATAGTTAACCCTTTAACAGGCGCAAGAGTGGTAAAATTACTTAAAATTGGAACCGTGCCTCTTTAATATATGGCTCATAATAACAATAGGAACTATACTTGTTGTTGCTCCTAGCCGTCTTTATGGCGGCAGTTTCAGGGGCTGATCTAGTCTGTGAGGGTTGTCACGATATCGCGTTTAATATTGTTATGGCAGGCGTCCGAACCTCGTTGTAATAGCCCAATCTTTGGCCAGACAAACTTTAACACCATAGTCCATTACTCTTTCCATTTAGTTTACAATGCCTGCTGGGTCCGGCTCACGGCTATCTACTGATGTACCGCCCACGATAAGTACCCAACTTGATACATTATGAATTACAGCTTGCAATAGGTACCGGTATTTTTTATGGCCAATACCGGAATTTTGCGATTGCCCATTCAAAAAATACCGCTATTGCATGCCCTATTATTATTACTCTACTTGACTTGACTACCTACATAAAAACTCTTAAGTAGGTACCTAATTATCTTCTGTCAATGATCATTGGAACGTATCAAAACCCTAATAACGAAGTGAAGTAGGAAAACTCTCGCCAATCTTGAAAGATCTTCCGGGGTTTGGCTTCAAGGTTCAAGGGCTGCTTTGATGTAAATGAGACTTTTAAAACCTAATGAAATTTTATATCCTCTTAACAATCAAGGGTTTGCGTTGAACATGTAATTTGTAAGTTTAATTAAATTTATTTTATTTATTACGTATTTTGTAACGAAGTATCTCTAGCCACTCAACTAAAGTGGTATTTTAATAATAATAATAATAATAAATACTCTTTATTGCACACCTCATACAGTTACAAGCACAAATTTTACAATTAATTATTATTGTGTATGTTATTTTTTAATTTAAAAATCTCGATGTTTTACAGTCTTTTTATCATAATGAACGTCTTTTAACTTCACGATGACATTTCAAAACTAACCGGTTTTCATAGAATGAATTTACTCCTTGAAGTTTGAAATGTACTCTAAACCCATTAATATCTGCTGTGACATAATCATATAAACATTTGAAAATATAAAAATGTGCTTATAACTTTTCGCATTATATTTACCAACGACCAAAATACGACAGCACGGTTTAAAACAATAAACACGCATATTAAGTGAATAGGGAATTTTACCATACACGTTCTTAATAGTTGACCAATTTGTAGGTCCTGTCATAATAGCTGGTTTAGCAGTGCATACTTGTAGTTATGTTTATACGTATGTCGCAACTGTCGTTATAACAAGGTTCTGTTGTGGCCGCTAGGTTAGCTTGCTAAATCAAATTGATTGAATGTACATGCCGCATAATTGTGAAATCCTGACCTTGTAGTCTGACATGAGTGTTAATCATTTAATCATAACTTCTTAACTAAATAGGATTCGAGCAATAATTAATTGCTTCGAACAGCCAACTAATTGCATGAATTGCCATTGAATATTGAAGAGCTCGAGTGGAAACTATTAGCTCTTTGTCAAGGACAATCGCGTTCCTCCAAAATTCAGTTTATACCTCTGCTTTCAGTATTAGGCCAAAGCGCCATCAGTTAAAAGGATGTTGGTTTTATTAAGACAGCAAGGCTCGGAACCAGTTTCAAAAATAGCGGTAAATACAGGTTTATTTCGGTTTTTACTCCAAACTTTCATAAGAGCGCCACGTTTAAGAACTTTTCTATAACCTAAATATACCGGTTTATCGACGAGTGACGAGCCGGCCGGCCGGCGGTTTAACGCCACGTAAACAAACACATGTCAGGCATTGTGCGTCGGAATAAACCGGTTTTTATTGTTCTAAACGGTTAATCGGAAAAATACTTTATGGAACTTTCCCCCGACAAAACGATTTTTTAAATAACGGCTTACGAATGAAACCGAATTGAAAAAGGTATTGCATCAAGTACCTACATGATACCGGTTTGGAAATTTAACCGGTACCCAAGCCTTGTTAGACAGTATCAAATCGCCGAACAAAATGAAAATACCTAAGGTAGAATTCTTAGATGATCAAACGATTTATATTTATAAACGAAGGTAGTTGCCTTGCAACGTTACGACATATTCGCACCCAGTTCGTCGGTATCGTAGAAAGAGAAAAAAGATATCTGTCTTCTTCTACGACACCTATCGCTGGTCACCTCATTCTTTTCAGAGCTTATTTCAACATTGTTATTACAGGGGCTCGTATGGGTAGGGTGGGACTCTAAATCTTTCAGCGAAGACATGACAATTTAGATCGAACTTCACTTCAGGTAAGTTCGTTTGATCATCTAATTGTCATGTCTTCGCCTCAAGATTTATATTTATAACCCTGACCGCCTGTTGTTACCTCTACCTAAATTTATCTAATTGTAAAATTTGTGCTTGTAACTGTATGAGGTGTGCAATAAAGAGTATTTATTATTATTATTATTATTATTATTATTATAAACGAAGGTAGATGTTCAGAGATATACAATGTTGAAATCGATATCAATAATGACATCAAAGTATATTATAAAATAGTAACAAGTGCGTTACTATAAGTATATAATAATGCTAGACTGTGGCCTATTTAACGGTAAAGACGATCCAGCATAGGTTTAACCCTCGTGACGCCATTCCATAAGTACTGTCATTCCAATCGTAACTACCTTTTTTTTTTTACCGTCAAATTAGGAAACTATTTATTCATATGTCCAGTACTTACACCAAATATAATGAAATGTACCTAAATGTTACTTAAGAGGTTACTCAACATAAGGGGTGTTGGTATTCAATTTATACACATATAAATTTTATTTTATGTTAGTTAAATGAACAACATGAAATTAGTAATACGATCTAGGTGAAATTTTACGGAAAATAATTATTAAAGGGAAAAAGGTAAATCAACTGAAGAACAAATCAAATTATTATAATAAATATTTTGATTTATTTATTTTTAGTAGACACACTACATAAGACATATATATTCTGTATATGACTATATAAGTTTATAAAAAGGTAAATCTAAACAGGGTCTTTCCCATTTACGGCAGATGTTTCAAATAGTATTCTATTTAGTCTTCCATTTATGTTAGGTAGAGTAAGTATGATTATTATCCAATATCAGCAAACGAGATTGCCATCTTCAACCAATTTTAAAGATAAATACAAGATATAAAGAAATAATAATACGAATGTATTACTGAAATCATCTAGTAATACTTATGGCTTAAAATATCAGTCAGCTACCTACGTACTAAGGTAACAGGCTATTTTACTATCGAGTCAAACAACCTTTATGAAACGTCTCAATAATCCATTTCCATTGCTACGGAGCTTGTGACGTCACGAAATACTATGGTGTGTTCACCTGTCCTCCTCTACTTGAGTATCAAAACAAAACGCTGTTTGATCTCATTTTCCAATTGTATTTTGGTATAAGTATATAATACATTTATATTTCACGACTGCTCGACAGATGAAATGATATATATATATACAAATATATTTTCATTAAAGTAGAATACAATTCCCTGTATTTGAAACTGATCTGAAGTTTTGAAGGTGGGTTGGTAACACTTCCTTGTGTTATCCCAGCCCTATTAATAAATTGGAAAACATGGAAACAATAGTAGTTTATGCAACAGTTGTATAAGAGGGGTCAAAAAAGGTGAGTGGCGTGGGTAACAATTTGAGCCGTAGGCGAAAATTGTTAAGAAAAACGCCACGAACATTTTTTTACCTACTTATACGACGTTGCATACAATACTTTTTCTACGAATACACTTACTTTTACATAAAATGCGAAATTGAAAACTTCATGGATATCGCAGTTATTTTGTCAACATAATCAACAATCATTTAAGTTTTACCTTGTAAAACACTATTTTTCAATAATACTAACATTACTAACACAAATACACACCGTCGTTATTTGATCAATTATTAAAGAGCTACAGAGATTAGTAAAAATACCTAAATTACTTTCAAAGTTTGCAATTTGCCCCAACAAACGAACGGAGAACGTAAAAAACTACGAAGTAGGTCTGTGGTTCTTTTAATTTTTTCTTTTTTAACGTTTTTTTTTTCTAAAAACGCTGCGTTGCTTAGGTTTCTTAGGTTGGCAGTAATTTATTTTATATTAAGACGATTGTCGCCGGAGTGCCCTTGAGCGTTTGGGCGCTCTCTACCCGCGCCACCCGCGTACCCCTCTCATTTCGATCGTGCGTAAATCCACCGCGATGCACCGCAACAATGTTCAAAGAATATGACTTTACTCAGAGGCGCGCGGGCAGCTTTATAATAATTATAATCCTTTTGCGGATGTTTTGTGATTTGAATACTGTGATTAAGTACTACGGTGACATTTTTAGGAATGCTACTTACCTATTAAATAAGATAAGTAATAACGATCTCGATTAGTAGATTTTTATGTAAAAAAATAAAAACCTAGATTTTGAATTTAAAGTACAGTGAGCGGCAAAATATTTACGAATTTACGAAATATGGTTAAAAATATTCCGCATATCAGAAAAATAAAAAAAATACTGACTATTACAGCAAAAAAAACTGAATGCACATCAAAGCGATGTTTTCATGTGAATTTGGATTTTTTTTGCTGTGCAAGTGAGCTTAATAGATGGTTATTTTTTTGTTGCGATTTGTAAATATTAACCATAAAAATTCACTTAATTACGATAAATTAACAAAACTAAGCCTGTTGCGAGTTGCGTATAGTAAAAATGCACATGTAAGGAGCGGTATTTGTGCACGAAATCGTCATACAATTGTCATGAGAGCTGTAAGCCCATTAAATTTAGATCTTTAAAATATAACACAGCGCAAACACTTCTTAGGGTTCCATAGCCAAAATGGAAAAAACGGAACCCTTAAAAGTTTTTTGAAACATATCCGTCTGTCCGTCCGTATGTCAAAGCCATTTTTATTATAAAACATATATTACTGAAATTTTATCTAGAGGTGTGTTTCATGTGCCGCTACTAAGTTTTCTGGCTAAATTGCTAAAAAACTTTTAGGAGAGGCACTCCATACATACATATGCCAAACTAAATGTCAAAAATATATTTTTTGTAAATATGAACATGTTGTACGATACGGTTTTAAAAATATTATATATATATATAGAGGATCTAACTTTTAATTCATAAGTCTAAAAAATATGAAAAAAACAAGAAGGCTTAGTACTTAATTTCTACGATAATTATTTCACATATTATCGTTTTATCCGTTTTTCAGTTATCTCCAAGAAACTACTTTCTACGAAACCCTACAATATGCGTGGTCCGATACAAACTTGGCCGGTCCTTTAAAGATATTTGATAGGTAGTATTAACCCTTACTAGTAATTTATTTATTTACTTTGTGTTGATATTTAATATAAAATTTGTATTTATTTCACCGACATAGTAAAGTTTTTTTTAGGGTAGTCAACGCGCATGTGAATCTTCTGGGGTTGCAGACGTCCATAGGCTTTATAACTGCTTTCCATCAGGTGGGTCGTATGCTTGTTTCCCAGCGTCGTGGTATAAAAAAATAAAGCTTTTTTCCTTTATTCTTACATACCTTGAACTCTTAAATATCAGCCATTTTTTATTAGAATCTCAATCAGGCTTTGCTCAGTGATAGTTAGTACACTGAAATTTGGTATGAGTATGTGTTACGCCTACAAAGTGGTAAAACAATAAGTATCTGAAACACATTGTTGGATAGGTCTTTCAAGAAGAATAAGCCTTAAACAACTTTTGGATAAAACGAATACTTTCGTAAATAATAGCTTCGAAAGTAAAACATGCTCTTTGATTTTTGAACCGTGGGTCCAATAAATTTGGAAAAAATCCTGGAAGTGAGGCCATTGAAATACTTATCACGTATTTTCAATAAAAACTATATGGGTCATGCCTATAGTAAAATAACGTAAGTGCCACGAACATATCTTTATAAACTACCTTTTGAATGGATGTATTGTAACAGGCCGGCAACTACGGATCCTTACACTGAGCATAGCCCGACATTCTCTTGGCCGGTTTATATGCAATCCTTTGCAGTTTACTTCGCAATTTCTTGATTAGATAAATTAGTATAAAGTATAACATTAAAAATTGTGTTTAATCTTTAAAAAAAAGCATTACGCATATGACATTCGTTTAGAGCAGGGTATTCTTAAATAAATATGTTTAAATAAATTCGGTGCTTCGGAGTTTTTATTAAATTGATTATTAGTCTATTGTATTGCAGTACTAGCAGATTTCCACAACTCGACGACTAACGCCTATTTTGCGTGATGCATTAGTATACTAAAACATAATAATTGTAGTTTACTTACATGACCAAATTTGTTTTCAGAGAATTATGAGATTCATGATTTTTGTTTTTTCCTCCATTTTTATTTTATTTGTTTTTCACTTGTATTATAATCTAAATAAAATACACTTTTATACGAACGTACAGTCACCGGAAAAAGTATCTTCCTACATGAAGGCCGCAAAAGTATGTGACACGCTCTTATGGCCCTACAAATAAGAGCGTGTCACTTATTTTTGCGGCCTTCGTGTAGAAAGATACTATTGCCGGTGACCGTACATGATCATTAACGAGAACGATACGAGAACATTATCTTAAAAGATAAAACGTCTATACTTTATAGATTCCGGGAAGAAACGTTATGTCCGCATCGCATGAACCCTCTGCAGTTATTTAGTCTTTAGGCACAGTAAGTCCGATATTATTGCTCACGGGCCAATCACAAGTATATGTAGTACAAGGGAAGCACGGAGCGACGAGCGACACAGCCTCCTCGTCTCAAAGCTAGCTCACGACTGCCAGCAACGCCGTTTTCGAGCTACCAACGCACGAAATGTGGAATTATGATAAAGTTGTTTAAGAAAATTTTATCAATTTAAATATCCTACGTTGAGTTTGTAGTGTTCTGTAGTACACATTTTTTAGTTCAACAATATTTTAAATCGAATAAGCCGTTCAGTAGATATAAGCAAAATTAACCGTAAAATGACATTTCGTTACATTTAAATAACGGAGAAACTATACGTTACACGAGTTATTCAAACGTTGACAATATTAAACATTAAATGGTAATTAACATATATTTTTTTCAATTTTTTTTAATAACTCGTTATTGAGATATATCTCTTAGAAAGTAACGGTTTTCGGCCACATTCAGCGCCTAGCGCCTTAATAGTCGTGTTTGCACGCGATTACGCGATACTATTTTGGCGCTTTTATAGAACAAGTGTTATTTTGGGGAATAGACTAGATAGACTTTTCATCGAGTATATTATCTATGTTCTTATAAAGGTGTTGACGAATGTATAAATGACAGATAAAAGTACAGGAGTAGAAAAAAGTAGTTTTCAATTTATCTGGATATTTCGCAAGACATTGATTTGTCTTGTCAATAGTCAAAATTATGTGAAACACGTTACTAGCTTCTTCCATAAAATAAGTTACAACAGAATTCGATTTGCAAAATAAAATTGTCGATTTGTCGTTGCAAGCTAGAATGGACAACACGAGTTTTATTCTCACTAGTACAGTAAAGATACGGTTACGTCAAACATTAATTTATAATAGCCTGATTTTTTATTATTCATTCTTATGGAATATTTATAGATAATATATGTACAATTCCTACCAACTTTTCACCCGGAAGTAGTTAAATAGGTTAAAAAAAAATTGTATATTTTTATTTACAATAATAAAAAAAAAAAAAAAAATTGTTTATTTCGAACAGAGTCCATATACGAGTACGAGTAGTATTAATAATTAATTATATAACATATAAGCTATGTTAGTAGGGTACAAATCAAATACTAATTTAATTTAAATATTATAATATCAATTATTTTTATTTGAAAATATGACGATATTTAAGTCTTCTTTCTGTTTAAAGCGAAAAACAAGAAACCGTGTCCATGTAAAACCACATAAATAACAAAATATACGGCGCGGGCGATATATATCCTAACTAGCTTTTTCCCGCGGCTTCGCCCGCGTACTAAAAGTACTAAAAAAGGAGGTTCTCAGTTAGACTTGTATGTTTGTATGTAGGAATGTATGTTTGTCCGCGATCATCTTGCGTTTCGCTGAACTGATTTAGAAGCGGTTTTCGGAAAAGTATTCGTTACATTCTGGAGGTTTCGGTATACCACGTTTTGAAGACGGCGGTTCCCTCATTTTATATTTTAAAGAAATTATTGCAATAATTGTTTAATTGTTACGCCATCAACGACTTACTACTGAGAGATTATGATTAATACAGATTTCTACTCTTGAATAGAAGCTTTTCTCCGCGACTTCATTTGCGTGGAATTAGTAATCCACCCTCCTTTTTACCCGCTTAAGGAATGACTTCTGGGATAACAACTATTATATATCCTTCCCCAGAACGCAAAATATCTCCATACCAAATCATCTAAATAGGTTCAACGGTTATTAATTTCCCATACAAACTTTCAACCCCCGTTTCACCCCCTAGAGGGTTGATTTTCGAGGTACAAACTATCCTATATTGTTTACCGCGACTCAATCTATATACTATATAATATGTACCAAGTTTCATTTCAATCGTCTGTTAACAAAACAATAAACACAACTAAATTATCTAAATCGGTTCGCGGTAAAAAATCTCCATACAAACCTCCAACCCCCATTTCACCCCCTTAAAGATTGATTTTCGAGATAAAAACTGTCCCATGTCGTTTCCCGGTACACAAACTATGTCTATACCAAGTTTCATCTAAATTGATTCAACGTTTAAAAATTCCCCATACAAACTATCAACCCCCATTTCACCCCCTTAAGTGTTGATTTCGTAATCAGCGACCCGATAAACCATAGAATCAATACCCATGTTGATATTTAAATTTTGTCACCACATTTCCCCCTTATGGGTTGAATTCTCAAAAAAGCTGAAACACTTGTTTTCTCATTTATCGTTAGGAATACTCCTGTAAAGTTTCGAATAAAATAGTTGAACTAATCTCGTTTCCCATACAAACTTTGAACCCCATTTCCCTCCTTAGGAGGTAAATTTTAAAAATTATTTCTAAGTGCATCCCTATGCCTTATAAGGAGCCTACGAACCACATTTGGAATCTCTAGAACCAGCGGTTTGGGCTGTGCGTTGATATGTTAGTCAGTTTCTTCTTTTATATATTTAGAAGAAGATTGCAATTTGGCACAAATACTTTCAAGAATTTTCATGTCCACAATATTAAATTTCAAAATCGATGCCGATTTCAAGATGATGTGTTTTCTTAATTAACGTCCCAAAAAATCACAAAAACGACACCCATATGGATATTTAGACATTTCAAGCCCATTGTACCCTAACAGGGGAGATGGTATTTCACGTCCGCCACGTCGGATTTTAAAATCGTTGTTGTTTACGTAATCAACGACCCGATAAACCATAGAAACAATACCTATGTTGATTTTCAGACATTTTGACCACATTTGCCCCTTTTAGGGGTTGAATTCTCAATAAACCTGCAATATGTATTTACTCATTTATTGTTAGGAATACGTCTGTGAAGTTTCGAATAAAATAGACTAACTAATATTGTTTCCCCATTCAAACTTTGGACCCCCATTTCACCCCCTTAGGGGATGAATTTTGAAAAATCCTTTCTTAACGCACCCCTAGACCTTATAAGGAACCTACGTGCCAAATTTGGAATCTCTAGAACCAGCGGTTTGGACTGTGCGTTGATAGATCACTATGTCAGTCAGTCAGTCACCTTTGAGTTATATATATATAGAAGATTCGTTAGAAACAAATAGTAATAATTGGTAGTTTGTTCTTACACATTTTAAATGACTTAGAAACGATATATTCATTAAAATCCTACAAGAAAAACGCTTGTAATATGTGTGTACATATTTGTAACGGTTAGCGAATAACGATATTTTGTAGGATTTCATTGCGTAAATAATACTGATGATATATCCGTTACACTGAAAATATTAGCTATTATTAATTATTTCCAATTCCCCTTCTAGCCGCCCGTAAAATGACTGTAGTACACTTGGTAGAATTAATTGAAAGGATTGCAGTCAGCATGTCAAAATAGAGACTTCAACTTTAAATATAATTAATTGGGTACTTTCCTGGGTAAAAAAAATATAATTCTATTTAGTCCGTCAGTTAGATTATCAAAAAATATTGGACGCGTATTTTTTATGTTGTCAATCAAACAAAAATTGGTGAAGATATAGCCCGTTAAAGTTCCGCGTGACGTCACATTATACAAAAAATTGTACTGAAATGTGACGTCACGCGGAACTTTAACGGGCTATATCTTCACCAATTTTTGTTTGATTGACAAATTAAAAAATACGTGTCCAATATTTTTTCATAATCTAACTGACGGACTAAATATATTTTTTTAGGAAAGTAGCCAATTGTGCTTATAACTATGTCATCAAACAGCTAATGAAAATGCAATGCAACGGATCATGGCAATCAATATTTTGGTCGAGTATGTTCTAAAAAATGTCTTATTTTCTGTATAAGAAGATGTGAAGAGGGAAGTACCTATGTATCATTGCACTAATAAAGTACTAGTTACAATACGTACTATAAAAGTCTTGGCTTTAACTTGAAATATTTTATAAATAAGATCAGTCAAACTAAAGACGTAGGCAGGTACCATATAAGTGATATAAGGTTTCTTTCCCCCAAAATGTATAAAAAAAAGATACATTTTGTATTAGGCATGATCATGGCATATCTATTGTTTCGATGTCCTATTTTTTATTTTATTATTGAAGTAATATCACCCAAGTTTATAAAACTTATTAAACATCAATCAAACTTTTTATCTTCCTAGCAAACGCAGATGTAATGACAGACCTTTATAATGATGCCATTAGTCTCAAAGGATATTACAACAAGGATACTGTAACTTATTAGTATTATGAGTAAACATACTCGCATGACCGATTGACCGTAAGCTGCGGCACTTGCTCTATCGAGACGCATGTCGCTTAGTATATCCAAAAATCCAGCAACCAACGTATCAGGACATTGTTTTCTAGCTAGTCAAGGGTAAAGTCAAGAGTAAAATGCAAATCCTAAAACCTGCCTGATCCCTTAGCACTGTGAGGTACTTTAAATAACGATAATAAATCCTAACCGTTTTTACGAAAGAGACAATCCCATCTCATATATTATCTGTATATATAAACGGATCACCATTTCTGTTACACCTTGTATATACAGTATAATATCAGTCTCAGAAGTATTTACTCTATAAAACTTTTTTATGCAATTAAATCAATATCTTTGTACCAAAATGAAAAAAGCGCGTGTTGCCTGTAATTACTGCCTACATGCGGGACTCGCCGAGTGCCGAGCCAAATGTCTCTTTCTTATTCTATAGAATCCATAGTAGAGTAGGATATAAGACGGATATTTGGTCAAATGCCCAAATGTGTGTACGCGGCTGAGGTGCTCGGCAGAAAACAATCTTTATGTTTTCATTATTTTTTAATTGCCAACCAAGGAAGATACGGGATCCGCGCATACTTTGATGTCTAACGTCTGCACTACAAAAACGTGACAGCGAGGCGCTGGGCGTGCTGACTGCTGTACGGCGTGGCCGATGCGCGCGCCTCGCGCGTTTTCATCGGCGGTGACGCTGGCGGTGGTGATGAGACGTGGTTGGCTCCTCATGTTAAAATTTAAAGTTGGACTGATTGGGGGCTGTAGTATTTAATCGGCAAGCTTTTTAAGCAAATAGCAGCGTTTATTTCTATATAAATACGATCCCGGATTACAGTGTTTCTGTAAAATAAGAATTGGGTACCTGTTATTATTCTGCAGAGCATCCATAAAATACAGCCCAACTGATTTTGCTTTGCTGATATCCACCATATCTGATGTTAGCATTTTCTAATAATAAAGAGAATTATAACACTGTCACGCAGTTTTTGTGGTAGTTAATGTTTTTCTACCCACTGATCTTGATCAGTTGAAATGCTTTTTTGCTGTTGGTAGGTATATACCACAGACACAATTGCATAGCCTGTGATATAAATATGCACAGTTGTCACTATGTGAAATGTAAATTTCTTTTGAAAATAATATATATCATTAATCCGAAATGTTTTTTATTTATTGGAAATTTAATTCCTACGTAACTATCAAGGATCTTAAGTCCATTAAAAATATTAACGTTTTAATTTTTCGCTAGTCGCCATATTCCGTCGCCTCCGAAACAAATCGATACGTCTGAAGTCTTCGGCGGTGGCGAGGTATACTGGTTCCGCAGGCTGCAACACTGACGAGGGTCCAGGTTCCGATTCCGAATCCCAAGCTGCGAGTTACGGAACACCTGAGGCCTAGGTCGATACACCCAAATGTTTGTCTATTTCTGCGGCTTGCAGATTTTGTGGAGGCGGTGGTAGTTTATATTTAACAAGGAAGAAATAACGGCTAACATCTCGTGTTAACTCTGTGAAATTGCTACTGATTATTATCTCGTAATAACGCGTAACTATATTTTTCACTGTCTAACATCTCGTGCTAGATCGGGGAATAAGTATGTAAATTATTGTTAGAAGTGCATATTCGTATCACTTTAAACGAATAAATATCACAAACGCAGGCATTAGGTGGGCTTCAATGAGGGTTTCCGCGATTGAGATTTTCACTAGATGGCAGCACCATGACGACAGGTCTTTTTGGCAGTAGCTGTCAAAATCCACCAATCAAAAAATTTATGGTTAAACATGATTGGTGGATTGTGACAGCTAGACCTGTCGCCACGGTGCTGCCATCTAGTGAAAAACTCGATCGCGGAAACCTTCATTGATCGCTGCTTTTCCTCCAAAGAAATTCCTCAGTTCATCACTCCTCTTCCGATCTTGATTTTCCTTTAGTCATAACCAGTGATCGTAGATTTTCCAGCATTTTTGGTGCAGTGCTAGGGTTATTATTATTTTGAGGCTATTTAATGTTTGTACCAACAATCAAATAAAATCAAAGCCATTTAGAACTAAGTAATAATGTAGAGATGGTTGGTAATTAAATAACAATCTGACAAAAAACGCCATTGCACCGGTTTTGCTGAAAAATCTACGATCTCAGGTCATAACATAACACTTAAACTAAAATCCACTAGGTAATTAGCTAAGAAAAAGCAAACTAAAATTTAATTTATTAATTAGAGCTCTAACCAGGTGCGATCGCCGCGCGCGCACGGGCAAGAATGAGGTGACCAGCGACCGGTGTCGTAGAAGAAGACAGATATCTTTTTTCTCTTTCTACGATACCGACTAACTGGGTGCGAATACGTCGTAACGTTGCAAGGCAACTACCTTCCTTTATAAATATAAATCTTCAGGCGAAGACATGACAATTAGAGTCAATTAATCTGACAGCTGCTGCATTATAAAGCTTTTTGCAAATGTATGTAAAGTGCTGTCAAATTACTCCACTGAATAAAGAAATCTAGTTTACTGTGTTTATGACCCTATAGCTTATTATTATTAGCTTATTATTATTGATTATCCGGGTGAGTCCGTACCCGCTGCTGCTGCTGTGACCCGGGTGGCCAAGTGGTTAAGGCGTCTGCCGCGAATGCAGAAGACGCTGGTTCAATCCCAGCCCTGGGCACCGGAGGCCTAGGTTACTTTTTCCTTTGTATATGACATCTATATAAGTTCATAATTTATATAGTACTGTGTCTACTTAAAATAAAACAAATCAAAATATTTATTTAAATAATTTGATTTGTTCTTCAGGGGTAATATGTTGTTATATGCAACGATTGTATCTAACAAGTATAAGAGCCGTAACACCCGTTGGAAAACCAATTCGAATTTGGAATATATCACAGATCTAAATATACATAGGTAACTTAAACACTTCAATCTGTATGAAAACCAACCGTGTCACTTTTTTTCTACCTACTGTGACGTCACAAGGGCGAATTAGTGATGTGAATTCCCCGTTGTCCGCACAAAATCGATTCAAAGGCGACGCCGCCGCCGCACGCGCCGTTCGGCTCGACTTGATTCAGCCTGGCCGCAGATGCACGGAATTTCGGTACGATTTCCATATGACAGACAGAGACAGAGACACCTTTTGACGTTATTCCGTTCGGAACCCGAACGAAAATTCCGTGCGTGTGCGTCCAGAGGGCTTACCGCGAAACGAAAACGAACTCCGTTCGTGTATCTCCCTCTCTGTTGCACTTGCTAGTTCAAGCGACAAAGACGGAGATAACCTAAAAATCACTAATCGATTCACATGAATGACATCGATTTTCTGACAGACGAATGATATTAAACGGAATTATTAAATAAAGGATATTTGAATTACATTTTAAAAATAAAACTAGTAAGATTATTAGCTCTGTGAGCTGTAGACCTCGCTTTGTTTTGAAATGGTTGAAATTATATTTTTTTAAGTTTACTACCTCCATATCTCTCCATTTTTTTAAATTTCGAAAAATTGTATATAGTTGACAAGATTTTATGAAAATTGGCTGAAAATGCAAAGTCTAGGTGAGAACAGAAATCCAGACATTTTCCGAACATCCAAACATTTTTGGGCCAAGCTGAAACTTGACAATGATGAAGGTTGTTGTGGCGAATCTTTATTCTGTAAACCACAAATAAAATGAGTATATTATATCAGATATTTTATACGGTAATAATAAAAACACTGTTAAACATTAAATCTATTCACTAACCTCATTATCATTGTCAATGTGTTTTAGTATATTAATAGTGGGATACGCCGTTTTTTTTCAACAATCTCAACTTCTTCCCTTCAATGAAACTGCTATTTTCAAAGTGTTTAGAACAAATAGTACTATGCTGTCGGGAACCAGTCTTTCCGTCCCGTGGCCGCAATACATTTTTCTTTTGTGATAGGATCGCGTGGAAAACTAAAAAAAGTAAGTTTTTCTTAAGCACAATAGAAATTTATAAACGTATTATATATTCAAAGGATAAACATGTCACATACATGAAGAACGCGAAGACATTATACCCTCCATTTTTTTTTAAATCGTGTAAAATTAGGACATATTTCGAGCTTGTTTGTATCAATAACTACTACATTGGCGTTTTTAAAATGGTAATAAATATCATTCGTCTGTCCGATATCGATTAAAATCGAGCATCGAAATAAGGTTGTAGAACGAACAACACTAGTTGCAAGATTTGACAGACGAATGATAAGTTCCCTTGTACCACGAACTCCAAGCGATGCGCGACAGTATCGCTTGTTCTGATATTCATCGTCTCTTAACACACAACGTCAAATTAAACGCTCAAAGCAAACGCGGCAATCTAATGTGAACATAGTTGTTTCGTATTTTGCCTTCGATATGATAATTATTAACTGTAAACCATAGCCTGGAAACGATTACCCGTGTACAGCATTAAACAATCCACCAAATCAGAATCCACGTACCTTTTAACTTCTAGCGGCGTCGGCGGCTGGTAGCACACAATAACTATACAGGGTGTTTGGTAACCGGATGCAAAGCCGAAAGTAGGAGATAGCCTAGGTCATGTAGAACATTTTTGTTATTAGTTTTTTTTTAATTTAAATTTAAAAATTTGTCGGAGAAAACTGCAAAACTTCAGACTAAATCGATAATTAGTACTTTTTTTACTGCAGGTAGATTTTTTTTTGTTTTATTTCGTATTGTGCAATGTCTATCAAACACTAGAAAAGTGATTTCAAACATCTGTGTCTAAAGAAAACAAGTTGACAGCGATTTAAAATTTTAGTTACATGAAAATGTAAACGATTTAAGTGATTTCAAAGTACGAAAAAAAAAACTAAAATAGCCACGAATTTTCAAACCATTTTAAAAACATGCTTGGCTTTTACCCTTTTATTTAAGCTATCAAACACGACTGTAGCTACTGTATCCTTGAAAATAAGCCACCTAAACCAACTGGGTAGCTAAAATGTTTCACTCTACTTGTGATACTTGTGGTAGTTGTGGTGACGAATCTCATTATGATTTTACAATAAAACATTGGTTCTGAATACTAAGTTGGCGTTGACTTGACATTTGACTTGTTTTAAAAGGGTTAAGTGTACTGGACAAAACTACCACATGCAATTTTAACAAACAAAGGCTTGCGGCGGTGAGAGACAAAAGGGACTGATAGCGGCAGGCGGCGGGCGATAAGACAATCATGTCTCAAGCCATTTTATCTTTGAAAATAGGCTACCTGTACTAATAAGAGGGAATGTTTAGGGTAAATTAAAACAAAAGCATAAAAGATAAGTTATTTATTTTTACGATCAACACATTAAAATTACACAAACATCATCGCTCGTTTTCAAAATGTGACCCGCCGTTTCGAATACAAGCACGAGCCCGTCTTCTTACTTCTGTGGTGGTTGTTCCGAATATCATTTCTTCCCTCATCCTTTCGAACGCCGCTTCTATCCTCTCCCTCAGCTCTTCTACGGTATTAATGACCTCTTGTGTGTAGACTAGCTCCTTAGCTCGGCCCCAAACGAAAAAATCCAATGGTGTCAAATCAGGTGACCGAGCGGGCCAAGGGATTCGTCCGCCTCTGCCGATCCAACCGTCCGGGAAACAGTTATCCAGATGCTCCCTTACAGCCAGAGAGTAATGGGCGGGACAACCGTCGTGTTGAAATGTCACTGCACCGGGCAGCTGGTCTTCGTCAATAAGCCTGGGCAAATCGTTTTGTAAAAATTCCAAATAATTTGCCCCATTTAAATTATTTGGCAAAAAATGTGGCCCAATAAGGACTCTGCCGATGATTCCAGCCCACACATTGACGGAAAACCTTCTTTGGAAGGACACTTGCTTTTTCCAATGTGGATTGTTGTTTTTGTCAGCCCATTGGTGTAGGTTATGGAAATTTGTGATCCCCTCCCGGGAAAATTTCGATTCATCGGTCCAAAGAATGCTTCGCAAAAAACGTCGGTCTTCGATATCCGCATTGAGTAAAAATCGGCAGAAGTCCACTCGGCGTGCAGGATCTCCTTCGTCCAAACCTTGAACTCCGATGCCGCGAAAAGGATATTTTCCCTCACGATTCATTGTGGCCCATACTTTCCATGTGGACAAGTTCAGATTACGAGCTACCACTCTGATGCTCGTATTCGGATCCTCTGCAAATGCCTGTAGAACGTCTTCCTCCACTTCAGGGCGATTACGTCCTGGATTCCCTCCATGTTGCACAGCAATACCATTCTCACGTAGCCTTCGGAATGAATTGTAAAACACTCTCACATTAGGCAATCTCCGGTTTGGAAAACGCTCTTGGTACATCCGTCGGGCCATCGCTCCATTACTGTCAGCTTTGCAGTACATGTAGATAATGTCGGCGTATTCTTCGTTCGTAAACTCCATGTTTACAATGAAGAAGTCGTAATTACACGTGAAGGAGCGCCTACGGCAGCTACAACTTGACACGGTAAATTGAGATGAGAGCGGGAAATTAAACCACAATGAACGTCTAATCGCAACTGAAGTTGTAACTAGACTAAATTACTAGTTTTTGCACAAATACTCATGTAGCTAATCAGTTTATCTTTGTCAATAAAGCACAAAACCGATCATCTTTGTTTAACGCCGCTCACCGCTTGCCGCTATCAGTCTCTTTTGTCTCTCACCGCCGCAAGCCTTTGTTTGTTAAAATTGCATGTGGTAGTTTTGTCCAGTACACTTAACCCTTTTAAAACAAGTCAAATGTCAAGTCAACGCCAACTTAGTATTCAGAACCAATGTTTTATTGTAAAATCATAATGAGATTCGTCACCACAACTACCACAAGTATCACAAGTAGAGTGAAACATTTTAGCTACCCAGTTGGTTTAGGTGGCTTATTTTCAAGGATACAGTAGCTACAGTCGTGTTTGATAGCTTAAATAAAAGGGTAAAAGCCAAGCATGTTTTTAAAATGGTTTGAAAATTCGTGGCTATTTTAGTTTTTTTTTTATCGTACTTTGAAATCACTTAAATCGTTTACATTTTCATGTAACTAAAATTTTAAATCGCTGTCAACTTGTTTTCTTTAGACACAGATGTTTGAAATCACTTTTCTAGTGTTTGATAGACATTGCACAATAAGAAATAAAACAAAAAAAAATCTACCTGCAGTAAAAAAAGTACTAATTATCGATTTAGTCTGAAGTTTTGCAGTTTTCTCCGACAAATCTTAAAATTTAAATTTAAAAAAAACTAATAACATTTGTCTGAGACAAGTATGGCTAAAAATGTTCTACATGACCTAGACTATCTCCTACTTTCGGCTTTGCATCCGGTTACCAAACACCCTGTATGCACAAATTGTATGATTTGATGGTTCCGAGGTTGTTTCCGTTAATGTACACCGTTAAACTATAATGCAAGTCACACAAACACAATATTCACTTAGTTTACCGCCCTTTATCTATTTAAATCGAGGTATTTTACGCACAACCAACTTTTGCAATCCGGCATTTTTAAAACAAATCTGATGCCTCGCTGTGATTGGCTCATTCAAGCGCTGCGTTCTACACGAGGCTGCGCAGTGCGTTGTAAGTGTTGCCATAGCCCAGGCAATGGATTCCAAAATTGAGAGAATGCATAATGCTTGTACAATAGTTTACTTACCGATAATCTATAGTACTTAGGTACAGTCTTGGAATCACACCTCGGAATACTTAAAAAATAGATTTAAAATGAATTTACGCATAATATAATTTGAACATAACTTACGTGTGATAGGAAAAATGTCCTTGCGTCTGGGTGCTTAAAATTTTTGGGCTATTGCACTTTAATACCATGCAAAAAGGCATTTTCTTAATTTTCACGGATAACCGGCTACCACAACAGACGCGCGCGGAATGTCAGTAGCGACGGCCAACTCGGAGACCTACTCCGAGTTCCGACACGCGAAGTAGATGCATTTGCGTGATCTATGTATATTTAGATCTGTGGAATTTATAGTCTGGCAAACCATTTCTGTCAGTAGAAAATCGCGGCAAATTTGAAAAATCGCGGGTAGGCAACACCTATCTTTGATTAATTCGATAATTGTGTATAATTTGTGTTTCATCTATGGCATGTAACTTTTTAAATTTAAAAAAGTTAGTTTTGTTTACGTTTCAGATTGCGTCTTTTATTATTTACATATTAATGTAATATCTGCCACCCCTGTTCAATAAATTAATGTACTTACTAAGAAAGCTCAGCTAGGATATTAATATAGGTAATGGACCTTAAATACCTTATGCAGGTATTTTGCGTGCTAAATGTGGCTTTGAGGTTATGCAGAGTTTTGTATTGAATTATCATTTGAAGTTCTTTCTTTCAGTGTAATCCGATAATTAAAGTGAAAACTGGTGCCAAATGAAGTCTAAGAACGTTTGGTGCTCAATATTGGTAAAAGAGAGCGGTAAAAATCAGGTTTAACAAGCACCAAGCACTCCGCTACCTTCCGGTATTTTAACAAGTCTTTGTAATGTTTTCCCTTGATATACCTCATCAATGTGTACAATAAATAAACACCAAAATCTCACGTGTTTTATTAATTAATTAATGTTACACTTCGTACAATAGGTAAGTACCTAAAATAAGTCTTAAAACAATGAAAGGACATCATAATAATTAGGAGTACTACTGAGTAATATGCATTATGCAGCTAAGTAAACTTATTCCATTCGTGCATTCTAAGCTGAAAAGTTGTATTTTCTAGTAGATATGCTCGTTTTCCTCGTCTGGCCTTATGATTAGTTATGATTTTAGCAATCAATGTTTGTTTCCTTGCTGGGTTTCAACACTTTTAACTATTGTATTTTGACCGCATAATTTCCACCTCCGATCTTCTGTCCTTTTTAAATGTTGGTTATTTCACTTTCTTCGCACATTCTAATTCATACATAATAATAGGTATATCATGTATCAGACTCAGTTATCAAATTATTTTACACAATGCAGAGTTAAAATTCTCCACAAAATTCACTGACATATGACTGACGACTGACTGACGTACCTACGGAAGAGCGTGGCCATTTTGTTCGATCTACATTGCTGCTTTTCTATGGAGTAATGCTGCTTTTCGATTCGCCCTAGAGTGTTGCTATATTTTTGTCTGATGTACATTGCTACTGCGTTCGTTGGCTGGCCAGACTACATTCAGTTAGAATACGGTAAATAATTGTAGAAGTTTTCCAATCGATGTTACGGGTACTATCTATGCATAATGGTAAATTTGATGTTTTATTACATGTTAAACTAAAGCAAAATGAAATCAAGAACATACTTTTCTGCAAGTTGAAAATTCACTTTATACTAGTCGTAGATACTGAACACAATTTGAAAAAAAAAAAAAACTTTTATGTAACCCAAAAACTTTTATTTTACCCAACAGCTTTTATGTAACTATTTTTGCCAAAAAACTTTATAGTTTTCTGCTTGTTTTAAGTTCAATTCCAAAACATTTATTACTTAAAATTATTCGTACTTAGCAGACTAAAATCAAAGATGGCGACAGTAAATAAGTAATCCCATCAAAAACATAAATGTGAAAGGCTGCCAAGTTCGATACTATGGGAATGCTTCGCCTATAAAAGAAGTGAGATCTGAATAAGTACCAAGTTCCATAAAAATACCTCAAATCATAAATAGTTATAGGAATGCACACTTGATTTCCAGCAGTTTTTAAGGTACATTTTGAATAAGTATCACGTTACATAGAAATACCTAAAATTATAATAGCCAGAGAAACGCACACCGGTTTTTTTAGCAGTTTCCTGATAACATTTATTATTTTCCGTACTTTTTAATGATGTTACTTGGCAAGTTTTCACACACCACACACCTTTTCAATGCAATGAATCGACACCTTTGGACTGCAATGTGTCAAGTATATAATTTTCTATTAAAACTTGCCAAGTTACATCATTAATATATATAATTCAATCTTAGAGTATATATGATTTCCATGTTCTTGAATCAGCGATTTTATTAGTTGTAAAATTAGAAATTATTTAGACTATGCGAGAAAAAATAGTCTTTTCATTTTTGTTTGACTGATTTAGCGCACCTAGTGTACCTAGCAGTGTTGGCCGAACGTTAGTGTGATTGAAAATTAAAAATTGAAGATTGAAACACGTTAGTTAAAATTGAACACTAATAGTTTAGTGCAAATTGATTTCAATTAGAATTGTAATTAATTGTAACTAACGTGTTAATCCTTTGCGAATAACTAATAATTGAAGATATTTAATTTTTAGTCTTTCTCAAAAATTTAAACATTAATTTAATTTTTAGTGTAGATTGAATTGGTAATTGACATTAATAATTTACCTAACTAAACGCGAATTTAGGTTAAGCTACGAGGTTTTGATTACTTTTACTTTTACTTTTACTTTTACCTTGACCTTGACCTTGACCTTGACTTTCACTTTCACTTTCTTTAACTTTAACTTTAACTTTCACTTTCACTGTGACTTTTACTTTGACTTTCACTTTGACTTTCACTTTCAATTTGACTTTCACTTCCACTTGACTTTCACTTTCACTTTGACATTCACTTTGACTTTCACTTTGACTTTCACTTTGACTTTGACTTTCACTTTGACTTTCACTCTGACTTTCACTCTGACTTTCACTTTGACTTTCACTTTGACTTTCACTTTGACTTTCACTTTGACTTTCACTTTGACTTTCACTTTGACTTTCACTTTGACTTTCACTTTGACTTTCACTTTGACTTTCACTTTGAATTTCACTTTGACTTTTACCTTTGACTTTCACTTTGACTTTCACTTTGACTTTGACTTTAACTTTCACTTTGACTTTCACTTTGACTTTCACTTTGACTTTCACTTTCACTTTCACTTTCACTTTGACTTTCACTTTGACTTTGACTTTGACTTTGACTTTGACTTTCACTTTGACTTTGACTTTCACTTTCACTTTGACTTTGACTTTGAATTTGACTTTGACTTTGACTTTCACACAAAGAAAGTAAAAGTAAAAAGAAGCTCCAGATTTTGATACCGGTACCATCTGCTCATCAGTACAAGTCGAATGAGCCCAAACAGCATGAGTCTATGATGCGCCAAACCCGAGATCCAGTAGGGATCCCCAGGGTCCAGCATGAGCTCCAGATTTTGATACCGGTACCATCTGCTCATCTCTACAAGTCGAATGAGCCCAAACAGCAAGAGTCTATGATGCGCCAAACCCGAGATCCAGTAGGGATCCCCAGGGTCCAGCATGAGCTCCAGATTTAGATACCGGTACCATCTGCTCATCAGTACAAGTCGAATGAGCCCAAACAGCATGAGTCTATGATGCGCCAAACCCGAGATCCAGTAGGGATCCCCAGGGTCCAGCATGAGCTCCAGATTTTGATACCGGTACCATCTGCTCATCAGTACAAGTCGAATGAGCCCAAACAGCATGAGTCTATGATGCGCCAAACCAGAGATCCAGTAGGTAGCCCTAGGGTCCAGCATGAGCTCCATCTTGTGATATTGGTCCCGACTTCCGAACCCGAGATGCAGTTTTAAAATTAATTATTAGTGTAAGACAAGGATTAATTTAGTTACACTAACGTTAATCTAATTAACTGTAATTCTTATTAAATTTTCGAGACGTTAGTGTAACTAATAGGTTAATTCTAATTGACGGTTAGTATAATTGACGACGTCACAAAATCAATGCGAACTAACGTTAGTAAAAATTTATGTTAGTGTAATTGATTAGTTACGGAATTAATCTTCTATCTTATTGAACAATTTTCAATTCTAATTGAAATTATCGGCCAACACTGGTACCTAGTGACCTGCTTTGCACTTCGTAAATCGTGGGTTCGGTTCCCGCAACAGACACACACAGAGTGGTGATATTGTTCTTGTCTTTAAAACAAACATGTATTGTCTTAAATTGGTATGTATCTAAATTTAAATAAGTCTTATCTCATTTCCACTCCATACCTACTTATAGTAGAACAAAATTACACATTCGTTGTTTTCTCGAGCCCACCAGTTTAGCCTATCAAGGCTTCACTGAACGTCCGCCAACTTCCAAGCCAGCTTGGCGGGACTGGCTTCCCCGAGGATACCGGACTCTTCGTTGTTTTCGAAACTGACTCACACTTGGCCGTTTTCAGATTTTTACTTTATTTCGACCTAAAGACAAACCTTCGAGCCAAATTTCAGTTCGGTACGACCATTGGAAGATATACCCATTTAGTTCATTATGACTTCATAGTAGAACAAAGTTACACCTTCGCTATTTTTAAAACTGACTCACACTTGGCCGTTTTCAGATTTTTCCCTTTACTTTGACCTTAAGACCTATCTCCATGCCAAATTTCAAGTCAGTACGACCATTGGAAGTGGTCTAGGTTTTTGATGAGTCAGTGAGTGAGTCAGTGAGTGAGTGTATAGTAAAAATAGCGATTTTCTGACGTCAATATCTCAAGAACTGCTATAGGTAGAATAATGAAATTTTGTATTCTAGACAATTAAGGGGATGTCAACAGACACTCGAAATTTCATATGCGTAGATAAAATATGTTTTGAGTTATAGGGTGGTCGAAATTGGCCCGAAATGGTTCGTGTAATATAACCCACGGCCGGTGTGTCGCTTTTTTTGCTCGAACTTGGCGGACACACTGCCGTGTGTCTAGATGTAGAACTAACAGAATTGTAGGAGCCGTGTAGACTGGGAAGTTTGAAAGCACTCGGTTCCTACTTTATTCTCGGTGTAAACAAAAATGTTAAGTAAAACTCGGTGTCTGGATCCAGTTATGTCAACTGTGCCGGATAATAAATATTATTCGTGGAGCTTAAGAACTGTCATTCTCTTTCATTTAATTTTTTTGCAAAGTTTAGTTGAGTTATTTTTTTTAACCCTTTGACCGCCAAAGCCGTTCAAACACGTCAACGAAAAGTCGTGCCCTCAGCGCCATGACGTGTTAGAACGTCCAAAATGAGAAATCAAAATACTCCTTAATAAACAACCTTTATAGAAATATTATTGTATATTTATTATAGCTCTACCATTCACCTAACTTTTTAGTTAAAATTTCGTACCCTTGGTGCAGTAAAGCCACATCTGCAAAGTGACTACTTTACAGGAGAGAGATTTAAAGATTCTGTCGTTGAAAATTGGTGGATAACTTTTGCACGCTTAAAGTAAGGTTTATAGAACTTTGCAACTGTAGTTATAAAGATGTACTCTATTTAAAAAAAAAAAAAATTTCTTTATTTCCAGACAACATAGGTCCATACAGGTGGGGTATTAGGTAGGTAGGTAGGTATTTTATAAGAAGTAGTTTATTCCAATTATTTCATTATTTTCGAAAATCGTGGGTTGTATGTATACTCACGGCTATATTGCACCAAACCACAGCGAACGTAAGTAGATATCCGTCCTTTTTGCACGGACAGCTGCATGCAACAAAGGCATACATATGTGACTTTATAACTAGCATTTTTTAAGTCTATATAAAGTTATGATACCGGCAGTAAGCAATATCAATAAACTATTAATACGTTTCTTGCCTAAAATATGTTAGTACCACATATAACCGTAAACAACAACGTAAGTCCAATCAATTTTCTAGTACAACAAAGCCGTATGTGCATATAAATACCATTATCGAAAAAACACATTTCAAAAAGAAATAAGTCACGTAATTGTATTTCCGCTCCTTCCCGTATCCATTTTTGCCAATTTTTGTGCGACGAGCGAAATATCCTTTTTGCCCGGCAACACGGTCACAACTGCATATACGGCGTCGCGGGCGCGGCTAAACCAATCGCTTTAACTTCGGGAAACAACGACGGCTGTGCCGAAGCGGCCATGTTGCAGGTACTCTTATTCACATGCGTCGTTCTTCACTTGATATATTTCAGAAAATAATAAAGATACAAAAACTTGGACTGCACTGGCAACACTAGCCGTGTAAACAAGTGTAATACGACCTCTAAGCTAATTAAATTCCAAATAATTACTTACTAATTGAAAAAACTTGTGAAGTGTTTCTAACAACAACGAGAGACATTGTGCGTTGGTTTTTCGCATCGAAGCGGCTCACGGAGGCACAAAACTTACAAACAAGAACGCTGGTAAGATCACTTTAAAGCCGTTACACTAAAAAATACATTCAAAACTTGGAAACATCTAAATGATTCCTTTGTTTTCGGCAATAAATAACGGGACTGGTCTCAGCTGATTGGGAGTTCACTGACAAATGTCAGCTGTCAGGTGCGTTTCGATACACGCAAACCTACAACTTTAGTATTGCTAGCCCAAAGAAACATGTCGTCAAAGGGAGCTAATAAAGCTACCACTAGTGGCCAAAAGATGGCGTCACTTGTCACCTGCCATACATGCAAATCGATAGTCGATATCAAAGGCACAGTATTATGCATCGATTGTAAAAAACGGTATGAGTTCGACTGCGCAGGCGTTTCAGAGAAATTGCATCGACTGAAGAACTTAGAAGCCAAAAAGAAATGGAAGTGTAAACTATGTCTAGAATAGTCAAACAAGGAGGCATTTTTACCAAATGACTCGCCCATAAAAAACGCAAAGAGTACGCCACTAGGGTCAACTCCTCCTGCTTTTGTAAAAATTGAAGAAGATGATAGAAATGATGTACAATTACAAGAAAAAACGTCTATTATGAAATCGAGATCCATTGAGTCCATAACTCAATGTGGTGACTCTCTCCTAGTTTTGGATGACTCTATGTCAAAAAGTCTCGAGTTGAATAATGATAGCGGACTTATATCTGACCTAAAAGCTGAAATAGAAAGACTCAAACTTGAATTATCTATCACTGACAATGAGCTTCAAAACGTCATAATCGAAAAAAACGAATGCATACGTCAAAACGAAAAGCTCACGCGGGAAATTGCCACCCTTAAGAATATATGTAAATCTCCGCAACAGTAAAAAAAAACCGAAAATGCATGTTAGGTAGCCCACAATCGGAAAACTTAGTCAAAGTTACTGTTATGGAACAACAGATAAAACAATTGGAATTGGAACTGCATAGATCAAAACAGGAACTGTTGAGACTTCAGGAAATCATCAGAGGACTTGAAAAATGTCAGGATTTCGATAGGGAGAAATCCGACGAAACACCGAGAATCGACATACAAGATAACTCACACTTGGGCCCGCCGAACACTACGTCACCGGAACCTTCTAGCAGTAAAAAAAATAGACTAGTTATAGCCAGCAACCTCAAAAATAGTAATATAACGAATATTTTAAGCAATAAAATCTCAGCTAATTACAACTTTTGCCATTTTGTAACGCCTGGTGTAGGAATCAGGCAATTACTGTGTCAAGCTAAATTTCATGTTAAAAACTTAACATTATTAGATTATTACGTGATAGTCATAGGTGAGGATGACTTTTATGAAAATGAAGATTATGATGAACTGGTGAAATATATTGCTGACACTATTTGTCAGATTAAAAATACAAATGTTATTGTAGTGTGCCCTACTTATATTTGTGGCATGCCAATGTATAATTTTAGGGTTGAGCTATTCAACAAATTATTGTATGGTAACGTAAACCTACATGAAAGACATTTTTCCTTTGATTCAAACCTGGATCTGACATTTGAAATGTTTTCGGCAGCTACTGGACGTGTTAACAAAGTCGGAATGGAAAATATAATGGGTCACATAAATAGATTTATTTCCAATAATAGTCAAATTACTAATAACGGGAATACATTTCGACGAAACTACAAAGAAGTACAAAAAAAGATAAGTGATTATTTTCCTAAAATAAACTATAATATAAACACAGCTTTACCTATGCATGCACAATCTGATGAAGAAACAATGTCTTTGTTTTTTCGTGACTCAGCCTAAAAAGCTGATTAACAACCACGTGAGGCATATGCTGACAAAAACTGCTCCTGCCGTGAATAATGTAACAATATTCCATCAAAACATAGCTGGATTATGCAGTAAAAAAGATCTTCTAGAAATATGTCTTTTTGAATTTTTGATTATTGTATGAACATTAACCAAACACTGTAAATATGAATGCTTTTCGCATTTTAAGCTTTATTATATAATAAAACTAATTATTAAACTGATGATTGTAGACTTATTAACTTATTAATTATTAACTTGAACTATTAATTATTAACTTGGTTCGTGTAGAAGATTAGTTTTAGGAACTAAATATCGTAATGTTAAAAAGGTATGTATTTTAAATTTTTACTTTAATATATGCATTATTAAAAAAGAAAGAGTTTTATTTAAGTCGCAATGGAATAAATACAATGCGTGTTATAAGGGCCGTATTTAAAACCTAACAATGTGTATGTCGTTTCTTTTAATCTTATTGCTTCGCCGCATTCTTGTTAATCCTTAAACAATGATAAATACCACGACACGTGGGCTTTCGGTCCATTTCATTCATACCAAATAAGTAAAAATAATGAAATGGCATTTTAGATAAAATGTCAACCAATATGAATGTTATCGGTGAGAGACCGAGTTTAAGTGAAGAAATAATATGTAATTATTAGGGATATACCAAATTTCTTTAGGTACAAAAGAATGAAATGTGCGCGAGGTGTTTTTTTACCTACACACCCGTTCTGTCCGATGTTCATTAGTTTTTATCATAAAATTTATTTATTTGATGGTATTGTTAAACATTTTTTTACATACCTAAATACTTAAAAAACCTAACGTATTTAATCAACAGTTACACCACGGAAATATCGACACAGAAATGAATGAATATGTCTCACCCCCAACTCTAACATTCATAATAAGTTACGGTGCCACCAGCGCCAAAGCCGTCATAACACGTCAGCGCGTGACGTTATCACTTAAGTAGTGCTGTGGCTATATTGACAAAATCAAATAAAATTGTATACTAATTTTCATATTTTTGTAGTTGCTTAGGTCTATAAGAAAAATACGAAATTAATATTCTTTACTATTATGATTTCTAAATATGCAAAGTGATTTTGCCTAACTAAATCCACTATTAGGCGGAAAGAAATGTTTCGTCGATATGTTGTTTTCCAATCACTACGGTATCTGAGTGCGCTCGTGCAAATTTCGCTCTGGCGCTGGTGGCACGACTTTTCTGTCCGATGCGTGGCGTTCAAAAGGTTAATAAGTCTTAATATTTGCCCGTAATGCCCGTAAGTAATAAGTAGATCGCTCAGTCCTCACATTAGCAACCCTACTTAATGAATAATAAGTCGTATGTTTAGTAGCACTTTTTCCTAATTTTAAACGTTTACACTGTAAACTTATTTTTTAAGCTGAAATGTTATTCATAATAAGCTTGAGCAAAGCTCGCATAGAACTTATTATATTTAGGTGTTTAGCCTCGTATGGAGTGACAGTTTTATTTAGGTACTTACTTCATTGGTTCAGTGACCCAATATGGATCTTGACCTCTGACACAGGAAAACGCCATCGTGCTCTATTTTGCGCCCGTTCACGCCAGTCGGGTATTCCGAAGGCGGACAAGTCTTTTAGGGCTTCGTCACTGCGGTATCTGGGGCGTAGGTACAGACGGAGTGAATACTCTATGTTGACTTATTTCCTGATAGTCCAAACACTAGTAAATTAAAGCGTACGGGAAGTTAAATGCTCGATTTTAAGACCCAATTAAATATCATCAGACTTATCAATGCTTCTAGCCACCTCAATGAAGAAAAAGATACAAAGAAACCAAACTGACTTAAAAGCATTTATTGGGAATGAGAATGCTAGATGTTTTTATAAGACAGATCTGTCTGGGCAGATCCTTCAATATATGGCGGGAATTGGGCACGGCTGTGCCTGCGGATTTGAGTAGCGCCATACATTGACAGTTCTGTGCATGTATTTTTAAGCTAATCTTCTGATTATTATTGTCTCGTCTGAGCTATTTATTATTTACAAGTTAAAAAAAGTGTAATGTTGTTTCAGGTAAAAATAGGCAGAGGGCAAAGGCGAAATATGCAAATAAGTACAATACTACACAGGAGGTCAGACAAATACAAATAAGTGTCAAGTAGTGTAATTACTGCTGAGTTCTACCAACCTGACAAAACTGATAAAAATCCTATTGTCGCTTGAGGTAGTGCACTCATAACCAATACTTACTCGGCGCCTTAGGCTTCAATTCCCTAGAGGTACGCAGTAGCAATGGCGGTTGATTACAGCGTGCAAGTTGCTCCGAAACAAGATAAATAGCATGGAACTTCACAACGTCATCAACTGCATCATAGTTCTTTCGAACAGATCCACCCGACGTCCGTACCTCCAGCTGTCAGACGGCTGGACCTTGAGCGACCACTGCCCGCCGCCCCTCGCCCCTATATGACATGCTCATCATATTTAACGGACTTATGCGCACTGACCTCAAGTTGACATTTTTACCGACTGCTGGTCCAAACTAACATCCAGATGCTTAGCCTACTGCGAGAGTATACTGATTGACAAAATGACTTAGATAACTACACTTAATAACTAGTCTTAATGATTTAATAACATTTATATTTCTATTTTTTTTGTACCTACTCCACGTTTCATGGTGGTGTAATTGGTGTTAACCGTTCTTTTAAATTAAAAAATAATATTATTAAGCCGTGAAAATTCATTTTAGTCTGTTTTTTTCTTTTCATAGCTCCTTTTGAGAGATTTTGTTACCAGTAGGTAAACTCAAACATTTATTCAGTATACGCCGCAATCAAATTTTAAAAATACATGTAAATGCGTTGTTCAAAGAGAAAACATATCAAACCAAATTAAGAGAAATATCAAGTGTAATAAAAATAAATGTTTGTGAGTCCAAATCTAACTAGTTAACAAAGTACACAAAACGTTTGATATACCTACTTTCTTACCTGAACCTTGTCCTCTACGTAAATTTCCAAATTACAATAATCCATCATCAACAGAAACATATTTTAAATATAAATAATAATCATAAAAACAGTAGGTAAATGCTTCTGGTATACAAAAAACATACATAAAGTGTCTTGATCTATATATTCTATATAATTAAAAGAAATAAAAAAAATATAAAAAATTATGTGTCTAACGCCAATTAAAATAAACTTAAATATAATTAATAAAAAGTTTAGCCCCCAGTGAGCCTAAACAGACCGGTATCTATTATAAATGTAAAATAACAAGTTTATTTGCCCTTTAGATACGCTAATAAATAAACAATATAATTTCACGCATTCACATCACTTTCGTTTCGATCTAAATGTATTAAATATAATTACAAATCATTTTGGTACGGCGTACAAATTAATTTTCAAACATTATTACGTAGATCCGTGTCCGAAATATGAAAATGTGGTGTTGTAAACTTAATAACTGACAACGTTTTTACCCAGTCCGGTGCATAGACAGCACAACTATTACCTGATGATCGGTGAACCTTAAGTCTATTAGAATAAGGCTTACTAATTGTCAACTAACAAAAAAAATCTGTTTAAGTATTATAAAGAGAAAATATAATCTTATAAGTACATTCAAACTTAGCAGAATATCAATATATATAGATTTTTCCCTAAGCGAAATGAAGTTATAGACTTAATATATCACAATATATGAAAGTTATTTACAATGTTTCTACTGTGGCTAGTCAGGACAGGAATTCTCGTGTCGGTGCTGATTGATCGATGGGACTAGCTCCTGTCCCGAAAGTTTTTGTTCACGGGACAAGTGGCTGGTTAATTATGGGAAGTGACGATGGTGTTTACGGTTAAAGTTTAAATATAGTGTGTAGTAGCTCGTTGTTATCGCGTTTTTGTGTGAATTGCTTTTTTTATTACTAAAAACGGCTTTAATGTAATCCTGATTGATTCACAATATTAACATGTGTTATTTTTTGTTTATTTTCGTTAAGTTAAGTTGGCACATAAAATTATTTAAATATACTTAAATAAACTTACATAAAAATACCAAAAACTCAAAATTTATCGCCTAAAGTGGCCCGTGGTATGGTATTTGTTGCTTTCATTAAGTACATTTGTTGTCGTATACAAAGTAATAGGATATTTTTGTTGAAAATCTGTCATGTTTTTTGTATTTATGTATATAATCGTAGTCCTTCTTTATTATTTCATGATATAAGTAAAAATAAATATTGAATAGATACTTTACTTTGTATAATTATATTTATTTACTAAACCTTTCAAATGCCTCATGGTTTTTCGACAAGAGTTTGAAAACATTGAAACATTATTGTATGCATATAATTGACATTGACATAAAATGAATACAACCGCCTCTTAAGTAAGCGGTCCTGGTTGATTGGCCCTTAATATTTATCCAGTCAGAGGCCTACAAAAGTTGTAACGAGTCCGGTCTTTCTTGTTGCTAATTACTTTGGACCTTTCCTTATCATTAGAAAGTTTTCACATTCAAAAGTTTTTTGTCGAAAATATTTTTCCTTAAACACTTAAATTGAGCGCTCGGTGTGTTTAAATTTTTGCACATTTTATGATACTGAGATTGAAAGGTTGATAATATGAATTATGATGTACTATTTACAACGTACCATTCATAAATTTTTGTTTTTGATATTTTTTCTTGATGTGAATTACCAAAAGCTTAAAGAGTCTTCGCTTCATTTATGTAACGAAAATACATGTATCGAAAATAGTGGTTATCCGTTTAAGGGCATACTTGGTATCGTATTGTGACTCAGAAAAAAAAAATTAGTGCAAAAAAATGTTTTTATTCAAAAATGTCCGGCAAGGTTGACTTTTACGGTTAAAAACTAGGCGGCGAAGTGCCTAGTTTATGGTCAAATAAAAATTAAAAAGTTACGGAAATTGCAGGCTCGATTTCGCGACATAGTAAATGTTGCATACAAATTCCATTTTTGTCGAGGTACAAACTTTTTAAAAAGTTTAACAGCCATACAAAAATAAAGGCAAAGGTCCTAAACAACCAAAACACAACATCGGTATTTGTTATTTATAATGTTGGTACCGCGACTTTTTAGTTATCTCAAATAGCTTACGGTAAATTCAGAACAAAAATACACTTCAAACTTTTTAATAAAAATATATAATGGCGGCAAAGCTGAGCGTGTACCGCGAACATAGAAAATTGTAGTTTCGAATAAATCTGTCTCTCTCACTCATAATGAGAAGCGATGGAGATAGAGATAATTATAGGATTCGAATCGAAACTCGATGCTCGCGGTAGTGGTCATTCTTTTAACCTAGAAGTTATCCTGAATATATTATTTATGTCAATATTGTTTGTTGTTCATCAACGTTGGCTGTTTTGCATTATTTTTGAATAAAGCATATATTGGACTCGGCGCGAAGGGCCATTGCTGGCTTCGTATTAAATTAAACGGACTCCTAAAGTCGTCCGTTTAAACATAATACTCAGCCATCAATGTGCTACTTCACCGCCTCGACAATAATGTACTATTATTTCTTCTATGGGAGACGTCATCCCAGCCGGCCGACCTACAATACAAAACCAATTTTTTTTTGTTAAATTTCGAAATTAGAATACGATACCAATTATGCCCTTAAACTGATCACCAGCATTTTTGTTATATTAGACGGAGAGTTGGCCACGTCAGATATGACACAATAATGAGAGCAACGAAATCCATGTAGTTAGTTTGCTATACTATGCTTATTTCTAGATCCGGACATCTGGCAGCTGTAAAGTGGTGGAGGTCAAAGAATGCAAATAACTTGAAGAAAACAAATGCTAGAGTTCTGGGTTTAATGAAATATTATGGGAAATTATGTAATTAACTAGGTTATATCATATCCAGAAGGTTCTGTTGGGGGAAAGTAGTGCCAAATGATGTAAAATGCAATTTTTAGGTAGTCGCCTACTGTTTTTGTTTCCGCAATAATAGACAATGGTTTTTAATCTGATGTTAAAATATAGGCCCTGTCCTCTATAAATTACACAACTCTGGCATTTTTTACCTATTTTGGTATAACTTTTTTCCAACTTAAAAACTTTGTTTGTCTGTCACTCTGACATCCACCCATTAAAAGCTGCCAGATGCCCGGATCTAGCAATAAGGATGGTAAAGCAGTCTAACTAGACAGGTTTCAATGCTATCATTATTGTGTCATATCTGACGTGGCCAGCTCTTAGACCATATTGTCATAACTACAAGGTACCTTGTAGTTATGACAATATGGTCATGTATGGTATAGTAAGATAATGCGTGAACATGGCGAGATGACAGATGACAGATGAAAATACCGAAGGACATAGCGTAAGGGACGCTACGTTTGATGACAATGATGACTAATAATTAAAAGGCTTATACCATGTTCTTATACATGTAGGTATATATAAATAAATATATATATATATATATACACACCGAGTTAACCCTTTAACGGGTAAGACTGAAAAAAATCCTCAATGCAAGCCTCATCGCTAATCTATAGTCCCAAAAATTCTGTACAAGAAAAAAATACAAAAAGATGATGTTAACCTATAAACGGTTAAAATAGTAATAGCAAAATAACGATCTAACAATTATAAGCTTGTAGTACTTTTTAGTTTATCCATACAATAAAAACCGGCCAAGTGCGAGTGGGACTCGCACTCTGAGGGTTCCGTACATAACACTATTTTAGCAATCATGGAACATTGCTGTATGTAACGAAAAGAAAAATTGGATTGAGCATTTTTTTTTGTGATGGAACAACGAATAATGGGTTTATTGGACTTTTTCCTTTACTTATGCTGTAAGACCAAATTTTTTGCCAATTTTCATGATTCTAGGTCTAAGGGAAGTTCCCCATAAATTGTTTGTAAGCGCATTTTCTTTCTTATGACGGAACAACAAATTAACCATTTATGGACTTTTTCCTTTACTTATACTTAGTTATAATATTATATTGTCTGTGCTTGTACTATAAGACCTTTTGCCTTGTCAAATTTCATGATACGATGTCTATGGAAAATACCCTATAGGTTTTGTGAGTTTGTAATCGCAATTTTTTTTTCTTGTGATGAAACGACAAATTAACTATTTTTGGACAATTTCCTTTACTTATGCGGTAAGGCCTTCCTTTGTGCCAAATTACATGATTCTAGTCTATGAAAACTACCCTATAGGTTTTGGGTCCCCTGCGAAGTGTTAGAAAACAAGGCTTGAAGGGACCGAAGACATACGTATTTGATGTAAATTTCAATTTGATAGCTGCACGCGTTCTTGAGAAAAAGGGTCTTAACAGACCGACAGACAGAGAGACAAACGGACAACAAAGTGACCCTAGAAGGGTTCCGTTTTTTCCTCTTAAGGTACAGAACCCTAAAAATCACCATATAATGGCTCCCTAAACGTTATACTTATTTAGGTTACATAGTGAAGCTAAGTAAAACACATCACGCCGCGCTCAAAGCGGGCAAAAGGCTACGTTTTTCCTTAAAAAAATTAAGAGCTCATTACGTAAGCCAGACCCTTTTAAACTAATTAGCAAAATAGAAGTGTACATGAACACCCGAAACTTTCTACCCGTAGAATGCATTTCGGTGTTAAACTTTCGCCAAAATGCGAGTGCTCTTTTGAGGAAGTGCGCCACGTGGCGTGGATAATATTGTCAAATGTTAAGACTATGTCGAGGAGGGTAAATTTTCAGATTCTGTCAAATTACCCAGATACACACATTACCAGACTTCACGCACACTACCATACTTCTGGGGAGACCATTGACCACTATTTTTTTCTGTTGCCATTATAAGTTTGACTACACGTCACCTCCTTTGAGAAACTGAAACCATAGGTATATATGCGTTCCAAGAAGACAGCGAAATAATGTATTTTATAATTTTATATTTAAACGATTAGTTGCGTTTTTGAGATACGAGTTTTGTAAAGATATCTGTAGAAGTCAGATTGACAATCAAATGCCAAGGTCCACTTTATATGGCTCTCGATAAGGTGTAAAATCAAATGACCTGATAGGATTGAACAACGTCTTTGTGCGGATTTACGTACGTACAGTCGACTACAAAGAGATGTATCCACTTTTGGACCTTATAACAACGCAATAAGGTGAAAAAGTGGATACATCTCTTTGTAGTCGACTGTACAAAATCTACACAGCTACAGTTTTAAATTTTCTATACAAAATTGGCAAAAGAAATATGTTAATTTATACATTGTTTTTATACTATGACGGTGGCAAACAAGCATACGGCTCGCCTGGTGGTAAGCAACTACCGTAACCTATGGATGGACGCCTGCAACTCCAGAGGTGTCACATGCGCGTTGCTAACCCTTTATAAAAAGGCGGATTCACTGCGTTGACGGCTAAAGGAACAAGAGGGTCCCTGGTCGTCAATACACTGGGTCCTCTTTGAGCTCTTTGACAAAGCTTACTCACCAACAGGAACAACACACTATGGATACTATTTGGCTGTGGTTTTCTGTAAGGTGCTCTGCTCCAGATTTGAGCGATACATAATCGTGGTTCTACATGCAGTACTAAATAACCAATAATTCTACTTTCAATCTATTTAAATTTTATTTTTAACTTACGTTTGGCATACTTCTTTCGTGTGAATTTATTTAGTATAGTATTGGAGCCACGGGTATTTAAATTTATCATATTTCTTAGCGGTTTGCTTCCATACAGTGTTGTGGCGGGCGTTTCAGACCGCACATTATGAACGTATATATGTCTTAAACTGTCTGAATGGACCTTACCCGCCGAAAGGATCTGGGACATCATAACCGAAAAATAAAGCTACACACAGTTTTACAGTTTTAAAACGGTATGACGTCATGCCGTTTGTTACGGTATGGTTTCAGTTGCGCAACCGAAATTTTCTGTACCGAAATATAACGGCACCGTCATTTTTTGCGATACCTTAGCCGTTTTCTTAAACGACTCCCCGTGACCCGCCCCATGCTCACATCCTTTATCACCGCTCGCGCCACAAGCAAGTACCTACATCGTAAAAGCTACGGTCAATAATCTTGGTACCGAAATTATAACGGCTGTATATCGTTATTAAGGTATAAGTACCGTAAAAAAAGCTAAAAATAGCGATATCGTAATTTTATTCCGAAAGAGTATTTTTTTTCGCTCACATACTTCACATTACTATTTAAAATATATCGTACGTATATATGTATGTCTATTTAGTAGGGCTATTTAATAACTTACATGAAAAAAATTGTTAATATCCCCTTTTGAAATTAATCTAAGAGCCAAAAGGACCAACTCTGAAAAAGTAATTTCCGTCATCACCGTTTTCCGTATAATTAAGTGTACACTATGGACTAACCGGAATGGTTTTAAACTTGGTATTTGTGTTTTGTTGAATGGGTCTTGAAATCACTTAGGGTGGGTTGCACCAAACCGCCTGTTAAAGTAAGCCAAATGTTACGCTAATCGGAGGTACTTAACGATTGCTAACATGAATGGGTTGCACCAAGTGCAAAATATAAGAATCTAAGAGTTACGAGGGATGCCACTGTATAAACGCATTTCTAACAACATTTTCATGGTAGAATATTATTTTCATATGGCAACCCAACCATAAGTGCCAAACTAAACTTGTCAAAATCGTCAATTCGTCACACGAAGAAAAAATCTAAAGGAAAGAAAAGAGCGCGAACTAAACTTTGCACCCTGCAGCTTGAAAATCAAGAATATTCAACAATTTTAGCCATTCCTGAACATGTTTATTACTCAGTCAAAAAGTGGGCTATCCATAGCGCCCTACGAGCAAACTTTTTCAAAGGATAATGCAACTTGTGTTGCGAGTGGTGTTTAAAGAGAAAGCCAGAGTAGTCGGCTGGTGTATTATATTTTATATTATAGTGAGTAAATTATCCTTCTACTTTATTATTACTTACAGAACCCTAAGCAAGTAAAGCGGTTGATGGAAGCACCAAATGGCGAGAAGGTGCCCAGTCGCAAAACAAAGGCACCACTAGTTTTGAGAACTCTCCTTTCGAAAATTCGTAAATATAGGGCGCTGAATCCCTCCAACCTGGTTAATTATGGCTAGCATTGTAACCAACGACCAAAATATTGAACTTATTATATATGTACCTACTTATTGAAAGAGTGTTCTAAAGCATCTTTGTGAAGTACCTATAGCACATAATTATGTTACATTCATAATACACAATGTTTTTTATTTCAGGTTTGAATTTACCTTTGGTTTTGAAGACAAGATGAAATCAAGGCTTATGCAACTCAGTGCTCAACTCAAGGAACTTTTAAAGTGAAAGTGCAGTGGTTTCAAGAAATTTGTAGAATCTCAAAGTAAAAATAAAGAATATTTTTTTAACATGATCAATACTTATTTCAATTTTGTCAATAAAATACATAATATATTTAGTTAGCCTACTTTGTTTATATATTATTCAAACTCTGGCATAGGTTTCCTTTGTAGATAGGGGCAAGACAATGACATGCAATGATTATTTTCACCATTTTTCTAGCAACTGAAGAACAAATCAAATTATTTTAATAAATATTTTGATTTGTTTATTTTTAAGTAGACACACTACTATATAAATTATAAACTTATATAGATGTCATATAAGGAAAAAGTGACCTACGCCTCCGGTGCCCAGGGCTGGGATCGAACCAGCATCTTCAGCACGGGAGGCCTAGGTCACTTTTTTCTTTGTATATGACATCTATATAAGTTAATTTTTCTAGCAGTTGACATTAATAATCAATATGAACATTGCCTGTTGTTACAGGCAATGTTCATATTGATTATTAAAGTCAACTGCAGACTGCATTGTTATGCAGTCTCATACTTACTAAACTTGAAACTATTGAAGTATTTTAGGCCAGATCAATCTAAGATAGTATAAACCCAACCCGTGGCCAAGGTGACCCAGCTTGTTGACCGGAGAAAAAACTTCATATACTGAACCACAGATGGTTCTCAACAATATGATACAGGTCAAAGTGACTATGGTCAAGTAATGTTTTATGAAACATTACTTATCAATATAAATAGATAGTATAAATTGCTGTAGTTGCTTAGTTTGGCTAGGTGAGATTGTCCCAAAGTCTCGTATTTCATAGATTAATGCTTGATTAGACAAAAATACAGCGATATTTGATGAAAAATAATAAAATATTGTTCGCAGTAATAAATATATGCACGTTTCTGAACGCAAAAGGGTCATACGATTGACGTTTTGTATTATTCACACTTCAACTCGTGTATCTAATAATAAATATATAATTCTGTGTAAAAAGTGCGCTTTTAAGTTAAAACCGAGTGCCAAGTGACTTCAGGTTGAAATAGACCAGACTTCTGTTATAACAGACATACCAGAACTATGCCAGAACCTACAGTAATTGTCATGAAAGCCGACAGCCGTAGAGCGAGCGAAACCTGCAGAACAATCATGATAATCATTTTAAAAACCACTCTGTTTTTGTCAATGAAGACCAAACCTTTGGAAATAACGAATGACTGACTACAAGACTTGAATACTGCAAGTTCTTTAAGGTAGAAAGCAAAAGGGAGCGTAAACCTCTGACGCGGTGGAGTGAACAGGTCAAGAAGAAACACGTGTTTTATGTTATGACACGGTAGATAGCCTCGATGGGAGCAAGTCATACGATTCAAAAGGTGCCAGATAACCAGATTATAATTTCATGCCATAGCAGCAGTGCTATTATATATATCACCAAACATTTATCGCCAATACCACCGAAATCGAGCCTCGACAATGTTCTACTCAACTAAACAATGTTCAGAACTACAAGTAAATAAAGCGTGATATGGAATATACAATCAAGTAAATTAGAGTGTCAAGTGTTGTGGAACAAAAATAGTTCAACAATGGTTTGGTATCCACAAATTCAAATGTCTATGAAAATTTATTATACTGATTCATTTAAATCTTGTTTTTTTATTTGATTTTATATAGGCCTTAAATCAAGCACAGTAGGTCTCTGTTTAACGACAACTCGCAATAACATGAAAAAAATTCCGGTTCCTTGAGTGCCGCTATATAGATGCCGCTACTGATATACACTGTATTTCAGTTTCATTTGTGAAATAAATTCACAGCACAGATTTTACAGATCTGAAGAGACAATAACCCCATAAAAATAAATAATTATCTACTGAAAATTTGGTAATAGCATGGTTTAGCTAATTTGACTTCATGTGTGTTGCTCTTCTGAGGCAAATTATTGTTTTACTTGGAATTTTCTGGCATTAATTATAGCCCTTTAAGCCAAATCCCATAGAACAAAACTAGTGATAGGTACAAAGCTATGCTGGCACCATCTGACAAACCTTTGATAGATGCCTTCCTCCATTCCCCATTAGTATTTTTTATATCGGACATTATTATGAACATGCTTTTTTTCATTCAAATTGTACACAAAATACATGCATTTGCATTTTGTATCTGTTTCATGATGGGCTAAAAAGGAAGCAAAGACCTGGCCTTGGGCTTTGGCTAAAAATATTAGATCCTATGAGAGTTTATGTACTGTACTCTAACATAAGTAGGTACCTAAAAACTCATTAGTAATAAATAATATAGGTCTCTTTTTATCAATGTCATATATCTCTACTAATCAGGATAGGTACCTATTTACAAATAAAACATAATAGTACAGTCAGTACATACATGGCTGTTTGTATGACTTGTAACATGTATTTTACAAAGATACAAGTGATAATAAAACATTTTTGAAATTTACTCTTATGACTTTGGGACAATCTCACCTAGCCAAACTAAGCAACTACAGCAATTTATACTATCTATTTATATTGATAAGTAATGTTTCATAAAACATTACTTGACCATAGTCACTTTGACCTGTATCATATTGTTGAGAACAACTGTGGTTCAGTATATGAAGTTTTTTCTCCGGTCAACAAGCTGGGTCACCTTGGCCACGGGTTGGGTTTATACTATCTTAGATTGATCTGGCCTAAAATACTTCAATAGTTTCAAGTTTAGTAAGTATGAGACTGCATAACAATGCAGTCTGCAGTTGACTTTAATAATCAATATGAACATTGCCTGTAACAACAGGCAATGTTCATATTGATTATTAATGTCAACTGCTAGAAAAATTAACTTATATAGATGTCATATAAGGAAAAAGTGACCTACGCCTCCGGTGCCCAGGGCTGGGATCGAACCAGCATCTTCAGCACGGGAGGCCCAGGTCACTTTTTTCTTTGTATATGACATCTATATAAGTTAATTTTTCTAGCAGTTGACATTAATAATCAATATGAACATTGCCTGTTGTTACAGGCAATGTTCATATTGATTATTAAAGTCAACTGCAGACTGCATTGTTATGCAGTCTCATACTTACTAAACTTGAAACTATTGAAGTATTTTAGGCCAGATCAATCTAAGATAGTATAAACCCAACCCGTGGCCAAGGTGACCCAGCTTGTTGACCGGAGAAAAAACTTCATATACTGAACCACAGATGGTTCTCAACAATATGATACAGGTCAAAGTGACTATGGTCAAGTAATGTTTTATGAAACATTACTTATCAATATAAATCCATAGTATAAATTGCTGTAGTTGCTTAGTTTGGCTAGGTGAGATTGTCCCAAAGTCATAAGAGTAAATTTCAAAAATGTTTTATTATCACTTGTATCTTTGTAAAATACATGTTACAAGTCATACAAACAGCCATGTATGTACTGACTGTACTATTATGTTTTATTTGTAAATAGGTACCTATCCTGATTAGTAGAGATATATGACATTGATAAAAAGAGACCTATATTATTTATTACTAATGAGTTTTTAGGTACCTACTTATGTTAGTACAGTACATAAACTCTCATAGGATCTAATATTTTTAGCCAAAGCCCAAGGCCAGGTCTTTGCTTCCTTTTTAGCCCATCATGAAACAGATACAAAATGCAAATGCATGTATTTTGTGTACAATTTGAATGAAAAAAAGCATGTTCATAATAATGTCCGATATAAAAAATACTAATGGGGAATGGAGGAAGGCATCTATCAAAGGTTTGTCAGATGGTGCCAGCATAGCTTTGTACCTATCACTAGTTTTGTTCTATGGGATTTGGCTTAAAGGGCTATAATTAATGCCAGAAAATTCCAAGTAAAACAATAATTTGCCTCAGAAGAGCAACACACATGAAGTCAAATTAGCTAAACCATGCTATTACCAAATTTTCAGTAGATAATTATTTATTTTTATGGGGTTATTGTCTCTTCAGATCTGTAAAATCTGTGCTGTGAATTTATTTCACAAATGAAACTGAAATACAGTGTATATCAGTAGCGGCATCTATATAGCGGCACTCAAGGAACCGGAATTTTTTTCATGTTATTGCGAGTTGTCGTTAAACAGAGACCTACTGTGCTTGATTTAAGGCCTATATAAAATCAAATAAAAAAACAAGATTTAAATGAATCAGTATAATAAATTTTCATAGACATTTGAATTTGTGGATACCAAACCATTGTTGAACTATTTTTGTTCCACAACACTTGACACTCTAATTTACTTGATTGTATATTCCATATCACGCTTTATTTACTTGTAGTTCTGAACATTGTTTAGTTGAGTAGAACATTGTCGAGGCTCGATTTCGGTGGTATTGGCGATAAATGTTTGGTGATATATATAATAGCACTGCTGCTATGGCATGAAATTATAATCTGGTTATCTGGCACCTTTTGAATCGTATGACTTGCTCCCATCGAGGCTATCTACCGTGTCATAACATAAAACACGTGTTTCTTCTTGACCTGTTCACTCCACCGCGTCAGAGGTTTACGCTCCCTTTTGCTTTCTACCTTAAAGAACTTGCAGTATTCAAGTCTTGTAGTCAGTCATTCGTTATTTCCAAAGGTTTGGTCTTCATTGACAAAAACAGAGTGGTTTTTAAAATGATTATCATGATTGTTCTGCAGGTTTCGCTCGCTCTACGGCTGTCGGCTTTCATGACAATTACTGTAGGTTCTGGCATAGTTCTGGTATGTCTGTTATAACAGAAGTCTGGTCTATTTCAACCTGAAGTCACTTGGCACTCGGTTTTAACTTAAAAGCGCACTTTTTACACAGAATTATATATTTATTATTAGATACACGAGTTGAAGTGTGAATAATACAAAACGTCAATCGTATGACCCTTTTGCGTTCAGAAACGTGCATATATTTATTACTGCGAACAATATTTTATTATTTTTCATCAAATATCGCTGTATTTTTGTCTAATCAAGCATTAATCTATGAAATACGAGACATTTTTGCAAATTGTCCGCCATATTTAAACGTAGATTTGAGTTAACCAGTGCTCGACGGCTGGTTAAGGTAAACGTAACTTTCTGACTGCTAAAGTGCATGGTGCAACGGAAAAACGGACTTGACGTCTACTGTAACCATGATGAGTTCGTTAAGTATGCGTGGTGCAACCCGCCCTTAATCTGAAGATCAAATCACACTGTGAAAATTTGAAGATCAAAATTAAAAAGTAATTAAGGCCAAAAAAAATGTTGTGATATCATTTGGTTTTTAAAAAAATTGCGCCCAACGCCCACCGCAATGGTCGCAAGTGGGCCCATTTACGACCGTGCCTCAAGAGTTTGGAGCGGAAGGCCTAAGGCTTTTAAATTAAATTAAATTAAGTAAACGTTTATTTCAGGCCATTGCCCATTTCGTAGTTAGTACCGAATTAATGTTAGTAGGTATAGGTATACAAATTTACGATTTTTAACTTAAACAAATAAAACAGGACCGGAGCATCATTAATACGAAGCATCAAAATAAATCACAATTAAAATTTAAACATCAAAATTATACAATTAAAATTGGGAATAAATTATAAAATCGTTTAAGTTAACAGGTAAAATATTATTAATTGATATAAATCCAAAAAATCTAAATTATTAAAATTAATATATTATAAATTAAGTTGAGTAGTAAGAATTAAATTAAATTAAGAATAGAGGAAGAACCTAATCCCTTGAATTAGCGTAGGGACTGGTAGTAGTTTTCAACTAATTAGGTGATGTAGATATCGAAAATTATATCTGCTTTAAAATCCAAGATGACGGATATGCTCTTATATCTAATAATAATAATAAATAAAACCCTTAATTAGTCGTAAATTACTACCATTACGATTTTTCAGAAAAAAGAGTATAGACGCCATCTTTAAAGCACGTAATTTACAAAATCTGCTACCTCCCAATTAACCAAAAACTTTCACCATGACGATATTTCAGAAAAAAAGAGTATAGGCGCCATCTTGGGTTTTAAACAGACGTAATTTTCGTAATCTACTCACCCGAAATAGACGAAAATGACTACCATGACAATTTATACAAAAAAGTGTATTTCCGCCATCTTTGATTTTAAAACAGGCATAATTTTCGAAAACAATTTTTCATGAAAAAATATAGCCGCCATTTTGGATTTTAAAACAGATATAATTTAATAAATCTACACCCCCTAATTAACTGAAAATAACTACCATGACCATTTACCAGAAAAACCAACTACTACCAACCCCTTTTCTACCCCTTTAGAATTGATTTTCCGGATAAAAACTATCCTATATTGTTTCCCGGGACTCAAATTACATCCATAACAATTTTTATCTAAATCGGTTCGCAGTTAAAAATTAACGATACAAACCTGCAACCCCCATTTCACCCCCTTAAGGATTGATTTTCGAGATAAAACTGTCGTATGTCGTTTCCCGGGAAACTATCTCTATACCAAATTTCATCTAAATCGGTTCTGCTGTTAATATTTCGCCATAAAACTTTCAACCTACTTTGTTTTGTACCCCCTTAAGGGTTAATTTTCGGGATAAAAACTATTTCGTTACTTCCCGGGACACAAAATATCTCTATACCAAGTTTCATCTAAATTAGCTCAACGTTTTAAATTCCCCATACATACTTTCAACCCCCATTTCATACCCTTAAGTGTTGATTTTAGGAAAAAAACCATCCTTATCAAAGGAGGAAGCACCGGACTTAAAAAATATCTCTATACTATGATTCATCAAAATCGGTTCAGCTATTAAAATTTTTCCATACAATCCAATCCCCATTTCACCCCTTAACCTTAAGGGTTGAATTTCACGATAAAAACCATTAACGATTTAATATTTCTTCCCGGGATTCAAACTATATACATATACCAAATTTCATTTAAATCGGTTCAGCGGCTTAAGCGTGAAAAGGTTACAGACAGGCAGACAGACACACGCATTTATAATATTAAATCTATGTACCAAGTTTCATCACAATGTTCGGTTCAGCGGATCATAATTCGCCACAAAAACTGCCAACACCTTTTTTCCCCTCTAGGATTGTTTTTTGGGATAAAAGCTATCATATATTGTTTCCCGGGACTCCAACTATGTCCATACCTTTTATCTAAATCGGTAAAAAATTCTTTCATACAAACCTGCAACACCCATTTTACCCCCTTTCGCGATATAAACGGTTTTATGTTCCTTCCCGGGATTCAAACTATCTGTATAACCAGTTTCATCTAAATAGGTTCAGCTGTTAAACATTTGCTATACAAACTTCCAACCCACTTTTCACCCCCTTAAGGTTTGATGAAAACTACTTAAATTAATTTTGGGCTATGCGTTTATATGTCAATCAGTCAGTCATTTTTTTCTTAAATACATATTTAAGATTATTAGATTGCAATTTGCTACAAATACTTTCAAGAATTTTCATGTCCACGATAATAAATTTCAAAATCGATGGCATTTTCGTAATTAACGTCCCAAAAAAACACAAAAACAACACCCATATTGATACTTAGACATTTCAAACCCATCGCACCCTAACGGGTGAGATGGTATTTCACGTTCGCCACGTTGGATTTTAAAATCGTTGTTGTTTTCGTAAACAACGACTCGATAAACCATAGAAACGATACCCATGTTCATTTTCAGATTTTATGACCACATTTGCCCCTTTTAGGGGTTGAATTTTCAAAAACATGAAACACGTGTTTACTTATTTATCGTTAGAAATACTCCTGTGAAGTTTCGAATAAAATAGTCTAACAAATCTTGTTTCGCCATACAAACTTTGGACCCCCATTTTACCCCCTTAGGGGGTAACTTTTGAAAAATCCTTTCTTAGTGCTACCCTAGACCTTATAAGGAACCTACGTGCCAAATTTGGAATCTCTAGAACCAGCGGTTTGGGCTGTGCATTAATATGTCAGTCAGTCAGTCAATCAGTCAATCAGTCAGTCAGTCAGTCAGTTTCTTCTTTTATATATTTAGAAGTATGGATTCCCTAAACCAAATTGAGTAATTACTTGGCAATATTGGGAATTTATTTTTATGTTATGTGCTTGATTTCCTGGTAAGTTGTGTGGTCTTCTTTTAACCTATTCCTTGAAAATACAATATGTTTTATACAACAATTTCAAAATTCCCCAATATTCCCCGAAGAATATTCCCGCGAATGGTACAACACTGCTAGTGCCCATTTAAGGCCCGTTTTCATGATCACCGAAATGGACTCTACAATGCCATAAAGAAGCCAACCGGTAATATTTTTGATAAATTTACAGTATGGCTGGCTCCAGAATAGTTGCCTTTTAAAATTTTGGTACAGTTGCCACCAAATATATCGGAGCGGCAAAGGTACTCAAAAATATCTGTACATGCACTTTATCGCCTTGACAAAGAGGTGTCGTTCAGATATTTGTGACCACCTTGGCGGCTCCGATATATCTGATGGCGACTGTACACTACATGCTTCGTCCAGTCCAGAGTTTGGCGTTATTTAGATAATTTATTTCTTATCTAGATAATTATTTGAAATAAATTTACTATAGATAAGTAAATAATTATCTAGATAAACATGAAACTGATCTAGAAAAAATTCAAAATAACAAATGACGGATTATTTAGTTATTTCAAATAAAACATGATTTAGTTATCTTCCTAATAGATAATTTTTGCCCAACTCTGGTTCAGTCCAGAAAATAAGTTAATTTCGACAGTGGAAATTTCAAATGTCGTAAGGGACAAAGGTCCACTTTTCAGGAGAGCCAAAAAACAAAATCAAAATTAAAAAAAAATCGTAACTTTGTAAATATTCATCCGAATTGGATGGTTCTTATATATATTACTTTCAAAAAGCTTTGTCTACATCAAACTAACAGTTATATATTTGTAAATTCAATAGTTTAGGAAATAGTGTCCCTTACGCAAGAAATTTACTAGTAATATGCCCCTTACGCCTCCAAAAAGTCTTACTATATTTATGAAAATCTCTTATGCCAAAAACTAAAATACAATCTGACTGTAGTAACTCACAAACAACATTCTACATTGCGATTTTTTCTGTTGTAAAGTCATTCTAGTTTCCAGGTTATTGAAGTAAGTAGCCAAAAAATGTATGAAAATGTAAACTTCTGTATTCACAATTGTATTATTTTCATAGCCGAAGATTTAAGCAGGTTACAAGTTATAGGAAATAAAACAAATATATTTTTATATTTTTTAATGAACGTGAAAAAAGAACACAAGGAATTTTCAATCAATAATAATATTAATGTTTATCAAGCCAGAGGTTGAGCCAGAGCTTGAGTGTTTACCATTGCTCATCATATCACTTCTCACTAATTTTATGAAGAGAATTGACAACCGCCACTGTGTACCGCCACGGCAGTAACAATGGAACGTTTTCTGATGATATAGTCGTCTTTCCTATGTTAACTATTTTTAATTTTCCCATAAAAAAGGTTTATTCGTTTCTCGTACCTTCTAATCAACATTTTGAGTAACTATTACAGTACCAACTAAATAACAATCGTAAACTACAATTATCTAAAAAGAACTTTCAAAATGAGTATCGTCTGTTTAATAGCTAAAAAAACAATGGTAATCTCTGATATCAGTATTAGGTACTTAAAGTAAAATCAGTCAAAATAAGTGTGCACTTAAAAATACTTTGTTATAGCCGAGGAGTCAGCAAATACCGAATTTGACAATATATCATCTACTGATACATTTTTAACAAGGAACAATCACATTTCTCAATAACTAACAGCTAGGACTTAGCAGAAACCACTGCAGTAGTATGAAAAGTAGAACTTTCCTCTGTACAAATTATCGATTGACCTTAATGACGCATGTAATCGCTACCAACAGATAATAAATATTAAACAGAGCAAAGTCGAATTAGGTATAAAGTTAAATTTTTAGTAACAGTAAGTATTATTAAATTATCTACTAAATTATAATTATCGATATAAAAATTTTAACTTTTTCTGAAATAAAACACAATTTTATCTCCTAATAGATCTCTTTGACGCTTGACTCCTCCTTATTACTCCTCTGACTCTTCAATCTTCTCGTCTTCTTCGTCAGTCTCCGCTAGTGTGTCAGCGACTCCATGCAAATATGGAAAGTTAGAATATTCATTATGAAAACGCTTTGGAATTGTACCGTTCTTGCATAAGCGCTTCAAATCATTATAATTTGCTACGGACAAGGGTAGTCTTGTTTCGTATAAAGGTTTTAATTGAATCACTTCTTCTTCAGCCTGGTTTACACTCGAATCCAGTATAGTTTCCTGCTCTTGAAGTTTTTTACCCTTACCTTTCCCCTTGCCCTTTCCCTTGCCCCTCTTTGGTCTTGTGTCAATCACACGTTTTTCATAAAGTTGAAATTTGTGAACTTCTGCCCCTGGCTTCATTGAATATTTAACCATTATTTCATTAGGATGTTTTTTTTGCATAGTTACCGTTTTGATGTCTGCTTGGTCGCCTCACTTACCAATATATATCACTCTAGAAATAGTGTTATAAGATAGCTAGTGTAACATAATACAAGGTACAGTAGGTGTGATCTACTCGCTTGCCGTCTAAGATGCAGAGAATTTTGAACGAATGCAAGTGTTCATAGAATTCCCAAATTTCTGCTTGTTTGCCTCTCTCTCATGTACCTGCAGCCGATTATCACTCTAAAAATAGTGTAATTTGATAGCTAGTGTAGTACATTATACGACACAGTAGGTGTAATTCACTCGCTTGCCGTCTAAGATGCAGAAAATTTCGAATGAATTCACGTGTTCATAGATTTCCCAAGTGTCTGCTTGGTCGCCTCACTTACATATATATGCAGCTGAGTATCACTCTAGCAATAGTGTTATTATATAGCTAGTATAACACAATACAAGGTACAGTAGGTGTGATTCACTCGCTTGCCGTCTAAGATGCAGAAAATCTTGAATGAATGCAAGTATTCATAGAATACCCAAGTATCTGCATGTTTGCCTCTCTCACATCTACCTGCAGCCGAGTATCACTCTAAAAATAGTGTTTTTTGATAGCTAGTGTAGTACATTACAGGGTACAGTAGGTGTGATTCACTCGCTTGCCGTCTAAGATGCAGAAAATCTCGAACGAATTCATGTGTTCATAGAATTCCCAATTGTCTGCTTGGTCGCCTCGCTTACATATATATGCAGCAGAGTATCACTCTAGAAATAGTGTTATTTGATACCTAGTGTAACACAATACAAGAGTTGGTGTGATCTACTCGCTTGCCGTCTAAGATGCAGAAAATCTCGAATGAATTCATGTGTTCATAGAATTCCCAAATTTCTGCTTGTTTGCCTCTCTCTCATCTACCTGCAGCCGAGTATCACTCTAGAAATAGTGTTATTTGATAGCTAGTGTAATACATTACACGATACAGTAGCTGTGATTCACTCGCTTGCCATCTAAGATGCAGAAAATCTCGAATGAATTCATGTGTTCATAGAATTCCCAATTGTCTGCTTGGTCGCCTCGCTTACATATATATGCAGCCGAGAAACTAAACTGAATGTTATAACGTACACAAAAAAACTTTAAAGGTTTTAAAATATCATCTTTTCTGAGGCGTAACTATCATTGTTGCACCGTATTTAATGTAACTTTTTCTTTATAATGTTTGAAGGTGAGTTACTATATCAGACTTTAAAATTATTTTGATTTATACCTACATACAACAAACTTTATAAAAAATCAAGAGCCATAATATTCTTCGGCATTATGTTGTAACGTACAAAAGCCTAAAATAGTTGACCCATACGCCAATGTGGGTTCAAAGTTTCGTATTTATTTTATTAGATAGAATGTCGTAAAGGAATCTTTTTTTACTGTAGTAACTTACAACATAGGGATTTATTTATAAGAAGGATATACAACGTTATAAATGAACACATAATACCATCAAATTTAAAATTTGACCCATACAACATAATTTTTTAAACATTAGGAAGTTACAACAAAATATAATTACTTCGTAAATTCTTTATTTGAAGCGATGTCAAAAAGTTAGTTATACCGATCGATAGAGAAAAAAATTCTTAGTTCTATGCAATATTTAGTGTACTTACGACAAAATGTCCCTTACGACATTGGAAATTTCCAGTGTCGATTTGCACAGAATACTGATGAAATAAAAACTGAATTTTTGTACACTTACTTTTATTACTTCGCTTGAGGTTTCGAAAGCGACGTTACTTTCTTCCTCCCAGCTATGACTAAAAAGTCCCGGATAAATCGTGAAAGTTAAAATCAGAAAACAACAATGTTTATTGGTTTATTTTACAACATATTTATGGTATAAAATAATATATATGGTATGGTATGGTAATATGATAGATTCATGCAAAGTGAAATCGCTATGCGATAACGGAGATAGTTCAGACACACAATCCGCCGGGATGAAAACTATTACGTACACCGCTCTCAACTGGGTCCCACCAGGAGGCGAACGTAGATCTGGTCGTCCCGTGCACTCACGGTGGCGCTCAGTTGAGAAGAAGCCGTTCAGATGAGGTGGGTCCCTACTCGTACCATATAGGAACGACAACCGATTCATGCGCCTCTCGATTTGTATATGCTGCAGACAGAGACGTTCTTCATTACGCATGCACATATGTTGTGTGCAAAAACCCGATAGATCTGCTGGCCTAGTCATTATTTTAATTTCTTGATCTTATTTATCTCACCACATGTAGCAAGACATTATTTTAATTTCTTGGACTTCTTTATCTCATCACATCACAAACGGCCAACAAGAAATAGGTTCCATGATTTTCATATATTGCGGAAATATATCTCATACAAATTTCGCGTATACTAAGTAAAATAATTTGTTAATAAGATTCGAGTACTAAGAAAATTGTCAATCAAGTTTATTGACGTTCGTATACATTTTTTTAATGTCGTAATAATATGACCAGCATAATAAATAAAAACTCCGTAATTAAAAAGTAATCCTAAACCTCTTTTCGCATAAGATAGCTTTGGAAGAAACGAATTATGAGGATTCGGTAGAAACGTTTCTTTTATGAAATCGTTAGTTGTATTTTTCTAGTATTACGACATATAAACATCAAAAAATACAATTTAATATGACACACGGTCTCTGTTTGTTTTCCCTATTCATTTTGAATACATTCTGGCTACTGGTATCCTTTTTCGTGTACTTATATGATTTTCTGTCAAAATAATTGTCAAAATGAAATGTCAAAGTGTGAAATTCAGTAGCACGTCCGCCTGCGACGGGCCCCGTGGGGCATCTGAGTCACAAAGACAATTTGACTGATGTGGCGAATGTATGGGAATTTCACGAAAGTTTATATTTATAATCGAGTTTCTTTGTTATTTTTATAAGGAAAAATATGAGTAACCCTTTATTCTCTAGTGCATTTATCTGGCTTTTAAAATATTATAACCATTTCATGATCATATGCATTTTTAATTCATGTTTTTCCTAAACCGCACAAACGTTTTTCTCAGATTTTGTATAACTTTACTTCGTTGTATTGAGTTAACGACTAATGGTAATCAGGTACTTATTACTTTAAATTGTAAACACACTCTTTGTTGTTATAATAACATATAAAATATAGATTTTTGTAAAGAATTGTGAACTCAGGAACCTAAACGGTGACTGCTGTTTTTGCTGATTTTGTACGACGCCCTCATAATATTTACTTATCTATGTTTGGGACACTCTTATAGTGAAAAGAGTTTTTAAATGGGGTTTTGATATGTCTTCTTATAGAACTACGCTTATTGTGTATCTTTAAGATCGAATGTATTACTGTTTTGAAATAATGAGTCCCGCCGAATTTCTTGCCGGTCATAATACTTCTCGGGTCAGGTGTAGAGTTGGAACTGGTGGTAGCTTTTTATTTTCTCTTTCTGACGATCATAAGTGCATTGTAATGTGTAATGTGCCTAAATTGAAGAATAAATATCTTTTATCTTTTTGAAACACGTTTTAAATTACTCGATATTATGTTATGATCAGACATAGAAGTGTTTGTGGCAAAAATGTCAATAAACTAGGGACTTCCTTCCAATATCAAATTTATCGATAGCTTTCGAAGTGACATTTCATAATAAATATTAAGTTTAATGGGTAAAGTAAAAATTAACATATATGCTGATAACTATTACCTATAGATATTATGATGGTAATTCGTTATATAAATATAAGGTCTTATTGGATTTTTTTATTTCAACAAAATTGTTTAACGACTAAAACAAAACGAATGAAAATCTTTTTCCTAATTTATTTATAAATTAATGATATATGCTGTATTATGTATAATAATATATGCAACTTACAAATTCATATTATATGTACATCCTAACTGTCATAAGGATATCGATAAATTTATATCGTTGGGAAGTCCCCGTGACATTTTCATTTCTGCCACAAAAACTTCTATGTCTGGTTATGATACACGGTACATTTATTTACATTTACAAATAAATGCAACACGATGGATAAGATTAATGAAATGACAGATTTTTCATCAGATATTGCGGCAACATGGTCTTGTTGTTTTTGCTTTACGCGTAAATAACTTATTTTTGAACGGAATACTTTGCCATTAAGTAATACAGTCGCAATAAAATAAAATAAATTAATATCCGAAAAATAATATACTCATTTCCGCTCGCCGCAGTTTTTTTATAGAAATATAATTATGAGTACCTACAGTTACCTGGATAACGGGAAAGGTGTTTAAAATTATTTACACATCCTTGTTCTTTTGCATAATCTTGAAATGATTGTGACCTCTCTCTCTCCTTTTTTTATACCACGACGGTGGCAAACAAGCATACGGCCCGCTTGATGGTAAGCAGCTACCGTAACCTATGGATTATTATTCCCGTCTGATTGTGGGGTCTGCTTTTCTCGTTCTTTGTCTCCACTTCGCGCTATCGGACGTATCGTCTACTGAAACTTCGCAAGCCCTCATGTCTTTTGCTATGGTATCTGTCCATCTCGTCTTCGGTTTACCTCTTCTTTGGGACCCAGCCGTGTTCAGATTCAGAGCAACATTCCCGATGTAATCAGGTCTTCTTCTTACGTGTCCAAACCATCTCAGTCCTCTTGTTATCGGCGATGTCCCGTACTCCGAGGCTACCGCAAACGTACTCGTTGCGTATCTCTTGTCGAGCCTCGTTACTCCGTACATCCACCGGAGCATTTTCAGTTCACCTACACTTTCGTATGATTTTAATTATTTTTTTGTTTCTAATGATAAATAATAGAGCAGGAATAAAACGAAGCTTGTGAAGCTTAAAATTAATGTCAGCAAAAGTAGTACCCCTACATACATGTTTGTAGGTACGTCGTACGAACATGTATCGTTTTTTTCCCTTAAATAGTATACAGAGTAAATTTGGTAAGTTACAATAAAGGCCTCCTAGGCTAGTCGGTAGTGACTCTGCCTGTGAAGCAGAAGGTCTCGGGTTCGAATCCTGGTCAGAGCATTAATTTGTCTGCTTATCACGGATATTTGTTTCTGAGTAAAGGACGTTTTCTATGTATTTGTGTATTTGTCTATGTCTATCTATTATATACATCGTCGTCTACTTTAGTTTAGTACCCACAAAACAAGCCTTATGAAGCTTACTGTGGGATTAGGTAAGTCTTTTTGTGTAATAATTATTTATTTATTATTTTTAGTTCCTTATAATACTTCCTTTGAAATATAGACTAAATTAATGCACAATAGAGATCCAACCTGTATCGAGGAAGCTGCTTCAATAGCAATTTCAATAACTTAGTATCGGATACGACCCCCGTAAGTAATCTTATTACTCGCCGCTCGGCATGCGCCATCTTGAATTTCTAGAGCTAGGTAAATATAGTAACATTAGAGCCAATTTATATGTCTTGCTCTTGAGTCGTTATTCGTTGTAATATATACGTTTAGTTTCTACCTGATAATGGCTCTCATGTTACTAAATTTACCAAGCACTAGAAGTTCATCGAAAATAGTACAATAAAAGTGCTTTGCTTTGATACTAAATACGTATTTACCAATTAAACTACTCTTTTGAATGAAACAGGCTTTTACGTACAGAGAACACATCAAATAATTTTATAAAATATTTGAATTTGTTATTTTTTTTAAGTAGAAGCAACGAAACGGAGGCCTTGGTCACTTTTTTTTGTATATGTGCACTTTTAAAAAAAAGTTACAGTTTGGCATGCTACGAAAAATTTATACCTGATCACGTCTCTTAAATCATCCTGTATGGGTACTACAGCATCTAATGTTGCCTCGAGACTAATGTTCATGAATTATGGATTAAAGGTGTGCAAGATCACAACATTTCCAAGAATCAGCTAATATATCTAGAACCTTACGTTCTAAGGTTTCTTGTCTTATTGCGTTAGATTTATTTGGTGACACGGGGGTAAAAGAAAAGTAAAGAATAATATAAATAATGTTTAGGCGCTTTATTAGCTTATATCAGGAGCGGTATTCTCACTTCACCATGATTTGTTACGGGTTTGTTATCAACATGATCTTTTTCTTCCTTTTGACATTAAAAATGATTTTTTTTTCTTTCATTCATTTGCTATTTTATCTATGGTAGGCGCGGTTGCCACCATGGGCGTAGGTAAAGCCTGACCAGTAATATATGATCATTATTGATCATGCGCCATGTTGCGGAATTTAATCGGACCTAATTTCTTACACTGGCAATAATTTTACTGATAGATTGTCACTGTTATCAGTGTTTCTGTGGCGGTTTACTTGAATAATAGTAAAGTGTTGAATATTAAATAATAAATGATAAAAATTGCCAAAAACTATTAATAGTCAAGAGCGAAACATCGTAAATAATGTATATAATAAACTGCTGAAAATAAAACGCTCGGGAAATAAAACTATTTTGCTACGCAACATTTCCAAATTAACATCAGAGCTGACAGGTCAACAAATCAAAATATCACCATACCATAGATAATTATATACTTTTTAACTCTTTTGAACGGTTGCCATGTAAATGAGAGTAATAGCGCCCTCTTGACAATGATCATATACTTATTTCGGGTCAGGCTTTACGCCTTTACTTGACTGCCCTTATACCGATTGCAGAACTTTCTTTTAAAATCTAATTACACGAAGTAAGCTTAGTAGATAAATCGACGGAACCCGGTGCACATCACCTGTGATTTAGGGTTCGCATTTATCAACCACCTTCCTTCATGAATGATGCAGACCGTTTATTTTTCAATGTCGCCTTTTGTAAAAAGGATTCTTTCTTGCGGTTAATCGAGTTGGGGGAAGAAATTTATTTTTAAACTGGTTGAGTTTCATTTAAGAGGATAATAAGTAATAGAAATTGTTTATCTTAATATTAATCGATTTATCTCTGATAGGTAGGTATCAGAGATGTTATGCGCAATCTTTTAAGTAGGTAACACATTGTATTTATCTTTTTCATTCTAAGTAATACAATATACTTTTTTTTGTATAAAATAGCTGTATACATAGTTCATAAGGCTTTCGCAGACACCTTCAGCTATTATAATTTTTTGTTACAAGTATCATCGCTTCTGCCGACTTAATCATTAAGATGTATGGCTTATAAAATGAATAAGATTTAAAAAAATCATCTCTTCTGAGTAAAATGCTTTGTTAGCGAAAGAGTTTAATAAAACTACAATTAATACTATATATACTAGATTATAAGCAAAATAACCTGTGGAAGAGCGGTATTCTCTTATCACAAGTATCTTAAATACTTAAAAAGAGGCACCAGCACAGCTATTGTAAACCTAAACTTAGTTACTGAATAAAAATATTTATATTTTATTAAAATAAAGTATTTAGGTACACGTTTTCAACCGACTTCAAGATTTCGAAATTCTTTTTTCGTTTTAAAGAGTACGAGTATATACTTCACAGTTGGTCCCATTATCATCAGGTCAGGATCTGATGATGGGATCCTGGAGAAATCGAGGAAACTTTTCAAATATAGGCACACTTGTTAGTGATTTGAGTATTTTTTACACTAGCTCGAACATTTGCTTTTGTAAAGGTGGATGCTAGGTGAAGTCGGTTCTTTTTTGTTTAAAATTATATTGGGTAAGTGATGACTGTCAATTATACGAAACAAATAATAATGATTGAGGTCAGTCAGTTACACAAATGTAACTAGTAAAAGGATAGTAAGCACAATAAGGCTGTGGATTCTAGACACCCGATATTCAATAGGACAAATATTTGCGTCCTTAACAATATTTGCTCTTCTTGATATTGAACCCAGGGACGTCAGCTGTGTACGCAGACATCATTAACTAGTCTTACCTACTATTTATATTGATATAATATTACAATATCTGTTACCTAGACTTCTATTACTACTATCTTTAAGTTGGGAATCCATATTGATTTGCAACAAATAACAGTTGCCAACATTCTAATTTTGCACTTGATTAGACTTCTTATTGTTTTTTAGGCTTTTTGATAGAGTAAATGTAGCCAAACAAATTGATTTCAAAATTCAAAACACTTATTTTACGCCTCAGATGTAGGGTTTGCAATCCGGATTCAAATTGTATAGATTGATCAGGATCTTGACCTGGAAATCCATACATTGCAGATCCGTCGTGCAAACCCTACCCAGGTGCAAGAATGACATAATTTACGAGTACTAGACACAATATAAAAACACTATGCGAATTCGGTACCAACCGCCTGGGGTATGACTGATATGAGGTGGAACGACTTACATATAAGCGTACCTACACTATTAGTCAAATTCAATAATCACCAATACATAGTGCCGTTATTATGACAAAAACGGGACTTAATCGCGTACACTTACTTTTATTATTTTCCTGACGTTTCGAGCGTGCCGTAACGCTCGTGGTCGCAGGCAGACTGGCGAGGAATTGTATCAGCATCTCCTAGCTGCGCGGGTTTTTCGAACTACCCGCACTTGTTCTCGATTATGCACATTCACGCTAGGGTTGTCACTTTGCCTACACACAACACTCACGACATCTGGTGGTTTGGAAATGCAAGTATTTTCACGCTTACATTTGCTGATCACTGGATTCCACGAAGACGAGATCCCCTGTCCCTCGTTCTGGTTGAAATTCTTATGCTTCCTAATTTCAATAGCTTCTCGTAGTTTCCTGCTATAACGAAGACGTTCTGTAGAGAGGACTTTTGGATTATGGAGCTCAATCCAGTGGTTTGGTCCAGATTCTAACAAATGTTCGGCCACTGCAGACTTATTTATTTGCCGATTTTTGACTGCTGTGATATGTTCCCTGACCCTTTCCGCTATTTTGCGTTTGGTTTCCCCAATATAGGAACTACCACAGCTACAATCAATCTTATAAACACCCGGTGTTTGATAAGGGATAACATCCTTAGCCGACCTTAAATGCCCCGACACCCTGGATAACGGCATGTATACGGTTTGTATAGAGTACTTCCTTAGTACTGTACCTACTTTGTCCGTCACTCCTTTGACATAAGGCAAAAATGCCGGTCGTCTTGCAACATCCGGATGCTTCCTTCCCGGTTTCCGTCTGGGTTGCCTACTGTCCACCCTGTACCCATTCCACGGCACGCTCGAAACGTCAGGAAAATAATAAAAGTAAGTGTACGCGATTAAGTCCCGTTTTTGTCATAATAATGAGTGAACATCGTGTAAGTTTAAATCAGTACATAGTGCCGTGTTCTAACTTTAAAATACACAAACAATATATTAAATATACAATCTATCTCAAACTTTAACACACAAGGTGCCAGAGTCTAATTTAAAAATACATTAACATTAACAATACAATAAAAATACAACCTATCTCAAACATTCAACCAATATTGAAGTTGTATTGGAGTTGCGTTGGAATATTTCTCAAGCTAATTCTGCTATTTCTGATTCAGATGTTTATGCCGTAGCTGTATTGCGTTGTTAATGCATTGGAGTTGGATCGTGTCTATACGTGTTTTAAAGTTAGAATACGGCCCAAGAAATACTCAACCAATATTGAGGTTATATTGGAGTTGCAACGGAATCATTTTCAAGCAAACTGGTATTTCTGATTCAGACGTTTAGGCGCTAGCAAACAGCTGTATTGCGTAGTTAATCCATTGGACTTGTATTGAAGTTGGATGGTTTCTAAACGTATTTTAAAGTTACAATATGAAACAGGTTCACGTTTTTGCAGTCAAAAATTCCTTGTCATATTGTGTCGACTTAAAAAGCGTGACCCCTTTTGAATATATACCCTATTCATAAACGTCTGTCAGGCCGCAATTAATTAATTAATTAATGTTTTGTCTGTTTCTAACAAACACAACTGTCAAAATGACAGATAAGGACAAAACATAAATTAACCCACAACTAATACTAATTACTAATTAAACCCTGAGAGGCTTATGAATAAGGGGTTTAATGTCTACAGTTGTATTAATTATTATTCGCGTTATACGTGTAACCAGTTCTTTTGAATCGTAGAGCGTAAAATTCTGCATTCTGAATTCACGTAACGCGAGCACATTACAAAGTTCGTTACACGAATTAGAACGGCACGTTCGTTATTTCCAATATTTACTTACAACTACACAAGGACGCTACGATCTCCGGTAAAATACATTGTAGTAAAATTCACGTATAAATTGGTTTTTGTATGGTTGTACATTCTAACCAGTTTTGTTAAAAATTGCTAACTATCACTAACACACTGGAGGTTTTCAGATTAAATTGAATATTTTGTTATAAAGCAAGTATTTAAGGGTAGGTAGAGCAAAGAAAAAACAACCTACTGATTTAGAATATTAGCAGAGGTACAGTCTCAAACAAGAGTTACGAAAATATGGCACTTGAAACCATGGATTTATACAAAAAGGGAGATATGGTACCAGACGCTCGATTCTGTGCCATCGAATATAGGTTCCGGCACCTATATTGAATTAGTCGTGTGGCAGTCTCTCAGTTACACTTTGTGCAATGCGCAAAATATGGAGGTCTCCCTTGCATACCCGTGTTAACTATATAGTTTTATCTCTTTTGCCCATGATTCACATACATTATAGTGGTGTGAAGCATTTTACAAGTGTGTAGGTGCAGGACCACATTTCAGTTTTGTTCACTATGAACGTCACTCATCTGCCTTTTTGTTTATGTCTATGCTTGAAACCGGCCAGTCTTATCACTGAGAAAAGTCTAATAAAACTGACCTAGAAACTGCTGTACGAGTCGTCCTTATAGAACAATTGTAGGGCCATTTGTTGAGGGCTGATTTTGTATCCCGTTCTTTATTATATATCGGTGCCATAACCTAACTAACATACTGACTTACGCCTCAAAAAAAATCCACAACATATATCGATACATCGCTTTAATGAGTATTTTTTTTGTAGGGCGATTTAATATTTCTCATTTTATTACTAACAGACCAATGGCTGTACCAAAACGTAGTCAATAGATGAGAGACCTTATTTACTCTTGACCTTTTGTCAGGGAATACATAGGTGGACGACAAAAGCAAATTTACTGCTTGACAGTTTATTGGGAAAGCGAGGAAACTCGCTTCGTGCAAATTAATTAATTATGTATCGACAACGTCACGATGCATTTTCCCCGCCGCTTGGACGTCTTCTAATGGAACAAGGCAGGTACCCTTGTCTAAAATGAACTCCATAGGGCACTGGCAAGTAAGCGACTCAACTATTTAAGAGTATTAAATAGCGTGACAAATGCGAAAAGAATGTTATTGAACAAGCGAGTGCTAAGCGTCTCCGTTCCAGCTTGGGCACAAATGCTTCCGCATGTTCGATTGTTTGTTGTTTTTTCACTGCAGCTCCAATGATAGCAGCAGTTATCGCATGGACAACGTAACATGAGCTTGTATAAAATAGCAGTTGCCATCATTTTCATCGCTCATATGATATAATTTCGATCACCTTGTCACCTTATTTGTGGACAATTAATTATTGTCATTCGTGATAATGACGAATCCAATATTCAATATGATAATAGGCCTGCAGCTCGCAATTCTCGATCAATTATTGTAAAATTTTATGCGCAGGTTTGATAATTATGTAGTTTCTCCCCATTCAAACCAGGCCTTGAGGAAAAAAATCGATTCGTATAGATATACACAATTTGCCACATATTTATTTGCTCATCAAATAAACGACAGTCATAAAGTAACTGCTCGTCAAAATGGCCGCCCGTGAGTCCCTCGGCACTCGGGAGTCATTTCGATTGTTAATTGCATTGGCGCCATTATTTTTTTCCCTTTTTCACAATTCGTATATTTTCCATCAAACCACCGTTTTCATTGCATCGCTTTTCCGGTGCGTCATTATTGAAATGAACTGAATGAGTTTTAGTTTTGTGGGTTTCATGCGGGCTTTAGTTTTTGCGAATCACGAGTTTTTATAGAACAATAGCTTTTGTCATTGGCAATGAATAAATTCGATGGAATTAAAAATTGATTTTGTACTTTTAAAACTTTAACAAAGAACAATTTTTCACTAGTAATTTTTCTGATTGTTATACTTGTATTCATTAACAACTGTATTAACTTGAACGTCTTCCCAAATTAGAATGATTTAGAAGAGTTCTTCTTTTTTAGAATAGGTTTCATTTGGCGAAAGGCGGTTACGTTGTAGGATGTATTTTATTTCGTCACTTCTTTCTTCGTAACCTCCAGATAAAAGCGCTATCAATATGTTTTTACGTTAAATAATCTAAATCACTATCATTTCAAGAAAAATGAACATTCGTACTTACCAGAGTTATTTCCCGTGCAGAGGATGTGTATTCGATGCCGCGCGAAAAAAATGAAGCGTTGGGGCGGTGTCGCTATAAACTAAGATTGTATGCATACCCTCACAAAAAGGCGATTAAGTACCACAGATCTAGTATAGTAAGATAGCTTGAAAACGATTAAAAAAGTGTGACGAAAAGTAAAATGCAAAGAGTGTGTGTAAATTGTCTATGTGAGCGTAAAAAATAGTGATGCCAAGTACAACAGGCCACTTATTTATCGATATTTGACTTTCTTATCGATAAGTTGCAACGTTAAATTTATATTCATGTTTTACACTAAAGGGCGTATTAAAATTCTAGGACACTAAAATATAATTAGCTAAAAAAACTGGGTAGCGGCCATTAGCGGCACATAAAAAAACGCCTCTATTTAGTTAAAATTTCATCAATATACGCTTTTTTATATTTATGGATATGATATAGGGACAGACTGACATGAATAAGCTATAGGATTTCATTTTTGCCATTTTGACTACTGAACCCTAAAAAGAGGATATAGATCGTTAGAAATATTACTTGAAACGGGATATTTACCATGTATATTTGTTTTTACGAGCACCCGATATTTCGGCGCAGTTGCATGCACCATCATCACGGAGTAACAAGAGGAGGGGAGGTTTCAAGTAATATTTATAATGTGAATGACCATGTGAGCTTGAAATCAGATATAGATCGTGTCTTACAAATCAGTAAATGTAATAAATAAGCCCCTAAAATCGGGTATTACAGTTTAAATTTACTACTTATCGTTTGTCCGAAAAGAGAAGTGTCGTGGTTTATAAGGGAGCTCCTACATTCTCGACACTTCTCTTTCCGGACAGGCTCTATCATGCAAGATTCAAAACGGTTACAAAAAGACAATAATTTAACATTCATACGTAATTACACTAATGACATAATGTTTTATTATAGCTCTTTCGAAGCTATAATTATAATTTTCATATCGAACAGTTATCGATATATGTCCCTACGGTATTTTGTCAAACCCTAGCGTAGAATAACAATTTCGGTTTTTACACAAAATAATCTTTAATATTAACTATTATGGTAAAATATTCACATGCAGTAAAAGAAACATTAATATTTAATGGTATCAAACGGTTATTTACATGATTTATTTGGCTAATTTGATAAAATATGGTTTCAATAACATCGATCGGAATATCATATTTACCTGTGAAACGAGTGATTACCTAGGTTTTTTCTTTGAGTAGTTGTGCAATCCGGGACGCAACACGACACCATTCTTCTTTTGTTTAATTTTAAGTGATTTAACACCGGATTATATTATATTTTTCACGATTAAATATTAGCTCTCACGACGCGGGTGTTTGAGTGTAAAGAGGGACGTCAAAAGTTGTCCTACTTGGAGGATGATCGTGCATCTCTTTCGCACTCGCGGAATGGTCATATACGTGTTTGTTTCTCTTTTGCGCACTTCATCTGCCTTTAGCGTAGGGGAAGCCCGGGCAATACGCATAGTGTGGGTAAGAAGAATATCTGATTTTACCAAAGCTATACAATAGATAGCGTATCTAGGCTTTCTGAAGTCGGTAAAGTAGCGATACGAGAACGCCATGACAGTTCAATCAAAGCAAACAACGTGTGTACTTGTTGTGGAGAAATGAAACAATGTTTTTGACTCTATTGTTGTGAATTTTGGAAAAGCAAGTCTATCTACTTTTTGTATTACGTTTCGTATCTTTACGAATACTGTTAGTTAAAACTATAGTATATTAACTTTGGCTTAAATTGTGACTATAACTTTTTATCAACCTGTTAAACGTATTCTTGGCATAAACAATTCGAAATATTTAGTACTTTGGGCAAGACGGATATGGGCAAAACGGATAGCTATGCGTGTATGGAAAACACCACAAAGGTACTAAATATAAAAATAACTTAAGATTTCTAATTTCTAGGCCCCAGCAAAACTAACAAACAAAAACTTATCTTAAAACAAAAAAAAACGAGAGAATAATTTATAGTGTTCTTTTTGGTATGCGCTGAAAGATACATTGACCCACCCACCGAAGACAGACTCAGTGTAACCAGTGCAAAAATAGGCCCATTAGGGTTGTACTTCTTATTCAAGGGTAGACAGCTATTTTTTTGATGAATGCGATGCCTATTTCATATATTTGTCATATATGTATCCTTTTTGCCCTTGAGGTGTATCCCTTTAGCCCGAGGTGGTCGGGAAAAACGGATAATTGGAACTATTTGTTTAAAAAATAATAACACTAAGAAGTTATTTAAGTAAAAGGATTTGTAATAGCATTTTCCAAAGTTAACTGTACATAGTACAAATTAAAAATATAAAGTGTTATTTTGATTAACAATTGGGGTGTTTTTTTTTCATCATTCCCTTAACATATGCGTCTTGCCCGGGCTTCCCCTAAGCCATTTTAGGTCTGTGTTAAGTACTTAATCGAATCTTTGAAATTCGTTAAATAATAAGGTTAAATAAATTATATCTTCGAAGGAAGTGACTCACAAAATAGTGATCGATCTTAGAGTAATAAAAGCAGAAGCCCCAGCCGCTATACTCGTACTCCGTATCTTTTATTTAAATAAAAGTAAATAAGATCTACCCTCAAATGGCTCCTTAAGCCAGTTGAGGGTAGATGAAAACATTACACGATCAAATAATATTGGTCAAATCCAGGTCGTTAAGTGACAGATCCAGGCAGTTTTGTATTTGATTGGTTAACCAATAAAAGTTATAACTACCCAAAAATGTAAAAATTGTTTGTTTACTTTTATTTAAATACCTAAAGACATAGAGTAATAGATGGATTATTTCTGAAAATATTCACTTAGTCATAAAATGTTTAAATAAACCTTGATGTTGTTTTTAAAGACCTATCGATTGATGTGCAACATGTTGATATTTGGTTTTTATATATTATTTTTAATTTTTATTTAGTTACAAATATGGAGCGCCCCACTTAAACATATTATTTTCTGCGATTCAACCATATAACTAAATACTCGTAGCAGCATACAAAATACACCTTACGTCTAAATTAGATTAAGATTCCGTCTTATAGTTTCCGAGTACGGAGATACGGATGGACGGACGGACGGTCAGACAGACGGACATGACGAAACTATAAGGGTTCCGTGTTAGCCGTTTTAGCTCCGGAACCCTACAAAGTATGGATTCAAAAATTACTTTACAAAACAAGCTTATTTTTGTAGTGATATGTGGACAGAATGCCAGTTGAAATTAGTACCTAATTGATTTATCATATGGCAATTAAAACACACTATGCTCATTAAATTTAATTATAATCCTTTTTAGGTTTCCGTACTTCGAAAGAAAAAAACGAAACCCTTATAGGATCACTTTGTTGCCCGTCCGTCTGTCAAGACCCTTTTTCTCAGGAACACGTGGAGGTATCAAGCTGAAATTTATATCAAATACTCAGGTCGACTGTCCCTTGGAGCTGTGAAAAAATCTAACTTCTAAGCCAACGCAATCAAAATATACAGCCGTTTATGGAGCAAATTTCCGAAAATTTGCGGAATCAAAACCTACAGGGTACTTCCCGTGAACTCAGAATCTTGAAAGGTACGAAGCAACGTCTTATAGCACAGATAAAGGAAAAATTGCGAAATCCGTAATTTTTTTGTTACATCCTATAATCAAAATATTTTTAATAATTTTAAAGTTACTACCCCTATATACCTACAGTTTTGTACGGAACCCTCGGTGCGCGAGTCCGACTCGCACTTGGCAGGTTTTTTTTTCAAATTCTTATTAAAATCTTCCACATAATACGTTCTATTAGAGTTTAGACCATATGCTGAATGAACTGAGTGCAGTTTGATTCAGGCATCCATATTTTTCGTGTTTAAATTTTTTTTAGGTGTGAAAGAGACTTAGTAGAAATTATATATTGATATTAAAAATACACTGTTTTCTATGTGATGAGTGAGATTTTCTCTCATAACAACAGTAATGATTGTGGTACGAAAGATAGACCGTAAGCCAGGAACAAATTTCGTTGGTCATCGCGTCCCAGGCGACAACTTGTGAAGTGATTAAGGGCGATGTGTAATGAAGCCTCGTGAAGGTCAGCAGCCGCTCCGTTGGTGGGTTGAGGAACGGCAGACATTTAATCGATAAAAAAAATGGTCATTGCGTCTCGATTGAAACTTTGTCAGATGATAGTTTATATCCTATTATAAATATAAAAATTCGTCAGTCAGCTGTATCGCAGTGAAAAGACCGTCAGCTGGTCACGTGAACATACGATCTTCAGGGCATCAGCTGATGGTCTTTCCACCTAGATACAGCCGGCTGACGATTTTTCATGTCTGTAAGAGCATATAAACTATAATCTAAAAAAAATTCAATCGTGTGTTTTTTAAAGTGATGAAATAGCTGCCGGTCCTCAACCCACCAACGGAGCGGCTGCTGACCTTCACGAGGCTTCATTATACATCGCCCTTAATCGCTTCACAAGTTATCGCCTGGGACGCGATTGGTCATGAAATTTGTTCCTGGCTTACGCTCCAAGACGATTGATGCTGCTGCCACTGACAAGGTCATGCACGGGAGCTTGCAGCACCGCATTATCGTGTAGCCCTACCCCTCCCCTGCTTCGAGGAACAAAGGAAATCTAACAATTACAAAGGTATTTTAGCGACTTTCCGGTACTTATCGCCACATGATTGTGACTTTTAGGTAAAAAAGTCACTTTGTGGTTACGTAACGTTTTACTAGAGGAGAAGGAGGGGTACAGAAAAACGTTACGTTGCGTTACATGGGGGGGAGGGGGGTCAATAATCTCCAAAAATTGCGTTACGTAATACTTGAACGCTCCCCTAGTTACTTCGGCAAAATATTGTTTTCAAGCGTTTAACCTTATTTAGTTATATTTTTACCGCCGTATCGCAATAAAAAAACAGTATCCCGCAGGCCCGCAATCACAACATCGCAAGCATGAGCGATTATTTTTCACCAACCGATTAATATGCCTCGATTCGCCTCCACGGTCGGATAGTTTTATATCCGGATACTAACCTTAATGAGATTTCCCATTCATCGCTTTTTCCAATTAATGGAAATTTCAATTACGGTTTTAACAAGTTCAATAAAGGTGTATCCGATTTCGGGAGTTTACTGCAAATGTGCCAGATCCGTGTTCCAATGGTTTAATGCGTGGTCAGGAATAATATTTGCGTTCAATGTATTAACATGTTTCAATTGCTTTTTAATGGCTATAGGTAGTAAATGAAAGCTGAATGGGACACAGATGTTCGATGGAATGAGATAAATTAGGACACATATTATAGTAATTTTGTGTGAACTACAGGGGGACAGTTTCTCCTCCCTGTTTATTACCGCTAATTGCTAACGTCAAGAATAATTTGAAAAAAATAATTGTCCACTAGATAGCAACCCCTACATTGCGAAAGGAGAAGAAAATGCACATTATATTCTTCTGGCTAATAACAATTGCTGTCGCTAACAGTTTGTTTGCACATGCACGTAAACAAACTGTTAGCGACAGCAATTGTCATTAGCTAGAAGAATATTATGTGCGTTTTCTTCTCCTCTGTGCATATAAAGTTAAAATAATGATTGTCTTTTTCTTATTTAAGCCTATAGTGCTAAATAAATGCAACTCTCCCATAAGTGTTACCGTAAAAAATACCTTTTGTAAAAAATGTAAAAACTCTTTATTGTACAAAAACCAGTCAAAACAATACAATAATAGGAAAACGTAACTACAAAGGCGAACTTATCCCTTTAAGGTATCTCTTCCAGTTAACCTTTGAGTAGATGACCTTTTGATTAGCTTAACTTCGTTATGTGTTCAGAAAGATGCAAGCGCCATTAGCGTACAATAACATGTGTGCGCCCCTTCAATGCTACTGTCTTATTATTTATATATAGAATAAAATTAAAATGATTGAGATAACCTTCATACAAGAACCGCGCGAAATATAAAGCTTTCTCGAAAGATAAGTGGAACAATAAAGGCACATATCTCCACGACTGCGAACAAAATATCGCTGAGCGAGCACAATGGCGGTGCAAATAGCACGGACAAAGGTTACAATAATATGAACAATACGCGCGGGTATACTTAGGAGATGCGTTATCATTTAGTATAATAAATTATATGTATACAAAAAGTAGCTTGTAATATTTTGCTGGTTGGTTTTCGAAATAACACACATACATAAAAAAATCATGGACTTAATCTGTTTCAATATTGGTTTTAATAAGTATTTTCTGAAATAAACATGATGTATTTGTATTTCGTATTTATAAAATCGCGGATTTTTCCATATAAAAGCCCGATTTGGGTATTGACATTTATAATATCTTATTTTACTTTCCCAACTCAGAAAAAATGTGGCCTAAAGACGTCATTCGAATAAAAAGCTTTACATTATTTATATTACGATTGCAAATTACTGTAAGTACTTTACCTATAGGTATTTTTTTATTTTATACCTCGACGGTGGCAAACAAGCATACGACCCGCCTGATGGTAAGCAGCTACCGTGGACGCCTGTAACTCCAGAGGTGTCACTTGCGCGTTGCCAATTCTTTACAAAAAGGAAGACTCTCTGTGCTGCCGGCTAAAGGAACAAGAGGGTCCCTTATCGTCAACACGCTGGGTCCTCTTTGAGCTCTTTGGCAACCTTACTCACCAGGAAGAACACAACACTATGGGTAGTCTAGTGCTATTTGGCTGTGGTTTTCTGTAAGGTGGAGGTACTTACAGTCGGGCTCTGCTCAAGATTTGAGCGAGATGACATTCGCTGTGCTGTGCCCTACCAATGACATTCGCAATACCCATACCTCTCTTTTGGACGTAGTTAAAGGACATACCCGGGTCCAAACAGCCCCCTTCAAGTAGGCTTGACTCGACAATAGTTAATGCTATCTAAAAATAAACTTGAATCCTCCTGGCAATCAAAAGCTCGTCATTTATTTGCAGTTATTTATAACCATGTGCATTTAAAATAAGACTTTATACGATCACCTGATCAGATTTATGGTGCAAAAATTTATAGCATCAGAACAGAAGGTTATGTCCTGAATGTAAAGAACGTCCATAATACCAGCTGTTAAAATAATAGGGGTTCATAAAAATATTTCAGCGTAAGACGAACTCTACTCTTAAGTTCAGTTCATAATGTGCATTAGGCTGAGGGCACATTGGGGACTCTTTTAAACTTGTCTTTTTAGGGACGTCCCATGAGTTTTTAAGTGTAATTGGCTATGCAATTTTAGTTGCGAATTTATTTTAGCGATGCACACTTTTTATATGATGATGGTATTAGGATAAACACCTACTACGACTTATTGTCTTATATTTAAATTATGATTAAATGTAAAGACAACGCACAGCCTAAGTCGTTGAAGGATGGAATACCATATATTCTTAACAAGTATGTAGTGAAACTTCGCCAATAAAGCATTTTTTTTAATTTAACCGCTAAGGGGGTCAGGAAGACGGGGCTTATAGTTTTAAAGAGTTCTACGCGAATAAAATCACCAGTCACCAAGGCCAGTTTATTATAATATTTTCCTATACTTGACGGATCAATTTGAATCACTAAGGCGCTAGTGTTTGTCAAGCAAAAATTACCTAAAGAGTGTATTGACAATTATAAGGACAAGTGAAATGTGTAATAACTTTTTAAAAGTTTATTATTTTGCGTAAGTTTGTTGTGGGCATTTGGTTAGAAGGCCTTTTTAAACGTTTTAGTGTTGACTAAGACACCTGTAACCTTTGCTTTCGGGCGACTTTTCGTCGTTTGCTTCGGACGTTTCTCATCAGATTCGGACAACGTTTACTGTGACCAGTTTCGACGCTTGAGCCAAGTTTATTTTTTTATTTTTTTACGGAATCCGCTTCCGTGAAGCTTTGCCGAAGTTTTCTCTTCATGATTGCCCATCACGTCCTCGATGGGATGTACCTAAGGGTAATTTGGCGAATTCATATTCTTAGCAGCATGACGCACGTCGTGGGTTTCCATCCACTCTCTGATGCAGGGGGCACAGTGGCAACTAGCCAAATCGGGCCAAAATAAAGTAGAGCCCCTGTGGCGTCTAATCAGTGACAAAATTCATTTTGTCCACACTTCTTTATGTAAAGATTGGCAGTCATCGTGGAAGTAGTGACGAACGCCGTAGATTTCATACTGCATTCGCATATTACCTACCACACATTGTCTTAGATCCAAATTTTTCGGAAAAAATTTACGTTTTGTTCTCATTCAGGTGTTCTCCTTTGCGAATAGTAGAGTACTACAGGCCCGGTAGAACAAAAAATCCAGTTTGAAGGGGTTTTCGTCGCTTAGAATTATGCACTGTTCATTTTTAAGTAAAACTGTGTCATATAAATTTCGAAGACGCTGTTTAACTTTTGCAGCCTATTTTGGAGTTGGTTTGGCTTCCGTTGCTTCCGAGGGCTACCCAGTCGTGGCGATTCTTGGCCCTTTGAACCATTCCTACAGAAGTTCTCTACTTTTTTCCACATATCTTATTGAAGCACTGAGTGAGTTTTTGATTTTTCGATGTATCTTTGAGTCGATATTGCGATTATTTGAGCCAGTTTTTCGACGATTTTTCAAGTTGTCATTAAAAGAGAAGTCTAACCCAAACTTTTTAATGCAATTTAAATCGCAGAAACACACACCCTCACGATTTTAGCGATCTTTCTCATGGACATACCGTTTTCTAGTATGTATTTGTCCAAGAGTATTTTTCGTTGCTCCTGTGTATGGCCTCTCAGTTTATGAAATCAAAAGTGATCCGAAAAAATAATTCTAGTAATTGATTTAACATCATATCATCTACAACATAATAAATAATTTATGTTTTTAAAGCAAATAAAACAAGAATGACGGCTTGTTGCAGTTGTCCTTATATTTGTCAATACAGTCTTAACTATATTTATGTACCAGATAAATATTAATAGTAAGTCAGTAGGTAACCGCTCTAGGCTACCCATATGATCATAAATGATAAGTCAGATTCCTAGGCCTTAACAAATAAGTATTGACAGCACATAAACATTATATTTAAGATATCCTCTTAAGTTTATATTTTATCAAACAACACGCACTGCTATCTTAGAAAATTCAACCAACCGGAGCGGCCATGTGTGTCATTTTCTGCCGATTTTTGCGGGGGAGGGGAACGTCAAATGGATGGCTATTCGTACGTATGGTCCAAATAGCCATACATTAGCCGTAAATGTCAGTCCATACAATAAATATGACTACTGGTCATATGTTTTCGGCAGGACGCCTGTCAATGGCCGCTCCGGTTGGCTGAATTCTCTAAGACTGCTATAGCGGAAATAAAATCAAATGCCTGATTGCGTTATCAAATTACCAATTAATAATGTAGGCTGCGACGGTTGTTTTGAGGATAGCAAAGGTAAGTTTAGTCAAAGGATCAAAATATTTCAATCGAGGGTTTTGTTTTATTTTAGATCTTCGGCGTATTTAATGAATAAAGGTAGGCTCTTTGTTTGTACCTGAATACGAAAAAGCCGATAAAAGTTATGAGATGAATTAAGCCGGGCTCGATTCGACATGGCATAACTGACAGTCGCTTCGAGACAACGAGAAGAAATATGTAATAAACGATATGACAAACTGTTTAAAAAATGTAACATTCTACCTGTGCATGATACATTCAAATTTCTGTTAGCGGTTAATCAATATAACTGTTCCGAATTTAAAACGCCGAAAGTATACCCTCGTAATCTAAGAATATTACCACTAACACGAAAAAAATATGCCGAGCCGGGTGCTAATACCCAAGTAACACATCAAAGCAGTATAACGGCCGTCTTACAGCATATCTGTATGCTTTTAGCATTTTGAGTTCGTTTTATAGTAGCATTATAAACGTTTATAGTGCTGATATAGGTCTTAAATGGGCACAAATTACCCAGCTTGAGATCCTATACAGGTCATTTAATAGCATTGCAGGCGCATTATGTCTGCGCATTATTATTATCGTTGTCATGTAAAGTGCCAATCGCCTCAAAGAAGCATTAGTACGCTCTATTAAGTTGCCGACTGCATTAAAGAAGCCTTAATACGGCCAAAAAACTTGCTAATCGCAGTAAAGAAGCATAAGTACTCTCGATTAACTTGCCAATCGCAATACAAACGCATTATACTAGCATAAGAGTGTAGTAAAATAAACCTTACGTCAATGCAAAAACGTCTCTAATACCGACGGAACAAATGTTATAATACAATGAACGTTGTGATTTAACTACTTTGTCTCGCAATATAAAATGTACGAAGACGGTACAAAAAACTGAATGAGTGACACGTCATATTTGTTTGCATACTAACAAAATTTATAAAAGTTTTTGACACTTTTACGTTATTATATCCTTCAAATATGACTGCGCAATGTAGTTTACTGTAAATGTGTATATAAGTTTCATTGAAAATTTTCACGCGCCTTTGATTTATTGTGGTTTTGCTATAAAATATTATAAAAAGATATTTTTTTTATACTACTTTTTTTTTTTTTTTTATACTACGACGGTGGCAAACAAGCATACGGCCTGCCTGATGGTAAGCAGCTACCGTAACCTATGGACGCCTGTAACTCGACAGGAGTCACATGCGCGTTGCCGACCCTTTACAAAAAGGAGGATTCACTGTGTTTACGGCTAAAGGAACAAGAGGGTCCCTCATCGTCAACACACTGGGTCCTCTTTGAGCTCTTTGGCAACCTTACTCACCAGCAGGAACACAACACTATGAGTAGGGTCTAGTGCTATTTGGCTGTGGTTTTCTGTAAGGTGGAGGTACTTCCCCAGTCGGGCTCTGCTCCAGATTTGAGATATGCGTCAAATAAACAAAACAATTGTGTAATCCTCGTATAGAACGAGTTTTGCATTATTAACACAATAGCGTTGGTTGAGCAGTCTTAAATTAAGTAATTTCTTTATTATATAGGTATTTTCCTTGTATAAATAGGTCCGCATGATTTTATTTTTAGGTTATTAATTATTTACAAAATGGCGTTGGTCTATATAGACGGAGAGCTAGCCACGTCCACGTCGGATATAACAATAATGAGAGCAACCAAACCCGTCGTAGTCAGTTTGCTATATTATGCTTATTTCTAGACCTGGACATCTGGCAGCTTTAAAGTAGTGAAGGTCAAAGAATGCAAACCATTTCAAGAAAATAAATCCTAGAGATCTGGGTTTGATGCAATATTATGAGAAACTATACAAATACTATACAATATTAAGAGAAATTATATAAAAATTTTTGTTGGGAGAAAGTAGTGCCAAACGATGTATAATAAAATATAGTTCATAGTTTTCGCCTACTGTTTTTGTTTCCGTAATAATCATATATCGGGGTTTTCAGTGCGGGAACGATTTGAGAAAGAGTAGAGATAAACAGATAGGTTGAGAGTTAGTCTGAGAAAATATCATATTATGCTTAATGAATAACTACCTCTCTGTGAATAGCTTACACACTATGATACGAGCTTTTTTTCTTAGAGGCATGTTTGTATTGACTATTATATACTTAGTATTTTAAAAATGCAATTGCATATCCGAAATTTATTAACTAGATCTACCTAAGACAAAGACACGGTATAGTAAGTGTCAAATATTAATCTTGACGTCCGATATTTATGAACTATTTGATTAACTGAAGAGGTTGACAATGATCAGTCACTACATGAATGAATAAAAAAATACTTGAAAAAATCATAGGTATATGTACCTACAATAAATATACATAATAGTCAGCTATTTCATATAAATTGTATATACCTATGATTTTTTCGATCAATTATTCATTAGGTAGAAACGTGCTAGAGTACATTCTGTTTTTTAAGTTAATGCCTACTCTTTGGCTAATGTCAAACATTCCCGCACCGAAAACCCCGATGTATGGTAAGAATACACAGTATTTTTTGGTCTAACGTTTTTTTTTATCGATTTTTGACCAGTTTTGAGTCGATATTCCAACATATTCACTATAGATAGAATTATAAGGCAAACGACTATCGGTTTTTGAATCTTTTATCTCCATTCTGTAAAGCCGGATCTTGAAATAAATGAGCCGTTATTTTTTTATGATATTTTTAAAATATGGTCTAAAAAAACACTTTTACCGATATTCGAATGGTGTAAAGAATCTTACATATACGTAATCTACATATTAGGGTTCCTCTTTGATGTCTCTAAAAACTGTAGAGAGATTTTAATTTTTAACTAATTAAAACATAATTTATGACCATAAAACCACTTTTTTAGCCTAAACCGGTTCGACTTTGATGTCAAATATCTCGAAGACAATGAATATTGAAGTAAATATAGGATACTATATTGTTTAAAGCCGTTACTGATAATATGATAAGCTATATAAATAATTAGAAAACTAAGGGAATCAGATCTAAGGTCGTTGGCGCCAGGGAGCCCCTTAAAATATAGGCCCTGTCCTTTATAACTGAGACAACTTCGGCAATTTTTACCTAGTTTGGTATTACTATTTTCCAATTAAAACATTTTGCTAGTCTGTCACTGTGACCTCCACCCATTAAAAGCTGCCAGATGCCAGGATCTAGCAATAAGAATAGTATAGCAATCTAACCAGACGGGTTTTGTTGCTCTCATTATTGTGTCATATCTGACGTGGCTAGCTCTTAGTCCAATAGCAGCTCAGTGACCCTTAAAAAATGCCTTATTTATGCCTACAGCATTACACGTGAATAATTATGCTATTAAACAACATTAAGCATTTATTTATGCTATTGTAGAACCTAAGGCACTAAAACCGCTAAAAGCTGTATAGGGGCTGTTCATAAATTACGTCATCAATTTTTGATAGTAAAGCTGCCAAATAAAGTGACGTCAGTAAAAAAAAATGCGTTTTAAGCTTAATTGTAAAATAAAAAACTATTTAGTAGATAATATTTTATAGCATTAAAAGTTTATAGAAACACGACTTTCATTCCTTTTTTACACATTGATGATGTGATCTTCGGAATGACCCCCCCCCCCCCTCCTACGTCATGCTACCATCATCCGATGTCCAGACCCCCCCCCCCCATTTGAAATAACGTAATTTATGAACAGCCCCTTATAGTGAATTACTTGGCTTTATAATGGTTTATATTATTGCTATTATACTGCATTAGGAACGTATTGCCTACTTATAAATGCTATTGTACACCCTAAGGCATTAAAAATAGCTGAAAGCTGTATAGCGAATTTACGTGGCATTATAATGGCTAATATTCATGCTCTTAAACAGCATTAAGCATTTATTTATGCTATTGTAGAACCTAAGGCACTAAACCAAACCGAAGCATTAGTGTAGTGTACCTCCCCCCCCCCCTAAAATATGACCTTTAAACATTATTAACGAACTAATATGTAACTAAAATAAATATATAACTAATTAAACTAATTAACGTGAAAGTAAACGTAAACTTAAACTAATGGCCAAACGCGTGATCAGTCTAGTGATAGGACAACTATGTTGTACCGTAGTAATCCATTTTCTTTTAACGTGAGATCAGTTATTCTTCGGACTCCGGAGGAAATAGCAACCTAACCCCTTGTAACCCCTAGGAGGATAATAAAACGCATAGAATGTACCTGAATTACCTAATGATTAAGAAATAGAATGATAACACAAGAAACAGAGTCACTTGGTATAAAAATTTCAGAATGATAAATTTTTATTGTAAAATGTAAGGTAAAATGCTTAAAAATAAATAAATTTTTTTGGTAATGATCCCCAACGGCCTATTTAGTCCTTAGGATAACAAGGATGTAGCAAACTTCCTGGAATAAGTCCATTTTAAAACCTACATATATTATAGAATTTACTCCTATCATCTGAGTGCTTAGATAAGCGTGAATATCACACTAAGGTACTACATCCTTGCCCGATGAGGTATTAAGGCTCCTTACTACCGAACAGTTAAGTCATTCGGGCTTGCCTATCCCTACCTGCCTAACCCTAGGAGTTTAAGACCCTTCGAGCGACTCTACTAACGGTTTGGAAGCTTAGGTGACGTTGTGATGAAGGAAACCGCCAAAATATTCATCGTCAACCTTTTAATCTCATTTAACAACATGAGAGCAAATCTAAACGCCAATAACCCTTGTCCATCCCATAAACTGTAAACTGAGTCATTATTTCTGAGTTTTCTAACATGTAGAACCAAGAACCAACCTTAGTTGTTGACCACAAATTTTATGAAGTCAATCTAACCAATTTAAGCATTATGTAACTTTGAAATAATACAATGGACTGCTCTGCTTGCCACTGACCAAATCAGACTACTGTTTCAGAATGATTTGTTATTCAGAGTTATATGAATACTATAAAACCAATGAAATGTTTATTTATACCTTTATTATACCAGAAAACTCACAAATAGACTTGAAAATATTGCAAAAGATTAGAATGCTGCTTTTAAAACGTTAAAATCAGGATATTATCGAAAAAACCATTATTTATAAAAAATGATGCTTTCAAAAACATGAAAGGCTTTAAGAAAATGCCTACTTCCCCATTGTGTATGAATTTAATCTATCACTAACCCCATCTGCTAGTATTTCTGGAATATCTGTCGTACTTACCATAGCCCAAATATTCCAGACAATACTCAAGTGTATCCCTAAACCTACGCTGTAAAAGTTCGGCCAATGAATCCGAGATTGCAAAGCTATCAATATGGTGTAGTGCAGATCTCCCCCTCCACGACTAAAACGTCAGGGCGGTGGAAGTAAGATCGGTCCCTATCTGGTGTATATAAAGAATATTTACATATATTTAACAAGACCCGAACACGATCTCTGTAAGGCTTCGACAAGTCTTGTCACAAGCTGGCCAGCAACTTAACATCGAATCGAGGCCCTTATCTAACCTTACAGCTGGCCTCTCGTGTTCAGTGTGGCACCACATGGTGATGTAACGTTACTGTGTTGGTAAAAAGCAACGCCGAGCTTCCACATACTCGTCACAAAACTAGAACTCCAGCTCTATCTCTGTTGGCACCAGTTAGGTTGAAATAGAGCTGAATAACCACACTTTTAGGTTTAGACAGTAACTGGTTCTATTATTTAAATAAACACTCAAGAAAATTTGCATGAAAACTCACATTAACATAAGTTAAAAACAATTAAAAACCACAAGAAATAGTAAACGAAACTTTCACCGCCGCAAAATATCTAGATCTACATTTCCGAGGTACTTTCAAAGTTTCCCGGATCCGCAAAGTCTAGATTTAACTCTGAGCCGAAACAAAATCATATTGATTTTAATTCTAGCCCGAAGCTTCGCAACACTGAAAATTTCACTCACACGTACCAATAATAACGATTTCCAAAACCAGTCACTTATCCGTTCGACAATTAAGAATTGAATGTCCCAGCGCGTCCCTTGCACCCCTATTTATAACTTTTTATGCCGACATAATGCCGACTCAATGCGGACGTATTGCGGACAGCCTGCTCAAGTCAAAAAGGTCTTATATCCTCTTGCCCTTTTTAGTTCATTTTAAATCTTATTCCTTCCGTTTAAGGTTCGGGCTCATTTAAATTCCATTCTTTTCCAAAATTTATATTAAATTAATTTAAATATCAATATGACTCAAGTCAACTTGATCATAACTCTCTTTTGCCTTCTATTTATTATATGTCTTCTGCTATTGACTTAAGGTTCAATTTTATTTGTTACCCCGTCAAAATTAATAACTTAAATCTATGTTCCTATGCAAAACGTTTGACGGAGAGCCAACCACAAAAATAACGACCTGACAATGAAATCAATGAAGTCTCCCAATAAGTCCTTCACACTATGCCCACTTTTATATCCGAAATATCTGGCAACTGTAAAGTAGCGGAGGCCAAAGAATGCAATCCACTTTAGTAAATCAAACCCTGGAATACCGGGTTTGATGTACTATTATAGTTACAATAGTTTCCTAAGTACCATGTAAAACCTTGCCTTATGTAAAACCTTATGTATCACATTATTATGAAGCAATTAATGAATAAATGAAAGAATTACGAATTATTATGAGAAATTATATATAATAACTAATTATCCGATATACCTCGGCGATCCTTTACCTATTCTGGCATTAATATTTTCCAAATCAATAGTTTTCGATAGTCTGTCACTTCGACTTCCACCCATCAAAAACTGCCAGATGCCCAGATTCAGTATCAAGGATAATTTAGTAATTAATCCAGACGGGCCCTGAACGCTTCCTCCACCATGCCACTTCCAAAGTCAGCTCCTAGTCTATCAGAATCAAAACAAAACAATTCCTGGTATTTTAAATTAATTCCCAAATTTATTAAACAACTATTTATTGATCTTCTAGGAAAAGCTGGATCTTGACGCGTGAAAAGGGTCGTAACTCTTTTTGCCTTTCTGTCCTTTATTTATCTTATGCCATTTCCATAAGGTTCACTTTTATTTGACCTCCATTCATGGGAAACAAATCAATAAAATTATCCTTGACTCAAATGAAAAGGATCGTAATACTCTTTGGCCTTCTGTTTACTTTATGTTTTCTGCCATTGTATTAAGGTGTAAATTTATTTGACAGCGTCTCACTGACCTGCATTTTAATAATATGAATTTTATTGTTTGTCAACTTTCTTCTCCGTAGTTGCTATGAGAACCAAACAAAGTTATGTACATGGCAATAATAGTACATAATATATCTATTTTTGATATACGGAATGTTGCCGCTTGATGTTTCTTTGGATTAATTGGTTATTGTATTGAAGTAATAATTTGTCACGCCCGGCCCATTACTAAGCAATTTTCGTGATTCTTAACCTTTATCTTTGAATGAAAAAATGATAATAAAGATCCTTAATGTTCATATTTTAATAGACAACCATGTCCACAATACATATTACAGTAGATAGTACCTGAATGAGGTATGTATTTAGTTACAGTCGCCCCCCATTTAAATTTTTAATACATCACTTTAGCAATTACAGTGATTTATGAAAAGTTTCAATGTAACTCTAGATTAATCGGTAATTTCCCTCCCTGATTTTAATCGTGTGGTGTGGGTGTGTTTTCCAATACTGGATGACAACAAATTGCACAGCCTTGAGATCCGCTCCTTTGATTTCTGACAAAAGCACTTGACAACCTTTTCCCCAAGAATATTCATCTTGCCAGAGATACCAGATTGTGAGTTTGGTAGGTCCTATTAACCCGTTTTTGTGCCTTAACCACGATTGTGTCGGGTATTATTTCGCCCTATTAACCGATAGACTATTTTTAGTCAACTAGTGAACTCACAAAAACTTCCCACGCAAGACAAAAAAAACTCTTTTTATAAGTATGAAGCGTTCAAATTCCATTGTCAAAAATCGAACCAGATTTCTCAGCTCCACCACTCGCAATCATGTTTCTTGGCGCGTGTCTCAACATGGAATAAAGCAATTAGACCTTCAAGAGTACTTTGTGCGTTTTTTTTTTTATCACAAAACAACCTCAAAGTTTCTACATTTTTTTTTTTTTATAAATAAATTGTGACATGAAACTCCTTTATAGAATTTCATTATGTAGGGTCCCAACCACTAAATGATCACGGCCCAAATTTATTGAAATAGAATAATTCAAATTTATTTTGCAAATAAAAAACTATCAAAACAAGAACAGCCATGTATTTTATTTTATTTTGTCATGACTCGCCATCATCTTAATGTGGAATTGTCGAATATACCTTATTCCAGATGAGGTGTGTGCTTTCGTGATAATTCGTACCTTGTATAGTATTTAGTCAGCAAAAACTATCCTTATAAATGGATCGAATCGTAAAACGATTTTAACCTATCACATAAGAATTTGCCAACTAGCTTGTCCCAGTTCCCCCCATTCTTTTCCCCTGCAAATACCGACTATTCTAGGTTTGATCGCACTCCAGACAATGTCTATCTGTATCAATCCTTTCTCTCGTAATGCAAAAAGCTCACCCTCCTTCTTCATCTTAAATTCATCTCTTACTTCAATCCACATAACCGTAAACTCTACAATTACTTTACTACTCATAATTGTATCCATTCCTCCTCGTTTACACATTTGCTTCGATTTCTACAAACAGCCAAAGCTATGATGTGCAATCAGCATTAAACATGAATTATTATGTTAAATTAGACACTTATAATATAATACAATAAATGTTGTTTTTAATATATTTTATTCTAATTTGTTTTTAAAATATTTATGTAAAAGAAATATATTCTAACTCGAAAGTTATTAATTTTTATGACAACCATCTCCCCATCATGTTAAATGTAAACAATAAAACTATACAGTGATACTTTACTATTACTTCAACACATGTTACCAGATTGTCCAATACACATCTACCTTTTTTTTTTTTTTTACATTTGGACCAAAACTTCCAATTCTTACTTCTTATTTCATTAAGTTCCAGGGAAAACCCATAGTTTTTCCGAAATGTTGGCAAAAAAATAAACCAAGAAATAAGAAAAGTAAATACAAAAAATATATATATATATATCGATGATTATGAACACCCCGTATGATAACCAAATTATTCCAACTGAAATAAAACTAAAGCAGACAAACTAATTTGATATTGACTAGTACTTCTTGTACTCTTGTAGTCTGGTTTTTGTACATTTTTTATAATATTATTATTTTGACATTTGTTTTTAAACAATTGTAATTTTGGGAATTAATAAAGGCTGTTTATTTTTTAAATGCATTTGATATTTAGGAAAAGTAGCTATGATTTTATTTCTGTAAAATCAACCACCATACAAACTTAAAATGTCCCATGTATATTACAATTTTAGCACCTATTTCGTTCTTTTAAATACATTTAGTGCTAAGTACAACTCGCCCCCGTCACGTTTCTACGAAACATCCCCGTAATATAACGGAAAACACGACAGCGTGGGACCACGCCCCCAATACCCTTCTTACTTATGGAATATTGATAAAAAAAAAAATCTAATAAAATAAAACGGTATAATGATTTACTGCAATTATATTATTTTCAGTATTATACTCCAAAATAAAATCCGCAACTGAATTCAGCACAACAAGACTCCAGAATTCTTTGATAAATGCAATAAACTTAATTAACAACTGGATGATGTAGCAAAATAATAACATTTCACAGATAAATTCATTCAGACATTTGAAGGAACTTGATTGAGCTAAATGTACTTACCAATAGCCTTATTTCAGTATATTAGCTTCATTGGTACCATGGAACAACACAAGAATCCCTTGACAACACTGGTGTAGTCATGTTAAGTTCTCACTCTGCATTCCATGGATGTAGACAAACTGGAGATAATGTGATGTGGCTTCGGATCAAACCCTCTATTACTGCATGGCACCTCTGAATCCGCAGGTCGAAAAACTTTAGATGCAGGCAGAAAACTCTGCTTCACTTCTTGTTGTCTTGTATAGAGCGACCTGTATGCCCACATCCCAGCCTGGCATCATCTCATGAGCTACTCTTGAAGAATCGATGTGATAATTTTCATGTTTTCGATGTAATATTCGACCAGCGTCAAAATATATTGACTTTGAAATCAACACGCTAATCACTTACTAAATTTAAACTTTATAATCACATGGTCTTTTCACAATTATACTCGCGCACTTTGATAAATCTTTTACGAGATCTAAGCCACAAAAAGGTCTCTATACTACAATTAAACATCACTTTATTGCAATCTAAATCATCAAAACGCATTTTTAGATGGAAAACAAGAGTTCGCGGCACGCCGTCCTTGTTGAAATACACACAAAACACAATCACCAAACCTAAATGCACAATCGACTGCTAATGATGTAAATTAAGACGTAAAATTCTGCATTAAAGTGGTTTGAAAGTTATTTTCAACAACAACACGAACTTTTTCAACCTATTATTTTGCCGGCCTCTCTGAACTGTCAATTGTCATTCTGTTGATCTGTTCTGATATATGATTTTTCACAAAGGTAACTAAATCAACTCTTACTTTAATATTATCTCCTTACAGACTTAAATGTTTATATTTAAACTCGATTGCAATTTTATTTGCTTATAATAAATATTATGTAAACAATAAAACAAAAATAAACACAGATATTTTAAAACACTTTCAGTACATAACTATATTTTTGAACGATCGCGTATGTCACTATGCATAAATAGGTATTGCCAGTCCTATAAATTACGCTAAAACCGTTTAAGTACTAAAGTCTTGAGAAATGTTATCTCTTCTTATTTATTTTCCGTTCACTGTTATTAAAACCGCAACTTATTTTAAGAAAAATAAATTAAATTTTAAAATTAATTCTATGCATTGTTAAATCAGATGTGATCAGATATGTAATTGGGTCTACTGACGTAAACAATCAGTCAACCGACAAAAGTGAGAAGAAACGATAGTTAGAATGAGACAAATATTCGGGATGGCATAAAAGGTATCTACAGTACTCATGTAAGCGACCAGAATGAGAGGGAATGACAGCCAGAACGAGACAAAAATTTTCAAAATCGTGTCATGTTCTTTAATAATTATCACCATCTTACATGATGCGCAATATAAACCGTTTCTATTATCAAGTATAAAACCTTTTGCTATTACCTTATAAATAAATAATTATGTCAAACTGCACATTATGTTACAAAAGCATGGTTCCGTTTAAAATGTTTTCTTCTTAAACGATTATTCCTGTTTAAATATTTGGAAAATATATTATGCAGTGATGCTAAAATAACGAAATAATAAAGGAAATAAAATGCAATATAATAACAAAATTACTGTTTGCACACTACAATCACGGAGAAATGTTTTCAACATAACAAAAACCAGCTTGCTTTTATGAATAAATAAACAAAACTTGCTGTCAGGCTAGAAAAACTATTACAAAATTTATCTATCTCTCATCATGTGTGAACCACAAAATTCGTCACAACCCCGAATTATATTGACGCAACGTCGCGACATGTGTAGACCGCTTAAATGTAGTTTGACTTTTAAACGTTGACAAATGTCATAGAGATCTCTGCTCCGCTTCCTTGTCAAAATTTAACGGAACCGGTGTTTCTAATTTATATTACTAATCTCGATTTCGTGAAGTGATTTGATGGTTCGTCTTCTTAAAATATATTAAAAGGTGTCCACATGTTTCTACTGATATACATGAAACCGCCAAACATCGCCAAACAACAACAATAAGTGTCTATTTTGTCTTCGCCAAAACACCGCAATAATGCAAGTCTACAGTGAATTGAATACTATTGAGTTGAAATCTAGAATGTTTTACCGATTTCGCCTTCCGAACACGTGGCTTAATCCCATCAATACAGATATTTCAAGATCCAAGAATCACTTACTCCGAAAGCAAATGACATGAAAACTTTAAGATAAAACCAACTCTCAACACCAATTTGGTAAGTTTACAGTCTCGATTCTTTAAAAATAACCCTTATTGCTAATGTTTCAATATATTCCCAAGCTAAGCTGACTTTTGTTTGGATCATTTTCAACAATCTTAATCTATAACATCATTATTATCAATTTTCTTCTGAAACATAGTTGTTTCCAAGACAATAATGAAAACACAGATTCAAAAAAAATGTTTGATGTCAAATATCATTAATTTTTCTTCTAAAATTTTGTCACCTTTACACATTAATGCTCTTAAGGCAATAAGTTTCTAACTAAGGTGTAATTTTTCCAGCAAATGGATGCCTGATTGACGTTTCCAGTTGATACCAAACAAAATCTGCCCACAAAACCAGACAACACGCCCCCGGAGACGAAAACATGATGCCGCAACCCCCGAAAATATCAGTCTGTGTTTGAAGACAAACTGCATTTTGCAAGTAAGTTCAATGATACTATTATTTATAATCTAAAAATGACCTGACTGTACCTAGTAACAAAAATTTAAAATCTCTTATCACTCTCAGTCAAAAAATAATAATCTTCAATCTTGATTAATTTGTTCAGTAATTAGTATCATTCTTTCAAAAGGTATTTCTAATGTCATTCTTGGTTATCATATCACTGTATATATGAAAACTATTTTTACTAAGTTTTTGTAATTTTCCGCTTCCAGACTGCCTAACGACGTGTCATCCTGCTGAAACTGCCGTGTCCAAAAGGCAAAGCGACCTCAACGTTACTGCTCATGATAAAAAAAATAAATGGTAATTTATTACATTTACTAATAATTAGTATTCAGACATGCTGTTAAACTAATGTCCTTGATCCTAATGACCCATTTCTAAGGAATAAATAGACTCCATTTTTCCCTATTCAAAGTACTCCTAGAATTATTTACTTAGGGACAGCTATCCCATACCTGGTCTAAGAACGCCCCCACAAATAAATAACTTGAAATCCTCTTCGGAACAATTAGACTTCATTTAGCCTACTCAAAGTATACCTAACCCTATTAACTTAATGGCAGATATATCATACCTATAAACTAGATTTTCTAAGGATGCCCCCATAAATAAATAACTTGAAAGAGCCCTTTTTAACATAGTCGTACACAATACTAGCTCTGAAAACATAGATATGTAAACACTATTTCCTATTTGTTTCTTGATTATAGTATCAGCCTATTTTTTCTTTTTAAATACTATGATCCTAACCTTTCTTATTTTCATAATTTTTCCTCTTGTATAAGAATTGATTATATTATATTTCATCTTACAGATTGCAAGACTGCTGTGGGTATCTTCCGTCTCTGGTACATGACAACACAAAGGAAACTTAAATCTGACTGTATTGTCCATCTCGATTCAGATTTCTGCTTAGATTTCATGTCTAATTTACTTACGCTGTAGAAAAATAAGGTATGCATGGAGTTCTGTACTGCTTTTCCAATAATAATTTCCAGTCCTAATGAAAATTAATTCTCTTCGTCCTAAATAACTCAAAGACTAACGCTAGTTCTAAAATAAAAATGTTCATTTCAACTACTTCCCTATTTTAGCTAATTTGTATCAGAGTTTGTAGATTTGACTTTGTTCATCATCAACAGTTTTGTACACACTACGGAAAAAAAAAACAATGACTATTTTCCTTAAATAGTTATTTCCCTCTCTGTCAAGTCAAACTTTATTATGCTATGTCTTATTCTACCATATCTTATCTAAGAAACGCGAGATAATCTAGAAGTATCCTACATACGTACATACGTACAAACACACGGAACAAACTGAGAAATGATTCCTTCGCCACCCCCAGTACGCGGCGAAGTAGCGAACAAAACTAATATGTTCATGTACAAGTAACTATTTATTTCCTTGTTTTCAGGGTTCAACTCTAGCTGACTACCTATTCCGAAGTTGTGTTAAATCGCATGAAGAGAGAAATGGATCCCTTAGGGGACAGCAGCATCAAGAGAACCGTCTTAAAATAGAATGATATGATGAACCTGTGTAACGCCGAATCCTTGATGGTTGAAAATTAAAATTATCTTGTGTTTTGTTTCATTCAAATACATAAATATCAAATGTGACGGGTTTACGTGTCCCGTTTCCTATAAACATAACTAGGTACTAAGAAAAATAAAGTAAAACTCCCGGATTATTTTATTTACGCGCCATCTATCGTCAACACTATGTCCTACGTACTGTGCTCCTAGACAATAATCGATCTAGTATGTCATTTACTTTAGAAACATGGTAGAGACAAAATGGCCGACATATGCGGACTCCTTTGACATGCCTTTCATACGTCAAATTTTCAATGAGGGCTATCGCGTATGATACCTAGGGGCGCTTGTGTAGACCGAGATCTTCGAAATGTCAAATTCCATAGCAATTAAATGGGATTCGCGGAATCATTTCCATTCTAACAATGTTGTGAACACTGCCATACCAGGACATTAATAATTATGGAAAATATGAGTTACGAGTCATTAAATGTGAATGTTTCACTAGAGGAACCAAGAAAATTCTAATCTTACAAACAAGGCAGATCCGCAGCCCTGCCGTCATCCTTACAGCACAGTCCATTGTATTAAATATTATTCAAGAGTAAATTCGACTCTCACAAACGTACGTAATAAAAATTACAGCTGTATTTCAATACCTCAGTCAACAGTGGCGTCAACTAGTGAGTAAAAAGATCGATAACCCTTATTCAATTAAAATCCAAAACGTCAAATTAATATATTAATCTAGGCATTGATTTCAAAGGTAGTTATCTATTGAAAGTAAATTCATACGTATAAGAAACAATTAATATATTAACACGTATTTCATTGCATTCAGAACGTAAAATTTTGAACTTATAACCTTGAGATAGTGTTATCAACTAGGGATGCGACACAATTAACTTGACAGCGTTGGCGTTATATTTGGGCGAATCGACACAAATATGTCTTCAACTTTTAAATTTCGTTGTACAATTAAGGTTTTCCCCTACGTTTTCATTCATTTTATCTAACTTAGATATAAATCTAAGTCCCGAAATTAATAAATAATGATCCCCCACTTTGCATTTGAAATTGGTAAAATAAATCGCATATTGAATGATAATTATATTATGTGCCTGCTAGTATCCCGCCTTGACGCGAAGAACTCGCGTTCTCCCTTCTAATGAGCTGATCAATTCAACACGACTCTCATGATGACTGCTCTGCGCCACCATGCTCATCTCTGCTAGTACCCCAACAAATTCCATAAAAGAAAAACAAACACTAAAGTTATCGCGGAACAACTAATCAAAAACCATCGCTAAGCAGACTTCCAGGAAAACAGCTGACAGTTACGCCGTGTCCGAAATCGCCTGCAAGATCCTCGCCTCGCCCACAGTCCGCTCGTTCGATAATGTTCGCCTCTCATGTTTATCTAGAGGCAATCAAAACAAAAAGGTGCTACAATGATTCCACATTGCAGGTCACGAACGCCGAAAATCGAAACTCAATATTCCCCTCTCTATGACTCACGTACTCGAAAGAACACGGCGCAGACAAATGAACGATATATTCTACAGGCATCAGCTAAATCTCCCGGCGGCGCAATGGATAATGTTGTCGACAACGGCGTCATGAGCACATCCCTAGTTTCTGACAGTTACAAAATGTTGATAAACATCATTCAACCGGCTTTTTAGGGTTCCGTAGTCAACTAGGAACCCTTATAGTTTCGCTTTGTCTGCCCGTCCGTCCGTCCGTCCGTCCGTCCGCGGATAATCTCAGTGACCGTTAGCACTAGAAAGCTGAAATTTGGTACTAATATGTATATCAATCACGCCGACAAAGTGGTAAAATAAAAAGTGGAAATTTTTTTTTTATTAGGGTACCTCCCCTATACGTAAAGTGGGGAGTGATTTTTTTTTTCATTTCAAGCCCAACGTGTGATATATTGTTGGATAGGTATTTAAAAATGAATAGGGGTTTCCTAAAATCATTTTTCGATAATGTAAATATTTTCGGAAATATTCGCTCCAGAAGTAAAAAAATATGCGTCCCCCCCCCTCTAACTTTTGAACCGTAAGTTTTAAAAATATGAAAAAAATCTCAAAAGTAGAACTTTATAAAAACTTTCTAGGAAAATTATTTTGAACTTGATAGGATGAATAGTTTTTGAAAAAAAATTACAAAATAATTTCTGAACTAAGTTTGTAATTCAACCGCATAAGCAGGTGTTTATTGTACCTGCAATTTCTACAAAATTACAATGAAATGACGTGCTTTCAAATAAAGTAAAAACGGTGAAAATCGGTTCACGCAATAAAGAATTATTCCATAAAAATCATCTTCCATACTTTAAGCTCGCGCGCAATAGTTTACTTAATTTGCCGATAGATGTCGCTGTACGTGGAACTCTCATATCATATCCTACATGGCGGTGTTATTAACTCTTAAGTGGGGACACTTACTGTGACGGACGGAAAACTACGGAACCCTACACTGAGCGTGGCCCGACACGCTCTTGGCCGGTTTTTATGTTTTATTTTACCAATATTGAAGTTAAAAGTGCGATAAATAATTAAATACCCATAAGACAAAGTGCCTCGGTCATTTATTTATTGTGTGAAACTAAAATTTGTGAATGAAAAACTCCAGAAAACCATGTTAATTTCAAAGTGAACTATCAAGTGAGTTGTGTTATTATTATGGTTGAAAATACGCCTGCGCGAATTCAAATCATCCTATTGGTGGAATAATCTAACATAAGGTAAGCCTTACTGAACTCAAAGTTTGTTTCAAAAGTAATACCAGCCCATATTTATTTCTTAAGTTTTGTTGTTACCACTAAAGTTATTTGAACGAAAATATGAATTAAAACTTGCAGTATGTAACTATATTACGAATAGTTATGTATTTTTGCCTCTTTCTAATGCAAATACGTAACTGCATTATTGAAAATAATGTCAAATAGGAAACTCATGAAATATAAAATTGCCATAACCTCCAAAATCCAAAAAACAACTGATTCACGTCTCTATTTTCACAGCAACAAAATGCCTAAAAGGCTTCTTGAATAAAAACTACCCTAATAACATATCCACTGGTCTCGGCATCAAAATGTACCTCCCCCCCCCTTCTAAATATAACCTTTAAACATTATTAACGAACTAATATGTAACTAAAATAAATATATAACTAATTAAACTAATTAACGTGAAAGTAAACGTAAACTTAAACTAATGGCCAAACGCGTGATCAGTCTAGTGATAGGACAACTATGTTGTACCGTAGTAATCCATTTTCTTTTAACGTGAGATCAGTTATTCTTCGGACTCCGGAGGAAATAGCAACCTAACCCCTTGTAACCCCTAGGAGGATAATAAAACGCATAGAATGTACCTGAATTACCTAATGATTAAGAAATAGAATGATAACACAAGAAACAGAGTCACTTGGTATAAAAATTTCAGAATGATAAATTTTTATTGTAAAATGTAAGGTAAAATGCTTAAAAATAAATAAATTTTTTTGGTAATGATCCCCAACGGCCTATTTAGTCCTTAGGATAACAAGGATGTAGCAAACTTCCTGGAATAAGTCCATTTTAAAACCTACATATATTATAGAATTTACTCCTATCATCTGAGTGCTTAGATAAGCGTGAATATCACACTAAGGTACTACATCCTTGCCCGATGAGGTATTAAGGCTCCTTACTACCGAACAGTTAAGTCATTCGGGCTTGCCTATCCCTACCTGCCTAACCCTAGGAGTTTAAGACCCTTCGAGCGACTCTACTAACGGTTTGGAAGCTTAGGTGACGTTGTGATGAAGGAAACCGCCAAAATATTCATCGTCAACCTTTTAATCTCATTTAACAACATGAGAGCAAATCTAAACGCCAATAACCCTTGTCCATCCCATAAACTGTAAACTGAGTCATTATTTCTGAGTTTTCTAACATGTAGAACCAAGAACCAACCTTAGTTGTTGACCACAAATTTTATGAAGTCAATCTAACCAATTTAAGCATTATGTAACTTTGAAATAATACAATGGACTGCTCTGCTTGCCACTGACCAAATCAGACTACTGTTTCAGAATGATTTGTTATTCAGAGTTATATGAATACTATAAAACCAATGAAATGTTTATTTATACCTTTATTATACCAGAAAACTCACAAATAGACTTGAAAATATTGCAAAAGATTAGAATGCTGCTTTTAAAACGTTAAAATCAGGATATTATCGAAAAAACCATTATTTATAAAAAATGATGCTTTCAAAAACATGAAAGGCTTTAAGAAAATGCCTACTTCCCCATTGTGTATGAATTTAATCTATCACTAACCCCATCTGCTAGTATTTCTGGAATATCTGTCGTACTTACCATAGCCCAAATATTCCAGACAATACTCAAGTGTATCCCTAAACCTACGCTGTAAAAGTTCGGCCAATGAATCCGAGATTGCAAAGCTATCAATATGGTGTAGTGCAGATCTCCCCCTCCACGACTAAAACGTCAGGGCGGTGGAAGTAAGATCGGTCCCTATCTGGTGTATATAAAGAATATTTACATATATTTAACAAGACCCGAACACGATCTCTGTAAGGCTTCGACAAGTCTTGTCACAAGCTGGCCAGCAACTTAACATCGAATCGAGGCCCTTATCTAACCTTACAGCTGGCCTCTCGTGTTCAGTGTGGCACCACATGGTGATGTAACGTTACTGTGTTGGTAAAAAGCAACGCCGAGCTTCCACATACTCGTCACAAAACTAGAACTCCAGCTCTATCTCTGTTGGCACCAGTTAGGTTGAAATAGAGCTGAATAACCACACTTTTAGGTTTAGACAGTAACTGGTTCTATTATTTAAATAAACACTCAAGAAAATTTGCATGAAAACTCACATTAACATAAGTTAAAAACAATTAAAAACCACAAGAAATAGTAAACGAAACTTTCACCGCCGCAAAATATCTAGATCTACATTTCCGAGGTACTTTCAAAGTTTCCCGGATCCGCAAAGTCTAGATTTAACTCTGAGCCGAAACAAAATCATATTGATTTTAATTCTAGCCCGAAGCTTCGCAACACTGAAAATTTCACTCACACGTACCAATAATAACGATTTCCAAAACCAGTCACTTATCCGTTCGACAATTAAGAATTGAATGTCCCAGCGCGTCCCTTGCACCCCTATTTATAACTTTTTATGCCGACATAATGCCGACTCAATGCGGACGTATTGCGGACAGCCTGCTCAAGTCAAAAAGGTCTTATATCCTCTTGCCCTTTTTAGTTCATTTTAAATCTTATTCCTTCCGTTTAAGGTTCGGGCTCATTTAAATTCCATTCTTTTCCAAAATTTATATTAAATTAATTTAAATATCAATATGACTCAAGTCAACTTGATCATAACTCTCTTTTGCCTTCTATTTATTATATGTCTTCTGCTATTGGCTTAAGGTTCAATTTTATTTGTTACCCCGTCAAAATTAATAACTTAAATCTATGTTCCTATGCAAAACGTTTGACGGAGAGCCAACCACAAAAATAACGACCTGACAATGAAATCAATGAAGTCTCCCAATAAGTCCTTCACACTATGCCCACTTTTATATCCGAAATATCTGGCAACTGTAAAGTAGCGGAGGCCAAAGAATGCAATCCACTTTAGTAAATCAAACCCTGGAATACCGGGTTTGATGTACTATTATAGTTACAATAGTTTCCTAAGTACCATGTAAAACCTTGCCTTATGTAAAACCTTATGTATCACATTATTATGAAGCAATTAATGAATAAATGAAAGAATTACGAATTATTATGAGAAATTATATATAATAACTAATTATCCGATATACCTCGGCGATCCTTTACCTATTCTGGCATTAATATTTTCCAAATCAATAGTTTTCGATAGTCTGTCACTTCGACTTCCACCCATCAAAAACTGCCAGATGCCCAGATTCAGTATCAAGGATAATTTAGTAATTAATCCAGACGGGCCCTGAACGCTTCCTCCACCATGCCACTTCCAAAGTCAGCTCCTAGTCTATCAGAATCAAAACAAAACAATTCCTGGTATTTTAAATTAATTCCCAAATTTATTAAACAACTATTTATTGATCTTCTAGGAAAAGCTGGATCTTGACGCGTGAAAAGGGTCGTAACTCTTTTTGCCTTTCTGTCCTTTATTTATCTTATGCCATTTCCATAAGGTTCACTTTTATTTGACCTCCATTCATGGGAAACAAATCAATAAAATTATCCTTGACTCAAATGAAAAGGATCGTAATACTCTTTGGCCTTCTGTTTACTTTATGTTTTCTGCCATTGTATTAAGGTGTAAATTTATTTGACAGCGTCTCACTGACCTGCATTTTAATAATATGAATTTTATTGTTTGTCAACTTTCTTCTCCGTAGTTGCTATGAGAACCAAACAAAGTTATGTACATGGCAATAATAGTACATAATATATCTATTTTTGATATACGGAATGTTGCCGCTTGATGTTTCTTTGGATTAATTGGTTATTGTATTGAAGTAATAATTTGTCACGCCCGGCCCATTACTAAGCAATTTTCGTGATTCTTAACCTTTATCTTTGAATGAAAAAATGATAATAAAGATCCTTAATGTTCATATTTTAATAGACAACCATGTCCACAATACATATTACAGTAGATAGTACCTGAATGAGGTATGTATTTAGTTACAGTAGCAAACCAAAACGCAACTGTACAGCATTCAGCTGTACAGTTGCATATTGTTCGCTGCACTAAAACTAATGGCTAAACAAAAGCATTTACATATGCCATTATACAACCGTTATACAGCGTAAAGCATCATAAAATGCTATTGTAGAACCTAAAGCACTAAAAACAGCTGAAAGCTGTATACCGGATTTACGTGGCATTATAATGGCTAATATTCATGCTCATAACCAGCATTAAGCATTTATTTATGCTATTGTAGAACCTAAGGCACTAAACCACACCGAAGCATTAGTGTAGCAAACCAAAACGCAACTGTACAGCATTCAGCTGTACAGTTGCATTTTGGTTCGCTGCACTAAAACTAAAGGCTTTAAAAAAGCATTTATACATGCCAATATACAACCGTTATACAGCTTAAAGCATTATATAATGCTATTGTAGAACCTAAAGCACTTAAGTGCTTTTAAACAGTCGAAAACTGTACAGTTGCGTTGTGGTTTGCTGCACTAAAGCTAAAGGCTTTACAAAAGCATTTAGATATGCCATTATACAACCGTTATACAGCTCAAAGCATCATATAATGCGACAAGTTGCTCGGTGAACGTATATAAGAGTTTATACGGTCCTTAAGTTCGAAATAAGTTAACTATTCATATGTTATAATGCTTCCTTTGTTACTTGGGTAATTACTACGGTAAACGTACGAGACAGTTCCTCATACCTAGAATTTTCAATAACATCCCGGTAGCTGATGGTTGTACTAGCCTATTGTCCTTTAAACATAAGATAAAAACGTTTATGTTAGAAAATTCAATATTTAAATAAAAAATATGTGTCCATATGAGCGTAAATACGAGTTTTGGTAGCATATTCTTGTAGTTATAGAATTAGGTTATAATACTTATAATATTAAGTTTGATAAGAGACTTTTGTATTTGTTACACAGTAGATAAGGAAGTGTACTGAGTGCTGCTGTTCGCCAACAAACTGTTGTGCAGTTTGGCGAAAATTTATGTTACTAAATATATTGTGTAATTACTGTTTAATAAATAAATAAAAATAAAAAAAACTATGATATTGATATCACACTTTTGTGACTGTTGAAATTTGGGTTGGAATCACTCGAGAGTGATATCTAAAATGGTGGCCATAGCCGTAGACAAAACGCTCTAGCGAGACCTACTGACAGCTGGACAGGTGTGGATACGTGTGGACAGATGGATATCACTCTATCTACTAGCGATACAAGTGTGACAACCACGTCTCACAGTTTGGCATGTCGTATCAAGCCCAGTTCATTTTATTATGCACCAAATTTATGTAAGTTTCTTTGTAATTTTATTACGCACCTATACCACCGCAGGCGCAGCATCAAAACCACTAAACGGATTTTAATAAATAGATTTTCTTCTTGATGAAATGGAAATATATGGATATGTAGTTGAAATACAATACTTTCAGCTTTCATTATACTACCTAAAAACAGAAGCCTATATAGGGTAAATCGCCAGTAATAGGTCCTTTTTATTTAGTTATTGGCCACAACTTATGTCCTCATTTACTTTACTATTTGAACGTATATTTCATATGTACCTATAATTATATCTAATTAGTTCTTGTCCATGTAATTTATTATTATTTAAACTTTATTGCACATAAAATATACAAATGGCGGACTTAATGCCTTAAGGCATTCTCTATCAGTCAACCACTGGGCCAAAAAGAGATATGTTTGGTGCAGGCTTTTATGTAATGAAATTTGAATGTATAAATTTTATATAGATCTTTGCTTTATAACGCTTAAGATTTGTCTAGTAACTGGAGGGTAGCCAGTTATTGGGGATTTACCCTATATGTTTGGGATCGGGAGTTCGGCACGTCATCCTTTTCATGCAACGTGACCTATTTTCAATACCCTTGAAATACTGTATCATTTAGTAAACGTGCTCTGTCAAGTGCTGCATTCTAAAAACAGAATTTCTTAATAAAAGATTTGCTCCTCATGTATCCCGTCGCTCTCTACGTGTCAACCCGCCGACTGCCATTAAACATGGAACTGCAAGCTGGAAAGTTGGACAATTAAATTCTCAGCCGCGCTCGTTACTGCAAAGACACGGTTATGAACTGGTCTGATTTACTGGACGTATGCGGAACGTAAGTGAGTTTGGTTAAACCATAGAACAATAGCTAGAAGTAGCAAAGCAAGGTTGCCAAAGAGCTCATAGAGGACCCAGTGTTGACGACGAGGGACCCTCTTGTTCCTTTAGCCGTCAACACAGTGAATCCTCCCTTTTGTAAAGGGTCGGCAACACGCATGTGACACCTCTGGAGTTGCAGGTGTCCATAGGCTACTAGGTAGCTGCTTACCATCAGTCGGGCCGTATGCTTGTTTACCACCGTCTGGTATTTTAAAAAAAGCAAGGACCCTCAATAGTATGACGTATTCATATTATTATTAATCTTGATAAAAGATAAAAGATATTTATTCTTCAATTTAGGCACATTATAATGCACTTATGAACGTCAGAGAGAAAAAAAAAACTACCACCGGTTCTAACCCTACACCTCTGACCCGAGAAGTATTATTTATGACCGGCAAGAAACTCGGCGGGACTTATTTTTACATATTATATCCTAAAGATACACAATAATGCGTAGTTCTATAAGAAGACATATCAAAACAGCTCGAGAGACATACAATGTACGTATTGTTTAATTAAAATAAAATAATAATAATAAAATCCAAATCTGATTGCTTCACAAAACGTTTGATATGCTTTCCTATCTGAACTGTGTCCTCTAAATGTTAGATGATTTTGGTAGTAGTTTCTGGTTTGGGCCATGCATCTTTGTCCGTCATATAGTCCTCGACCCTGTAATAACCCTTTGACATTAAACTTTTTTTCAAATATTTCTTAAGAGCGGGAAATGATAAATTTAAAGCATCGACGGGTAACTTGTTATAAATGTGAATACCTTGACCAAAAAATTACTTATATGCTTTGCGGATACGACTACTTCTGATAGCAAGCTTGTTTTTATTTCTAGTGTTATAGCTGTGGATGTCAGAAATTTTTTTGAATGTATGTATATTCTTTACAACAAAAATAATATTGTCATAGATATATTGGGAAGAAACAGTTAAAATATTAATTTATTTAAATAGTTCTCTAACTGATGCACCTGCCTTTAAGTTATACAGAAAGCGGATGGCTCTTTTTTGTAAAACAAATATAGTCTGTATGTCAGCTGCTTTGCCCCAAACCAGAATACCATGACATATGACATTACACTATGAAAATAACTGTGATTTAAACTAAGCGAGCTGTGTCAATATTCGTTAATTGTCTGATTCTCCTAACGGCATGAGCCGCCGAGCTTAATCGAAGAGCGAGTTTTCTTATATGAGGACTCCATTGTAGATTTTTGTCCAACGTCGAACCAAGGAACACTGCTTTTTCTACTATCTCGAAACATTCACCATTCAGGAGAATCTTAGTGTCCACCGGTGCAACGTTTGGCAAAACAAATCTAATACATTTGGTTTTCTTAGCATTAAAGTAGCAAATTGTTAATAGTAAACCAGTTCAGTACAGCAGCCTTATTTTAATATCAAAATGTAAACATCGCCATTTTACTTGGCCACATGTACATATTTTTGGAGAAATTCTTGCAATTCAATGCTTAATGTATTCTTTCCTAAAATCCAAATTGCTGACATATTTGCTGACACCGGGCCATCATTACAACATACTAATTTTTTTTTTCCAAACTCTTATTTTCTATAAATTAAGTAAATATATGAATAGCTGTAGTTTTTATGCTTCTTATTGTGACTGTCCCAAGCAGAATGTAATCGAACGAGCGGAGCTTAAGCGAAGTGAAGTTCTTACAGACAACTTCAGACACAACGGAACTGTCAGCTGGCTACCTAGACGTCTGTGCATTTTGATGGCTTATTGATTTCGAATAGTTGTTCCACGATAACTTTACTATCGTTATTCTGATCTTTATGAAATTTGGTGAGGTTGTAGCAGAGATAAGTACAATTTGAGTTAGTTTATGAGCTGGATCGATCAAGGGATTTTGAAGCTAGAAGGCGCGAAACGATCTTCGTAGGGGTCTTGTTATATGGGTCAACTCGTTTGCAAGTAAATTGCGAGTTTTCAGTTCGAGGCGGACTACCTCACCAAATTTCGGGACTTAAACAAGTACGAGCACTTGTTCCTTCTAGCTTAATGTATTTTTTGTGGGTTGAACTCAGTGTGAACTCATGAGTGGTGCAGTTGTGGTGAATTCTGATTGGATTTCTTGATTGATCTTTAATCACCCTCTCGTTTCTGAAAATTTTGTCGTTAAAAGTGGAATAGAATCGTAACTATTTTAATGGAGTATTTAATGAAATAAAATACAAATTGGCGTTTTTGAAAGCTAAAAGAGCAAAGGTTTGGTTTCTAAAATTTAAAGCCACAGGCTATAAAGTACTACTAGGCGGAACTGTGTTTTATGTGAAATCGGAAATCCATGCACAGCGTGAAATACTAATAGGTACTTGTTTTATTGCTGTAAAAACATCTAAAGTTATTAAAAAAACAGTTACAGTTTACTTAGTTACAGTTTTTTTAATAAACTTTTTAACAACAACAAAACAGGTTTTTAGTAGCTAAGTAACTTTAATTCACTTAAGTATTCCCTATTATTGAAAGAGCTTTCACACTCATAAAATATATCGTCCATAAGTGATACCACCACTAAAACTATCCGCATTATTCTATAAATAGCCGGGGTTCAGCTGATTCGCGGTACGTGATCAAACTCAAACATTGGTAGCCTCTTTCAGTTGCTACCAGAATTTCTTATCAAATACTTCACTTAATACAGGGGGATTTCTGTGTCGTGACCCAGAAGATTTTTTTTTGTTTCTGTAAGTGGCCAACATTAGGATCATGTGGTAGGTATTTCATCGAAACATAATTAAATAAATAAATATTGGGACAATCTTACACAAGCCGACCTAGTCCCACGGTAAGCTCAATAAGGCTTGTGTTGTGGGTACTAGACGACGATATACATATAATAGATAGAAAAGAATAAATATATATAAGACATCTATAACTCAGGTAAAAATATCCGTGATAAGCACAAGGATTCGAACCCGGGACCTCCTGCTTCATAGGCAGGGTTACTACCGTTTAGGCTAGGAGGCCGTTAAATTAATTTATTTGTTCTTTATTAAACTAAGTCATGGTCAGTCTATAACTTTTGCTATACGCTGTATGGAAAGCGACAAGACGTCACATTGAGTAGGGTGACCTAATTAGTATGCAAACATATATTTTTCTACTTATTATCTGAAAAATAATTTCAACATTGGTGACAAAATAAATGAAAAAACATCATTAGGTTCATGTTTCAATTCTATATCATGCCAAAGCAAAATATCGCTACACGATCCCGAAATCACCTGTATTTAGGTATTTTCATTTTTATAACAACTTTGTAGCTTGCTGAGGCATGAGAGTTTTAAAATTCATATAGAATATTGAATACCTAAAATATAGCAAAAGAGAAGATGCCAGTATGATGGTATTTTAAAAATGAATTTTTGCTTTATGTTTTGAAGAAACATGCTGTTGTATATGCCGTGAAACGCTTTACAAAGTCAACAGCAGAAGTTGATAAGCATTTGATGTGTTCAAAATGATCTTGATTCGCCGTTTTTGATAATTATTTTTAGTACCATTGTCATCAGGTCGGGATCGGATGATGGGATCCTGGAGAAATCGAGAGGAATATTTATATATAACTATAGTGATTGAAGTATTTTTCAGAGTAGCTCGAATATTTGCTCTTGGGGCCGTATTCTAACTTTAAAACACGTTTAGACACGATCCTACTTCAATACAACTCCAATGCATTAACTACGCAATACAGCTAACGTCTAATCATCTGAATCAGAAATATCAGAATTTGCTTGAGAATTATTCCGACGCAATTCCAATACGACTTCAATATTGGTTGATTATTTGTTGTGTTGGAGTTATGTGTGAGATAGGTTGTATTTTTATTGCATTGTTAATGTATTTTTAAATTATAATCACTCGCGGTATTTAAGCTCCTGAAGTGATGAGGAATCACCCTGGGCAACCCAAACTGACGTTTGAGATAGATTGTGTTTTTAATGTATTGTTTAATGTATTTTAAAATTAGAATTTGGTACTTGGCAAGGTAGTCTATGTGAAATCGGTTCTTTTCTCTATACAATTATTACTTTTTGCTTGGCGTTGTCGATAAACAATTGTCATTGTTCGTTTTCGTTAAAATATTTTCCGTTATTGCATGAGGACAACCTGGTTATCATTTAAGAAACTAAAACTCCTTGGTATGAGTCGGGGGTCGAATCTGTGACCTCTGGAATGAAAGCCTTATTGCGCTAGTATACTCACGTTCAGTAGTCACTATTAGTGTGACAAGTCCCGGATCGTTCGGGCGTTCGTTCAGACTCCTTGAATGTCATACGTCATGTCAAAAAGTCACTCACACGCCAATATCATGGACGCATGGGAGCAATACAAACCTTACTTGAAAGTATGAAGGTTACTTTGACAGGGTACCTACGCCATAATACTTCCTTATAGGTTCTTGGCGCTGTGGTCACGACTACTCTCATGACGCCTTTAGGTATGCTTGGCTTCCATAAGGTTAAGTAAACTGACACGACTGCATCGCAGCAACCACATTAATATAAGTTTACTTTAGTGTCAGTTTAAGGAAGACCTAATTGAAAAGATTTTAAGAATTAATTTTACTAGAGTATCGTAAACCAAATTATCCTGCAAGCTCCGGTCTATGCTCGGTACGAAACCGCTCAAGTTTAAAATTACGATCCTAACGCGCAGTGCGCCACGGCCTTAATCTTCTGTTTTACGATTTCTGCAGTACTTGAGGTATATTGTTCCCCACAATAAGTACTGAGTATAAATAAAATTTGTAAAAACCTAAAATTTTGGATGGTATTTGGCATAACAAAATTGGAGACAATTTACAAATCGGCCTAGCCTCAAATTGAGCTTTTCTGGATAAACAAATCCTTACTTATAAATAGATACAGATAAACGTATAACTGAGTAACATTTAATGCATACATTTCCTGACCTTTAAGCGAACCCAGCTTCTCAACTTGAAGCTTTAAAATATGATGGTCGTGCTTGAATTTTATAGTACGGTATTTTTCATTGTTCTATCATAGTAGAAGATTGTACATACGAGTAGGTAGGTAATGTATGGAAAGGTAGCAAAAATTTATAACTACCTATACCGAATTATTTACCACATCATCTCAGAAAACCAAAAAAAAGCTTACTCTCCAGCCACGGGACTTGAACAAGTGCGGGCTTGAGTTCAAATTATGATCCTAACGCGTCGTGTGACAGCGCCTTAATCCTGTACTTTACGATAGCTGCAACACGTTGAATTGTGTTGCATAATGCCGCAATGTTGACTTCACGTTCAAAGCAAGCAGACTTGCCACATGCATGTGCCTCAAGAAGGTTGGACAAACGCGACTTTTCAGTATGGCTGTTACATATGATTGAGCATGTATGGGACGAGCTTGGGAGGCGTGTAAGAAATCGAAACCCCGCCCCAGCTACACTTAGATACCTGAAACGTGCATTAGTGGAACAATGGACCAATATCCCGCAAGATCGCATAAGAAACTCAATTTAAACAGCATGCCCAATCACCTGAAAGCCCGTACGAAGAGCCCGTGGATACGAAGTATTAATTTGGTTTAAAGTTTTTTTTTTTATATTGTATGTGGCGTGTAATTTATTAAATATTGTATGAGGTGTGTGAATACTGTTCATTTTTCGACGTAAAATTTGTTGATATTTTGTGTCCTATTTGATTTAAATAAAATAAAACCGGCCAAGTGCGTGTCAGACCACGCATAATGGAGAGTTCCGTAGCTTCGATGGAATAAGAAACAGACTAATGCCAAAAGGTAGTATCTGATGCCTATGAAGAAGTTTTTTAGAAATAACTCAAAAAATGGCTAAACCTATAATGTTCAAAACTATTTTTGTAGGACATTTTATGATAACGCGCATCTTCTCAATTTTTTTCATATTTTTTGGACTTACGGTTCAAAAGTTACAGGGCGGGGGGTGGGGGGACGCTATTTTTCCGACTTTCGAAGCGATTATTTCTGAAAATATTGACTTAATCACAAAATGTTCAAAGAAACCTCAGTGTTATTTTTAAAGACCTATCGATTGATGTGCAACATGTTGATATGTGATTAATTTTTTTTTAAATTTAGTTACATGTATGGAGCGCCCCCCTGAAAATATTTTTTTAATACAATTGCTCAAAAAGTTTACCTTATGTAGCTGCAAATTGTGCGTAAAGTTTGATTTTACGCACGATTTGCAGATCAGAATTTAAAATAAATGAGTATTATGAACTATTTACGCGCGATTGGGCATAAAGGAGTATTATGCGAGACCCAATAGTATTACTTGAAAACGCGCGATTGAACGAAGCTGTCTTGTGTACACTGACAGAATATAAATGTAATTTTTCACTTCTCGCTCAAAAAGTGTGTCCTATTATGCTTACCAAGGCGGACTAAAGTAGTACATTTAGCCTCTAGGGCTAATATGGTAATATGTATACATATTTATAATATGTATACATTTTAAATTTACCAATCAGAACACTTCACTATATTAAATCCACCAATCACAACACATATCGGAGTTAATCGGAACGCTAGATACTTTTTTGGTGCGTATACTGTGTAAATAATTGAAGTCCTTAAAAAACACTGTATCAACAAATCAGAATACAGCAATGTTAAAATCGACCAATCAGGAAACGCAATTTATTTCTCAAAACATGAGGTGTTTTTTAGTTCCTACTTCAAAATCATTAAAAAAGATTTAATTTTTTGGGAAACGCTTTAAAGTGTGTTTAAACACTTTAAACTGTTAAAAGAGCTAATTATACCGTCGTCTGTGGCATTTATTCGCGGTGTTTATATTTTGTATCTGTGTCAAAGAACTGAAAATAGATGTCATATACTTCAGAAAAAGTGACCAAACCCTCCGGTGTCCGAGGCCAGATTTGAACTGGCGTCTTCAGCTTTCGCGGCTGACGTCCTGACCACTAGACCACCCGGTCACGGCGGAACTTGACAAATTTTCTCATGTATATGCAATCTCTGAATTTGAAACGGCTAGGCGCCGTTGACCATACTCTAAGGGCATGCGCAGTACGTGCTTGCCCCTCCTATCCGAATTTCTTACGTGATTCTGGTATAGCGAGAGAGATTGCTTCAAATTATTTTTGTTCAATATTTTTTGATTTGCAATTTTTAAGGTAGTTACACTACTATTTATAAACTGAAAATAGATGTCATATACTTCAGAAAAAGTGACCAAACCCTCCGGTGTCCGAGGCCAGATTTGAACTGGCGTCTTCACCTTTCGCGGCTGACGTCCTGACCACTAGACCACCCGGTCACGGCGGAACTTGACAAATTTTCTCATGTATATGCAATCTCTGAATTTGAAACGGCTAGGCGCCGTTGACCATACTCTAAGGGCATGCGCAGTACGTGCTTGCACCTCCTACCCGAATCTCTTACGTGATTCTGGTATAGCGAGAGAGATGGTGCTGCCATCTATGAATCTTGAAGCAAATCAAATTATTTTTGTTCAATATTTTTTGATTTGCAACTTTTAAGTAGTTACACTACCATATATAAACTGAAAATAGATGTAACTACTTAAAAATTGCAAATCAAAAAATATTGAACAAAAATAATTTGATTTGCTTCAAGATTTATGTCAAAGAAGTTAAAAAAATTAAAAGACCGTCAAGTTATACCATAATTTCACCTTAGTTTAGTTATTGTGCGTAAATAATAAGTATTTTTATGTTATTTTCTCGCAATCGAAGTGAAAAATTGTATGCATTACTGTGGTCTAAAAGCCATATTACCACTCGAACAATTTTCCCTCACTTCAGTCGGGAAAATAACCACCTGGTGGTAATATGGCCTACTTTAGACCCTTGTCAAACAATCTACTATTATTTCATTGTAGTTTTTTCGCAATTGTATTAAAAAACGTTGTTCGACACATGTGCAGAAGTGCCATTTTCACTCGTGCCAAAAGAGATACTTCTCGCACTTGTATCGAAAACTACTATTTTCTGAAATTTCACTTCATAACTAAATAGCGGCATACAAAATACACCTTATGTCTAAATTTTAATTATTAAGACAGGTCTTAAAGTTTCCGAGTAAAATGGCTGTGACCTACGGATGGACGGACGGACGGACGGACGGACGGACGGACAGACGGACATGACGAAACTATATGTGTTCCGTTTTTGCCATTTTGACTACGGAACCCTAATGAGTAACGTTTCAAACCTTTGGTGTTGTTTTATTAATTAACTATATAATGCTCTTTAATATACAGTTTCCTATAGTCTAGTTTTTCGTACTGACCCGTATTCTTTGTCCGCTCTTTTGTCATGTGAATTTTGAATTTTGAACTAATGTTAAATAAAGTCCAATGATATTCATTAAATTTTCTCCGCGTTGTAGCTGGGTCTTCAAAATGAACGTGTCGACTAAAAACAGCTATAAACTTCGAGCTTATTCGGGCACTCGTGGATATTTGCAGCGTTATTTTATTGGATGAGGCATAAATGGTAATCATATTTTTGCCTCTTTATTTCTTTCATTTCTGGTTTATTTCAAAGGTATGTGTGGTTTGTTGCAGATAATTTTGCGACTGCGAGAGAAGTTTCATTGAAGACATTTTGATGTAAGTTTTTTTTTGTTATTACCGGCGTATTACATTTATAACACGTACTCAGTATGATCCAAACGATTAATATAACTTAATATTGTATTTATGTATTATTATTAGATCTCTAATTGGCATTTATGTATTTTTCAATCTGATATTGTATTTCATTATTTTTTCTTAGTTTTTATAGTTTTTGTGACATTTAAATGTAAGTAATCAATGAATAAAATGTGTTTATTTACACTACTTTGACGATCATAATATAAATTTGTATAAGTAGATAAGTTTAACGGCCTCCTAGCCCAGTCGGTAGTGACCCTGCCTACGAAGCAGGAGGTCCCGGGTTCGAATCCTGGTCAGGGCATTTATTTGTGTGTTTATCACAGATATTTGTTCCTGAGTTATGGATGTTTTCTATGTATTTAAGTATTTATCTATTATATATATCGTCGTTTAGTACCCATAACACAAGCCTTATTGAGCTTACCGTGGGCCTAGGTCGATTTGTGTAAGATTGTCCTATAATATTTATTATTTATTATTATTTTATTATAAGTATAAGACCATTTTGTACTATAATTTATTAACATGAAATAAGTAAATCTAAATCTATTATACGAGTAGGTTCTTATAAGGCTTCGTCCATAAATTACGTCACAACTTGTCACACTTTGTTGACCTCCTCCCTACATTACTACTACTTAATTTTTTTACTGTATTAAATTTTCCATAAATATTAAAATAAGGTTATGTATTATGGGACTAATGAAAAATATAGGTAATAATGGCCGTCGTAGCAGAAAAATTCGACTTTTCATAAACAAAGGATTTCCTTCGGCCTCTGCTTATTCATTAGGACCCAAGAATGGATTTGGAAAAAAATCCATAACTTATAAACAATTAAGAATCATGAAAACCCTATTACTTGTTAATTTAAAAAAAAATGCCAGAAAATGTTTTAATGGTTGTTGGTAGGACAGGTTGGTTATTAAAAATCTAATCTTGGTTTAAAAGTGCCAAAATTCGGTTTTTTAACCTCGACGCTTAAACGGTTGACAGTATGACTAAAGTGTCTATGGACCGTATAAAGCAGATAAAACTGTCTAATTTTTTTCCATACACAGTAGATCTGTAAGTCTTACAGATACAGGGCGTGAACAAAATTAAGTACGCGTGCACACCGTCGCCGCATCCGGTTGCGGTGCCATCAGTGTGATAATCGCCTAAACGGGCTCTCTGTTCGTACTAGTTTGTAGAGGCGTTCTTCTACATAGCGGGAAATCGCTACGCACGGAAAGTGTTAAAACTTGCGGCTTGTCAGTTACTCGTCGTATCCATTATGCTTTTGCCAAAATATCGATCACTCTAAATAATCGAACGAGCGGAGCTTAAGCGAAGTGAAGTTCTTTCAAACAACTACGGCTACCTAACCGTCTGTGTTTTTCGATGGCTTCTTGATATTCAATAGTTGTCGCGCGATAACTTTAGCAACGTTTTTATATATTTTTTTTTTTTTTATACCACGACGGTGGCAAACAAGCATACGGCCCGCCTGATGGTAAGCAGCTACCGCAACCCATGGACGCCTGCAATTCCAAAGGAGTCACATGCGCGTTGCCGACCCTTTACAAAAAGGAGGATTCACTGGGTTGACGACTAAAGGAACAAGAAGGTCCCTCATCGTCAACACACTGGGTCCTCTTTGAGCTCTTTGGCAACCTTACTCACCAGCAGGAACACAACACTATGAGTAGGGTCTAGTGCTATTTATTTATATTACAATACACAAACAATACAAATACTCTTTATCTACACTCACATTGTAAGTCCTCTAAAACGTGTTCAAAAACGGTAGGCAATGGCTAGCATTACCACAACCGATTTTACTATGATAAGCTTTTTATCTGTGGCAGTAACGTACTCGTAATTTTAACTTTACATGCTCATATATTGATAACATAATGTAAATCCTGTGCTCCTTCCTGACCAACGGCACGCGCCCGCGCGACCGCCGGCACAATCGAGTTGGCCATGGCGGGGCAATGGCGGTCATTCTATGGTTTCCGAACACTTCATTTAGAATATATAATATGAGTGTAGATAAAGCAGTGTATGCAACTGTACATAATTAGTCCTTAAAACACTCATGTGATCTTATTATGAAACTCGCCTGCGGCTCGTTTCATAAAACCACACTCTTATTTTAAGGACCCTTATTACGTAACAGTTACATAAACTACTATTATTGCACACCTCAATAAAATAGAACAGTACAGTACACAGATTAAAAGGTTAGAGGCAGTCAACAGGCGGTCATATCGCTAAAGAGCAATCAAGAGATTGCTCTTGTTACCCCAAGGTCGTCAAGACCAGACAACCTTGGGGTAGCGGAAATCTACCAACCTTGGGGTATCTTGGGGTTTTCTGATTTATATGAAATTTGTTGGGGTTGTAGTAGAGGTAGAGCTCAATATATTTAATTTGAGAATTCATGAGCATGATCGATCAACGGGTTATGGAGCTAAAAGGCTCGAAAAATCATCATTATGGTTTTGGTATATTGATCACTCGTTGCCAAGAAAATCGCGAGTTCTCAGTTCAAACAGTGAACAAAAGTAAGTACGCGTGCACACCGTCGCCGCATCCGGTTGCGGTGCCAGTGTGATAATCTCCTAAACGGGCTCTCTGTTCGTACTAGTTTGTAGAGGCGTTCTTCTACATAGCGGGAAATCGCTACGCACGGAAAGTGTTAAAACTTGCAGCTTGTCGGTTATTCGTTGAATCCATTATGCTAGTGCCGAAATATCGATCACTCTAGATCACTCTATTTCAGTAGTTAGAATAAGTTTTTTTGAGCGCTGGTATCCTGGCGGTAAGACGTACGACTTTCTATCTGGCTCGTACCACTAAGTTTATCGGAACTTATGTATGGACTATCATTTGATATATACCAGTCGCTTTTCGGTGAAAGAAAACATCGTAAGGAAACCGGACCTAATCCCAATAAGATCTTGTTTCTCCTCTGGGTTGGAAGGTCAGATGGTAGTCGCTTTATTCGTAGCGTGTGGGAGTAACAAAGATATCAAGGTGAAAAAAAAATGGTGGATTTTTGCACCCAACATTAAATTGCTTGTATATCTTACAAGGTTTTTTTTTAATTGGACTTGTTACATAATGTATAGGCATCCGAATACAGGTTTTTCGGTAAACACAACGCATTTACCTTTTTCTATAGAGACAAAACAATTTATTTCCCCGCCAATCCTTATCCATCCGAATAGAGGAAGCAGGTACCGTAATGAAATGAATAATGGAATAGTAACCTCATATTCAATTTAGTGATGCTCATTGGGTATTGAATAAAAAATCGGGCGAGATACGTTGACGGTTTGCAACTTTGTTATAGAAAAGTGATATGAAACTTTTTTAAATGTAGTAAGTAGTTTTTTTAACGCGCTTTCATGAAAACTGTTGTTTTTTTGTTTTTTTTTGGCTACTTAAGTTCGTTGTTTCTTTTTATTACTACATATGACCAGCCCGATTAAGCAGCTACCGTAACCTATAGATGCCTTCAACTAAAGAGGTTTCACATGCGTGTTGCCGACCCTTTACAAAAAGGAGTCACTTTGGTGACAAGAGGGTCCCTAAGTGTTCATTTATCCCTATGTAAAGTCAGCAGCAAAAAGTAACTTAGCGGGTGAAATCTGCAAACTGACCCTCACTCGCTCTTATTTACATAAGAATAAAGTCGTGCCAAGATTATTTTGAACACCATATCCGTTAACATTTTTATTATAGACGGAAGTCTAGCCACGTCAGATATGACACAATAATGAGAGCAACGAAGTCCCTCTAGTTAGTTTGTTATGTTATACTATGCTTATTAGGGTGTGTCACTTTTGTATGGAGAAAAAAAAACTTTTTTTTTCCGACTTCTAATAGTTATCAAAAGTTGCCAGCCTCGAGATGACATAAAATGTACAAAAATAAACGACTTTCATATACTTTTAGCTTGCTCAAACAAGTTGAAGTTCAAGAAAAAAATGCAATATTAGTAAATATGTGTATGACTCCCGAAACCATAAATTACCTTTAATTGTTAGTGAAACAGTTTCAGTAAATTTTGAGGGTAGTATAAATAAAATACCAAATAGAGATTTATTTCAATTATTTATTGTTATATCATATTACAAAAAGACGAAATATTTTATATTTTTTTAAATGACGACTCTAATGAAAATCCTGTTTTGAATTAAATTTGGGCATGCGTTTTCTGGTATTTATTTTAGATAAAATATAGCCCTCTCTAGCTTTATTTCCAGCCACAAATCCAGCAGCTTCAGTCGTTAGTTTGACGCACCTTTCCACGTATTGCGTGTGGCATGGAAACTTTGGAAATTAAATGGTTTCTAAATTTCCCATGTAAACTATGGCTTCGAGTTCGCTGGTTTCCACCAGATGCAACAACGGCGGCTGTGTTACCACTATTTTTTTATACTCCCAGTCAATCATGTCATAATACTCTTTCGCACCAAAGTTGATCTTGGGGATGTTAAAAGATCTTACATTTTAAAAGTAGTAATGATTTTATCTAAGTATGATGTCCCTTTAGCTTTTCTGTTAAATTTTTTAAGCAACAGCTGGTATTTGTTTCGATAAGAAGTAAGTAACAAGCCCTTGCCTCTGTAACAGTTGGTATTGAAGAATTTTTCCACACTTCCATCACGGCTTGTATTACATCACGGATAATTTCTTTTGCTGGGGGTTCTTTTTTACTTACAATTTTCTTTTCATGATGCAACCACTCGTAATGTTTTAATACATCTTCCACTGTAGGGAGCACATAGTTTTTAATTTACGCAGGATGCGTGTCTAAAATTTGCATTTTAGTCTGGAATCTAGTTTCCACACTACTCATAGTACTCATCGTTGTCATATTGAAAAATCACAGAAAACAAACTTATTTTGTCCCTTAGTTATGTTACGGTATCACAAAGTTAAAGGATAGTATTGTAATATACGTTATCAATTAAAGTTTTATTCAACAAATATTCAGCTGTTTACCTAATAATCAAAAACATTACCGACCTTACACACAGATGCCTCGTTCCGAAGTGTCAACTGTCAACGGTGACTGACCGATAGTGACGTCTCCATTCATTTACTATGACATTAAGAATCGTGTTGCCACTGCAATATTGATAGTCACGTTACAGTTACAATATTTATTCAAATATTATATCACAAAACTAAACTCAATCACTAAAAACACGAAGAAAACCATTAAATACTAGTAACATAATAAGGGTATCGTCTGATCGAAACTTGTGAGAAATGACATTTACCGATGTAAAAAAGGGTAGGTCTAACTTTAAATCACGGGTCTTAGTATATGATTTTTATAATTATTGACTGTATTTAAGGTTTTTTCATTGTTTTTATCACGTTTTTGCTAGTTTTAATTAGATAGCAGACACAATATATGCAAATAAAAATTTAGTTAATTTGTGTTTTTTTTTCAACTTCAAGGTCAATGAGCGACCTAAAAGTGTCCTATATAAAATGCTTTTTTAATGGAAATCGTAATAGAATGTTAGAAGGCAACTTTTGAAAGGTATTACACATGGAAATTCATTTTTTTGAAAATGACACATTCTAATGCTTATTTATAGGTCTGGATATATTATTATTAAATCAAATACAAACATTGAAAACATTGAAAAAATAATCAACCCAGCAGGACTTGAACCTGCATCGATACGCCTTGCCGGGGCTCGATCGCTTTACCAATTAAGCTATGGGTCAAGTTACTAAGTTGACGAAATTTTCAATGCCTTCAATCATATTTTTGCATTTATTTTGATCTACTTCGGCTTTACAGCAGCCGTAAGCGACATCTAGATGCTAACTACTAGAGTTAGATACCCTTCCCGCCGACACTATCGCAAGTGTCACAACGGAAATATAGAGGGCGCTGCTTATTAAAACTTGCGATAGTGTCGGCGGGAAGGATATCTAACTCTAGTAGTTAGTATCTAGATGTCGCTTACGGCTGCTGTAAAGCCGAAGTAGATCAAAATAAATGCAAAAAGATGATTGAAGGCATTGAAAATTTCGTCAACTTAGTAACTTGACCCAGAGCTTAATTGGTAAAGCGATCGAGCCCCGGCAAGGCGTATCGATGCAGGTTCAAGTCCTGCTGGGTTGATTAATTTTTCAATGTTTTCAATGTTTGTATTTGATTTAATAATAATATATTGCATGAGTGGAATGCCCCACTTTAAAAACATGCAAAAATAATTATGAACTGATAGCAGCGCCCTCTATATTTCCGTTGTGACACTTGCGATAGTGTCGGCGGGAAGGGTATCTTACTCTAGTAGTTAGTATCTAGATGTCGCTTACGGCTGCTGTACTCGTAAAGCCGAAGTAGATCAAAATAAATGCAAAAATATGATTGAAGGCATTGAAAATTTCGTCAACTTAGTAACTTGACCCATAGCTTAATTGGTAAAGCGATCGAGCCCCGGCAAGGCGTATCGATGCAGGTTCAAGTCCTGCTGGGTTGATTATTTTTTCAATGTTTTCAATGTTTGTATTTGATTTAATAATAATATATTGTTTGAGTATAATGCCCCACTTTAAAAAACATGCAAAAATAATTATGAGTATAGATCTGCACATTGGCAGCTGTAAAGTGGTGGAGGTCAAATAATGCAAACCACTTCGAGAAAACCAATCCTAGAGTTCTGAGTTTGATGCAATATTATGAGAAATTATATAAATAAATAGATTATATCATTGCCAAAAGTTTGTCGGGGGAAAGGGGTGCCAAACGACGTATAATGTAATTCATAGTTTGTCGCCTACTGTGTTTAATCCCGCAACAATACGCAATGTTATTTGTTCTAAAGTTAAAATATAGGCCCTGTGCTTTATAACTGTGTCAACTTTGGCAGTTTTTACCTATTTTGGTATTTCCAATTTTTTTTTCTTATCTGTTTCTCTGACTCCACCCATTAAAAGCTGCCAGATTCCGGGATCTAGCAATAAGGATAGTATAGCAATCTTACTAGACGGGTTTTGTTGCTCTCATTATTGTGTCATATCTGACGTGGCCCGCTCATAGTCCATTACGGCTTTCTGTAAGAAGCGTGTTCGGAAATGCCGTAGTGTTCGGAAAATTGTGATCTAAATTAAAAATAATTATACGAACTAGCAAGTATTCCTGTTAAATAGGAAAATTATAACAAATAGATTGAAGTTAGTGGATACAGAAATAAAAAGACAATTATTATAATGTAAAATCATTGTTTAAGAAGCCGATTCCATACTTGTCAAAGTCAAAGTCAAAGTCAAATATTTTATTTGTACAACATGGGTATATAGTACAAACAGAGGTACAGGTCTTACAGAAATAGAGTAGCATCACCATGTCGGGCCACAGGGCATACAAATTTTAGTGTTTTTTCTTTAAATCTGTAACTACATGTTAATATTAATTGCAGTCGGACAAAAAACCCTTAACAGTATAATATGTACTATCCACTAAAAAATCAAATAATTTTCTTTTGAAACTTATAATATTTTCTATACTTCTTATTTGTTTCGGAACTTTATTATAGATTTTTGGAGCCATACCAAGTATACTTTTCTTTAAAAATGCTGTGTCGGAAGACATTGAAGCTATTTTATTTCTTAAACGAATACTCTTAAATCTTTTAAATAAGTGCAGGTTGCTTTAAACAAAAATAACTAATTCATAAATATACAAACAAGGCAGAGTCAATATACGTAGCTTTTTAAAGTGTGGTACGCACGAAGCTGGTAGCTGAATTCCACATAAAGATCTAACGCATCTCTTTTGCGCTTTAAATGCAGTTTCTCTATCAACTGAGTTTGCCCAGAACATGATACCATACCTTAGTGTCGATGTTACATAAGCGTGATAGGCCGTTAAAATAACCGGTTCATCAACATTTTTCCTTAGATTATGTAGGAGGTATGAAAATTGATTCAGTTTCTTACATATATTGTCAATTTGATTATTCCATGTTAACTTATGATCTATGCTTATTCCTAAAAATTTTGTCACATCTGTTTCCTCAATTTTTTTACCCTTATATGATATATTTAAATTACGGGTATCAGTTCGTCTGTGTTTAAATGTCATGATTTTAGTTTTTTCCATATTAATTTTTAAATTGTTGTTTGCTAACCAGTTAATTACTGTTTCTAATGTTTTGTATATATCATTTTCATATGTTTCTGGGTCTTTATAAGGAAACATTATAGTGCTATCATCAGCAAAAAGAACCATGGGATACTCGATAGCTCGTGGTAAATCATTGATATAAATAATAAATAATAGAGGGCCTAAAACGCTTCCCTGAGGTACACCGTAATGAACATGTTGAACTTCCGATGAATAAGTGACTTCGGTTTTTTTACTAACGCATAGTCTATTTATCTGAGTGAACTGTAGTCGATTTCCTAAGTATGACTTAATCAAACTATGTACATTACCTCTAACTCCATATTTGTATAATTTGTCTAGCAATATTTTATGATCTACAAAATCGAAGGCTTTCGACATATCCATGTAGAGTGCTGATATCGGAACTCCTTTGTCCATATTTGTTATTACTACACGCATTAGGTCAAAAATAGCCATATTAATAGACTTACCCTTTCGAAATCCCATCTGTTCTTCTGTAAATAAATTATTTTTTTCGAAGTATGAGTAAATAGAATTGTGAATTACTTTTCTATGACTTTTGAAAAAATGGGTAGCAGTGCCACAGGTCTATAGCTAGCCAAGTCTTCCTTATCCCCTCTTTTAAATAGTGGTTTCACAATACCAATTTTTAATTTTTCTGGAAATTCACCCTTCTCTATGCATAAATTAGTTATGCGGCTAATCAATGGTGAAATGATACTGGATACAGATTTTACCACTTTTGTACTAATACCGTCATAGCCTGTACTATGGCTATTTTTTAATGAGTTAATTATAATTTCAATATCTTTCGAATTAACAGGATTCATAAACATAGAATTAGGTAAATTGGATGCCCTTGTATTCGTCTGGACATGTTTATGATTATTGTTATTTGTAGCATTATTTATAAAGTACTGATTAAAAGCTTGCGCGATTTTTCGAGGAGATTTTATACGTTCACCGTTAGATACTATCTGCTGAATATTGTCTATGGGTTGTTTAGATCTACATTTATTTATAACATTCCATGATGCCTTTGTTTTATTACTAGATTGTTTAATATAATAATTATTTTGTGTTTTCTGGGTAAGCTTAATAATTTTCTTCAATCGCTTTGAATAACTTTGAAAATTTGTTTTATCCCTAACTTTATCATCAGAAAATCTATATTTCCAAAGTAATTGACGTTTTCGCTTGCAACAGGCCTTTAACCCTTTGGTAATCCATTTTGGGTTTGTAGCTGAAGTAACTTTAATTTTTCTAATAGGGAAGCACAAATTATAAAGTAATTCGAATTGTTCAGCAAAACAGTTGTATGCTTCATTAGGATTGTTTGCCATATAAACTTCACTGAATTGTAACTCTAATAAACGATCCCTAAACTTATTAATATTTTCTAGACTGTAATGTCTCTTTTCCTTATACCAGTAAGCAAGAACACATGCTTTTTTAACGGGGCATTTTATAAATTGGGCAGTGTGATCCGAGAGGGCAAAGTCGATCACTTCAGCTTTACTGCCTCGCATATTGTGAAGAATATTGTCAATACATGTGTTGCTAGATAATCTAGTTGGCTCAGATATTGCCATTCTTAAATTATAGGACCACGATAAGTTTTTGAATTCTACGGACTGTGGCGTTCTCTTGAGCATATCGATATTAAAATCACCACATATTACTACTTTCTTCCCACTAAAACATAATTTATTTAATATAAGATCCAATTTATGAAAAAATATATCAAAACTATGTCTATTAATCTTGAAGCAAATCAAATTATTTAGTTCAATATTTTTTGATTTGCAATTTTTAAGTAGTTACACTACTATATATAAACTGAAAATAGATGTCATATACTTCAGAAAAAGTGACCAAACCCTCCGGTGTCCGAGGCCAGATCTGGCCTCGGACACCGGAGGGTTTGGTCACTTTTTCTGAAGTATATGACATCTATTTTCACTATGTCTATCGTTCCTCGGTACTCTATAGATACTAATTATAATTAATTTGTGGTCAGTTAATTCTACACCAGCGCATTCCATTACATTTGGTATTGATATACTATTTAATTCGTTCAACATGCTATATTTATGAATACCCCTGACTAGAATACAAGATCCACCATTTCGGTTTTTCCTCGAGTAAAACGCGGCTAATTTAAAATTAGGAATAGACAAATATATTTCATCACCTAACTGCATATTGTGCTCTGTAACACAAATAACATCAATTTGAGTTTCCTTATCCACAAGCTCGTGTATTTGTATACTTAACAAATCAGATTTATTTATAAGACCATTGATGTTCTGATGTAATATATTAATATGACTGTATACCATAAGATCATTATTTACCGATTTATTAATTGATTGTCTATTGTACCTAAAAAATTTAACTGATTATAAAATGCTTTGTTAACATTGATCAGAACATTATTCAAGCTGCGAGCTAGTTTATATTTCCCTCTAAAGTTTAGTTGGTAGCCTTTGGTATCGTAGTCTCGCACACCAAAATAGACACTATTGGGTGTTTCCAGCCATACATGGGAAAATTTCACCAACTTTCTATGCAACATAACATTAAAGCTATTAACATAATCATTATAATCTTCATCATACTTATTTAATCCATGGAGGATATCACAGATAACTACGTTTGTATGAGTACAATTTTTGACTGTATATTCTAAAGTACTTATAATTTTATTTAACGGGGTAATATTATAATCACTCCCACCACACATAATTACTACGCAATCGCTTTTATTGAAGTCTTTAATTTTTTTTTCTATGTTTTGCAGTACACGCTGGGTTGTTCCATATTGAATGTTATCGGCCGTACAGTCGTAATCGTTCTTGCGAATTTTCGATAAAGGTAGTAAAAGATCAGCTCCATGAAAATCTGATATAAGCAACAACCTTGGTTTGTTATTAGTTTTGTGCTTTATCGGTTTCTTAACTGGCGTCGCTTGTATTGAATGAGATTCCCGAGGTAAAAAAGGTCTTCCCGACAAGTCTAAACTACTTTTCTCAGCTATAGTATTGTTTATGTGTTGCTCTAGTTTTTTTACAGTGTTCTGCAGTGCTTTGGTAGAGTGTTGGATCCGTGAGAGAGTCACTTCCCTGTTTACTGATGCTTCTGACTTTCGTTTGCAAACATTATTTGACGTAAGAGCCTTACTTAGCTTTATTTGGAGTGTCTTTATTTTATTATTTAGTGTAGATATTTCATCCTCTAATTTTTTAATTTTATTTTCATAAATTTGAATGTTCTCCTCTGTGTGTATATTTTTTGAGATTGGGCTATGGTTTTTTGGTGTTGTACTTCTTATAGGTTCTTTTTTTAACAGTAATAGCATACTAATTTTTTTATTTAGCTTATCTATTTGTTGTTGTTGTTCGCAATTCTCTATATTTAACCTTGCACCTTCTTCATGAGCGCACGATAACTCAGTGTTTAGTTCCTCTACTTGCACTTTTAATGCTACAACTAATGAATTGTCCATAGTAGACATATTAGGGAGACTACTGGGACTATGAAACGTGCTATCTTTCAGTGTAGAGTTTATATTATCCCCATCATCATTTAGAATTTGAGACAAATTTTCACACAAAGGGGATCTAAGAGGCATCTCATACATTTGTTGGGGTGTGTCATCTTCTGGTATATTGGCCTTGACTGTACAATCGGGTCGTTTCCTATGTGTAACGTTCCGTTCTAGTGTGGTATTATTTTGTTCCGTCGTCATTGTTGAGGCACTGGGTTCCGATAATGTTTTAGGCGCGCTGGTTGAACTGGAAGTTGTTTTCGGAGTGCTGGAAGCGCTTTTCGGCCGAACGCAGGACGAGCATTTCCAATTATTTTTGTTGTCATTCGTCATCAAATTATATCTAGCTTTAGTAACTATTGTACACGTCAAGTCAAAGTAATTTTTGCAATTCTTACATTTTGGAAAATAGTCTTTAGTTTTTATGTTCTTCTGGCATTTAAAACATTCCATATTGCTCAAATTCTATTCTAAACACTTAAAAAATAAAAATATCTTATAGTAATAATAATAAAAAAAAAAAAAAAAATGCAAAATGATTTTCGTCACGTCGGATTTGAACCCTGACTCTGTGTTTAGCAGACACGACACAATTCGCACTGCCACGGCAACTGGCGCTGAGCAGAGGGAAATTGCGGATTGCTTTCGGCTAATATGGGTCTGCTATCGGGGTAGTTCGGCAACCTTCGGAAGGAACAACACGGTTAGTGCTGATGTGACAACTGGCCGTGGGTCCAAAGTCCATGTAATTTTTAAACGAAGAAACAGATCCTTGTTCACTATCACTATTTCATTACATTACTCTTATTCACGTCAATGTATCCTAAATTTTTAAGTTTTATTTTTTAACACTTTTAAGTTATACTGCACTGAGATAATATATCCACAGTCGCAACTCATACCTATAGTTTATCACACTTTAAGTCTATTTTTAGTCTATTTTCTTTAAAAAATCCATTTTAATCACATATAAAACACGGAGCTCACTGTTTACGTGACGGCGAGCGCCATCTCCAATCTCCTTGCTCTGCTTATTCCGGGAATTTGTTAGCTGTAGGTATAAAAGCATTGGCATGTCCGAACCCTAGACTGAGAAGTCAATATGAAATAACACCCGTGCAGTAATTCTACGCCGGTTCGTACAGGTATCAGTATAGAACTATAGACTCGAACAGACAGGTAAAAATACCGAAAGATTTCCAGGTGATCTAATTCACCTTTCAGCTAAACTTAATAGAAAATATTCAAACCGTGTTAGCTGTCAAGTCAAACAAGACCAAAAGAGATCTTGTCAAAATAAGATATTCACTTAACCCTACAGATCACACACTTACTAGATAGTGTTTTTAAATTACTCGCATTTACCACGCATACCTACTCCACATTTCATCTGCCTTACATACGCGGGCAGTGTGCGCGTCAATTTTAATACGAATACATAAATCTGGGTTTCTGTTTCAAAATGGTATTTTAAGATGTAAAAATGGTGTAGTACGCAAGTGAGTGGTGCAAGAAGGTGTAGCAATGAAGTATATTTAAAATAATATAAACACTAGTTGCAAGCTAAACATATTTGTGAGAAACTGGCGTACCGTTATCTCAAAAAATAAGTCTACGTAAACGTCCTTGGGAGGTTGTAAGTTAGCACGAAGTTTATGCTGACGAAGTCACGACAGAGGTTAGTCAGATACATGTGGAGCCTGTCATGTATACCTATTGGTGGCGGGTAGCTTTAGGTATGCCCCGCGCTCCCTCTGGCGCCGGCCCAGTTGTACCAACCTTCAGTCTGGAAATAAACCTGTATACTAAACACACGTTCTCTGTTTCCGACTCCCGCAAAAATCCTCACCAGCCACCCAGAGGCTGATATATACCAGAGTCTATCGGATGCAATCTATACCGTATAGGCGTATACCCTGAAGATCTGAGGGATTATAAATAAAACATCCAGCTTTAATATTTGATTTCGACTTTGCACGTTTTTGCACGTTTTCCGTGAAAGATAAATCCCCTGGAGATGTGTTTAAAGAAAGTTTTTTTGAGGCGACAACCTTTCTCCTTTAAACGTGGTACCTAACTGTGTTATATTTTATTTATGAAATACTGTGACTGCTACATTTTTAATAGACCCCAAACGATTTTTTTTGAGGAGAGCGTAATATGTATCACGCCTAGATTAGAATAAAAATAACCTACTTAATTTATTTTTCTTATGTACGAGTGTCTACTTTTATCAAAAGGGTGTGGTACGATTTGTATTTTTAATTTATTGTAGGTTAACAACAGTTTTAATTATAACTAACGCATGATTATGGTTACATAAAAGCAGGCTAATAACAGTCATCCATTACTTTACAATTTATTTTATAATGCATTATTTAAAATCTTGAACTTTTTTTCACAAATGCTGGATATACTAAAGCGTATTTATAGGTACATACTGGAGGTAAATAAAATTTACGTTTAATTTTATATAAAACAAAGACATAGCGCATTGCTTGCAAAACCAGACACCAATAGGATTTCGTGAAATATAATATTTTTAGGGTTCCGTAATGTTTGTGTTATCTCCAAAAAACTCCTTCCATAGACATGAGATACGACCTCTTGGCATTAGTTTTGTTCTTATTCTATTAAAGGTACGGTAGGTCCATTATGCGTGATCCGACACGCACTTGGTCGGTTTTTTTACATACTGTATTTTTTAACAGGAAACTCCAGAACGTTACATTACCGTTATTCTAGAAACGAGCTTGATAAGCGGAAACTGTCACGTAAATGACGAAGCATTATTATGATTGTCCATTCACTGGGCATCGCAAAAAGTCTACAATGACCGCGCGAAATGATGCGATTCCGGGTCTGGGAGGGTAACGTGACGTACTTGCTTAATGTGGTTGTGAGGTAACAAATGCGTATTAGTGTAATACACCGAATTGTTATGTTTATTTAGGTAGAATTACGCTTAAATAGTGAGGTTATAGAACGTTTCTGATAAAAAAATAGTAGTTTATGTAACTGTTACGTAATAAGGGTCCTTAAAACATGAGTGTGGTTTTATGAAACGAGCCGCAGGTGACTGATTACGTACAGTTGCATACACTGCTTTATCTACACTCATATTATTTATCCAAAATGCCGTATTCGGAAACCATAGAATGGCCGCCATTGCACCGCCATGGCCAACTCGATTGTGCCGGCGGTCGCGCGGGCGCGTGTCGGGCTGTCGGCGGATGCGCGGGAGGGTGCAGGTGTACATTATGTTATCAAAACTCATAGCACATCAATAATAGAGCATGAAAAGTTAAAATTACGTTACTGCCACGGATAAGAAGCTTATCATAGTAAAATCGGTCGTGGTAATGCTAGCCATTGCCTACCGTTTTCGAACACGTTTTAGAGAACTTACAATATGAGTGTAGATAAATATCTTACTGGTCATGACGGAACGACTGAGAAAGGTTCCTGCCTTTGGAATGCAACTTCGCACGTAAAATAAACTATACAGGATGTAACAAAAATGCTGGTGATCCCTTTAAGGGCATAATTGGTATCGTATTCTAATTTAGAAAGACTAAAAAAATATTTTTTACACGAAAAAAATAAATTTTTTTTTCGCATCCAAAAATTTTTTTTCTTATTTTTCCTTAATCGCAAGACGATACCAATTATGACCCTAAACGGATCGTATTTTTGTTACATCCTGTCTAAAACTATTTTTGAAAAAAAATACAGGCAAACAAAGTGATTGTAATTTTAGTTTTATAAAACTTGATCTTAGTTATCGTAACTCTAAAATCTTCCTAGTATTTTTCTTGTATAGAAGAGCGTGTTGTTTTGAACGAACAAATTTTGACCTAATAAACATGGTAATCCTTTAAAGTTGGACCAACAGTTCGCTGGTTCTCAAACTTTATACATTTCGTTACCATTTGTTACGATTTATGTGACTGCATGATTCAGACTGAAGACAGGAGTTGGTTAAGAAATGAAAACGAATGTTGGACATTGTTTTGTTACTGTCCGTTTTGTAACTGTGTATTTATGTGGTAAGTTTTACAGCAGCTAGCACCAAATATGGAACGCTTTCAATAACATGGATTAATAGTGTTATAATATTTTCTAGTTTTTGTGAATGGGGAAGGCAACTGTCAATTGTCTAGACAGATGGAACCACCATAGGTTGTACCTGTCACTAGTAATGTTCTATGGGATTTAGCTTAAGGAGCCAGAATCTAGATCAGAAAATTTTGTCCTCCCCCCTATAAGTTTTGAACCGTAAGTTCAAAAAAATATGAAAATATTTGAGAAGAAGCGCCTTATCATATAATTTCTACGAAAATTATTTTTAACTTTATCGGTTCCTAAAAAAACATTATTGGTAGGCTTGACATGTTTGTACACGAATGTCCGACGTATTCAAAACTTGTCACACTAATAGTGAATAAAAACCGGCCAAGTGCGTGACGGACCACGCATAATGGAGGGCTCCGTACCTTCAATGGAATAACAAAACTGATACCACAAGGTCGTGTCTTATGCCTATGGAAGAAGTTTTTCGGAGATAACAAAAAAATTGCTGAGCCGATAATGTTCAAATCAATTTTCGTAGAAAGTACGTGATAAGGCGCATCTTATTTAACTACACAACTAAAAAGCGGCATGAATATAATACAATACAATACAAATATTCTTCACCGAAAAAAGAAAACCAGTACAGAAAATGCATAAAGTCAGAATAGAGGTAAACAACAGGCGGTCTTATCGCTAAAAAAACGATTTCTCCCAGACAACCTTTAGGTAGTGGAATTGTGTTAAATAAACTAAGTCAGTAGGTGTTGCAAAACAGTGAAGAAAAGCGGAAAAAAAACTTAATATCACAAAACAATATCCTAATAAATAAATAAATAAATAACCATATTAAGATACAATACACTTAAACGAAATAAATATATACATATACAGTGCCGGCTGTAAAGAGAAATTGTCACGGACGAGACAAATAGTAAAGTTTGAGGAGCTTTATGAAGCGGGTGATTTAAAATACAGCTTAAGTCTAAATTTTATTAAGATACGTCTAATAGTTTCCGAGTAAAATGGCTGTGACATACGGACGGACGGACGGACGGACGTACAGACGGACATGACGAATCTATAAGGGTTCCGTTTTTGCCATGGCTACGGAACCCTAAAAACGAGAGTTTAACCGTATTTTTTTATATTAACATTTTATGAATTTCACGAACTGGGCAGGGCTGGGGAATACTAATCGGTAGGAATATACGAGTATTATGTTGTATATTGAGTTTCTTTTATGATTCGACAGTGATACCGTGTGGATGTCGTTGAAAACGTTCATCTCTTCTTTCATTCCCTTAGGGGTTGAACTTGAAAATAAACACTCGCCATTTTATGATATTTTAGCATATAGAATCTAGAGCTATACCCGCGAGGCCTATTAAAAAAATTATAGCCTAGAAACAAACCTGCGGTTTTACCTGTGGAGAGCTAGCCACGTCAGATATGACACAATAATGAGAGCTACGAAACCCAGAAACAGTTTGCTATACTATGCTTATTTCTAGATCTGGACATCTGGCAGCTGTAAAGTGGTGGAGGTCAAAGAATGCAAACCACTTCAAGAAAACAAATGCTAGAGAGTTCTGGGTTTGATGCAATATTATGAATAAATTATATAAATAATCAAATCATATCATGTTTATGTTGGGGGAAAGTAGTGCCAAATGACGTAAATTGTAATTTATAGTTTGTCGCCTACTGGTTTCAACAGACTTCAAGATTTAGAAGGAGGAGGTGATCAATTCGTCGGGATCTTTGTTGTTTTTTTTTAAGACGGCGGGACCGATTTAAAAAATTACTTTTTCGTTTGAAAGAGTATGCTTCACTGTTGGTCCCATTGTAACTAGGTCAGGATCTGATGATGGGATCCTGGAGAAATCGAGGGAACTCTTCAACTATTATAGGGACACCTATAGTGATTTGAGTATTTTTTACAGCAGCTCGAGCATTTCCTTTTGGAAAGGCGGAGGCTAAGTGATCGGTTCTTTTATGTTTAAAATTATTGTTTCAGTAATAATACGCAATGTTTTTTGTTCTAATGTTAAAATATAGGCCCTGTCCTTTATAACTGAGACAATTACGGCAGTTTTTACCTATTTAGGTTTACTATTTTCCAATTAAAAAATTTTGCAACTCTGTCACTGACCTCCACCCATTACAAGCTGCCAGATGCCCGGATCTAGTAATAAGGATAGTATAGCAATCTAACCAGGATTTTTGTTGCTCTCATTATTGTGTCATATCTGACGTGGCCAGCTCTTAGTCCATAAAGGTCGGCGCTCACTTGATTTATGGCAAGGTAACGAAACCTTAACAATCTTAACATGATTTATAGCAGCCTTGTTAAGGAACGATTACGCCCTTGACTTAACGGCAGATTTATCGCTAACTGACGATTATACGTTAAATATTGCTGACTCGCGGCTTGATAAATAATCTGATACATTTTCTTGGAAAATTTCTGGCGTATGGCTGTCTAGATTTGATGTATGGTTAGAGGTGGGAAATCAATATAGTTGATATGTCCGAAACGCCTTCATAAGGCCAGAAATAAACATGTCAGTTTTATTCACGTAAGTAGGGACGCAACTCCAAGCGAGGGTAATATTATTAGACTTATTAGTGTATGGACTACCCTAATTGATGCAGTCAGAAAAGGACGCGTCACTCTTGTGCTAACCGTGCAGTGCAGTCTTTTTTCGTTCGGTATACATAAAAAAAGATACCCCCATGACAAAGTTGCGACACCTGAAAGAAACAGTTCCATCTTCAAAATCCAATTTTCTCAAAACAAGACCCTTCTATGTAATTTGGGATTAAAAATTGTAAACGAAATTTTCTCCCCCTCACCAGCCAATTGAAATTAAACAGGAAGTTATTAAAAGATTTCACGGAAAAACATGAGAAAATGGCGGATTATTAAACAAGGCTGGCAAGAGGTACCGGGAAGGCGTGCCGGGAATGTGCCTATTATTTGAAAATTGGTTACAAGAATCTACTCTCAAGACTTTAAGTAAGCTTCCTTTATGCGGACAGTGGTAAAAATCAAATATGACGAAAAATATACCGTTAAAAATCGGTTCAAGTTAGGTTAAGGTTGACTGGTAGAGATAGCCTTAAGCCATTAAGTTCACCGCTTGGGCGATAAAGTTTTCTTTTGTGCAATAAAGTTGAAATAAATAAATAGGTACATTTTAGTTTTCTGTAAAGAAGATACCACGCAACGCCCAAGACAGGCAACTCATCAATGCAATCACAACAAAACTTCTTTTCAATGGCTTAACTCCCCTAAACCTATAGCACTTAGGCTGCCAATCAGAACCCGAAGTGTCCCGAACAAACACGAACTGTCCCGAAACGAAAACCTTAATCAAGATTTCGTAAGTTTCCGGCCAAAATCCTATTATGCAAATATGTCAAAGCTTGTATCGATCCCGCCAATATTGGCCTTTGATTCGCAAACAAATGCCTTCTGTTTTTAAACAAGGGCGCAGGAAATCTTGGAAACGACCGAAATTACTTTTCAATGACAGGGATCACAGGGAAAATGTTGCCGTGGTAGTAGTACCTAATCTTGTATTTAATTATAATTTCAGTGACCGCAAGGCAACCGGATGGCTCGGGGCCGTATTCTAACTTTAAAACACGTAAAGACACGATCCAACTTTAATACAACTCCAATACATTAACAAAGCAATACAGATACGGTATAAACATCTGAATCAGAAATAGCAGAATTCGCTTCAGAAATATTCCAACGCAACTCCAATACAACTTCAATATTGGTTGAATGTTTGTGGTATGTTGGAGTTATGTTTGAAATAGGTTGTATTTTTATCGCATAGGTAATGTATTTTTAAATTAGAATCCGGCACCCGCGGTATTTAAGCTCCTGAAGTGATGAGGAATCGCCCTGGGCAACCCAAACTGACCCAACTTGGACTGGAGCGGAAATATGGGGGGTGTAAAAAAAAAATTATCACGAGGCAATCGATTGAAACAGCGGTTGCCTGAAAGAATGGTACCCTGGTTATATAGAGGGATGAAATTTCATAGGAGAGGGATGGCATTTTGGCATATCATTTTTCACAAGATACAAAATTCAAAAAACAAATGCCATCCGATTTCGTTGATTGTAAGCGCGTTTTTCCTTACTTCTCCTCCTCCGATCGAAAAATTCACCTTGCGTCTGGCTTCCAACTCTGATGGTTCGATAACTGCCCGGCCTGGGCGGATAGCAATTTGTTTCCGGTGTATGTATGTGATGAAGAACAAGCATGCTAACTTTCAAGCGGTTGACTGACAATTCTTTTTTTTTCTATAACTAGGGTACATATTTTTTTACCCCCCCCCCCCCCCTGTATTTCCGCTCCAGTCCAAGTTGGGTCAGTTTTCGGCTTGCCCAGGCCAATTCCTCATCACTTCAGGAGCTTAAATACCGTTGCCTCGCGGTCACTGAAACTACGCGGTATTGCTCTCAATACATGTAGTGGAGTTTCTCACTCTAGACACAAGAAAATTACAATACCTTTGGTACATTGCCCACTGCAATAAACCAATTTAAAACCCCATGGTGCCATAAGAAGCCCGTTTTTCTTCCCCTCTCTCTTGAAATATGCAAAAATGGTGTATTATATTGTGTTTCGCAATAATGCTAACACTTTTTCAGCCCCGACATCAAATAAAGGTTAGGCACAAGAAGTGTCGTATTACGCATCCCATATTAATCTGTAGGTGTACAATCCATAAAGTCGTATAAGACTATGACGCACGTATACAGATACGACTATTTGACTCAGTGTGGCTCTTTAGCTGTTGGCAGTAAGCCATTTTCTCGGGTCATTTGTCTAACCCCAGTGCTTGGTCTATTACCCTTTACATATTATTCTGTAGAAGCATACTTATGAAGCTTAATATTGTGTAATATTGAAAAGTGCTGCTGTAGTTCAGTTTTTATGAATCAGCGTACAATTAACCTATTTTATAAGTAAATCGTAACAAAGTGACACATGTCTGTACATATAATTAGAGAAAGAAAGTAGTAAAAATTTTAACATTATAAAGTTATTTCTAATAAATGTTATTTACATTTTCCTGTACCTAGTCAAGTTTGATAATCATTTTGTGACAAAACTTAAGATGTCGTGCAACACTATCTATTTTAGCAATCAAAATTACCCTTAAATTATCCTTGATTGAAAATAATTGAAACAAGTGCCGCTTTGCGGAAGTCCATATTATTAACTACAATAATATTGCTTTGCTATGCCACGGTAGATACACCGTCCTAGTTGATTAGTGCCAATATGTTACACTTACTTGCGTATTTTTGGATGAATTAATGTTCCCACCATCCCACCGCAAAAATAAAATACAAAAATGTTTTTTTTCCATACTTTTTTTTCATGACAACTTCTGGCACAATTTGCAAAAAATAACTTACCCTTAAATCCGTCCCCACCCTTTAGTACATTACCGTAAGTTGACCCATATGAAACTATTAATACTGGATTTGAATGGAATCGATTAGCATAAAAAATAGCACGTGAAAAATAAAAGTTGTCATTTTCATACAAATTGTATGGGAATAGTTTTCCTCGATTTGTGGATTTTCTAGCCGGAAAGTTTTTTTGTGGTGATTTTTACAAAATTTGTAAACGCCAATTTTGACTAATTAAAAATTGAGGGAAGGTTTCCTAAGACCATTTTCGCTTTGCAGCCACGGGGTCTAGTAGCTGTCCTCACACACCCAAAAAGAAAATCCAGCCAATACAGAGAAATACCCTTCATAATCAAAGTCAATGGTAAAATCAATTAACTTTCATGAGTTTCGACAAGATTCAGATTTCATTGTAAGCAAAAAGGTATTTATAGAAATTCTCAGATACAAAATGAGATCATATTCCCTCGTTAGAGTTGCGCACCGTTGAATTAAATGGTACCTAGAATAAATTTGAATGGTAGAACGTGTTCTTTAATTTTAAAATACATAAACAATACATTAAACACAATCTATCTCCAACATACAACAAATAATCAACCAATATTGAAGTTGTATTGGAGTTGCGTCAGATTAATTTTCAAGCAAATTCTGATATTTCTGATTCAGACGTTTAGGCGCTAGTTGTAATGTGTAGTTAATGAATAAGAGTTATATCGAAGTAGGATCGTGTCTTAACGTGTTTTAAAGTTAGAATACGGCCCCTGTTTTATCTGTGGCTAGCAGTCAAATCCGTAGTGTATTTGTAATGGTTAAAACAAAATCTTTCGTTTGAAATCACGATCAAATTAAGGATACAAAATTTAGGATGTTATGATACATGTAAACCACTTTACATGTATCATGCTATGACAATTAGTGCTAGTATTTGTTTGGTTAACTTAGACACTGACATGGCGTTAAACTTGACTTGCAGCCTTGTTAATGTAGCCAGTTTATTTTAACTTAAATCAAACCAAAGCCAGCCAGTTGTCAGCCAAATAGCACTTAGGCCTTACTCGTACTCAGTGTTAATATTTTCCCGTCGATAAGTAGGTAAATGCACAAATGTGTCTATCCTTGACGAGCTCAAGAACACCACGAGGCTCTCTACTATCTGCACCCAACGTGTTCTAAGTTTCTTCGGCCATCTGAGCAGATCCGGACCAGAGAATCTGGAGAAATACATAATGACTGGACGCATGTCAAGGAAGAGTAGGGATGGCCGTATGGCTACACGTTGGGCGGACGGAATAACGTCCATCACTAAAGCCACACTATAGGCAATCATGCATCGGGCCCTGGATCGTGTGGCTTGGAAAGCGTTGGTGAAAAGTCTCCACAATCGTCACGTCCCTCAGCCATGAGGATACGACAAAGAAGAAGAAGTAGGTTTTTTTATACCACGGTGGCAAACAAGCATACGGCCCGCCTGATGGTAAGCAGCTAGCGTAGCTTAAATAAGGTCACCAGAGCTCAAATATAATGCAGTGTGTTGACGACAGGGCACCTTTTTGTCGCTAGCTGGCAACACAGTGAATACCTTTCTAAAGAGTTGGCAACGTACATGTGACCTCTGGAGTTGCAGGCCTCCATAAGCTACGGTAGCTGCTTACCATCGGGCGGGCGCATGCTTGTTTGCCACCGTCGTATGTAAAGTAAAAATGTTTGCTTGATAGAAATTCGAGTCAAAAATTCCACGAATCGAATAAAAGCACGTCATACAGACAAACATTTCGTAGAATATGTCTTTTGAAAACGATACGTACATTTTTTTTCAATGTGACTTCATTAATATAAAAATAATATAAACAAAGTACGTACATATTGGTTTCCCGGAATTAACTAAATTTGGTCGATATCTGCAAAAGTAGGAATTGATTTCATACAAAAATAGTGCAAAATGTTATATGTTACACTAGTATGATTAAATAAATGGTTATTTCAAGGGAATAATGCGTTAGGTATTAAATATATATTTTTATCTACACTCACATTGTAAGTCCTCTAAAATGTGTTCACAAACGGTAGGCAATGGCCAGCATTACAACTACCGATTTTATTATGATAAGTTTTTGTTCTGTAGCAGTAACGTAATTTTAACATTACATGCTCAAATGTTAAGTTATAAGTTTCAAATTTGGAACATCGATTTTGGTAACGTAATGAAAATCCAGCCCTCCTCCCTGACCGCGGTTGGCGTCCTCCCCGACCGCCGGCACATGTTGGCCATGGCTGTGCAATGGCGGCCATTTTAATGGTTTCCGAATACGTCATTTAGGATTTATAATATGTGTGTCGATAAAGCAGTATATGCAACTGTACGTAATCAGGCCTTAAAGCGTAACAGTTACATAAACTATAGTTAAATGATTGTTTTACCAAAAAAGACAGTTGACATAACTAAATAATGAAAACATTGCCAAATCCAACAAGATTCCCTATGTAGGTGTACAAGGTACAAGTAAACACTACACCTCGATTTATAACGAATCCTGAAATTATTCAGAACATCCCTTCCCATGTTCAACGCAACCTTAATGCCTTAGCTAAAATTTAATAAGCGCTCCTCTACACATCCACTCTAGTCAGAATTAGAGAGAAATGTTCGTAAATTAAATGTAGAAATGTGAATTGTTCACGGATACCCGAGGAAGGAACTGAGCCTGTTTGCCGTATTATGGTACGTTACATCTCTGCTAACACGAATTCTTCGTGGAAAAAAGTCGTAAGTTCCATTTAATTTTGGTGGATATATGGCGTTTTGGGATTGCTACATGGGAGTAAAAGAAAGTAACGCATGTAGGCCGGGTAGGTATTAGACGGAGAGCTAGCCACGTCAGATATGACACAATAATGAGAGTAACGAAACCCCTCTAATCAGTTTGCTATACTATGCTTATTTTTAGATCTGGACATCTGGCAGCTGTGGTGGAGGTCAAAGAATGCAAAACCACTTCAAGAAAACCAATTCTCTGTTCTTAGTTTGATGCAATATTTTGAGAAATTATATAAATAATTAGATTACATCATTGCCAAAAGTTTCTGTTGGGGGAAAGTAGTGCCAAACGACGCATAATGTAATTCATAGTTTTTCGCCTATTGTTAATGTTTCTGCAAAATAGGCAATGTTTTTTGTTCTAATGTTAAAATATAGGCCCTGTCTTTTATAACTGAGACAACTTCGGCAGTTTTTACCTATTTTCGTATTACTATCTTGCAATTCAAACATTTTGCTAGTTTGTCACTCTGACCTCCACCCATTAAAAGCTGCCAGATGCCCGGATATAGCGATAAGGATAGTTTAGCAATCTAAACAGACGGGTTTTGTTGCTCTCATTATTATGTCATATCATATCTGACGTGGCCAGCTCTTAGTCCATTATACGATTTGGTCAGTCACGCGATATCTCATTTATCTTGTCGCCGTGTGGTCGTATGCCTTCGAATTATTTTTGTATGAATTTTTTTATGTTAGTGGGTAGCAGCGGTGGAGCGTCAAAAATAGATCGTAGGGAAGCCGGAGATAAGGTTCTCTTTCTCCGTATCTCCGTATTGTTTATGAGCCATTAAAAAAGTACGCAAATGACTCATAATAGTCATAAGTAGGCAAGCCCTTGGAAATCACGTTCTAACAAAGCTCTGCCACTTGTAGGTAGTTTAATTTAGTTTAGGTACTTTTTGGATCCTTATTATATGAAATAAATAAACTTTTTTTTACATACATTTGGATGGTAGAACTCTTCCAAAGATATCAGGAGTTCACTAGTACCCACTTTTACTACTCACACCATTCTTTTCTTTAGTGATCTTGTAACAAAATCACAATACACACTATACAAGGTGTAACAAAAAGACGGATGATCCGTTTTAGGGTATAATTTTATTGGTATCGTATTCTAATTATGAACAAGTAAGAAAACAAATTTTTCGTGCAAAATTTTGTTTTGTGTAGACAGTTGGCCGGACACGTGTCCCATACAAAAAAAAATTTTGATTGCGGCGAAAAAAATTTTTTCTCTTTTTTTTGTCGCAATACGATACCTATTATGCCCGTAAACGGATCACTACTTTTTTTGTTCCACTCTGTAGACACTTTCTAAGTGAGTATGCTCCTCCTCAGCCTCATCGTCACATACCATCAGGGTATTTTTGTTATAAAAAACAAATACAACAGGTAAATTACATAGCTAGCAAAAAAAACTCCACTTTACAAAAAAAAACAAATTTCCTACCTTTCAAATATACGTTAAAAATAATAGACCCTCCTACTATTTACAATACTATCTTTCACCGTAACTTACATTTACAAGGTAGCCTTTTTAGCTAACATAATTTCTTCGTATTTGCCCATTGAGGCCCACACGAGCGAAAAAGTGTGAAGATGTTACATTTCAAAAGCCAACTAGGGGAAAATCCTGCTACCATAAATCTAACTAATAAGAGAGGTTCCTTTATGTACGGACACATGTAAAAACCCCTTTCTCCCGTATTAAATGTGGCCGCACAATAATGTAATATGTTTCTAGAGTTTGTGCGGGTTGATGAAGAGGTTTGCGATAATAGGAGATTCTTTGTTGGAGTATATTTTAGGATAGGTACATTTATAGGTAAATATAACGGTTATGTTTAACAGTTTATTATTAAAAGTGCTTTATAATGAAAACTGTAATTATATTAGTGCAATCTTACTTCTTGATGATAAGGTATACGTAATCAGTATTGTCATATTTTTAATACATATATTACGGTGTCCCTTATATTGCAATTAAAAAAAATATATAACGCATACCCCGTAAATGTATTTTATTTACCCCAAAATACTCCACAAAAAAATTCACAGATTTCGTGCCTGACACGACTATCGAGCACATTGGAAATGAATCTACGGAAGTCGAAAAAATATTGTCGCTGAGCGACGAGAAAGTCGGGATAAGGAAAATGTTATAAAATAAAACTACGACGTTGAATGATAATTATTTTATTCTTAGATTAACATAAGTATCCTCGACATAACGCCTGTGAACCAGAGTTGGGCAAAAATTAACGTGATTGAAACTAAAGTTAAAAATGAGAACGTTACTCATAATCATATGAACATGATTACGAATTCAATCATGAGCTTTCTAATCTGCTTGACCACCGACATGAGTAAATCATGTCGATTTTTAGTTTCACTCATGATTAGCTGAAGTGATTACATTAGTAAGACAGTATGCTTAGTTAAACTAACGATTTAGTTGATTAGATGATTAGATTTTGATTAGATTTTGCGTAGCTACTAGCTCCTTCACTTTTTTCCCTGACGAAACAGAGGCGGTACCTAGGTGAGTATAATATACATTTAGGATAAATGGCTATTTGTGACAATATCGCTAAAGGTATCATTTGGCGGTTGGCGCTTACGTCTTAAGTTGTATAGTGCATACAATATTCAATACTCGTATTCAATATTGAGCAATAAAAGCGTAAATGCCAATGGCAAATGTTACCTTTACCAAAATTTCGACAATTTTTTTGTTAGTTTTTGGTATGAGTGTACAAATGAATGCTCCCATTTAACTTTGAAATGGCCTGTTTGGTTTTATTGCGATTTTCGGCTACAGTTAAGGCAGCTATCACACAGCTGCGGTTTCCACATGCGCTTTTCATTTTCATTCTCATTCTCATTCTCATTCTCATTCGCATTCGCATGCGCATTCTCATTCTCATTCTCATTCTCATGATCATTCTCATTCTCATTCTCATTCTCATGCTCATTCTCATTCTCATTCTCATTCTCATTATCATGCTCATTCTCATTCTCAGTCTCATTCTCATTCTCATTCTCATTCTCATTCTCATTCTCATTCTCATTCTCATTCTCATTCTCATTCTCATTCTCATTATCATTCTCATTCTCATTCTCATTCTCATTCTCATTGTCATTCTCATTTTCATTTTCATTTAGGATAATGAAAATTTCTACATATGTATCTGGTTCAATATGTGAAATCCAGAACAAACGCCTTATTCAAGTAATAATATAAATCAGCTTAAGAACACTCTAATCATACATTCGTTAATCACATTGAACAAGTTAGTTGATTAGCGTTAATTTAGTTTCAATCAGCGCCCGTCGTTAATGATTTACTCATGGCGAAATTACTTGATTGTTTTGTGTTATGATTTAATCAGCGATTATTCGTTCAGCGATGATTAGTAATCGATCACCGATTTTAATCAAGTGTGCCCAACTCTGCTGTGAACAAACAAATTGAAAAATTTCCACACGCATATCGAAGTTTGAATAATTGTCGCCGTGGCGCCTAAGTATACATATTTCATTTTTAGATTAATAAGCAGGATATAATAATGATCAAAGTACAAGAAAATTATTACATTACAAATCCGTAGTCAACTCGAGAAATGGTAGCCACATAGCCAAATAATTTTTAAGCAAAAAAAACCGACTTCTTCAATGGGGGAAGCCGGTGAAGGATTATTGTAGATGGTGCACTCTATACAATGGAATAACTTGCTTAACAAACACAGCGAAGAGGACACATCGTCAAACGTGAACTATGCGTCGTTGAAGAATTCCTTTCTCATTTTACATTTCACATGTTTATGGCATCAGCCGCAGTTCCACTTCATCAATATGTCACTGTTTTCAATAAAAATACTTGATTTGTTGATTTAAATACAAAAATCACTTTATGTATGTCTTTAAGATTTGACAAGTTTCCTCGATTCCTCCTGGATCCCATCATCAGAACTTAGCTTGACGAAATTTTTGTCCTGAGAATCTAATTTGCTTAACAAACACATCGTAGAGGAGAAATCGCCAAACGTGAATTATGCGCCGTTGACGAGTTCCGTTCTGATCATCATCAGCAGTTCCACTTCATCAAATGTCACTCTTTTGAATGAAAATGCTTGATTTGTTGATAAAAATACAAAAATCACTATGTGTTTGTCTTTAAGATTTGAGGAGTTCCCTCGATTCCTCATGGATCCCATCATCAGAACTTGAGCTTGACGAAAATTTGTGCTGACAATCTTACTTGCTTAACAAACACCGATGTGTGTTCGATAAGAGGAGGAATCGCCAAACGTGAACTATGCGTCGTTGAAGAGTTCCCTTCTGATCATCATCAGCAGTTCCGCTTAATCGAATGTCACTTTGATGTTCATATTTTGAATGAAAATGATTGATTTGTTGATAAAAATCACTACATGTATGCCATTAACATTTGAGGAGTTCCCTCGGTTCCCCATGACGGAGTTATGAAGTAACAAACATAAAAAAAAAAGAAAATAAAAAAAACATACACGCCGAATTGAGAACCTCCTCTTTTGAAATCTTGAAGTCAGTTAAAAAAAAATTATGTGAAAAATGTCGTTCTGACTTTTTTCAAAAAGGTTAGGCTACAGGGTAGACCCTTAACCCGATAGTCTTTTTTTTAGGCTTAAATTGTAGCTGACTAAATTGTCCAGAGGCTTCTCAAATTTTTGATATCATTCTTCGTTTCCAAAATACCGAACGCCAATATCAAAAATTTGAGAAAAATTGTTTTTTTTTTCACTCTTCCGGCTTTGATTTTTTCAAAAAATTCTTTTTGCATCTTACAGCTCTCGTAAATATGAGTCTTTTGAACCATTTTTGAATATCATATCTTTACAACTTTCCGAGTTATAAGGGGATCGCACTTTTTCGTGAAATCGGGGCCTATCCTCCCGGATCCTGGAGGTATCGATTCTGTCAAAACTGATATTTTATTCAAAAAATCGATTAAGTATATAACCCATAATATCGAAAAATTTGTAAAAAAAATCATGGCGTTTTCCCCTCGATTTTTCCTTATGTTCTCAGGCGAGTACATGGGGACTTTGTCCTCACTCGAGGTACCAGTATCACTCAAACAAAAAACTACAATAATCAAATTTACTTGCATGTAAGCTCACAAAAATTACTTATTTGAACTTATTACAGTACCAGCATTAATTAATTTAGTCTCAAATAAAGCCAAATTCTATACCTCATGAATCAACCTACTAACTAGAAATCACAGTTACAATTGTATCTTGAGTCTGACATTTCTTAGGACATTTTTATCCTACCATATAGTTTAGTTTTTAATTCAGTAACTTAAATCGTCATTCTTACATTAGGAAATTTTCATCTTACCTTAAATATTAGGTTTTTGTCAAGTCGTTACCAAAATCAGTCAGTCAGTATCAGTAAATATTTTAAAAGTGACACAAATCTGTTCTCAAAAATAATCATCTTAATTAACAATATAAAATAATAAGACTCATAAAAATTTACTGTTCTTTGGTATGAAAATCGGTATAACAGTTTATCTGAATAGTTATAGTCTCTGAATAGTCCTTCTGCTGTCGAAGAACATACATCTGGCGGTGAAAAAGATGGAAAAATCTTAGTTTAAAAAAATGTATGACAAATTTGGACTAAGATCTGCTGATGCACTGCCTATTTCACTTCGTAAACATGGACTAGAATATCTTAAATCCCCTCTATTTCTATTTTCAGAGCTAGGCTGGGAACCGCCGAGGTTATATCTTCTGACAACCTTTGAATACTTTCAAAAATATCAGTAACTTCGTCATCGCTTTCCGATCCATCTGAATCGGAATGGTTTGGTACATCTGTACCGTACCGGAACCATTTCGTTCAAGATTACTTCTGACATGAAACATCTTCGCCTTAGGAAAGACCGTCGGATTTAACGTATTTCACAGTCCTTTAAGCCTGAAAATCGGTAATAAAACAAAGTTAACTTTCATGTGAAATCAAAAACACTTACAGTATTGAGACCGGTTGTACTCGTACGAGAACATAAATTTCTTGTTTAAGTCCGCGCGTACTCGCACGAGTACACAAACTTCAGAGCTATATAAAGCTAAAGTTTTTCAATTTTACGGAGGAAATCTACTTACTAACATATGAAATACATCATATATTTACTAATAAAAACCAAACAAAAATATATAATTAGACTTTCATTGAGATAAATTTGGATTTACTTACCGCGGGGTATGGTGTGGCCGGTAGTGTCAGATGTCTAAGCCGCACTGTTCGCTGATTAGCCTTCTGTGACTCGGTGTTTATTTTATCAGGTTGACAGTTTCGTTCGAAAACGTTCTATGCGTGCAAACTTGTTAAGCAGGTTTGACATTTAACAGGAGATTTTTTTAAATCTTATCTCCTCAAGTGAGGACCGGAGGATCCAGGAGGCTATACTGGAAGGAACCAAAAGACATTTCCAATGTCAAAAAATTCAAGCCATTCCTATAACTCTAACGTCTCTAACGCGTGCTGACTGGCATCGTAATTTCCCCATACAAATTACTATGAAGAAATTTGGGCAGAAGATAAACTGTTATTTTGTATCGGTTTTCACACAGGAGTAGGATGCACTGATAATATGAAAAAAAAGTATGTTAAGTCATTTTCATACTTTGTATGGGAAAATCGGATAAAAGTCAGCACGAGTTACAGTTACAGGAACGGCCTGAAATTTTTTTCTTGAGTATTTTGGGTAATCGAAATACATTTAGGGGGTATTCGTTGTTAATTTCTCAAAATCACAATATAAGGGACACCCTAACATATAATAAACAAACGGACTTTTTATCACCGAAATAAACCACAAATATATATTACTGATATTTATTTCATGCTTTGAATACATTTGTTCATAACATTACAATAAACAATAAAACTAGACCTAAAATAAAAATTAAATGCTAAAAATTAAAAAATAATTTTACTGATTGTTTTCAAAACAAAATCGTCATGCCTAATTTACATACATTAACATACAACAAAACTTGAACAATAATTTACCATTTGGTTCCCCAGGGAGTAAATAAATTAGCAAAATATAAGCCGTGATCATAACTCATGCCACATTATTCCTGGAAACATCGTAGGTGTGAAATTTTAACGTAAACTTTCAACGAACTCCGACGGGGTAATTAACAGGATCAACAAACGTCTCCAGGGTCTGGTGTGGTGTGGGTTACGTTTACTTAAGTCACACGGTTAAGTTTTTGTTCATTTCTGTATTTTCGTTTTCCACTTGAAGTAAATAGTGACCTAAATGCACAGTAGGCAGGCCGAGACTGACATACAATATATACGGTTCCCAATGAATTTAGAGTGCATATGAAAGCCTCACTAGAGCTAAATTACCGCACGGCTATTGGTCTAAAAGCTGGCCAATCAGATATGACACAATAATGAAAGCAACAAAACCCTTCTGGTTAGATTGCTATACTATCCTTATTGCTAGATCCGGGCATCTGGCAGCTTTTAATGGGTGGAGACAGAGTGACAGACTGGCATTTTTTTTAAATTGGAAAATAGTAATACCAAAATAGGTAAAAATTGCCGAAGTTGTCTCAGGGTCTATATTTTAACATTAGAACAAAAAACATTGCGTATTATTTCGGAAACAGAATTAGTAGGCGAAAAACTATGAATTGCATTATACGACGTTTTGGCCTACTTTCCCCCATCAGAAAGTTTTGGCAATAATATTATCTAATTATTTGTACAATTTCTCATAATACTGCATCAAAACCAGAACTCTAGGATTTGTATTCTTAAAGTGGTTTGCATTCTTCGACCTCCACTACTTTACAGCTGCCAGATGTCCGGATCTAGAAATAAGCATAGTATAGCAAACTAACGAGAGGGGTTTCGTCGCTCTCATTAATGTGTCATATCTGACGTGGCTAGCACTCCGTCTATATTGAGGTGCGGCTCAATTTGATAGTTTATAGGATGATGACAAACTTATATCGTCGCGCAAGAGGCTTGACGTATAATATATAATTTATGTTATTTTATTTTATCCTTTCTAAACTTGGTGTGAAAAAAAAATTTACAAGTATTTTGCTACACGTAAGCAAGGGTTTATAACATTTTCACCAGTTAAGACACCAAATATCAAGAGGGTAAATTTGATACCTCACAGGAGAATATTTGTTCACGATATAGATACTTCAAATATGTTATTAACTTCCTAACCCTCTCCACTGAAATTCCAATATGAGACTAACCCCATTATATTAAATATTGGTAAACATCGTATTATTTGAATTAAAACGAAATTCGCAGACTAATTACATTGAACCACTTAAAACAAACACACAAACAAACAAAAAGTGATGTCTTGGAAACATTAAATTACGTGTTGGAGGAAGAGAAAAATACTTGGATGCTACTAAGTAATGTCACGCGCTGAGTTTTTCTTGTAAATCGGTACAGATAAATTGGTATAGATCCAATCCATACTGTCACGTAGCGCCGTCTAGTAAGAGCCGGTGGAACTATGTGATTAATTATTTTATTTTATGATAGTACTAATTTGTAATTATTAAAGAACATTTTATTTCGATAGTATGTTAAATAAAATAATTATATTATTATTATGTAATACAAAATCTCATTCCGTTTTATTGTGTAATAAAACATGTTTAGTTTGAAGCTAACTGGCAAAAATGGATTGGAGCAAAAATATTCGAAATTCAAATAACTAAAAAAAGAAAATGAGAAAAAGAAAAGAAGATGGATACAAGAGAATAAACGTAAACTGGATTCTATCAAATATATTAGAAAATAAATACATTTTGGATCTTTAATGATTTACTTAAGCTATTAAGCTTGTGCTGCACAACGCTGCTGTTTGTTTCGGCTGATTTGTAAGTATCTTTGTGTGTGTAGCGAGTTTTCACTCAACGCCGCCATGACCGTGTTTGTTTGAGATTTTTATTTGAGTTCATTGATCTTTCCAGGTCAAGCCAGTTAAGAAAATCGTTTTCCTTTGCGGGAAGTCTTTGTAAAAGGAAGAAGCGGTCCCCGAGCGGGGCAAGGTTTTTTTGGATGACTTCTCTAACTGAGATTCGAGGCCTGGAAGGTCTTCGCTACGAGTTCCAAATGCTTAGTGTATGTTGCTACTGATTTTCCCGTAAGTATTACTGCGGGTCAGCTTATGGTGTTTAAGATTATTATAAGCTGTTGTGCAAAAGCTAGATGATCATTATATTCTATTGTTTTCAGGTCATTCGCCTCAAAAGACTGGGGGAAATGCAGTTGAAATTTATGTTTTGTCTTCAGTGACAGGTACGTGTTGGCCCTTAAGTTTGCAGTAGTCTTGGACCTGTAGGTATCCTTTTGACGTTAACATTGCTTTTTAAAATGATTTGAATATAAATAACAAAGGATGAGGTCTGATGGACAGTTTTGTTTGACATATTTAATGCACAGATTCTAATACAGATTACTAAATATCTTCAAATAAACTTAATTTAATTTAACAATGATGGTGGTTAATCCTATAATGTAAAACTAGACATTAACGAACCAATAGCTCTCCGGATAACAGCTGAGCTAGTTGTTAGTATATTTTAGGGTGTATTAGCAGACTGAAAGAAGTAATAAATAATTACCAAGTGGAGACTATGTTTTCTTTCATTTATTTATACCCCTTAGTATTATGTAACCAGACGGGATCATTCTTATAAGTTTTTTTTGAAATATTGGTTACAATACGGTACTGCCATTCAAAATGGTTAGTGACCATACTTACAAAGGCGGACATTCTGGGTTCAAATCCCGGTAAGGGCATTTAAGTATTTTTGTTTATTACAATATACCTAACTACGTACCTACAATAGAACCTTTAACTATTAGCTTTGGTCCATATCAACGAAATTTGTTACCAGTTATCCCTGTTATTTTCAAGCGCCATCCTATTCTTAGGCCACGCAATACCAACACGATTAATGCCCCAGGGAAGGGTTCCCAAATTTTATTACCCATTAAATTTTATTCCAAGTCTACCAATGTTTCCGATTGAGTCAAGACGCTGATTCCGTCTGTTTATTTTAACTTAACTACAGCAGTGCTATTTCGAAAGTCTCCCAAATTAAATTTTCGTCATTGAAGTTTTCCTGTTTCATTGTTAATTAGAGAGTATAATTAATTTTTTTAGTTGTCAGCTTCTGAAATTAAATGTTTACCTACTAATTATAGCATAAAGAGAGATATTCATTCATGGCAAACGTAGTGTAGGATGTCTTCCGGCCAGGTGGGATGACGATCTGGGAAAGACTGCAGGCAGATGCTGGGCGCGGCAAGCTGAAGACAGGGCGCTATGGCGCTCATCAGGGGAGGCCTATGTCCAGCAGTGGACCAATATAGGTTGTTGATGATGATATTCATTATCTGACTGCAAACAGCCATTGCAAATTTCCGTCGCACTGTAAATTGCACAGGGTAAACAGTTTTATTTGTTCCGTCAGCAGGTAGCATCCTCTTATCATTATTAATAGAGCTTTTAGTCTAATACATATACATACAATTATGTACTGTTCACGTTCAATTCGAAAATGGAATACCACCTTAATTGTTATGACAGACTTGACAGCCTTACTAGATTATTTTAAGTAGGTATTCATTCGTATTCGCATGTCTGACGTTTTTAACGCAAGTCATGAAAGTGAGTTTTTTTCTTTGTCGTCCGCTAGTCTCTATGACTCCTTGAGTGATGTTTCGGATATGCCTGATTTGAGTGATCGGCTGGATAGTACTTTTGCCTCCGCTAAAAAACAATTTAATATCGTCCATATTAACGCACAAAGTATACCGGCACATTATACGGAGCTACTTTCTTCCTTTAGCTCAAGTAATATTGACGCCATACTTGTATCCGAATCCTGGCTCAAGCCTTCTTTGCCCTCTGCTCTCTATCCCCTTCCTGGATATCGTTTGGTGCGTAATGACAGAACAGGTGCAGCCGATAGTAGTTCAAACATGATGCGTGGCGGTGGTGTAGCTATTTACATAAAAAGTGACCTAGCTTGTCAAATTGTTGCTGAGTCTCCTGTTGCTAACTCAAACTCCCCTGAGTATCTTTTTCTTGAAGTGACATTACATCACTCTAAGGTTCTCGTTGGTGTTTTTTATAGCCCTAGTTCACACATTAACTACTTTGATGCCCTCGAGAGAACCTTAGCAGGTCATATCCCTCAATTAGATCACTCTATAATTATGGGTGATTTTAATACATGCCTCTTAAAGGATGATCACCGTTCCCTCAAACTTCAGTCAGTTGCGACTTCTCTTAACCTTAGCATTTTGCCTCTTGGCCCTACTCACTTCCCACACAACGGTCCTCCTTCGCTCCTAGATCTCGTCCTAACTTCCTCTCCTGATTTAGTCTCTTCGCACGGGCAATTTAATGCTGCTTCCTTTTCTTGTCACGATCTGATTTTTGCGTCTTTTAAAATGCGCCCACCTAAACGGAGGCATAAAATAATATTGCGACGTAACATTCGGGGCATCGATGTGCAGGCAATTCATGAGGACCTGCGCAACACTGACTGGCTTAGTATTGCAAGTGTCGGGGATATTGATCATAGGATAGAAGCTTTTAATGCCACTTTGCTAGAGATTTTTGATCAACATGCCCCTTTGAAGCCGATGCGTGTACGACACTTCCCGGCACCGTGGCTTACTCCCCAGATAAAGAGTCTCATGGAGAGGAGGAATAGAGCTCGCATTAAGTTGAGATCGGATCCATCCGAGAACAATCACCTTCGGTATAGTACGCTGCGTAATCGTTGCAACAAGGTTTGTCGTGATGCACGGCGCCGGTACATTCACAAGTCCATCGACGAGTGCCCTCCGACTAAACTTTGGAGATTCCTGAAATCACTTGGGGTAGGAAAAATGCCACATAGTGCTCATAGTGCTGGTGCTCTTGACTTAGATGGTTTAAATTCTCATTTTGGCTCTTCTCCTGTCATTCTAGATCCCTCTACTAAGCAAGTCACTCTTTCTTCTCTTTTAAACTCTTCACACCCTGAATCATCGATTTTCGAGCTTGGTAACATCTTGCCTCAGGAAATACTCACTATCCTGAAGAATATTAAGACGAAAGCCATTGGTGAAGATAACCTTAGTCTAGATATGCTTATGCTTGTGGCGGATTGTATTGCTCCCATCCTTTCTCATATTATTAATTACTCCTTTTCCTCTGGTACTTTCCCATCTATTTGGAAACAAGCTCATATTATTCCACTCCCCAAAATTTCTAAACCCGTCACTTTTTCCCAATATCGTCCCATTTCCATCCTTCCAGTTTTATCAAAAGTTGTAGAACATTTTGTAAACCGCCGCCTCTCTTCACATCACAACAAGCATAACTTTTTCAATCCTTTCCAGTCCGGCTTCCGCCCCGGGCATAGCAATGTCACGGCTCTGGTTAAGGTAACTGATGATTTTCGTCTTAATATTGAGGATAAAAAGCTTACTCTTCTTGTGCTCTTAGATTTCAGTAATGCTTTCAACACAGTCGATTTTGATATTCTTCTAGGTAGTCTAAGTAGACTTAATCTTTCTCAAACTGCTCTGTCATGGTTCCGGAGTTACCTTCTTGGTAGGCGCCAGCGAGTGAGAGTCGACGACAAGGTCTCTGAGTGGTGTGAGCTTGCCGCTGGTGTCCCCCAGGGTGGGGTGCTCTCTCATCTCCTTTTTTCTATATTTATTGATGGCATTGCGCAATTTTTGGAGTGCAGTTACCATCTTTATGCGGACGATTTGCAGATTTACGCAGCGGCTAACATTGACGAACTCCCTTCTCTGTTCCGTAAAGTCAATTGCGATTTAGAAAGTATTCGCCACTGGGCCTTTAATTTCGGATTAAAGGTAAACGCCGAAAAATCGCAGGCGATTGTTATCGGCAGTCCCCATTTTGTCTCCAAACTTGCTGAGGTGGTGGTACCCAATGTTATTTTTGACGGGACATTGATCCCTCTTTCCTCTAGTCTGAAGAACTTGGGTATCATCCTGGACCAAACACTCTCATGGACGCCGCATATATCGGAGGTCAGTAGAAGGGTGTTTGCTTCGCTGCACTCTCTGAGGCGACTGCAGAACTTCCTTCCTCTTCCTACTAAAATCGCTCTTGCTCGCTCTCTCTTACTACCTATCCTAGATTATGGCGACATTGCTTTTATAGACCTCAGGGAAGAACTGCTGGACAAGCTGGAGCGCCTGCAAAATGCCTGCATCAAGGACATATTTGGGTTGCGTAAGTTTGATCATGTGTCCGCCTCCCGTTCTCAACTTGGTTGGCTTCCGATTCGCCGTCGTAGGGATGTGCATGTTCTGTCATTGCTTTTCAACGTGTTATTTAATCCTGCATGTCCTCCGTATCTGTCGGAAAGATTTAATTATTTGGCTAGTATTAGCGATCATCGCTTGCGGTCTAGTACAAATCTCGCTCTAGCCATTCCGCCAAAACACTCGCGTATTTACTCTAGGTCCTTCACTGCTTATGCAGTTAAATTGTGGAACGAGTTGCCAGTGGATGTAAGAAAGTCACAGTCTGTTTCCTCACTCAAGGAGAAATTGAAAAAGTTGTGGCTAGTGGACTCTTAATGTTTTTTGCGAGTTGAATATTTTATATATATGTATATGTATATAGGTTTATATTTATTTAATTATTTATTTATGAACGTCTGATATTATATGTGTATAGTAATGTCTATTATATTATTATGTATGTAGTTTAAGTATTTGTATGGTACATGAATGTACCTATATATTTATTAGTGTTTACCTGCAGCTTTATGTGTTTTGGAACTTTTTATTTGTATCTTTTGTGCATAGTTTGTCTTTCACCATTTGTATTTAATCCTTTCTCATTTTCTCATGGGTTGGCTGGAAGAGATCCCTATCAGGGATAAGCTCGCCTTTGTGCATATCTTTTATATATGTTACTGTTGTATTATGTTATACCTACTTGTTTATGTGCAATAAAGTGATACATACATATTTTGCAATAACAATGTATGACTTAGGATTTTTCGTAAATGCAAGTTACATCACTTTTTAAGCAAGTCAAGTATACTAAAATAATATAAGTCACTTGCTCTGCTATACGCGGCACAATAACCGGCCGGGTAAGTAACAAATCTATGCGAATATGCGAAACGACGTAAAATTTAGGTGTTTTGGTGCAAGTTTTGTGATGAAATCAAAGCACTTAGGAGCATGGATATGGCATGATTTGAAGGGACATTATAGTCAGGTTTCATGTTAGTCTGCTTAAAACTGCTAAACTTAAAACTGGACCGCGAACATAGTTCTTCGACCAGTTAAATGGTTAAAGAGTGGTAAAGGTATAAAGAGTAATAAAAATAGGCACTCGACTCAACGATCCCAAAAAAATAGGCTTTTCAGGTGGAATGGTTAAATATGTTCAAGAAATAAAATGACCTGAAGGCCTAGAAGAACCATCTGGCACACAAAATAAAAATGGAAAATAGCTAAATTCAGTATAATTTACTTTGAAAAGCCTGAGACTGCATACTCGCAGAGAAAAACATGTATAAATAAATCCACGATTAGTCATAGCAAAATTAGATAATTACCCATAGGACCATAATAAATATGGAGCATTTTATTAATATCAATGTTTCACTAAATCTAAAAAGCCCATTATTATTGAAGAATTTATAATACGGTGTTAAAATGAATCCGTTTTTTTATTACCTCTAAAATTACAGATGAGATCTACTTAAGGAAATACGTTAACACACAGCTTCTGAGGGTAATTAGAAAGCACAGAGTCTTAAGTTTGTAGCAGCCAAATTTCAATTTTTTCTGTTCTTCTTGTTTTTCTTGTGTTTCAGGGGTGTGAACGGAAAAAAGTCAATTTTATAACTAAAATCATGTACCATCTAATCAGTTCAATTACTAGAATTAAGTTATATCAAAATAAAACGTCAAAAAAGAGCTTTTCTGTCATTTTTGATGAGCAGTTGTTTCTATGACTAGGGTATGAAGGAGAAAATTTTGCTTAGCACGCTGTCCGAACTCTAATATCGACGTCTAGAAAGAAAATTAGAGAATTGGCATAAAACGGCAGGTTCTTTGATATCCAACCAATTTCATTAATAAAATTATTTACAGTCTGAAAACTTGTATTTTTGTTAGCAATGTTGTATTTATAATTTTCAATACAGTATTTAGCGACGCATAATGAAATTCATAGTTTGCCGACTACTGTTTTTATTTCCATAATAATACGCTATGTTTTTTGTTCTGATGTTAAAACATAGGCCCTGCCCCTTATAACTGAGACAAGTTCGTCAGCAGTTTTTAACCGACTTCAAAAAAGGAGGAGGTTCTCAATTCGACTGAATTTTTTTTTTAATTTTTTTTTTGTATGTATGTTACTCGATATCTCCGTGAATCGTGAACCGATTTACAAAATTCTTTTTGTGTTTGATAGGGTACACTTCCGAGATGGTCTCATGTAAATTTTATCAAAATCGGTCAAGCAGTTTATGAAATATCAACAAAAATGGGTTGAAGGCGGTTTTTAAAATTTTTAATTCGGTGATTATTACCTATTTTGTGGTATCAATATATTTTTTTTAATCAGACGGGTTTTGTTGCTCTCATTATTGTGTCATGTCATATTCATATCTGACGTAGCCAGCTCTTAGTCCATTAGGAGGTATCGATACTTAACTATAAGATTTGTTTCCTCTAAGGTAGAATTCTTAATTGACTGGAGTAAACTGACAGCTGCTGGCATACAGAGCTGTTTGTTAATGTATGTGAAGTGCTGTCAAATTATTTCATTCAATTTAGAATTCTACTTTACTTTATCTAATTACCTACCTACTACGTATACTAATATCTATATTATTATCTGCATAAATCTTATTAAACCTCTTGGCATGCAAGAATAGTCCTCATAATCCTCATTAGCAGGCTTATCGGAGCGTTTATAAGGTTGCAGTCGTGATCGGTTGGAATCGCTCGTAGTGTTGTACAGGACTCGATATTTGGGAAATCTTTTTATTACGGGTCGGCACTCAAATAACGAGACTCGACTCGTTTCTAGAACTCCGTTTATTTTAACATCTAACCAAGCAAGTCGGGTGAATGTCGCATAGCTAATAATAATGTATATAAAACTCAACTCAATAGTTTAACTATTCCAGTAGGTTACTACGAGTACAAGTTCTATAAGTATTTAATTAAGTAAAACTCCCAATTTTCTTTTAGGGTTTATCCATGTTATTTATGTAAGTTTTTTCTATAATTTTTTAACATGTATTTTGTTATCTTAGTAATGCGTCATTTAATTTAAAATCCCACACGAAGATAATCGAGTTAGTTTTGGACCATACTTGGGAGCTTTTGGACTACAGTTGGGTGGTTTTCTGGAACCTCTTTTCTGCGTTCTTAGGAGCTGCAACCTTTGTTATTACGAGTCGTAATTTATTTAATCAGGCGTTTACTTTGCGGAAATCCATATTATTAACAATTATCGTTGTTACAAGCCGTACTCAAGACATCATTTTTTGAGCTCTCCTTCCTTAGCGATGCAACAATGATGCACCAATTGTGTATACAATTGGTTTTCATAGCCTGGCTTGAATCGTATAGCGAACCTAGCTGCGCAGCTAGTCTTATTTCTAAACTAATGTCAGTGCAAGATGTGACGTTTTTGATATGTACATTAGACTCAAATTGTTGCAAAGAGGACTCGCACTTGACTCGACTCGAGACTCGGAGTCTTTCAATTTACCCAGTTTACCTCAAGTGAGTCGAGTCTACAAAATTAGGACTCAAGAAATAGAACCTTTTACTACACTAATAGCTAGCCTTTAATTGAACCATGCAATGCAGCATGTTAGCTTTCAATAACTACGCGAAATATGGAACGCTATGTAAAATAGTGGAACCGTGGAGGCGCTAAACTTGGTTTGGCTATATAAGTGTTTGACTTAGCGTCGGGGAAGCTGGCGATGTTACCAGAAAAAGTGGAAATGTAGAGTAAAGTGGATTTTTAAAATGCGTTACGTAAATTTTTTTTCAACCTTTTCTAGTAAGTATAGGTATATATAATTATGGCTGACCATGATATATCGTTAAAATTGTAAAAGAATTAAATATGCCAAAATTGCATGGAAGTAGAAGCAGAAAAATTTGAAACTGCCGACAAAAACGTCAAATAACGGACCCACCTTCCGACGAGATATTTTGGCGCACGGAGTGAGAAGAGTAGGTAACGTGTGCTGAATGAAATCTGGACAACATTTTATTTCTTATAAAATAAATATAACATAGTTATTTTTATAATCTTCCATGGTTTTTTAATAATGTATTTAATCACATTAAACGCCAGAGTAAGTTTAATCCAATGCGAGGTTTCAAACGAAAGTTGTGGTACTTTATGTCCATTGCTGTCGACAACAACAATGTACAGATTTTTTAAGATCTAAATTTATCTTCCATCGGATAGCTTTTTAAGGATGCTTCGTATACTTGACATTTTTCACATTATTGACTGTAAGATTATTGGTGTTCTCCAAATAATAGTTACCTTGCGACGAATTTCCATTTTAAACAACATAATATTAGTATTAAAAAAATCTAAAAATGAAAAATACACCTGTTTTTAAATTTTTTGACCAAACGACGGGGCCGTATTTTCGGTTATTTAAAAAAAAATTGAGACTATGGGCGTAACTTTTCTTAATTGTTAACTGATACCTATATCTTCAAGATATTTTAGATTTTGTGACTCAGCGGGCTGTCATTTTCTTTAATCGATCTCGCTCAGCAAACTGGGTAATGGTGGAATGTTTCCCTGAACCAGACTTTCTTGTGACAATTTTTGTAAAGAAAAAGGACGCAAAAATTATAAATAGCTCTTTAGCTCCATTCCATTTCCACAAAATTTTTCACGGTCTTCGCTTTCAGCCATAGGGAATTAATACTGTAGAAATTACATACTGTTTCGCGACGTTGTTCTCCTCGATTAACCATAATTTTAAGATAAAGAATCCAATGCCCATTAAAAGTACGGGATTAATTAACAGATGTATAAGCTTTCAATCAGGGATCGTTACCGGTATTACTAAAAACTAAAATAGCGCCCAACTTTCACATTATTTATATTATATTTTAAAATTTAATTCAGGTAAGGGCCATAAATTATCAGATTATCCAGAAAATATTATGAAGTATTCATTAAAAACCGAGATACCGAAAATGAATACCGGTTAATTTGTATGAAAATAATACCGGAATTCGATCCCTGCTTTCAATTGGCATTTATATCAAATTTGAGTTTATTTCTTTACTTACCTTTTACTTCTTCAAAACTTTGTCCTGATTTCATTCCGCATACGTTAAATTGTCAAAATGACGTTTGTGGTTGTAGTTTCCCATTTTGAAGTCCATGCAGAATTTGCGAGGTCAGTTCTACACAGCAACAGTGAAAAAGAATCACCTATTAATTTAGTAGTGCAGCTGTTAATGATTTCCATACATCAGATTTTATAAATACAAATCGAATTGAACTGAACACACGGTTATTTGGTGAAGAAATTAATAAGCTGTCGCTAAGAACTGAACAAAAGAAACCGCTTAAGTCCTAATTGAAGCTGAAGATTCAAACATTCCATTAATTAAACACCTGAGCTCTGCCGTCAAAATAAAAAAAGGTAAGCGAGCGTATTGAATTCTGCTTCAAAGCTTTTCAATTCCGCCACGCAAAAGAGAACAAGTCAATTGCGAAAATACGACGGTTTAGCCCTTTTTATTGTGCGACAGAATTAAGGGTCGAAAATTTTGTGAGTTTTTCGGCTCCTAGCGGTTGTTATCGATGATTTAAGCAGGTCAACGGAGATTTACCGTTCGTGCCAGGAATTGCGATGGCTTATAAAAGAATGGGGACGTCAATACCTTGAAATTTCTTTTACGCTTAAATTTTGGACGGGTAGTTATTGAAAATTATGCCACGTTCATAACAAGAGTCAGGATTACTTATAAAAATACTCGGGAATATTACATTAACGGACAGTTATTATTACTTTCTACCGGTGTGATGTAAACGAACACGCTCGTAATGCTCGTTGTAAGCATTACAAAATTAGGGTACAACATTTGAGGATATCGTCGAGATATTCGAAACGCCATAGTTAACACAATATGCATGTTTATTGTAAACAATTACTTTATTGTTAAGTAGTTATGTGATTGAGCGCGACGCGCCAACAAACTGGTCACTCCAGTTTGGCGCAATATTGTAACTTCTGAAACCTGTAATTGTTTTACATGAATAAATAATAAATATATAAATTCAGATTGGTGGACTGATGACCTAGTAAAGGTCGCGGGAGTTCGCTGGATGCGGGTGGCGCAGGACCGGTCATTGTGGCACTCTTTGGGGGAGGCCTATGTTCAGCAGTGGACGTCTTTCGGCTGATATGATGATGATGATGATGAAATTCAGATTCGTTGAACTTGTCGATGGAGTGTGGAAAACAGCGATGACAGTGAGCAATAGAAGCTCGTATGAAATATAATATTTTGAGAGAATTATCAGGCGATCTTGAAACTTAAACTCAAAACTAGATGTAAAGCTGAAACTCAAAACGGAGGCATATGTTTAACAATAATTACATTATTTTGGGGTTGATTCGTCAATCTTATATATTTAATATTTTACAGATGTGTAAAATGTATCTTAAGGTTCTATTAGAGTGTTAGATTTGTTGCAATAACTCTTACTTGTCTACACTAATCGTTAGGCGCAAGCGCAGGCAAATGCCCCTGTTGCCCCCCCCCCCCCCCTGACACGCAAGCCTCGTATGCTACGGCGGCCATGGGTGCGGATCGCAAGATTTTTAATAGGTACATAAATTAGTTAATAGGTACACTTTTTGTGAATTCGCCATTTAGTAAATCCAATTTTTTTTAAAAGGCACATTAGTAAACTTTGTAAGAGAGACCCAGCTGTGAAATTAAGATGAGATACCGCTGCATTTCTCTAAGTAGGTTAAGTATGCTCTCCTCTTGCCGATGGAATATTGCAAAAAGTCGGTAAGGAATTCTGAAAAGTTATTGCTTTCTAGTTAGTTCATTATTGGAAAATATAGTGATAGGATAATACCAATACCAAGAGGATATTGTTAGGTTCTTATTTAATATTGTATTTTGTGTTCGGATTTATGATGTAACTAGATTTTGCCCGTGGCTTCGCTCGCGTTAAATTCGTGGTAACACGGTTCCCCTTTCCTGATTGCCCCCCGGAATGCTCTATACAAACTTTCACCCTCCATTTTAGGGAAGTGGGGGGTTAGAAAGAGACAAAAAGTAGCCTATGTCACTCTCCATCCCTTCAACTTAAAAAACCACGACAATTCGTCGCCCCGTTTTGCCGTGAAAGACGGACAAACAAACAAACACACACATACACTTTCCCATTTATAATATTAGTATGGATTATTGATGTCAGTTGTACAATCACCGGCAATAGTATCTTCCTACAAGAAGGTCGCAAAAATATGTGACATACTCTTATCTGTAGGGCCATAAGAGCGTGTCACATGTTTTTGCGGTATTTGTGTAGGAGTTATGCAAGTAATAAACGGCCACCTAGCCCAGTCGGTAGTCACACTGCCTACGAAGCAGCAGGTCCCGGGTTCGAATCCCTGTGGTAAGGGCATTTATTTTTGTGTTTATCACAGATAATGTGTACCTGAGTTATGGATATTTTCTGTGTATTTAAGTATGTATCAATATATATCGTCATCTAGTACCCACAACACCATTCGGGGCCATTTCGTGGCAACCATATAATTAGTTATTATCCTTAGATTATATAAGTATGTTTGTTTGCATGTTGTTGTTGTCGCGAATAAATGTTTTCTATTTCTATTAACTTGAAATTTCTTATAATATTGTAAAACATAATAAAACAGATTATTCAACACTAACTACTTATAAACATTACCTATCAAAAAAAGTTTCGTTTCGGCTCCCACCTGGTCCAAAAGTGCCAAATATGCTTGCAGCGTTACTGCGTTGCACGGCAAGTGAAATTTGCTGGACCAGGTAGGATCCAGAGCGGGGGTCGCATCCCCTATCCCTCAAGCGCCGCCCCAAAGCTTTAACCAATGTTTTGGCCTCCGCACACCAAGGCCCGGCCGTTTCGATGGCGACCGGGACAAAGTCATACGCCGGTACCAGATTTGCGTATTTATTTTTCTTAAATTTGGCAGCATTTTCGGCGGCTGCGCCTGCTGTTTTGCTGGTGTGTGCGATGTGGGAGGGAGCAAAGGTGCTCACACACGTGGCGTCCCAAATTAAACTGCGTCCTTTTTCCCATGGTATCAGCGTAAGGCCGTCCGGTCGCTTACCATCTGTTCGGCTTAAGCCTTGGGGCTCCAGAACGCAGGGTACGCTAGACGAGACCATGGCGCGACGTATCAGCTCGTTGATGGCATGGTGCCTCGGTATCCGTCCTGCGCACCGCAAGCAGCTTAGGCCATGGTACCCGTTAGCCTCGACCATCGTACCACAAATGCAGCGGTGAGGTTCACACACCTTACTACCGATTCTCAAGGCCGCTCCTATTCTAAGGGTGTCGTTATCTAATAAAGTACCCAATTTCTATTTATAAGTTTTATTATGCTTATGGGGGACTAGGTTGGTTTGTGTAAGATTGTCCTTTAATATTTATTTATTTATTATTCATTACATAATAAGATACTAATTTCTGTTTCATATCTGAGATAAACCTAATTACTAAACAATCAGAATCATAAAAGTGAGCTACATATACTCTAATAGTACATTGTGCACCAAGGGTGGGAAGAAGGAAATTACTAACGAGAGTACTACTGCCTTACTACTTCCTGCCCGAGATACACACAAAGTTTTTTATCACATTTGCGAGGAAATGAAAAAAAATAAAAAATAATAATAATATAGTAAAGTTCAAAGTAATCGTACAATTAGTACTTATTAATACTGTTCAATATTAAAAGTAAGCCATTAAAACGTTTTCCGAAAATGAAGTGAAAGTTCCGAAAGTGAAGATTTTTTCGATTTTCTAATTTCTGGAAGCAAATTGTCGTTGATCACTTGAGCCGCACTTAACAATTCCGCTGGTGTTGATTTTAATGCACATCCATCTAAGTCTGATTCTGACGAGGAAGTCATGTTTAGTTATTTTTTTGTACCTAAACAACGAAATATGCTTTGAAAACAACAATAAAGTGAATAGTTTGAGTAGTTTGCGCTAAAATTGATTGTCAATTTTTTTCAACAAACTCTTCTACAGATAATGCCAAGAACTGCGTTTAGTTTTCAAATGTACACTAACAGATTGTATCTATCGATTTTCAAAATTAAATTTGTTAAAAGAATTGTAAAGTCACTGAAGAAAAACAACATTTTAAATATAATGCAATTAAATGTACTTACCGTATAAGTTTAATATCCAGTAATCCGCCCGTGGGAGGTAAATCGGTCATAACTGCTCTGTAAGCCTGCGTGTAATATCACTATTGACGAGCAAGTGTGCATGATGAAAAAATATTAAACCCATTATTGACACTAGAGTACCAAAGCATTTTTAGTATTTTACTGTTTCTGGGCTCCATACAATACGGATAATTTCCTCCTTATCCCCGTTAAACCCCTTACTAAAGCCAGTCAAGTGGCAGTAAACCCTCAAAAATATTTTATCACAGCGACATTCGTCCCTACAGAGTATTTACTAGGAAAATAAAGATAACAAACAGAAATAAAATAAAAGCGGACGACTTAAGCACATCTGTGCACACATTGTAGGCTCTAACTAGTCTGTGGCCAAATATAATGTAAAGAATGTGATGACTGTGTTAGAATTGACAATTTTATGGTTTAAGAATGTATTTCTCTAAAAAAATATTATAATTTACTTAATCTAGAGAAATTTAAAATATTATCTTAATTATACAGAGTGACAGTGTATGAATAGTGACTTAAATTTAAACACAGTGACACAAAGCAATTCTTATTTCTACGTACAAGTGGGTATATCGTGCACATCGGCCAACAGGTCGGCACAAAGAGAGTGATTGTCACCGCGCGAGCGCGGGCGGCCCAATATATCGCAAAGTCCAGCGTAAAGTGACCGAGATATATAACAAACAAAACGTAGTGGATATGCGCGCCTATATTGGTTCCTTTGAGCGTTAGACCGGTCCGCCGCGCTGGCAAAGTGGTTGTGTTTTGTTTTTGTTTTTACACAGTTCGACCCCGCTCTTAGCTCGACCCTGTGTATTTATGTGCTTCAAACCTTGTAAGTTAAATTTCAACCACTTCCCGGTGTCTGATAGAGCTGAAATTTGATATACTTCTGTAATTTACATAACAATGCTACCTACTTGGTACAGTCAGCAATAAAAGTATGTAACAAAAGAAATATTTTTGGGATTTACTTGGTTACCGATTATCATCATGCATTATCATTTTTCATTTTTTCAAATAGCGCTCAGTCTACCGGAGCTGAAAAGAGGAATAGGGCGACCGCCATACTCCTGGTGGACAAATATAGAGAGAGGCCTCAAGAAAGCCCAGGTGTCCCAACAGACAACCCAAGACCGCAGGACTTGGCGCAGGACAGTGAGGAGACCCGACCTCAAATAATGGGAATAGGAGAAGAAGGAAGAACATTATCATTTTTCATTTTTAATTTGTTCTATCTGTAGCTGTAAAGGAATACATTTAGATTTTTATTTTATTAAAGATCAAAATACTTAATTAAATCGCAGGGTCTCATGGGTACTTAACTGCTAAAGCCATTATTAAAGTTAAGCATTATTTAAGTAATTTAATTTTAATTTGATAATTGTTTATAATAAATAAAATAAAACCATAACAAGCACATGCCTATCCAATTTCCAACTACGAGTAAAAAGTAATGATAATAACTAAGTATCTTTTTTTTTGTACTAGCAACCAAGTTATAATGAGGTAGAAATGTACTTATTTCCTTTTATATTTCACTCGTACATACGTCTAATTGTTAATTAATACATTAAATATCCCACTTTTATAATAAAATAACAACAATCATAAGTAATGGCCAACCGTGCAAGTTATCAGTTTCAATATTTCATTTGGTAAACAAAAATAAATAATAAATCGCCTTTACTGGTGCCAAGTTCCAGGTCAAAAAAAAAGACAGCATAAATAACGCTGTATGAAATAATATAGAAGGTATTAGGTGATTAATTTCCGATGCCAAAGTGAAAGTTTGACTACTTAATTAAAAAAACTCAAAACAAGCTGAGAATTTACTAAAGAAATCTCCTAATCTCCAATTTCTCTGCAGCTGGTACTCAGCCGCCGACAGCATTCGGGTTAACGAGTTATACATACATATGTATACAGTCGAAGTCAAAGATATTTATACAGTTTTGCACCTTACCCCTTTATAATAAGGTGCAGGAGTGAAAACATATTTTTGACGCGGGCAATACCATTTTGCCTCCCGTTGACTTGATTAAAATACGACGGAGCCGGGATGAGGTGCGATCATTGTGATTACACCGCGTTTTTAAGAAGTTCTTGGAATTGGAATGTGAATTGAAAATGACTTAATAAAGTTATAATAAGATACGCGTTATTATTTTTTTTTTGCTTTGTGACGATTACATGTGATCACAGACTACACAGATTCCTCATCATTAAGATTTTACAAGGAGCACGAGGTCACCACACGTGAGATCAATTTTATTTTTAAATTTCTACGATTCGAACAGCACAATAGAATTATACGCCATTTTGTTGTATAACAATCCAGGTTCACAGCTATAAATTTATTTCTGTGGATATTTTTAATTCACCTGAGTAATGATCAAAAACGTTAACTCAACTGAAATAAGCGGTCGCGCTCTCATACTAAATTAGTTCAGGAACGCCTATGTATGGTGACCTCGAGTTGTACTTATGACCTATCTAGTGGTTGAGGTTATCTCTGCCTGTGACTTAAAATGATGTAATGAAATTACCGAATGCTAAAATGCGAGGGTACCTACAATTATTTTTAACGATATTTAAATTGCTGCTTGCGATTAATGTTAAAACGAGAAATAGATGATACTCATAAATCTGTATAATACATTATTTTTGATGATATTATCATACACAGAATTATCAAATATATGTAAATGTAATATATGTAATTATATACAAACAAGGTGTTTTTTCAATAACTATTAGCCATATTGTGCGAGGTGATTAGGTAGGCTAAACTAAACAACTTTTATAATGGGACCAACTCCGAAATCACAAAAAAATATCTGTTTTTAGCCTTTGGATACGGAACTCTAAAATTCACTACTTTGGCGTATATTTTTTTTTAACGGTATCTAACCCATATAGGTACTTCTGCTACTGATTTAAAACAACCATTTGTGACAGTTTACGTCAAAATGTTTATGTCGAACGTAACCTATCTACGCCTGCAAATCCAGAGGTGTCACATGCGCGTTGCCGGCCCTTTACAAAAAGGAGGATTCACTGTGTTGACGGCTAAAGGAACAAGAGGGTGCCTCATCGTCAACACACTGGGTCCTCTTGAAGTTCTTTGGCAACCTTACTCACCAGCAGGAACACAACACTATGAGTAGCATGTTGTATATATATTTAATAATGTATCGACCAATACAACCGTGTTGAAAGAGCCTTTAATTTAAATAGTACCTTTTGATGTAAACTGAAAAGAGCTCAAAGAGGACCCATTGTGTTGACGATAAGGGACCCTCGTGTTCTTTTGCCGTTAACACAGTGAATCCTTCTTTTTGTGAAGGGTCCGTAACGCATGCGACACCTCTGGAGTTGCAGGCGTCCATAGGCTACGGTAGCTGCTTACCATTAGGCGGGCCGTATGCTTGTTTGCCTCCGTCGAGTTATAAAAAAAAACTTTCATATTTGCTAAATACTTGAAAGTCAGAATTAAGGACGAGGAACTTATGTTCTAAATAGACAGTAGGCATTTACTTACTTTTGGACACTAAAATAACATAAACTAGGGTCCTACAACCCTCCACTAAAACCGTGTAGAATGTTAAGGTTCCATTGTGCTAGTTTAGAACTACATAAGCCGCTAAGTTTAATGTGGGACACAATGACAGCGTTCCTGTCCTAAACAAGTATGAACTACAAACAAGCTTGGGCACAATGGGTTTTTAACGAAGATAATATGAGCCTGAAGTTATGGACTAAGAGCTGGCTACTTCAGATATGACACAATAATGAGAGCAACAAAACCCTGTAGTCAGTTTGTTATACTATGTTTATTTCTAGATCTGGGCATCTGGCAGCTGTAAAGTGGTGGAGGTCAAATAATGCAAACCAAATCAAAAAAACAAATTGTAGAGTTATGGGATTGTTGCGATATTATGGAAATCCCTATGAGACCCTTGTTTAAAAAATAAATAATTTGAAATTTATTGCTAGATCCGGGCATCTGGCAGGTCAAAGTGAAATTTTTGAATTGGAAAATAGTAATACCAAAATAGGTAAAAACTGTCGAAGTTTTCTCAGTTATAAAGGACAGGGCCTATATTTTAACATTAGGACAAAAAACATTGCGTATTATTACGGAAACAAAAACAGTAGGCTACGCAAACTATGAATTACATTATACGTCGTTTGGCACTACTTTCCATTAACACAAAGTTTTGGCAATGACATAATCTAATTAATTATACATTTTATCATAATATCGCAACAATCCCATAACTCTACGATTGGTTTTCTTGATTTGGTTTGCATTATTTGACCTCCACCACTTACAGCTGCCAGATGCCCAGATCTAGAAATAAGCATAGTATAGCAAACTGACTACAGGGTTTTAGTTGGTCTCATTATTGTGTCATATCTGACGTGGCTAGCTCTTCGTCTATTAGAGAATGTGTGCGAGTTAATACAATCGAGTTTCAAATGGTTACAAAGTATTGTCAAGTTATGTTGGGTTTATACTCCCTAGTATTGTTCGTTAGTTATAAAAGCTAAGGGTTTATATTCTAACGTTAAAACACGTTGTTGTGTGTTGGAGTTATATTTGAGATATATTGTGTTTTAATGTATTGCTTAATGTACATATTTTAAAATAAGAATACGGCTCAGGGCAAATTCATTTTCAAGCGCATGTTAAGCAAGCGCTTACTTGACAATATACGTGATTATTATATTATATTTCATGCTCGTGTACTAGGTAAGTACATAATTATAGTAGGCATATCATACAAAGTATTTATGTAAGTATGTACATATTATTTTTAATTCGGGATCAATACAAAAATATCATAATTAAAACCCATTTACTTTAGCAATGGCGAACTTTTAAAGAACAACCATGGTTTCATTGTCTATTTATACACATAAACTTGTTATATACATTATTTTTTAGTTAAAATATCCTTTGTTTATTGAAAACCACCTTTTTAACGACACTTTTTTTAAACGATTTTTTTTTTTTACCTTTTTAACGAAACTTTTTTTTAAATACCACGACGGTGGCAAACAAGCATACGGCCCGCCTGATGGTAGGCAGCTACACTACTGTTGCTTTCATTTTTACGAGCACGTGTGGTATTCTGTCAGTGGTATTCTAAAAAACACAATGTTCAATCGGATATCGTTCGACTAAATTTATTCCTGACACAGCTGAGCACACTGACTGAACAATAACCACAAGTATTAGATGCCCTCCCATTTAGAACATCATATAATTAATGTTCACAAAATATCAATAGATGGCGCTACGTGTATCGATCGAGAGTATTGCAAAATTTATTCTTCAATTTTAGCAGTAAATGTACAATAATCATTTATAAATATTATTCTTTGAATGCAAACATCGTCTTTCATACAAATTACATGCTTTATTTAAAAAAAAAACGGACTGCTAAAAATAACAATTACGAGTAACAGCGCCACCAAACCAGCCAAACACAAAACACCATAGTAAATATAATAACGAAAGCTTTAACTACAACCTACAACAACTACAACCAAGCCGCGGTAGATGGCGCTGCACAAGGACCAATAAAATACGCATCTAAAAGTAAATATAATATGTCACGAAGTTAGAATATACATAAAAAATAATTTAGCAATAATTAGATATCGAATTAACATCGATACAAAAGGTTAAATGTGCCGCCCTCAAAGCGAAAACATTTAGTATCATTTTTAAATGTGTGCGTCCTTAAGACGGCGACATGCGCACGCTAACGCATGCGTAAATACGGTAAGCAAGCTAATTACTTACACTGCGATATTCTCTCTAATATTTGGCCAAATGGAATCTTGCCAGGCTTTATTACATTATAAAAACAATTATATTTAACTTCATACCTTTTTTATGTCGATGTCATCATCGATGTCATGAGTAGCATCAATAATAAAATTTACCTACGACTATTATTTTTCTGACTTTAATTTTTTTTAAGTTAATGGATAATAATTATTTCTTTTAACATTAAATTAAATACAGTACAAATTTAAAATCTTCATCAAATCATTCGGATCGAAATCGAAATAATCTGCTTTTTAGACAGGATCATAAAATCAACAACTAAAATAAGCATGAATACAATAGTTCTCCTGAAATATTTTACATTGAACTCGTATTTAAAATAAAACATTATCTTTATCTTTTATCAAGTCTGTTGACGCTGCCGAGTTATTCGCGTTTCTTTACGTCCATCAATAGATGATCCCTATGTGAACCGCCACACGGTTCAAGCAGGTGTCTAAAATTGAATGGCCACAAACAACACGCCACAAGGCCCCCACGGCGCGGTACCTAGAATGTAGTAGCACTTTTCTCACAATAATTGCCAACACTACTTACTCTGTCTTGCATGCAATTTTCGTTTTGATCGCTTCGCACTGCATATTTTTGTCAAGAGAAAATATTTTACTACCCTTAGAGAATTCAACCAACCGGAGCGGCCATGTCTGTTATTTTCTATCCAAAAAGTCTGCCGATTTTTACGGGGGAGGGGAACGTTAAATGTATGGTTATTTGTACGTAACGTACAAATAGCCACGTCAGATAAACGTCAGTCCATACAATAAATATGACCACTGGTCATATATTTTCGGTAGAGGGAAACACCTGTCAATGGCCGCTCCGGTTGAATGAATGCTCTAAGGTTGCACCTTTGCCTTTATTTGTGTTTCTGGTATTATTCCTAAACTTTCGCAAGACACAAGACGGCATTTTGACACATATATTTCGTGAAATGAACAAAGTAGATCGTCAATTTTTGTTAGGTGATCTGGCCCAGATTATTTAGGACCGTTTAGGAATGGTTCTTACCTTTGAAGAGTCGTCATAATTTCTAGATGAGGATGGTGGTAAAAATATTGCGAAATCTAATGGGAAAATTGAAAAATCATGCATTTAAAACTTGAATCTGACAAGGATAATATTTGAAAGCGTGCTTGCCTATGATTTATATATTAATGTAAAAAAGTACCGATTTTTTAAAGATAATGTACAAAAGCGGACTTGAAAACAAAACGGGAATCATGATGAAATAATAAAAAGTCATATTTTGATCGTATTTATAGTTCCTGTATTTCGGTAAACAAAGACGGCTGTCAAACCATCGTTGATACTATTAACTGAACATTCCTAACACCTATTGCGAAGGGATAAGGTTTACCACCGTTAAGTGCGATAGCACTAGTATCTGACATTGCAAAATTGAAAAAAAGATGCGGTTCGTTATCGAAGGAGCATGATATTATGCCATTATGAAACCCACTTTTAATATTCAAACTCCGATCAAAAATGCAAAAATACGCATCTTCAATCTTTAGGCGTTTTAATACAGTCGATTTCTAATTTAAACTTTCATATTCGTAGGCTTAGATACTATTTTAATATTACAATGTTCTAACTTACCGAACAGTAGCAAAACGCAGATCATGTAACGGTATACTTTGACAGTGTCAAACCAAAAAACAATCCCGTTTCAGGCCAGGGTGAAGTTAAACTTTATGTCAATGCCATAAGGCCGTTAACGACTTGTCTTGCTGTATTTTAATCGCGGAAAAATCAACATAATGTTTATTTATTTAGTATTTCTAATTCCCGTTTCATTTTTTTGCAATATTTTGTCTACTTTAGTAATAAAATGAGTATTTATTTTACATTGCAGTACAAACTGTATACGGTTTATATCAGGTAGCCCAGAATTGACGATCTCCTTTATGAGAGCGGTGTAGCGTCGAACGTGTGAAAAGTCAGACTTGACCTTGGGTTTAAAACATTGAATCTCTTCATTTCTGCATGGCTACGTCATTCCGCCACAGTTATAATATAAATAATTAAACAGTATTCTTTGACCTTACGTTAGTTATGATATTTTTCTGGTACGCAATGCTTGCTCCGACGTAGGTTTTCCTAGATATATGGATGGGTTTTATTAGACCAAATTTATATTTTATCTGTGTAAGTAACTAGGTATAACTAGGTGTGTAGGTACTAGGTAGTCTAGGTACTGTTTTAGGTAGCGTAGGTTATTGTTTTAATCATTGATTTATGTTATGCTCTTCGAATACCAGAATCCATTATGATTTATTATGAGTATAATTTAACATTTCGAAAATATAAAACAAGAATAGAACATTAAGCAGTACAATTGCGTTAGGTACAATTTTACAGGTATCGGATATTTAAAAACGCACAAATACTTAAGTAGTGCTTTTATATTTTCAATAATATAAATTTATTACCTAGTGTCATTATATGAAGATAATATGTTCCTATCTAGACAACTAAATACATAATTTTAAATATAATCTGATAAAATAAAATTAACTAAGAATTTATAACATGTTGCAAAAATATAATTAACTAGTACTGAAAACGTAATTAAAATTAAACATTTGTCAAATCCAAGCTTATGGCCTGTCACCTGCGGGCCTACCGCGAATCCGTCTCTATCGCACTTGCATATTCGACGAACGGATAATAAATATCTTTCACCTTTTTTTTATGTATTATCTTTGAAGTGGTTCACGGTTCTAGCCCTGAAGTTAGTTACCTACTCTAAAATCCTAAGAGTAATCGGTAATTGACTACTGTAGATTACTTACATTACAACTGTGACTTGCCGTCGTGTGTAGCATGACAGCATAAAGTAAGTATGACACCTATAAGCGGGCCTATCGACTCTCCCGAAGTCCCGAGTCCCATTCTGCGCCCCAGTTATTTTGATCACATGTGTGAGCACAGCCGAGTCAAGTTTTCGAGTAGCCACTGTAACTTGAACTATAGTTTTATGACAACTATGCGTAGTAGAGGAGCGCTCTTATACTGGTTTGTTAAATCATCTTAGCTACGTAGGCCAGTGAATGTGTAAATATAACCGGATTCACATTTGTCTTTATTTCTGGTCAGTACGCACCTGCGTACGTACCTAGGGTAAATCGCCAGTTACTGGCCACTGTCCAATAACTGGCCACCTCATACTAAAAACGAACTCTGCGTACCTACAAACAAAATTCATTTTAGTATAACGTGGCCAGCTATTGAAACCCTTCAGTTTCTACTTCAGCTTTGTTTGTAGGTAAACAGAGTTCATTTTTAGTACGAGTATCAGGTGGCCAGTTATTGGATAGTGGCCAGTAACTGGCGATTTACCCTACCTACATTAAAAATGGCCAAGTCTTGATTTACTTTCATTCAGGCTGTGTGACATTTAAAATGATATTATATGCACCTAGAGTATTTTCAAACCTTCTTAGTTTTCATGTATTAAGTGTTAATAATAATAATAAAATCGACCAGTACCAAATTACCAATGGTTTTGTTACTAAACGATTTAAAAATACTTATACATATACAAAGCTCAAAGAGGACCCAGTGTGTTGACGATGAGGGACCCTCTTGTTCCTTTAGCCGTCAACACAGTGAGTCCTCCGTTTTGTGAAGGACCGGCAACGCGCATGTGACACCTCTGGAGTTGCAGGCGTCCATAGCCTACGGTAGCTGCTTACCATCAGGCGGGCCGTATGCTTGTTTGCCACCGTCGTGGTATAATTTCCAAGCTATTATGAATTATAAAGGTGGCATTCTGATGTAGAGATTCTTTACCTACTAGCGAGTAGCGCGGTTTCTTTCATTTGCATCGCATGCACGTATGATAACCACTAAATTTCTGGGGGAGAGGGGGAAGGGGATAGAGGAGAGTAAATAATAATAATAATAAATATTCTTTATTGTGCACCACATACGAAAAGAGGAATATATACAGCGAATACTGGTCCTACAATCTTTATATAATTAATGCATAATTATCTTGTAATCACCGATAGTAGTGTCGTATTTTTACTTTGCGAACTTGACCGTCTACTTTACTACCGTGTCTTTTCTAGGTGCAGTACCTGCCTACCTAACGAGGGCTATAAATATACATTATTTGAATACCATATCTGGGCGCCTGTAAAACGCCATCTAGTGACACTTAAACATATTAGTATAAGTAACAGGTAGCTAATGTGTGTTGTAGATATAATAGATGTCGCAACCGCAACATCAATTTCCTAATAGATCGGTGCCGTCATCTGTTTAGCGTTTTTTGAACTAAAGTTTGGATACCGTTCTTGGATACTTAGGACGGGATCGCTTGGGACTATGGAGTTTGGGCGTCTGTATTAGTTATATGGTCTGTGCCACAAGCTATTCCAGTTCAATCAAACTTAATTACGTTTAATTTCAATTACGTTATAATCAAGCCATCAGAATAACTTAACACTGTTCTTATCAGTATATAATTGGCAAACGTGTTCTGTGTTATATTATAACTACATCAATTCATCAAAATATACTAAGACAAAATAGAGAGTACTTTTCTACTGTCAAAACATATGTGACAGTCCAGGAAAAAGGTCCCGCTTTGTCGATATGGAGGTATTGGTACTTCGTAAAATTACACAATATACTATCAGAAAATGAAGTGAGACGAATACGGCCCATTCTAACTTTAAAACACGTTTAGACACGACCCTACTTCAATAGAACTGCAATGCACTACGCAATACAGGTAACGCCTAAACGTATGAATCGGAAATATCAGAATTTGCTTGAAAATTATTCCGACGCAACTCCAATACAACTTCAATATTGGTTGATTATTTGTTGTGTGTTGAAACTATCTTGGAGATAAATTGTGTTTTTAACTTATTGTTCATATTTTTTAAAATAAAAATACGGCACCATAGCGCAGAAATACGGCCAACTTTCTGCGCATCCTACCACAAGACCAAGACCTAGGTTAGATTTTTTTATATCTAAGTTTTTAGTTGAGGTACCTATGTTATATTTTAGATCATATTTTTGTTTTGTTTGTAAGTAAAAAAGACTCTTTTCAAGGCATTCTGCCAATCGTTTTATACCTGCAGCCCGTGGGCCAACTATACTCAGCGAGCGTACAACGCCCTAAGGGTACAGTATAACAACGTTTTCAGGATGCTGATGGGACTGCCACGTCACTGTAGTGCATCCGGAATGTTTGCGGAGGCGCACACGGACGATTTTTACGCGATTATACGCAACAGATCGGCGTCGCTTATGCGGAGAGTGAGTGGCAGTGGCAATAGTATCCTGAAAACGCTGGCAGGTAGGTTGGATGCACCATTACTCAAGCACTGGAATAGCCTACATGTGGCAAAGTCAGACGTTGAGAAATGGTGCATCTAGACTTATTGTGACATGACACGTAATGTTATGTAAGTATACTGTTCCGATTGTTTTTTCTGTTTTTTTGTTTTTATTTTTATTTAATTATTTTGTAATTCTATGTTACTAACCCTAATTTGAAGTCTTCTCTAGCTTTATGTACTAACAATCTATGGATCCTTAATTGATTCGAAATAAAAAAAATTAATTGAATAAAGAACTAGTTATCAAATACAAGCACTAAGTAAGTTTCCATGTCAATCCTCAAAGTTGGCCCTTTCACTAAACTCGTTTACATATTTTACTTTTCACTTCTCATGCTCAAAAAGTGTGTCATATTATGCTTACCAAGGCGGACTGAAGTAGTACATTTAGCCTCCAGGGAAAATATGTATGCATATTCATGTTTTATAAAACATTTTATATTGACCAATCAGAACACTTCACCATATTAAATCCACCCATCACAACACATATCGAAGTTAATCGGAACGGTGGATTCTTTTTTGGTGCGTATACTGTTTAAATAATTTAATTCCTTAAAAAAACATTGCATTTAGTATCAACCAACCAGAATACATCAATGTTACAATCGACCAATCAGGGAACGCGATTCATTCTCAAAACATGAGGTGTTTTTTAGTCCCTACTTCACAATCATTGAAAAAAGGTTAAAATCTGTTGGAAGCACTAATTATACCGTCGTCTGTGGAATTTATTCCCAGTGTTTATATTTTGTATCTGTGTCAAAGCAGTTAAAAATAATAAAAAGACCGTGAAGTTAAACCATACCTTAGATTTGCAATTGTGCGTAAATATTTTTTTTTTTTAATAGATCGCAATTTAAGTGAAAAACAGTATGTATAACTCTGGTAATATGTAACCACCTCGCGGTTATATGACCCACTTTAAACCCTTGTCAAACAATCTTCTATTTTATATTATTCTACTATTTGATTGATTTTTTTCGACACGTAGGTAGGTACAGTACGTTCCAAAACAAAGTAACGAGCTTGTATTTATACACCGTGGACCCTTATAACTAGAAAGATTTTAATTGTGTATTCCTGATCATATTTAGATACTAAAATGTCCTATAAACTTTTCTAAAAAACTTTTTATTATAACTCAGCACAAAACGCCTTTCTGATGGCGTTGTTGCCACTATTAGGCATAGTTTACACGTCCATCAACAGACAGATCGTCCGTCATTGACAGATATCAAAGTGACAAGCAAAACTATGCAGAAACTAAATTTTTCCAAAAAAAAATTTACCAATGTACCAAACATTTACTTTTCATATATAATAAACATTTAAAAAATAGAAAAAAAAAGAAAAAAATATTTTTTTTTTGCGAAATTGACCTACTCACATAATATTTTTTCCTCCTTTTGGTCTCAGAAATTCGTGGTTCAGATCTGTAGGGTTCTACGTGCCCACAGTGTATTGTTACCTTTTAGTACCTACTGAACAAGGTTCTGTATGAATTAAAATTATTTTTAGTTCCGACTATTTTTTTACACCGAAAACATATACCGTAACATTTAAACCTAGTGTCATACTTTGTTTCAGGCACTGAAGTGACCCAAACACAGTTGAATAAGGTGAGTTCTAGTTACATAACCAATGTCACCCTATACCATACGAGTATGATATCAAAACAACTTAACACAAGAAGTTGGGATGGCAGCATTTAACATCCACTATTAACCAAGAGTAGGTCCTTTGATGATAACTACAGTTCCTAGTTTAGTTAAATAGCGTCGTTTACTTGATTGTTCACCCTAATTTGCTTTTTAAATGCAGATGGTTAAACCCTAATTTAGGTTGACGACACATGGTTTGTGGATTTTGATAACGAATTGGAATTAAACAGGCATTATTCAAAATGAAAGGTAGGCTCAACTTTTAATTAAAATAAATAATTAATACCGTAATACCGGGTGTGGCCTGTAACACGAGCAAAAAATTAAAACGTATATTCCACTCCTTAAGCTAAACAACGTTTGTTCAGCGACTTTTAAAAATAATTTGTCGTTTGATTTTTAATACACTTTAAAGTTTATTCGAACACGCAATGTATTCCGAAATTGATTATGTCTGTAGGGTGACAAGACTGACAAGCAATGTCAATTAGACGCATTTTAACGTATGTACTTGTATATTGAACATACTTTTTAGTTTGTATGGGAATAAGACAATCTACAGACTACATATTTTTTAAATGTTGTTGAACAAAAGTTTTATTGTTAGAGGAGTAGAATTTAAGTATTAATTTTTTGCTCGTGTTACAGGCCACACCCGGTATACGACTTGAAAACGCTTAAGATATTTATTTAGCGATTTTTCATTAATTTTATTTACTCTAGTATATGTATGCATACAATAACTTTGTAAAAAATTCTATTACCCACCTAACTGAATTTGAACGTACATTCCGAGATTTACGTTTTAAAATAAAAAACAGATTTCAAAAAAGAAACGGTGACTAGGCATCACGTTCTTTCCATGGACCCTTCACTTAGATATCCCAGAAGCGAATTTGTCTCATAATATTACACATAACGTCAACTGCTGCAACATTGCCTACTATGATCAACTTAGCCTGGAAGCAGTGATTCTCTATCTCTTGAATATATGTTTAACTCTTAACTAGTAGTCCGCCTCGATCTGAGAACTCACGATTTTCTTGCAAACGAGTTTACCAATATAACAAGACCCTAATGATGATTTTTTCGAGCCTTATAGCTCCATAACCCCTTCATCGATTATGCTCATGAACGAACTCTCAAACTGTATTGAGCTCTACTACAACCCTAACAAATTTCATATAGATCAGAATAACGTTACTAAGGTTATGGCGCGCCAACTATTCAAAATCAAAAAGCCATCGAAATGCACAGACGTCTTGGTAGCCAGCTGACACTTCTGCCATGTCCGAAGTTGTCTGTAATAACTTCACTTCGCTTACGCTCCGCTCGTTGGATAATGGCCGCCTTTCTCCCATCTCAGGAGGAATGAAAACATCTGTTTGTGAAGAAAACCATGTTTTTCAAGATAGGCAAAGTTGAGCATAGAAGGCAATGTTGCAGCAGTTGACGGTGCTGATATACTGCGTTAAAACGTCGGTTTCTTTTGAAGTTTGTACAATTTTTCATAAATTTTATCTGAAAACAAAAGCGAATCACTCTAAACGGCATCATAACTCGCCTTCCATTATAATTTAGCATAAAAATCGCATAACTATTTTTGTCAAAAGTCACGATATTTTAAATATCATAAACATGCCATATCTGTTCCAATGTTTGGTCAGTTATTTGTCACCAATATTGGCCAATAGCGCCCGTAACGACCTAAAGCTTTTTACATGACAAATAGACCTTTTAAGCTTGTGTCGTTATAACGCATTAGATGTAAGCGAGCTTTTTAGGTTATTTTTCCTGGTAATGCTTCAGAGTGTGAGGGCTTTTAATAATGTTACGCACTTTGAATATTTACACGAGGAGGGTTGAGTTGCGCAATCATGGCATTGGAGCTGAAAAATAATATTAATTGGGTGTGAATTAGTTACGGAGCAACTTGAAAATCCACAAGTTTTTTTAGGGTCCATATTGGGTTGCATAAAATTTTAAGTCATATCCTTGCTGCGCATAACCACTTGTTTCATAGTCATCATTGCGCATACAATTAGAAAGTTATATTATTTTGTGTCATACATTTTTGGTCATAAAATTTTTGATCATACTCAGTATTGGTCATATATCTTTTGCGCAGATAAATTTAAATTATAATAAATTAAATGTCATAACAACTAAGAGCATAATTGTCAATAACTATAACGTTAACCCGCATAACGATTTGAAGCATAATAATAATCAACCATATAGCTTTAAAGCTATAATATTATTATGCACCGTTCGGTTGGTCGGTGCAATCTTAAAATTATTGCGACTTCATTCATTTATTCATCCATTCATTCATTGGTTTCATCTGCCTTATATTTCTTTTTATTGATTATTGCTAAAAACATAAAATATTAAAGAAGCTATTTGAATTAAGCCTAACTCATGTCTGCAAAAAAATACATCTTACCTAATTTGCAAAGCCCGGATGACGGGAGAAATTATGTGTTGACGTCTCAATAGTGCGAGGACACACATTTTATGAGTCGATAAAATGTCGATAAAAAGCACGATGTACTGGACCACTGTTACGATATTCAGAAAAATTATAAGTAGTTGTAAAATAATTAAAATTAGCTGTTTGTATTTTTTTAATATTTTATATAATCTTCGTAATAAACATACCATACATAGTATTTTTTCTACATTTTCGGATTTTTTACTGTTCGTTTCTGTAGGGGTCGCAATTCTAACCTAACCTAACCCACTTTTCTGGTAACAGTTCGTTTCTGTGGGGTCGCAGTTCTACCCTAACCTGACCCACTTTTCTGGTAACAGTTTGTGTCTGTGGGGGTGGCAGTTCTAACCTAACCTAACCCACTTTTCTGGTTACAGTTCGCGTCTGTGGGGGTCGCAGTTCTTAACCTAACCCACTTTTCTTAATCTAAGTCTCTTCCTAGTTTCGTTCTCGTGTTTCTCTAAAGGGTGTTTCATTCAAGTAAATTATCAATAGAATAATAACATTTGAATTAAAAATACAAGAACCAAATAATACGTGAAAATTTTTCTGTATAACAAAATTCTATGAAATTTCTATCTGCGAATGAAAGGGACACCGTTTTTTGGCTTATATTGACTTCTTTATAATTTGCAGGTTTTATGCAATTTTGTCCCGCCCAAGAGTAGATGTAGCCCCGCGAAGCAGGGCTCCTATTGCCGGACAAAAGATACCGCATTGTTCATAAGCTAATTCAAGATTTGTATTTTTTATGAATAAAATATGTTATGAGCCTTAAATATATGACTAAAATTTTTAAGAAACATTAATAATATGCGTTGCAATACTTATAACTAAAGACAATTATGGTCATCAAACATATGATTAAAAATATGATGCCAAATAAAAGTATGACTATAAAAATATGCTTTAGCTCATTTATGACAAAAAACTAGGTATGCTCAAAAATAATTATGACAAAAAATAATTATGACAAACTAATATATGCGAAAAGTGTTATGACAGTTAAAAATATGATAATAGTTTGTATGCGACCAGAGGGAGACCTGTTTTTTTATCAAAAGGTACCACGTGAAATAAAAACCGGCCAAGTGCGTGTCGGACCACGCATAATGGAGGGTTCCATAGCTTCAATGGAATAAGAACCAGACTAATGCCAAAAGGTCGTATCTGATGCCTATGGAAGAAGATTTTTGGAAATAACTCAAAAATGACTAAACCGATTTCTCCGACTTTCGAAGCGATTATTTCTGAAACTATTCACTTAATCACAAAATAACCTCAATGTTATTTATAAAGACCTGTCGATTGATGTAAAACATGGTGGTATTTGGTAATTTTTTTTAAAATTTAGTTACATGTTTTGAGCGTCCCCCCTGAAAATACTTTTTTCTGCAATTTTAATACATAACTAAATAGCGGCATACAAACTACACCTTATGTCTAAATTTTATTAAGATATGTCTTATAGTTTCCGAGTAAAATGGCTGTGACATACGGACAAAACTATAAGGGTTTCGTTTTTGCCATTCCGTACCATTACAAATTTTATTTTGTTTTATTTTTATTTTTTGTACCTATTAATAATGTGTTTAATGACCCACGTTGGTTAATAAATAAAGCTGAGCCAAAATAGTTGATTTAATGGTTAACTTATTTTTTTATAAGTTTCATTGCTAAATGTCAACTGATTTCTCTTTCAACGGTCACTAAAATAAAGCTTTCAAATAGGTAGACAGGCAGAAGGATGAAAATGTTGGAACTATTCATTTAGGTACCTAGATGTCCTAGATAACTACATGATAACTAATAGTACGCGTTCAAAAATGATTGTGAATAAGTTTATTTTCTTCTGTAATAATTATGTAATATTTAAGAAAAATATTATCCCCACTCACAATTTGTAATTTTTGACATTATTCCTGTTGCCATCCTGTATATGTAACCCTTTCACGTCTCTTCGTTATAATTAAGGGGACCTTTGTAAATACGCGTGTATTTTCTGGCATAAGTGAATAAGTAAATAATCTTAATTGAAGACCACAAATGGAAATGTGGGGTGAGCATCAACCAGCGCTGAGCGTAGCGGAGCGTTGAGCATTGAGCAAGGAATAAGTACCCATAGAAACATACAGGGAAGTGTTTGTATTTTATTATATTTTCAGTTAAAACATCATCATAAAATAACTAGCGACGCCCTGCTTCGCACGGGTGCAATACTGATACTAAATATACTACAGAATGTCTACAATGTATTTAAGGTAATTGGATAAAAGTTAATGCTATATTTGTTAAAATGGCTTCGTAAATAAGCCATTATTACTCATAAAAAGTAAAGGATAAAAAATGGTTATTGTGGATTATCTCTAAGAGATAGACATTTGTGTACAATACTGTAGTACATTATTTTGATCTATGTCGTAAGGTTCAGCCAGCGTTTGCAATGTAAGCGCAAAAAAATGTGTTTATTTACGACATCACATTAGAATACTAAAATTATCACTATTATCAGTGTTTCTCTACTATATTATGCATGCAATATACATATAAACCTTCCTCTTGAATCACTCTATCTATTAAAACTGCATCAAAATCCGTTGCCTAGTTTTAAAGATCTAAGCATACATAGGGACAAACAGCGGAAAGCGACTTTATTTTTAACCGATCTCAATTTCATAGAAGGAGGAGGTTCTGTATTCGGTTTGGGCTTTTTTTATGTATGTTCACCGATTACTCCGAGACGCGTAGTCCGATTTTAATAATTATTTTTTGTTTGAAAGGGTCTACTTCCAAAGTGGTCCCATATTAATCTGGTGCTGTTCTGATGATGGGAACTATGAGGAATTGAGGGAACTCCTCAATTTTTAACGGCTTATGTATGGTGATTTGGGTGTTTTCTTAAGCAACTCAAGCATTTCATCTCGAACCAATTTGATGATGTGGACCTCATGATGATGGTTGTTTTGATGATAATGATGATGAATTTTTTTTAATGTAAGATGTTCAGCGATTACTCCGACACCCGTGGTCCGATTTGTGGAATTCTTTTTGTTTGAAAGGAACTAACTCAAAGATAGTTCCACATTAATCTGGTGCTGTTCTGATGATGGGATCCATGAGGAATTGAGGGAACTCCTCAATTTTTAAAGGCACATGTATGGTGATTTGGTTGTTTTATTAAGCAACTCAAGCATTTCCTCTCGAAAACCACTAATTTGATGGAGTGGACCTTATGATGAAGACCACATATGATATGTGGAACTTTCCTTACATTGAGTAGGTATTATGATTTTTTTGTTATATATCTTCACCGATTATTGCGAGATCCGTTGTCCGATTATGATAATTATATAACCACTAAAAATGGAAAAATAAAAACTTTACAAAAAAAAGATAAACCGACTTCAAAAAGGATAAAATAAATTATTATATTATTTATATGCGTTACAAACTGATATGTTTGAAGTCGGTGCCAAGCCAAAAAGTTACAATACCGGTCAAATCAGCTTCAAGTCTGAAAATCACAAAACATATCGATACCTACTTACATTGCAAAGGTGAATGTGAATCTGTCTGTTACATTTTTACTTCTAAACCACTAATCCAATTTTGATGAAATGTGGTACCCATGTCTATATACTCTGATATACGTCTACTTTGTCAATAATCAGAAAAAGACGGCAAATAAAAAGAAAATCATGTATGGTTGACCTTCCATAGAAAATTTGAAATATCGCGCCTTTTTCTACTGAAAAGGTGGGTCCCACACACCCAGTGTATCTGAGTATAGAAAGATCAATCTAGCCATTGAATTCTTTTACACTTCGATATTACACCTTAAATGAAGTAGGAAGGATAAATAATTCAAACCGAAGCACGGGATGCGTTCGAGATATGGTTAGTCCGAAAACTAGTAAAAAAGTTTATTAAGAAACATCAGAAGACGCATGATTATACTTTCTCTCTGTACTTGAATGAAAACCTACGTGCAGTCAATACCGTATTAGAATAGTTATATAGTATTAAGAACAATTCACTGACCAAATACGCCTCGTTCATATTAACTGTTTTGTGATTTTCAGACTTGAAGCTGATTTGACCGGTATTGTAACTTTTTAGCTTGGCACCGACTTCAAACATATCAGTTTGTAACGCATATAAATAATAAAATAATTTATTTTATCCTTTTAGAAGTCGGTTTATCTTTTTTTTGTAAAAAGTTTTTATATACTATGTAGAGATAATAAAACTTGAGACTTTCGCTACGAGGTTATGGTTGGATCAAGGCAATGGCCATATACATAAGGCGGTAATCCTGGATACGGCGCGTATAGCCCTGCAGTTCCTCTTTTGCCGGCGGCACCAAAGTTTAGCTTTTTTATAATGTTTTTATTGATTTTAAATAATAATAAATATTATTGGACAATCTTATACAAACTGACCTAGTCCCACAGTAAGCTCAATAAGGCTTGTGTTATGGGTACTAGACGACGATATATATAATAGATAGATATTGATAAATACTTAAATACATAGAAAACATCCATAACTCAGGTACAAATATCTGTGATAAACACACAAATAAATGCCCATACCAGGATTCGAACCCGGGATCACCTTATTTATGTATGTATTTTAGTATTTTACAAAATACTTTTATAGGAATTAAGCCATAAAAAATGTGTTTATAACTTAACTAACATACAGTATTATTAAATATAACGGTTGCACTCACGTCCCTTTAGTCACTTTCACGTCGCGCTTTTCTGTCAGAGTACGTGACACGCGGGGCACGCCGCGCCAGACGCAGGCTGGCAGTCGGCAACGCGACGTGCAACAGTGCGCTACGGGCCGGTTCTAATAGCACTCTTAGTGCTTGAAGAGGGAGACCTAAGCTCTCCGAAACATGTCACGTTAAGTGACGTGGGTGCAACCGTTATATTTTATAGTGCTAGTATGTCTCACGAAAGTTTAAATTTAATAACATACAGTATTGTGTGAAACCGCAAAGCAGTGGTCGCGTATTTACGTTATTACAATGAAATAATGCAATAAATATAACTAATGAACTACACATCGAAATAAACACGTAGGTACCTATTTTACAAATACAAAATTTACGGGGCTACCCGGTAAGCCAAAAATGCCTGTATTGGGAGGCACCGCTTGTTGGGAGGTATCTAATAGTAATAGTATATCCACATATTGGTTCGCTCGTAATTAAACTCCAATTTCCTCCATTTCTAGTGTGAATAGCTCCAGGGTTTTTGGCCCTGGGCTACTAGTTTTAAATAAACTCAGCGACGCTAGCAAATGTTACATTTTCCTACAAAACTTTCACTCTAATATCAAAGAGATGATAGTTTCCGTACTGCAAAATGGGTCCTCTGTAAAATTAATGCGATGGCGACACATAGTGTTAATCCTGTTATTTCCACGCAGGTGGGATTAAAACCCTAAAATGATGTGGCAACGCCACGCCAGAATAAATTCGAGCGACTTAGAGAGCAAGGTGATGTAGACGAGCGGTCAGAACGCTTATCTATATGTAACACAAACGAGCGTTTTTGATATTTTATTTTGCTTATTTTAGCCTAGACTTTAGTGTAATCTTCAATTGTTTTATTTTCACAAATTGGAAACATTCACACAAATTTACCACATCCATTACAAAATTAAAAAAAACCAGCCAAGTGCGAGTCGGACTCGCGTTCGGGTTCCGTACCATTATCTAAAAAACGGCAAAAAAATATATGTAAGTTGTATGGGAGCCCCCTTAAATATTAATTTTATTGTTTTTTAGTATTTGTTGTTATAGTGGCAACAGAAATACATAATTTGTTAACATTATAACAAACTATCACGGTTCATGAGCACACAACCTGGTGACAGACGGACAGCGGAGTTTTAGTAATAGTGTCCCGTTTTTACCCTTTGGGTACAGAACCCTAAAAATCAACTGGATTTGAACGTGGCTGGATGGCCTGGAATTTAGCTCAATAAAAAAAAGGAGACAATGCAAAATTAATTTTATTTATCCCTCTCTCTGTTTTATCACTTCACTTTTTTCCATTTCAGTTAACTAATTTAGCCATTGGTCTATTTAAAATCAACCTAGGATACCACTATACTAATTCTGAAACTTAATATAATTATTTAGTTCAAGTTATCGTAGGATTTCCTACAAACTTAGCTGTTCAAACCAATTCAATAGTTCAACAATATAACATATACGAAACGTGATCGTTTAATCTCAACCTGCGTCCCAAGTAATCCACTTAGAGTAAAGCCTAATTAAACATAGCGAAACCTGTCAACTTAGCTGCCTCTATAAACCAAACCACAGAATCGATTAAATATTCTACTTACATCATCATCATCATCATCATCAGCCTATATTAGTCCACTGCTGGACATAGGCCTCCCCTAATGAGCGCCATAGCGCCCTGTCTTCAGCTTGCCGCATCCAGCATCTGCCTGCAGTCTTTCGCAGATCGTCATCCCACCTGGCCAGAGGGCGTCCTACACTACGTTTGCCGAGACGCGGTCTCCACTCAAGAACACGTTTACCCCAGCGGTTGTCGGTTCTTCGCGAGATATGGCCGGCCCACTGCCACTTCAGCGTGCTAATTCTTTGAGCTATGTCGATAACTTTGGTTCTCTGTCGGATGTATTCGTTACGAATCCTATCCTTCAGAGAAACTCCGAGCATAGCTCTTTCCATAGCTCGCTGAGCGACTTTGAACTGGTGGACCAGCCTTACCGTGAGTGTCCACGTCTCAGCTCCGTAGGTCATTACGGGTAGGACGCACTGATTGAAAACTTTCGTTTTCAAGCATTGCGGTATGGATGACGAGAAGACTCGGCGTAGTTTCCCGAATGCTGCCCAGCCTAGCTGGATCCTCCTTTTGGCCTCCTTCTCAAAATTGTTTTTACCTAACTGCAGGATCTGCCCAAGGTAGGCGTACTCAGAAACAATTTCAAGATGGTGGCCATGTACGACGACCGGTCCCGGATCAATGTGGCCATTGATCATGACTTTGGTTTTATCCAAATTCATGCCAAGACCGATGCGTCGCGAGGCTGAAACTAGGCCGTCCAGCATCTGGGTCAGCTCCTCTAGCGACTCCGCCATTACGACTATGTCATCAGCGAATCGCAGGTGTGAGATGTAGTCGCCGTTTATGTTTATGCCCTTACCTTTCCAGTCCAGCGTCTTAAACATGTCTTCCAATGCGCTCGTGAACAGTTTCGGGGATATGACATCCCCCTGTCTCACCCCTCTGCGCAATGGGATGGGTTTAGACTGCTGGCCCTGTACTTGGACACTCATAGTGGCGGCTTCCGAGAGACATCTCAGCACCTCGATATAACGATAGTCTACTTGGCATCGCTGTAAGGATTCCAGAACAGCCCACGTTTCCACGGAGTCGAAGGCCTTCTCATAGTCCACAAAAGCGAGACACAGGGGCTGATTATACTCTTCGGACTTCTGTATAATCTGCCTCACTGTGTGTATGTGGTCTATGGTGCCATATCCTCCGCGGAACCCAGCCTGTTCCGGTGGCTGGAACTCGTCGAGCCTCCTGGCGAGACGATTCGTGACCACTCGTGAGAAAAGCTTATAGACGTGGCTCAGAAGTGTGATGGGTCTGTAGTTTTTAAGGAGGGTTCTATCACCCTTCTTAAAAAAGAGCACCACCAAACTCCCGCTCCACGCCTTAGGAGTTCTCCCACTGTGAAGGACGGCATTGAAGAGGTTCTGCAGCTCCTGTATAACAGGAGCTCCTCCTGCCTTCAGAAGTTCTGAAGTAATACCGTCCTCACCGGGGGCTTTTCCATTTTTAAGCTGCCTCAGAGCTAACACGATCTCGTCTTGACTGATGTCCGGCAGTTCGTCGGTATAGTGGCGTGTCAGGGTGGCTCTGGAATCATGGTCATCTCGTTGAGTGTGGGGGGCATGTGCTGAGTACAGCCGGCCATAAAAATCCTCTATCTCGGCGGAGATCTCCGGCTTCGACAATACGGTCCTCCCGTCGTGCGTTTTAAGCTTCGTCAGGTGGCTCCTGCTAAGCTGCTGAGTGAATACTTTGGACCCTCGGTTTCGCTCTATCGCCTCTTCAATGAGGCGTGTGTTGGAGCTCCGAAGGTCGCGCCGTACCATCTTCGCAATTCGCTTGTTCAGGTCTGACCTCTCTAACGAAGTCGCTTGGGTGGTCTCCCGTCTTCTTGTCATCAGCCCCAGAGTCTCATCCGAGAGTTTGGACTTTCTGCCAGTATGCTGTTTTCTGCAGAACTTGATACCCTCGTCCCTCAGCGTTTCGACCAGATTGTGTAGGGTCTCGTCAGCGTCATCAGTGGGTTCCAAGGCAACAAATCGATTCCCGAGAAGCTGCTGAAACTTCTCGGTACCCGCGATGATTTGGATTGGGTTAGGCCGGAGCGTGGACTTCATCAGACGGTTTCTTTCAAGCTTCAAGTTGATATTCAGAGAGCCTCGGAGCAGTCGGTGATCGGATCCGGTATTGAACCTGTTGATCACTGAGACATCTCTGAATATGTGCTTGCTATCCGTCAAGATGAAGTCGATCTCATTTTTTGTCACAGTGTCGGGGCTCTGCCATGTCCACTTCCTTTGAGGCTGTTTCTTAAAGAAGGAGTTCATTAAGAACAGCTCCTCTTTCTCAAGGAAGTTGACAAGCATTTGCCCCCTGTGATTCCTAACTCCATAACCATGCGGGCCTATTCGGGATTCGTTGCCAGTCTGGATTCCCACCTTGCCGTTAAAGTCCCCCATAACAACGTTGAAGTGAGCCTTTGTGGTGTTGTGCAAGGCTTTGGATATGTCTTCATACATATCCTCCACTTCATCATCCGAGTGTGCCGAGGTCGGTGCGTAAACCTGAACTACCTTCATGCTATACCTCTTGGAAAGCCGAAGGATCAGGTACGCTACCCTGGTCGACACACTGGAGATTTCTTGGACGTTGTTAGAGAGAGCCTTATTGACGAGAAAACCTACGCCACCCTGGGATGTTTTATCACCCTCGCGAAAGTAGAGAAGATGGCCCGAGTCTAGGGTTACGGTGTCCTCCCCCTCTCTACGGACTTCACATAACCCAAGAACATGCCATTTAATGTTCTCTAACTCCACTTCCAACTGCGCTAGATGATGGTCAAGCCTCAGAGTGCGTCCGTTAAACGTTGCCAGGGTCAATTTTGAAAGTGTGTGGTAGCCTGTTGTAGCCCGGGGATTCCTAGCACCCCCTGCCCCGCCGTTACCGTGGCCGCTACCATGGCCAGGAATAGCGAGGCGGCCGGGAACTGGGGGCCATTTCTTGGCTAAACTCAACATCAAGGGGTAATGCCCATAATCCCCACGCTGGGCATGCGGGTTGGGGATCGCAGTTTGGTGGTGGGATTGTTCTGCAGGGGCGCTGCTGCCCGCCCCCCGGTATGTCCCTTAGTCGCCTCTTACGACACCCACGGGAAGAGTTGGGGTGGAGCAATTCTAAGCCGGCACCACACGGCGTACATAATTCTCACTGATTAATAAAACCGATGATTGACAGTTTAAGCTAGACGAAGTTTAAGCTAGTTATTTGGAATCACATTCTAAAACGCATATAATATCATTTATATTAAATGTTGGAGTTAATTAGAGTATTTATACTATTAATGTATCTATATAAATACTAAAAACAAATAGACACCTAATATAATATAACGCCTTTTGGTATAATATTCTATGATACAACGCAACTTTTGTTATACCGTAGTTTTATGTAGTGTACCGTAATATAGAGTACATATAATCGCCCTCGCGACTTCAGCCTCCTGGCCATTCTTCTATGCGGTTTTATGTATGTCGTTTTTGTAGTCATTTAGTATGCGTAAGAGATGTTTGAGTACAAAATACTCATTATTTCCTTTCTTAATCATATTTTTTTAAAATTATTTCTTACACACAAAAATACATACCGTATGTTGCCTATAACACGAGCAAAAAATTAAATCGTAGATTCTACTCCTCAAACTAGACAACCTTTGTTCAGCGTCTTTAAAAATTAACTTGTGGTTTGATTTTTAGTACACTTTAAAGTTTATTAGAATACGCAATGTATTGCGAAATTGATTATGTCTGTAGGGTGACAAGACAAGACTGACAAGCAATGTCAATTGGACGGATTTTAACGTACATTGATAATACTATTTAGTTTGTATGAAAAAGAGACAGTCAAAAGACTCCATATTTTTTAAAAGTTGTTAAACAAAAGTGTTATAGTTTGAGGAGTAGAATCTACGTCTTAATTTTTTGCTCGGGTTACAGGCCACATACTGTATATGAGTGCGTTGAATAAGTCATCCTATTTGACCTTTTTATATCATACAGTCAGCAGCAGACGTAGATAAGCGGATGAGGTGTTCAAAATGACCTTCACACGCTCTTATTCTCTTAACAATAGAGTCGTGTCCAGCTCATTTTGAACACTGTACCCGCTTAGCTACTTCTGCTGCTGACTGTACATAGAACACAGACTAGACAGACTACTCATCATTAAGCTTTTACAAGGAGAACGGGGTAACCACACATAAGCGCAATTTTATTCGTTAATTTCTACGATTCGAACAACACATCTCAATAGTATTCTACACCGTTTTGTAGTATAACAATACAGGTTAGTCCCTATATCTTGATTTTTGTGGATATTTTTAATTCACATGAGTAATGATCAAAAACTCAAATGAAATAAGCGGTCGCGCTCTCATACTAAATTAGTACGAAACCGCTGATGTGTGGTGACCTCGAGTTGTATTTATGATCTATCTAGTGGTTGAGGTTATCTGTGACATAGGATAAACAATAACGTATGTTATATTATAGGCTTGGTTACCTGAAAATGTTTTTCCTTTTTCCTCGGCATCCTGACATCCTTCAAATAGTCCCTAATTGAAGTCCGTAGTGAATTCTTGAAACAAAGTTAAACGCTCAAGTTTTGTCGGCTCCGCTCAGCTTAAACATTTGTTGTCCCTAGTCGCCTTAAAGTTTCATTTTAAGGTACTTAGAAAGTTTACTAATTTCAGTTAGTGCCTAATTGCGTTTATTGTAATGTTTATATTTTGTTATTTATGCAAAAAACACTAACAACTGTTTAAAGTGGAGAATTTCACGAACACAAATTGCGCCGTAACGATACTATCAGGAATTCCAGGAACTTAATATACATTTCAATTGTAGTATATCAAGTGTAACTAAAATAATTATAAGTAGATATAATAATGATTGTTGTTAATTACCAGTTTACCTATTTGTCACAAAAAAATCGAAATTCAATTATAATTTGGACGAGCAAACACGACAGCTATTAATTGATAAGATTGCCTTAAATTAATTTAACCATACTAAAGGTAGGTTGCACCTGTCATCCAAGTACAATAAAATTTAATGACTGATCAACCTTTGTGGTGGCACAGCTGTCCCATAGACAACTGTAAAACTTTTCGTACGAGAAAACTTTAATGTTAATGATGATATTAATCTGTTAATAGTTTGGTGCAACCGGCCCGAAGTTAATCAAGAAATTTGTCACAATCATTTTTATAGAAACATACATATGTATGTTACATTTTAAACTGCTGAACCGATTTAGATGAAATTGAATTTGGAGCCCCGGGGAAGATCGTACAATACACGTAACGGACGTAACATTATATATATATATATATACTCGTATAATGTTACTAGCTTTGCCCGCGACTTTGAACGCACCTAAATAAAATGTAAGAGTAAACATTTAATAAGGACACATAACATTCCTTTTTACCTCTTTAGGAAAGATTTCCGTGATAGTAACAATTTTACGACCATCCCCGGGATTCCAAATTCAATTTCATCTAAATCGGTTCAGCAGTTTATATAGATATATAGGCTATTATCGCTGGTTACTGGTTACAGTCAGTAGCAGAAGTAGCTAAGCGGGTAAAGTCGTCAAAATGATCTTGGCGACTTTATTCTTATTATAAGAGCGCGTGAAGGTAATTTTGGACATCTATTTGACCAGTTACTTCCCCTGCTGACTGTTAGGGTCTCATATCTTAAACAAAACAAACTGCTTACAACAATGCATTAAAATCACAATTTTTTGATCAGCTAAAATTTAAATGACAACAACGTTGCGGTAACCGACACCTCTCATATTACTCCTCTAAAAATTCATTCAGCTAAAAATATGCAAATTATTCAAAGCACTAAATTAATTTCGTTCTTACCGTCGCGCTGAAATTGCTCTCAAACATATGCAAGCACATAATCCAGGCGGCTGCTTTTGCATACCTAAAGATGCATTCTGTTGACACTTCACTGGCTAAGAAAATAAATGACGAAATTAAACGTAAGCATGACATTTGGGAAAACCGCGCGTATTTACCCGCCCGTCTGCACCCGCTTAATTATGCGTTTAGAAATTATAATGTGTAATAAATGCAAATGCTAAAGGGTCCTAATGTTGTGAAGTATGAAGGTAAAATATTTTGTCTAAGCTGAGTTTCGGGAAAGTTCGGAATTATGCATCACTTGGAAACTTAGCGTATTATGAAGTTTACGAAGACTTTACTGTCATTGCACCATAATTTGAATAGGTAAAGGGCCATGTATAACGTTAAAGCCACGAAACCTTATCAATAACTTAATGACAATCTGTTTATCTTCCTTGCGTAGGTATTTAACTTATTGTTTATTATGTGTCCTAGCGAAAATGTTTTCCAAAGTTCATAACTATACAAAACTATAAAGTAATTATTAGCATTGCCGATTCAGATGTTACAAATACAAAATAACGTACTTCAAAAGCGCTCGTACTTGTAGATTGTATTAACCTGTTATAGTTTAAACAAGGATTAGTTTTTCCTCTCGGCAGGAAGGTCAGGTCTCCGTCGCTTTTATAAAACCTAGTCCTATAGGTAGACTATTCTTGAGATTTGGACCAAAATTCGGGACTAACGCTAGGAAGCTGATGAAGTATGTTAAGGTTCTTAGTTCAGTTTTGACGTCCCATATTAACAAACGTATTCTCGACCCCGATAAGGATATGAAGCAGCCTACTTCGTTATCTAACACCATTACGGAACAAATCGATGGAAGCTAGTGCTGACCCACAAAAGAACGAATACGCGGGTTACAGCTTTTAGAAGTAAAATGAAGTAAACGCTTTGTTTTTCTGATTATGATACGACTTATTGCGTAAAGTAGGCGGGGTGTTAAGTTAAGGATAATGTAGGAGGATGTTGAATCCTGACTGATAATGTTGTAGTCAATACAGAGTGAAATATGAGAAGGGATTAGAAATTCAAAGACATAATATATACTGGTATAGATATGAAACTGGTAAAGTACCAATGTTTTTACTTTAGCTTCATTTACGAATATTATCTATGGAAGTTATCCGATTTGTCCCAAATTGCCCAAAAAATGCGACATCCCACGACAAAAGTATCCTTCATATAAACAACATCACAATACTTGAAACTGATTTTGGTAGTTATAATAATAAGGTCATAAATAACGGAAGGACTTTGTATAGACTCTTGGAAAAACCATTTAACATTGTAGCGAGCTTCGTCAAAAATGTGCATCTCTGGAATAGGTCTATTTTTCCACATGATTCAGTGGACGTCTAACTTTTCACCGAGTCGATGTTTATATTTCCGGGTCCAGATTTAAAGTCAATATACTCTAAAGCAGCTGTATCAAAACAAAACTCGTTTTCCAATACAAAAAGAAACAAACTAAATATAGCAACTCCAATAAATTCTTTAGTCTCGTCCACATGGCAAGGACAGTTCTCATGGGCACACTTGCAAGTCCTATATACGTCTCTGTTCCTCCCTATTGATTTATTCCCCCCTCCGAACTAAGTTTTATGTGATTCCTAACACTAAAGTTTGGTATTTAGGGGGATTTAATCTTTATCTCGTGTTGTATCGAAGATAAAAGGGAGAGAGAAGTTGCCTTCTTGAATGCAAAGATAAACAACAAGTAACAAATATAAATGAGATTTAGCGACTTATGAACCGTCCCAATGCACTGCCAAAATCGAATGATAAAGTCGACGTTAGATCATAGTCGGTACCAACAGTCCCAATACGACATGACGCGGCGAATGCATTCAACGAATCTGCATGAAAAATGGAAATTGATCCGCAAGGAAAAACGGGACCGCATTTGCGACACAAATACAGACACTGTTGTAGACTAGAACCGTGTACTGACATTTTTTTTATACTTGACTAGGTCCAATTTACACAGGTATACAGGTTGTAACAAAAATAGTGGTGATCCATTTAAGGGTATAGTTGGTATCGCATTGCGACTAAGAAAAAGTGTTAGAAAAAATTTTTTAAGCACGAAAATAGTAGTTTATGTAACTGTTACGTAATAAGGGTCCTAAAACATGAGTGTGGTTTTATGAAATGAGCCGCAGGCGAGTTTCATAATAAGATCACACGAGTGTTTAAGGCCTAATTACGTACAGTTGCATACACTGCTTTATCTACACTCACATTATTTATCCAAAATGCCGTATTCGGAAACCATAGAATGGCCGCCATTGCACCGCCATGGCCAACTCGATTGTACCGGCGGTCGGGGAGGCGCGTGTCGGGCTGTCGGCGGATGCGCGGGAGGGTGCAGGTGTACATTATGTTATCAAAACTCATAGCACATCAATATTTGAGCATGAAAAGTTAAAATTACGTTACTGCCACAGATAAAAAGCTTATCATAGTAAAATCGGTCGTGCTAATGCTAGCCATTGCCTACCGTTTTCAAACACGTTTTAGAGAACTTACAATATGAGTGTAGATAAACAATTTTTTTTTGTATGTGACAGGTCATCCCAGCTTTCTTAGTTTTTCATAATAAGAATACGATACCAATTATGCCAGTTGGATATTACATCTTAAATGAAGTAGGATAAATAATTCAAACCGAAGCACGGGATCCGTTCGAGATATGGTTAGTCCGAAAACTAGTAAAAAAGTTTATGAAGAAACATCATAAGACGCATGATTATACTTTCTTTCTGTACTTGAATGAAAACCTACGTGCAGTCAATACCGTATTAGAATAGTTCTATAGTATGAAGAACAATTCACTGACCAAATACGCCTCGTTCATATTAACTGTTTTGTGATTTTCAGACTTGAAGCTGATTTGACCGGTATTGTAACTTTTTAGCTTGGCACCGACTTCAAACATATCAGTTTGTAACGCATATAAATAATATCATAATTTATTTTATCCTTTTTGAAGTCGGTTTATCTTTTTGTTGTAAAAAGTTTTTATATACTATGTAGAGATAATAAAACTTGAGACTTTCGCTACGAGGTTATGGTTGGATCAAGGCAATGGCCATATACATAAGGCGGTAATCCTGGATACGGCGCGTATAGCCCTGCAGTTCCTCTTTTGCCGGTGGCACCAAAGTTTAGCTTTTTTATAATGTTTTTATTGATTTTAAATAATAATAAATATTATAGGACAATCTTATACAAACTGACCTAGTCCCACAGTAAGCTCAATGAGGCTTGTGTTATGGGTACTAGACGACGATTTATATAATAGATAGATATTGATAAATACTTAAATACATAGAAAACATCCATAACTCAGGTACAAATATCTGTGATAAACACACAAATAAATGCCCATACACAGGATTCGAACCCGGGACCACCTTATTTTTGTATGTATTTTAGTATTTTATAAAATACGTTTTATAGGAATTAAGCCATAAAAAATGTGTTTATATCTTAACTAACATACAGTATTATTAAATATAACGGTTGCACTCACGTCCCTTTAGTCACTTTCACTTCCCGCTTTTCTGTCAGAGTACGTGACACGTGGGGCACGCCGCGCCAGACGCAGGCTGGCAGTCGGCAACGCGACGTGCAACAGTGCGCTACGGGCCGGTTCAAATAGCACTCTTAGTGCTTGAAGAGGGAGACCTAAGCTCTCCGAAATATGTCACGTGAAGTGACGTGGGTGCAACCGTTATATTTTATAGTGCTAGTATGTCTCACGAAAGTTTAAATTTAATAACATACATTATTGTGTGAAACCGCAAAGCAGTGGTCGCGTATTTATGTTATTACAATGAAATAATGCAATAAATATAACTAATGAACTACACATCGAAATAAACACGTAGGTACCTATTTTTCAAAATACAAAATTTACGGGGCTACCCGGTAAGCCAAAAATGCCTGTGTTGGGAGGCACCGCTTGTTGGGAGGTATCTAATAGTAATAGTATATCCACATATTGGGTCGCTCGTAATTAAACTCCAATTTCCTCCATTTCTAGTGTACATAGCTCCAGGGTTTTTGGCCCTGGGCTACTCGTTTTAAATAAACTCAGCGACGCTAGCAAATGTTACATTTTCCTACAAAACGTTCACTCTAATATCAAAGAGATGATAGTTTCCGTACTGCAAAATGGGTCCTCTGTAAAATTAATACGATGGCGACACATAGTGTTAATCCTGTTATTTCCACGCAGGTGGGATTAAAACCCTAAAATGATGTGGCAACGCCACGCCAGAATAAATTCGAGCGACTTAGAGAGCAAGGTGACGTAGACGAGCGGTCAGAACGCTTATCTATATGTAACACAAACGGATCACCAGCATTTTTGTTATATTTTTGTTACATTTTTGTTACATTTTTGCTAGCCCCAAACTAAGTAAACATTATGGGTAGGTATAGTTTGTCCGGCGGCTTAAGAACAAATGCTCCATACTTAAAGTATGGCGCATTTATCTTTAAGCCGCCGGACAAACTATACTATGCGACGATATACATACGTATAGGTACATTAGTTTTTACTGAATGCATGAAAAAAAATTATACACTTGTGTTATCAATTAGATAAGAATTGCTTAAATAATAAGAGGAGATATTTAGGTTTTATACAAAGGAAAAAAATGTAAATAAGTGTAAACCTTTACCAGGTTATGATTTGACTATACCAGATGGGTTTAAACTGGGCAAAACAAGAGATATGCTAAATCTTTGCGCTCGTCGAGCCGATTTAAGCCTTCAAAATTGAATATGGGTTTTGGCGAGTTTAAAAAGATTATTAGTGGATTTCAGTTTCATTATTATGCGCGAAATAAGCTTTAACATACCTACATGTCCTACATTATTATGTAAAATAGGTTCAATTAGCTTATTTTTAATTTTTTTTAGTACAAGTTTTCTGTAAGCAGAACGGGAAAAACCAGCCCAACATATTCTTTGCATTTTAATGTCTTTAAATTGGCAAAACTTTTATAAGGATTTATCTTATAAATATTATGTCGGGATGACAGGTTAAACATTACATTAAAACTTACCCAGGAACAAAATCTTATTGAGTTTTAATGAATAATAGCTGACTCGTTACAAACCAGATGATTACAATCTCAATTCATGTTGAATTTGAAAGCAATGAAACGTTTAACGATTAAAAAGCTTTAAAAAAAACTATAAATGATTACCCTATAATCCCCAAAATAACCCAATATATTTAATTATTTTTTAGTTTTTATGTAGAACTCAATATTGTGTTTAGGTAATGACTTCATATCATACGATTTTTCAATTAAATATAAACAGTAAACGAATGAACGAAAAAAAACCGGTATTTTAGCATGGAGTAAATACCGATTTCCGAGCCCAGCTATAATCACTATCTAACTCTACATATTAACACAAAGTAAACGACCAATAAAACACATTATATAGTGCTGCTTTAGCGATAATATATAGGGCAGCAGTTAATCTCTGGTTAAATGTATCGGAGCGATTGAAATAGGTTCTTTGGCTTCCCTTGAACAAATGGCTTGTGAAAGGGTTCCGGCTACGTACTGATAGAAACAAATAACAAGCAAATGGGGTGGGCGTACTAGGTAATTTGTGGGAACAGGTGTTTTGTAAGGAGAAATACTAGGTATATTGAGGGCACTGTTGCGAATGTGCGGCTTGTTGCCTCGTTGGATAGATTAGGAAAACAGCATGAACCGATTTGCAGTATTGGTACCTATAGGCGCAACACAAACTTACCGGAATTCAGTCTAGGTATCAGCGGAATTTAGCGAGTACCTCAATCACTTTTCAATATGTTAAGCAAAAGTTACGAATAGACGCAACGCAATACAAACCTCAAGGTTGTATGTGGGACAACATTGAATTCCAGGTTCCACTTCGAACCTTTTAATCTATTTAATTTATGATAACTTGACATGTCTGACAGAATTACCTTAATAATATGTAGTTTTTTTCTACACATATTTAGTGTAGCGGTATTTAATTTTATATAGTATTTTAATATTATAATTTTACATTTAAAAAGTCCTTCCTTATTCATGTGAAAATTAAATTTTTTTTGTTATTTTTTTTTTAAATTTACTTATGGTCGTAAAAGTACTTGTTTACCTATCTAAATATCCTCACCTACTCCGAGTTCAATTTAAATGATGGATTAAAAAAAAATCCTTTTATTTGCTCGAAAAACCCCGTCGAAAATAAAGTACGAGAAGGTCTATTGTCGTCCCTAGACAATATGCCTCATTTTGAGCAACAGTCTTTCTTCATGTTATATTCATGGAAGGCTCTGGAACGGAATGGTTTTCCGACTTTGCAACAGGTTCGTTAGTAGTTAGTAGATAATTATTCTGGTTTTAAATTCAAAAGGTTTTAATTTAGTTTGACGCGTGTACCACGCTTACATGTTTGATTTGTTTTTTTTTTGACAAAGGGGCAATACGAGTATTATGCCTGCCATGCCTGTTAAATACAAACAGAAAATTGTATAAAGTTAGGATGCAAAATACTGGATTTTACGGTGTTTTGGATTCTTGTTATTTGTTATATCTTTACCATTATACAAACCCCCAACTTTGTGTAAAACACTCCGTAATTTGGTAGATTTCAATTGGGTAAAAAAATAACCAAAAAATGTGTGATGGGATTAGTAAAAGAACCCCAGAGCACGACTGGTATTTGACCGATTTTTAAAAAGTTACCGTAGTTCCCGATTCCATATGAACGCTTACAGATCCATTATCCAGTTTTCTGCGTGATTTGCAGCAATATTTCATTGCGACCGGCAAAGGAATTCGTCTGGCGATTACGCAACTTTGACAGCCGCCATTTGTAATTGTCGCCGTTCGATGACAGCTGGAGAAATCGGAGTTTCCGTGCCGTGAAACTGATTCAGTGATCTTGGTCGCTGTACGGCTGGATTAACTGGTAGTGGAGTGACTTGTTCTTACAAAAAACGGGAGTTATAAACTTTTTAACTGCCATATTATTCTACTCATATATTGATCTATTTTACGATGTCCAAAAAACTTTTATTTGAAAATCTGAGCCTACATAATTATTTCGATACGTATTTATACAAAACCATGCAGTGTATATAAATGCAGTGTGTGTGTGTGTGTGTGTGTAGAATAAATAGTCAATGGCTAAACATGATATGTGTAGATGTAATGTATTATTTTATTATTAATCTATTTTATCTTAATAATGTATAGTAATGTTCTAGCCTAGTGTTTCGAAATAAACGTATTTTGATTTTGATTTGATTTTGATATCGATCATATTGATACCATTTTGATATGCCAAATGAACAAGAAAAAGCCGCTGGTTATGTGATAATTAGAACAGTTCCGCAGCAGTTGTCAAATTTGTTTCCAGCAAACTTATTCGCTTTAAATTCAAGAATCGCTTAACTCTTGGAAAATTATTCTTTGTTGGGCGCAGGCGATCGAGACAAAGGGTGAAGCATTGGCAGTTAGTTTGGATATTGCGAAGGCCTTTGATCGGGTTTGGCACAAAGCACTTCTAACGAAACTTCCATCTTATGGACTTCCCGAAATTGTGTGAATGGGTCAGTAGCTTTCTTGCAGACAGACGCATCAAGGTCGTAGTTGACGGTGAATGCTCTGACTCCATGTCTGTGAATGCTGGTGTCCCCCAAGGCTGCGTGCTATCACCCACGCTGTTCCTTCTGCATATCAATGACATGCTGCAGATTAGCGGCATTCATTGTTATGCAGACGATAGTACGGGTGATGCCTACTACACCGGCCGAACCAACATTTCTCGGGAGAATGTCGTTGAGAGCCGGGACAAACTTGTGTCTGAAGTTGAGACTTCCCTTAAAGAAGTTTCAGAATGGGGTCGACTAAATTTAGTCCATTTTAATCCTACCAAGACACAGGTTTGCGCGTTTACCGCAAAAAAGCTTGCGTTTGTCGCTTCACCTCGTTTTGAGAGCACTTCCTTAACTGCCACTGCCAGTGTCCGAATCCTTGGCGTCGACATTTCGAGTGAAGTCCAGTTCCGCAGCCATTTAGAGGGTAAGGCCAAGTTGGCCTCAAAAAAGCTCGGTGTGCTCAACAGATAGAGGCAGTATTTCACACCGGCCCACCGCCTCCAGCTTTACAAGGCACAAGTACGCCCACATATGGAATACTGTTCTCATCTGTGGGCGGGAGCGCCCCAGTACCAACTTCTCCCTCTTGACCGCATCCAACGGAGAGCGACTCGAATTGTCGGCTGCCGGGATCTTACGGATAGGCTTGACTCCTTGGCGCTGCGTAGAGATGTAGCCTCGCTCTGCATCTTCTATCGCCTCTATCACGGAGAGTGCTCCGAGGAATTGTTCGGATTAATCCCTGCCGCCTCTTTCCGCCATCGTCCTACGCGACAGCATTACCATCATCACCACTTAGATGGTTGGCAGTCCTCAACTGTGCGTTTCTCGAGAAACTTCCTGCCTCGCACAACAAAACTGTGGAATGAACTGTCGTCTGCGGTATTTCCGGACCGATACGACCTTCAAACCTTCAAGAAAAGAGTGTATTCCCATCTTAAAGGCCGGCAACGCGCTTGTGACCCCTCTGGTGTTGCAGGCGTCCATGGGCGGCGTTAATTGCTTACCATCAGGCGATTCGTCTGCTCGTTTGCCTCCTATTTCATAAAAAAAAAAAGAAAGTTCTTATTCTTAAATTTCTCTCTTAAAGTAAAATTTGATTACTGCTACAGCATATACTTCAAATAAAAAAATAGTACTTGGCTTTATCAAATGTCGTATTATAACATCGCCTGATTGTAAGTTAGGAGTTTAAACATTCTTGAACCAAAGTTGGATGGTTGGACTTTGAAGAGCAAAAATAATGTTATATTTTTTACCCCAAAAACAACATGTATAATTCAAGATAGTACTTGTGAAACGCTTTTAACTTAACAAAATATTACTCAGACACTAATGTGAGTTGGGGTGGAGCCAGATTCGATTCTGAGTCATTGCTCTTTTTTGATCCGCTTTTGTACGTCATCATTGTTTTTTATCCTCAATGTTAGGGCTGGAAATAAAATATTCCTAACAAGTAAGCGATTTATAGGTAAGTATTGCTTATTTGTATTTATAAAATGAGAAGAAGCTGTATTTATAAAATTGATTTTATAAATTTACCGACCACAAAGAGGATCGTGAGATGAATTATTGTTGTATATAAAGCGTATATTATCCACGGTAGAGTGGAAATAATCCATAGACAGAAACAGAAGAGAATGGAGAAGAGAAGAATACTTTTCTCAGCAGCAGTACACTAATATATACGCTACTAAATATTACAAGTTAATCAATACTTTAAACAAGTATAAAAATCCAAAAGTAAAAAAAAATCTGTTAACCAGTAAATGGGAACAGCCATAGAGTCGGAAAGTAGGTACGCGAGAAACCAGAGAATGTTGAGTCTGTTATTACTTCTTATTGTGATTATTAATATAAAGAAAAACAAAACTAGTAGAAAGTAATTCTGATAAAAAAAATATGAACTTAAGAAAGGCATCAGATTTTGAACAAGTACGGCGCCGGCGCGGTACCTAATTAAGGTAGTTGATATGCACCATGAAATAATAATTCTAGATTAGTACTAGCTTACATATTAAACTCGTTTCGATTTTCTGAAGCGTCTAATAGTCAATGGAGCTTGTTGTATACAGTATAGATTATAGTAAAAATCGTAAAAAATATGCGATTCTTTTCACTACACGATATCAAACATAGTTAGAAGGCCTAATATTGGTTTATATGTTTAGCCATGAAAGCATTGCAGCAGGTAAGAGCTACTTTAGCATTTATGATTGTTTTGTCGCCTTAAACATATACACGGTGTTGTAGCAATACGCAGTTTTTTTTGAAGTGAAAACTTCTTTAGCGGCGCTGTGCACTTTTTGTGATGGGGAAAAAATGTTAAACTCGCGTTAGGTCACGTGACCGACAGATTCGTCAGATTGAAAATTCGTAAGACTAAGACGGACACATGACCTGATCGAATAAATAATTGTGATAGTTCTGAAGTGTTAAATTTTTTATGTAATATAAATTGTCATGTCACGATGGGTATTGACGTCGGAGGCAAGAGCTTAACAAACCTGCGCTTCGCTGACGACATTGTCCTATTTTCCCACACGGCATCCCATCTGCAACAAATGCTACAAGATCTCTGCACGGCAAGCCTTGAGGTTGGATTAACAATGAACAGAGCAAAAACCCAGTTGATGACTAATGGACCTAAACGTAGGGTAACAGTAGATGGGCAGGATATACAGTACGTCAACGAGTACGTTTACTTGGGCCAGATAGCATCCTTCGAAAACAGGCAGTCTATCGAAATTGATAGACGTATCGAGAATGTCTGGAAGAGCTTCTGGTCCATGAAGGCGCTAATGAAGGGTGACCTTCCTCTGTGTCTAACGCGCAAACTTCTCGATATGTGTATCCTGCCTATCCTAACCTACGGTGCTCAAACCTGGTCATTAACGGAAGCTCAAAAATCCAGACATAAGGTTTGCCAGCGGGCGATGGAGCGTAGTATATTAGGTGTTCGCAGGACTGATAGAATCAGAAACACGGAACTGCGCTCCAGAACTCGCATTGTAGATGTTGGTGTCAAGACCGCCAAGCTTAAATGGGACTGGGCGGCGATTCGAAAAATAAACACACACACTGGACAGACACAGCTCCAACCCAACTCAACCCAACTCAACTCAACGCTATAACGACATTGACATTTGCTATTCGAACAGATATTCATTCAACATTGGTCTCACATTGTTCACACATTGTTCACACATTGGTCTCACATTGGTACAACATTGGTACAATGTGTGACCAATGTGCGAACAATGTGAGACCAATGTTGAACGAAAATCTGTTCGAATAGCAAATGTCAATGTCGTTATAGCGTTGAGTTGAGTTGGGTTAGTTGGGTTGGAGCTGTGTCTGTCCAGTGTGTGTGTTTATTTTTCGAATCGCGGCCCTGGGCAGGACACGTTTGCCGCATGCATCCGGAAAGATGGGCCAAACGTGCTACCGATTGGACCCCACAGGATGGTTACCGGGGCAGAGGCAAACCAAAAAAGAGATGGCGGGATGACTTGGACGCATTCTGTAAAGAGTGGTCGAATTTGTCAACCAACAGGGTCGAATGGGGGAAAAGATGGGAGGCCTTTGCCCAGCAGTGGGACACCAAATAAGCTAATAAAAAAAAAATATATATATAAACTGTCATGTCTGTGTACGATAGCGCAATAAATGAATATTGTATTTTACCACATAAATGATAGTACTTTGATACTGATAATTAAAGCAATTCGTGCAAAATTATTCCCGAAATATCAAAAATGCACAACGTTAATATTCAAGTTTTCACTTCTGCTGGCATTCCCGGAGTGCACCCCGTTGTTTTTTTTTATTTGTCACCATTTTCTAGGGTTACCTACCATTCACTGTTCAGACTCTACTTCCTTGTTAGGCCTGGGGAAATACCCCTATTCTAAATTAGATATTTTTTATTTGCTTGCTTACTCCTATCGTATTTCTGAAATATAACGCATCTGCTAGATGGTCGTCAATAAGGCTGCTGACTGTCCAAGGTCACTCTAACCTTGGTTGGTACTTCATACAATTTTGCTGGAAACAACTGTCTACACGGTCCGTCCAGACCAAGGTAGCTCTGTCGGAGGAGCTTGTTGACGACCGTCTAGCAGACGCTTAAATAAAATACTGTTACGTCATTTTAAACAATCGAAATCAACTGTACTTTACGAGTGTTATCGTAACAATCTACACAGTAACTTTTTGACGGCACTATCGGCTTAAAACAATCCAGCGTTTTTATCACTAGCTACTAAAATGATGCAAGTAACAAATCTTTCGTTTTTGTTAATCTACTCAAATGTTTTACAATAAAGTTCATTTTTGGATGCTTGGATATAGAGATAGTATATCGAGGGTTGCGAGGTGAAACCCGATAACTCGAGCTAATAGGTTTTTAAAAATAGAACAATAAGCTGACATACGTTAGGTGCTTATTTAAATCAAAATATATTTCTACTTACGATGGTTTCACCTCGCAACCCTCGATATTTGATGACTGAATAGTTACGACAAAACATTTCAACAAAAAAATAAGTTAAACATTTCCGCTTTACGTTGCGATGTTTCGTGACAAAGTTTTAAAGTTATTTGTTTTTTTATGTATTGTATATAAGATTGTTGCATGCCTTCATATAGCGTTATTTTTTAACTTTAAAAAGAGATTTCATATTCGACGACTTGTACTGAATTAGGTGGAACCTATCATTTGATTAATGTTTATCAATTTTAACAATTTAGAGCTTTTTTTTTAAATTATGAGGCATGCATGCCTCATAATTGATTTGGAGACAACAAAATATTCAGTTTTATGTAAATGGGAATTTCTATTTTAACTTGTACTTTAAAACACGACTTAAGTCGTGTTTCAGTAACGTGTAACCGTCACATTGCTGACAAAATATATGGGATTTTACATTGACAGTCAGTTTTGTGACGATTGCTAACCGGCCCGTTAATGGACTTAATGGTACACAGTTAAGTGAAAATGCCCAAATGCATTATCTGTTTAATTTATAGAAAGGTATATAAGAGTTTCTTCATTAGATAGTTTTAAAAATAAGTCACATTTATTTAGTACTTCACACTTCACTAGTTAAAAATAATAAAATAAATTGTCATCACACTCATCACTGAAGCCACATTATTAAGACAAATGACTAAAAGTTTTCAAAATCTAGACTTTGCGGTGAAACCAACTTTACCCAAAACTTTTCTGTGCGCTAGCTCTTTGAAAGAGTTAATTATATTCTCCATCTATCCTTTGAGTCATTTGCACCAGAAACCTCCGCTGAAACGCTTTAATTTTAAATTAATAATTTTAATATCCTGCAAAAGTGTTGGCACGATACCAACTGGGTGATAAAAACACTGAAATTTGATATCTTCAACTTGGCAAGCTAAAACAAAGCAAGAAAATAACCTGATTTTTCTTTTGAGGTCAGCGATTTTTTGATAAGTTATAATTGGTTTCCGGTAACGGTTAAAAGATTTTATTTAAAATAATATTGAAATCATCCAGTAATATGAATATAAAAAAGTGGCGGTAAACAAAATAAACTTTTTATCAGTAGTGTTATGTTTCCGCTACTGATAAAAATTTTATTTGGTGAAATGCAGATTTTTTTAAAATATGGTTTCGGTCATAATCCTACGTGATCAAAGGTGTGAACAGGTGTCGTTTTCTTGTCTTATATTAAATAGTTTCCTAAAAAACATGCTCGGTAAAAAACATCGATTTTGGTTAACTGTAATACTTATAAATAATACTGCAGCATTTATATAAGGTGCTAACAAATTGAGTACAAATATTTTAAGAGAAGTTTACTTACACCGAATCAATAAACTTTAAATATAAATTAAGAAAACTTTTTATGTAATTTTATTGTTTTATTTTCCGTACAAAATAAATAAACTAAAATTCTGTCCAAGCAAGTGACATTTGTCATAGACCTCATAAAGATTTCTTTGTTCAGATTGGCACTCAACAAAGATAGTTTTAAGAAGCTGACTGCCAACCTTCAGTAATGGAGAGGCACCTGAAGAAGAAGAAAGATTTCTTCTTAGACTATTTACACGTTGTGACGCCCTGTCAAAATATGGTTGTCTTCTTTTAACAAATGGCATTTATTACGAGAGCGAGGAGCAAGAAGTGACAGTGCGTGGCTTACGACGTCAAAGAGAATCAACACGCGAGGTCTATCGCATGTCTATATAGTCTGAAACAACATCAAATATGATGATATTGACATTTATTTAGGCATGTGGCCAGTCAAGTGATGGAGTTAAGAGATAATCAAGCAGGTCTTATGACTGATTATTGTTTATCTCATGAACAGGATGTTTTTACGTAGCAATTTTTTTTTCTAGTCTTCTCCAAAAAACCATCATAAAACCTATAATGTTTCATAATTAAAAATACTCCAGGAGCCGAGTACTATCAGCTGTAAAAAATTTTGTACTTAATTTGTTAGCTCCTCATATACGGTAGACCTATTGTTGGGAAACATCTGTTGCAAAATCAATGGTCAATGCACTAGGTTAGTTCGGAACTATCACGCCGAGCACGTAATCAGAAATAGCACTTTGCTTAATCGTTCTGTAATGTTGTCAACGACGGCTATCAAATTAGGTTTCTGCATATACAAGATATCTCTATACTCCGCTTAGCGCGTTATTTCTTTGAAACCTATGCTGCCAAAAAGGAGGGGTGCGGGAGGGGAACTCACAAAGTCAGACATTAATGGTTGCCTTGGAGACGTACTATATTTACTGTCACTTCCAATATTAGTGTCTCACTATAGAGTAAAATTACTTCGAGCGTGGCAGCGGGGGTCGCCCGGCTATGCCTCTTGGGTTAATTAGTCTATGGGTTTCTGTTATAGATACATAACTACATTATAACAAACTCGTAAACTCGTAGAAATAATCCCGTTGATAACCAAAACAAATATTATATTTATTCTACAATAATATTAAATAAAGAATAAAGTAAAACAATATTTCATGCAAATACAATGTTCCTGCACTACTTTAGATATAATCCATTAAAATGGTACATTCAAATCAGGTATGGCTGATTTTTTTACATGTTAATAGTGATAAAATACATACAATCACACCGGGTCAAATTCAAATTCTTAAAAAAAAAATCGTTTTATTTTTTGTTTCTAATACCTACCTTTTCTCACAAAGGACGTTTGTTACGGCAAAAGTTCCCAAGGACACTCTGTAGTAGACTACATTTGTAATATAATGAGTCTCATTAGGTTAACCAAAACCTCATAGTACCGAGAAGTTAAAAATTGCACGTATTTTTGCAATGTATGTTGAATGGGTTGTGTATGAGATAAGATTTAACCTGGTTACCCTACCAGTACTTACTTTTAGTATGTTGTTAGTTAAAGTGCTAGTAAGTCATCGCATAATTGCAAGCATATAGTCTAAATCGAAACAGTCTCCCGAGTAATGACGTCATCGAAATTATTTCCCCCTTGTGAGAAAGAAACGTTTTAAATCAATAATAAAACAACAATTTTAGAGTTTTTTAAGAATTTGATTTTGACCCCGTGTGATTCGGAAACTCTTCTGTAACATAAGTATTTCATCAATATGAATATATAGAAAAATCAACCATGTCAGCTTGGATGTAAAGCAATACCCCTAAAAAACTACCATTTCCATGAGGTAATAGGTACCGACTACCCATACTTTGGTATCAATCATTAATGTAAAAATACTTTTGATATAGGTACATGATTGTAAAAGCATACTAAGTACATACTGTAGCATGACGCTACGTATCGTACGACATCTGTCGACTTTCTTTAGAACTTCTGAACTTCTGTGTCTAAGGCTAGGTCACGGTTGATATATAAAAAGCGTACATTGTGATTCACGGCATTACAGGTAGATGGCGCTTATATCAGTCCGCATTTTGTAATACGTCTGGCAGTTATAAAATTTAGATAATACTCGCGCTAATTTTGAATGTGAATTTTTGAGGTATTCCAGATTGTCAACAAGAAAAAAGATTTTTTTTGATTGAGTGTGTCAGAGCGACGGGAGATTTTTAAAGAAAAACAGATATTCCGGTTTTTTGTCTGAGAGTTTTGCTGTAATTTGCTTAGTTGCATCGAGTTAAAGTGCGATCTATTTCTGTAGATCTTTGCGCTCAACCATTATATAGCAAGTGCTAATACATTATTAAATACAAATTTTTAAAAAACCAAATACGCCGCCGGACAAAAAGGCAACCAGAGGGACCGCCTGAGCCGGAAGGATTCCGGAAGGCACTTGTGGGTGCCGGACCGGCGAGACGGTCTGCAACTGCCGCGTTTTCCGCGGGTTTCTTCACCATTCATCGGAGAATTAGAGTCCGCATCCAGCGGGCTCTCCAAGTGAGAAAAGGAGTTCAGCGAGCTATTGGGTCCGCCTAAATCAAAGCGGACACTTGCCCACGAACTCTTTTTAATTTAAAACAACAGCTTTAGCCATCCTGCTTTCGAGAATATCAAATCATTTACTTTTTTTTAAAAACGTTATAAATCCGATTCCTTTTCTTTGTATCCAGTATTTTTGTGCCATAATAGTTTTTTTTGTTGTTTTGCTAAATTTCCCCAAATTCCAATTGCCTCGTTTGACGGGCGTATAAAGACCTGGCTCTTTAATTTAGGCTACGTTCAGCCAGCGAATCATCTGTCACCATCCATATCACCCGCCTCAATTATTTTCCTGCAGCCAAATTATTACCAGCCGAGTCTTTATTTTTACTTAACAGTTTTGCTAACTATTGAATGTGAAATATCCTTATTTAAGTACAGTTGTCTTCATTTTTAAGTGAAGTGCTAATATTAAATATTTTTATTATTGTAATTTAATTACATTCTGGCCACTAGGGAGGTTGTTGAATGTGAATGTGAAATAGGTACAGTTGTCTTCATTTTTAAGTGAAGTGCTAATTTTAAATATTTTTATTATTGTAATTTAATTGCATTCTGACCACTGGGGAAGTTATTTAATGTGAAATATCCTTATATAGATGCCGTTATTGTGATTTTTACGTGAAATGCAAAATTTTAAATAATTGACTATTTTTGCTAATCTTAAATATTTTTACTTTATCTTCAAAATTAAACGTGTTAATGCAATTATAGAAGTGTTTTACTGCAATACCTATTAAAGTTCAGTTCTACGCAAGAATCGTTAATTTCAAATTACGCAATCTAAGTACAAAGCCATAAATCACCTATTCAGAGATCCATACATCGAACGTAGACAAGTAATAGGGGCGTATTTTACCTTCACATCTATGAAACAGTAAATTAAATTTAACAGTAAGGATCATATCGATTAAAGTCATTTTCAAATTATATGTCCGTGGACAGAATAAACTCATTCAAATTTTTTTTTAAATATAGTTTGACGGAATTTAGACAGGAGAACTAGTCTGGAGACCGACGCAATGAAAATTCATAAATCATTAAACATTTATGTGCGTGCTATATTAGGCATTTATTAAAAATAAGTATATGATTTCAGGAATTCAGGATTTCAAGAAAAATCCCTATGTCCCTCATCGTCAACACACCGGGTCCTCATTGAGCTCTTTGGCAACATTACTCACCAGCAGGAACACAACACTATGAGTAGGGTCTAGTGCTATTTGGCTGTGGTTTTATGTAAGGTGGAGGTACTTCCCCAGTCGGGCTCTGCGCCAGATTTGAGCGAGATGACATTCGCTGTGCTGTGCCCTACCACACATAGCGAGATGAAATTCACAGTACCAGTACCTCTCTTTTGGACGTAGTTTTAGGCTTTTAGGTTACCCGTGTCGTGTAGCTAATGATAGCTTACTTATACTTTTATGAAAAAGTAAAATTGCTTGTAAGAATGTGATAGAAATATTTTCCGTAGACAAGTAAAAGCTTCAGTAGCTTAGTTTATAACTTTATACTCGCCATGCCACCACCGGTGTCTTTGGTCTTTGAGCCACGAGTGAACAATGTCTTTTAGTAAGCGGCTAGAATCATAAAAAAAACCAGGAGGTAACTCAGTACTTCGGCATATAAATTGAACTATCAAAGTCGCCCCTGGATTTCAAAACCACCCTATTTGAAGGTATAGGATTATATTTTCTAAATATTGGAACAAAAATTCAAGCAATAAGTTTTTGAATTGTTTGAGGAATTCACTCAAAACACTGTTCCTCTACACTGTCTACTGTGCCATCGTTCTCGGATGATTAGCAATTAAATTCGCCCAACGATAGGACTCAACCGAACCTAATACCGATGAAACCGATCACACAACGCGACCAATCCACTTTCCATCTAGCTCACTCTTGATCCGAACAAAAAGGACAGTGAGCACCGCAAAGCGAATGTGATCCGGATAGGCTCTAGTTTTGTACCGATCTGATTGAAAGGCCCGATTTGGTTTTGAAATGGCGACATTCTAGTTTGCGCCGATTTTGCGCTTACCTTTCGATCGTTATCGAGATTGGGTTCATTTTGCTCTTTTTGCCACTTTCGCCTTTGATTTATTTTTTGCTAGCCGTCGGCGTAGATTGCTTTGCATTCACTTTAAGTTTCTTTGAACGGCTAGTCTGTATAGATGAACTAACTATGTGTAGGTATCGAACTACCCAATTTTATTATGTTTTACCCCACCATTTTTTCCCTTCACGTTTAAAAGTAAAGGTAATTGAGACCGTCAATTTATAATTTGTTTTATAATGTATACTTATTGTTTACTAATAATCTTCTATTTATCTTAATTTTATTTTTGTACCTTTAGATTACCTATATCACTTTGCTTGACAGTGTTAATTAGGTACAAGTAAGTAGGTACCAATTAATTAAATAATTTGTCTTAGTAATCTGTAACATAAAACAAAACAATACATTTATAAAACGGACTTCTAACAGTTGCGTACTTACTTCCAGTCCTTGCGAAATTATGTTCCTATACTCAGACTGGTAGGTGTAATAATGAATGTAAATTATTTTAATAACAAGCTATGTCAATAACTGCCTATATTAAATACTCACAAATTGAGATTTAATAATTGTTAATCCAAGATCACAATGTCAGTTCCGTCCCTATTAAACCCTACATTCTGCAGAATTCAAAATTAATTCCCTGAAATCTGGGACGTACTTAATGAAAATGAACTCTAATACTAAATTCGTTCATTAAATCTGATGAAATGGAATTAGGCTCTAAACGAAGATCATTTTGCCGACGGCTTAGACTAGTTTGAAAAATTAACGACGCTTGAATTTAAAAGGAATTCATGTCGCAAATTTTTCCCCGTGGAGCAATTAAACTAAACTCCGTTTCTACAGAATATTAATGAAAGTAGATATTGTGTAGGATTTCATATTGAATATAAATTTGGTGCGGGCTGCAAAGGAATGAAACGCGCTCCCACCATCTGTATTCCCTGACAAATAAAATCTCGGATCTTTAAAGCAAGAATGAGTAGGCTAATACTGAACCGTTGAGCTCCATATTAGGCTCTGTCGTCACTTTCCATCAGGTGAGAATAGGGTCATCCCTGGTCAGTCTCACAATAAAAAATAAAAATAAAGAGTTAAAAATAAAAATATTTTATACAATCGTGATATAATTAAAAGCTTGATTAGATTAGAAAGTGCTCAATATAGGCAAGCCGGTAAGAATAGAGTTCGACGAAAGACCTGCTGCCTCTATACAATAGGGATTCATCATCCCTATTGTATAGGGGCAGACATGTAGAATTATGCAATAAAATTTAGTTGATAGGATGCAGAATTACCAATATATCCAAATAAAGTGAAAATAAAAAAAAAACTATTGAAATGGTTCAAAGATATCATGCTTCAAAATTTCAAAAATATTCAATTTTTTAAAGTACGAAATTAATACAAAACAATGATACCATTCGATTTTTTACATTTTACTGTTAAATAAATTGTATGGTAACCATTATACATAAACGCAACATTTCACTGTAAAAATAGCAATTTCATAATTTTTCCATACTTTAAACAGGGCTACTATATGATCGTGACGTCACTTTTGCACGTAATTTTGTTAGGAGGGTTTCGAGAAACAAATGCAAATCTCAGACTTCAAGTCTAATTTCTGAATTTTGTGTTGCTTTAACGCAATTGGCCGCATTGATATTTGATCCTCACAACAAAACGAATCGATTGATACCATACATGAAAAAAATTCACCATGCCTATTGAGTAAGTTCTATCTCCCGGTGAATCGTGCCGGCGGTCGGGAAGGAGGACACGGGCGGACAATATTGTATGAAAATCCTATGTACCATCGTTGGCGATGCTACAAAATGCGACCATAAAAGCTCTATCGGAAAGTATGCGCTAGTAGTTCGGTCTACACAATCTCAATTCAAGCATTACAGTCGTCGAGTAGAAAAAAAAACATAAACGCTTTTAAATATATTTTTATTAAGGTTCGTATATGTCTAAATATTTGTTTAAAACAGTCACATTACGTTTTACAGTCGCCATTAGGTATCGGAGCGGCCAAGGTGGTCACAGATATGTGAACAACGCCTCTATTGTCAAGGCGATAAAGTGCGTGCTCAGATATTTTCGAGTACCTTGGCCGCTCCGATATATTTGCTGGCGACTGTACATGTAGACAACGCACAACAAGGTAGAACCTTGAAATTTAGAAGCTTCACTAACAAACCTCGTTTTTACTCCCTTAGGGGCAGAATTTCCAAAAATCCTTTCCTAGTGAAACTTTATCTCATAATATGAAGAATATTCAAACTTTCAAGGTACCTTTATCAAATTGTTTAGGCTGTTCGTTATCTGTCTGTGTGTTATGTAATTCAATTCTGGTTTTAACTACGAGTATGAATTAAATACGAATGAAATATGAAAACGTCCAACTATTCCTGCTTAATTTCAAAGGTAATTACTTCGTGTCCCTGTAATCAAAATTTGATAGCGGTTCTCTAATACCTTAATGCCGGCGTGCAACGGTTTCACGATAATTTATGCAAATTCCCAGTACAGTGTACGGAATACGGACAGTATTTTAACGTTGTTAATAGCATTGTTGCGTTGCGGCCGTTCACCAGCACGATGGACTGATCAACTCAAAGGCGGAAATTCCTGAAGTTCTACGATGTGGTGAGGAAAGCGATGGACCGGAATCGATGGCGAGAGTGTGTTCGTGCCCGAACAAAACCCACCAACCACGATCATCAGTCATGGATGCGACCAAGAAGAAAAACAGCATTGTGGTCAGTCTGTGGCCAAAATAATCTTACGTGATTCTGATTATAGTGAGAATACGCCCTCTCAATGAGTTTCTAATGGACAAATTGTAGAGAGCCATTATAAATATATTTTTTGAAACAAAATGCGTTTTCCCAACACTGTTCAAAATTATTATGACAAAAACGGGACTTAATCGCGTACACTTACTTTTATTATTTTATTATTTTTCCGCGCAGCTAGGAGATGCTGATACAATTCCTCGCCAGTGTGCCTGCGACCACGAGCGTTACGGCACGCTCGAAACGTCAGGAAAATAATAAAAGTAAGTGTACGCGATTAAGTCCCGTTTTTGTCATAATAATGAGTGAAAATCGTGTAAGTTTAAATCAGTACACTGTCAAAATGGTGGTCGCGTTGATTTTGCTCTGTTGCAGGACGGCTGGCGGCAATAGTTGCCACCAAAAGGACGGGATTTTCCAACATTTATTTATAATAGCATATGATAGTACCTATTGGATTTTCGTAGTATTTTTGCTATGAATTCTGACTTATTTAATAATATGCAACTATATTCTGAGTCCATGAATTAATTACTAGGATATAAGGTCCACATTCGCTTAGAAAATCCTAAACGCCTTGCCAAAACGATTATAGACGTCTCTCGTACTCAGGAATGACTCGTAGTCAATGCAGTGAATTCCGCGTAAAAGTTAGATACAAATACAGTGGAACCCGTTTAATACGATCATATTTAATAACATTTCTCGCATATTACGCCATTTTATATCTGTTCCTGCAACTTCCGTTCTGCTATAGAAACCAGCATAATAATACGCTTTCCCGCTTAAGACTCATTTTTGGCTGTGTCCCTGCCAAATCATCTTAAGCGCGTTTTACTGTATCTGTTCATATCGAAACATTAAAAAAAACTACATTACCAGTAAGAATTATTGCAAATTAGTTATGATTGCAGTTATGATTTAAAAAATATTACATATCTGGCGCATCCGGTAGGACATACGAACGGTTTTGAAGTTGTCACTCACAGAAAATAAAAACGTGTACGTAAAACGTATTCTATCATATAGTAATCAGTATATACAGAGTAATACAGAGTGATTCGTCGTCATTGACTCCACATTTTTTTTAGATAGAAGGATTTAATAAGCGAAAAGGTATAAAGTAGGTTATATATTTCCCCGAAAACTTTTTTATATAAGTAGTTTGAATGCAGGTGGGGTTCATGTGTTTGTTATAGTACTTAATTTTAAATTGCTTATTAGTTTGTGACCATACGCTGCTTCGGTTTCATTATAAATTTAAAAGCACCTATTTTAAACCAATCCTCGATTTTCTAACAAAAATACGACTAAGCAACTTTTTGAAATTTCATAATTAAATTGTGCCTGGCTTAAAATTAAAAATTTACTGCATCTAAAGCGTTACTGTGATAATTTTCAGGTTCAGACGAACCATGGAATTCCCGTTAATCCGTTGCTTGTAGCGTAAAATTATTCTAACGACTAGAATGCTGAACAAGACCATACCGTGAAACTGTACAACTTTGCCTTTTCTACATGACTTTGCCCAATGCGTCACATTTCAATAGAAGCGAAATATCACAAAACTAGTAACACATACACTTTCGTATTAATCTGTGTTTTATAGCTAATATATTGTTGGCAACACTGACAAATTTTACGTTGCGAAATGCGGGAGGAATATAAATCTAAAAAATATTTACAATAATACCTTTATTGATTTGTTCAAAATATTCGATTTTCGCGTAGAATGTTTTTTATAAGGATAAAAAAATATTTATTTGTTAATTATTCGTCTATCTCCATTTAATTAATGAACCTTTTTTACCCAATGACTATTTGATACAAGATACTAACAAACTTGTGTGTGTGTGTGACTGTGTGTATTGACAAACGTTTTATTAAACAATTGATCATTTACCTTAGTCTAGACAATTTAGTCACCATAAATTTTACTCATACTACACCTTGTTTTGGCGTAGTCGGGTATGAGCAATAAGTAATTGTCAACCCTTTCTATATTTAAGATTTTGTATGAAATAATTCAGAATTATTTTTATGAAATTGTTCAACTAAGTTTAGAGGTGAAATACCAGTATTAAAGAACTTATAATACTATAAAATTATGCCATCCCTGTTGTTAGATTATCTTATTATTATTTTATAGTTAATGACCATAAAGTCAATATTTTTATAGTTGAGAGCATGTACGTAAAATTTGTAACATTGCCCACATGTTGAATAGATATTTTGTCCCGCCTGTTTAAAACCCTTTTTCGTAACTACTTTTCCTGCGTTTTACTGTAGTTTGGTCAATCATACAAATAAATGTATGTCAACGTGGCACAGATAAGTTGCATAATATGAGAAAACTAGAAACTGAGAAAAAAAGAAAAGGATCGCAAAAAGCGGGCAACGTTGTATATATACTTCTACGATACGCTTATAATTACGTCGTATTTTAGAGCGGCTGAAAGAGGTCTTTGTTTTTTAACGTTCGGTAAATCTACGTAAAATATGGCGATAATTGTGCATACCAGTAAATATTTGAATTCACCGATTAGTTTTTTTTTGTGCCTTGACTAGCGTTTTGTTTTTATTGTCATGTAATAAAAAATATCGGAATTCACTGTTGTTGAATAATTATTTTTTGTTTCTATATTAACACAGTACGAGTATATTATCGCAAAAGTAAGTATTAAAAATTATTAATTATTTTACAACCGCGCTAACACTATACAAAAAAATAAGAGAATTTTCTATAAGAAGTGACCAGTTTAATTGTCCATTTGTGGCTAACAATACTAGTTTTAGTTTCCGCATTTTGCTCTTGGAATTTAAAGCGACACTAGAAAACCAGTGACCGTACATCCCTAATACCTACTTAGATTACCCATGTAGATTTATACTGAACACTGACCTACTGTCTCGAATAAGTCTTAATCCGACGTAATACGGTCGAAATTGGATTTCTCAGAAGCAGACCTTGTAATGAAGGCTCTGTTGTTACACGTCCGGGAATGATAAAGTGTACTCTAGTTGGAAGCAAAACGTAGGAAAATATTTCAGAGGAATTAGTAGGAATGTGAGAAATCGGGCCAAGTGACTTGAGCTGGAAGTAAATCTTGGAATGGCTTAGAGGCCATGTGGAGGACAGGTTCTGTATGAGTATGTCGTGAATTTTAACTAAATTTGAATGCAGCATTAACCGTTAAAGTAATATATAAATATGTTAACGGCTACAAGTGTTATCAATCGCCAATTATGAAAAGTGTTGGTACTAATACGATTAATGCGAAATCTATGTTGCGTTTTGTAATTATTTCCGATAATGTTTGAACAGTCTAGTAGCCTAGTCGGTAGTGACCCTGCCTATGAAGCAGGAGGTTCCGGGTTCGAATCCTGGTCAGGACATTTATTTTTGTGTTTATCACAAATGTTTGTTCCTGAGTTTTCTATGTATTTAAGTACCCACAACACAAGCCGTATTGAGCTTACTGTGCGATAAAAGAGAGGTATAGGTACTGCGAATGTCATCTCGCTATTAATTGACATTTTGATCGGTACAACATCATCTACACGGTGTAACATGAGGAAACCGAATAATTTTAACAGCGTATTCCTGATCATAATTGGAGACTAAAATGTCGTATAAACTTTTCTGGAATTAACCTAGTTTCAGAGTTACTACCACTTAAATAAAAAAACATTTTTTAATGTGACTCAGTGCAAAACGCTTTTTTGATGGCGATTTCACCCTTTATAGGGTGTAGTCTAGACATTCTTATTGACAGATATGAAAGTGCCAAGGAATATATACTTTACGTATACTTTTTTTCGAAAAAAAATGTACAAATTTATTTTAATCGACATCTTTACCAATAACATTTATGTTTTTATGTTCAAAAGTAATTAAAAAATCGAAAAAAAAAGCAAAAAAAAAAATTTTTTTTGGCGACGTCCACAAAAGTTTATACGACATTATAGTCTCCAATTATGATCAGGAATACGCTGTTAAAATTATTCGGTTTCCTCATGTACACCGTGTATATACGAGTAGTACTCCACTAACCACTAATACTATGTAAAATAATGTGTATACATATTCGTGGCCCGAAGTATACGAGCCGCGGCACTGTCAGGCCTTTTGTAAGACCGTGATAAGAAACAATGTTTGTGCTGTATTAAAGAAAGCCCACGGTTCAGGAATTTGGGTCGCCCGTTTCGGTCGCCCCATTTTATCGTTGATTTTGATTATTAAACCTACGAATATTCAACATTTTGGTAAAATACGAAACGGTTAATAATATTTAGTGGATTCCTGCGTATATTTGTGATTTCAACATAATCACAATTAATTGGGGATGCTTATATATTTTGAGAACTTGTATCGTTCATACACATGTAATATAGGTATAATAGAAATCTTGTAACCTTCTACTACCTACTATATCTTCACACACACACACTCGTTTTAAAACATTGGCCCCCTACTTACTTAGCTATATCAAAAACAAATTTAAGAGAAATAAACAAATCATATGAAATTCACTACAAACATTATCTGCCAATATCGATATCCAAATACAATTTCTAAAACAACTTAGCACGTGCTAGCAACGTGGTGCACAAGACGATCTCGAATTTTCTCGACTTTTCGAACATTGCAAGCACTCGTGTCCCGTGGGTAGTCGAAGCCGGATTTCCAACGACCCATATTTGATAGAACATTCGAATTCATATGGCTAGTCTGAATACGATATTAGACCGTGTTTTGTTTGAGTACGTGTAAACTTGAAAAGAGCCTTGCCTTCAAGAAAAGAGCGTACTCCAGTCTTAAAGGCTGGCAACGCACTTGTGACCCCTCTGGTGTTGTCCATGGCCGGCGGTAATTGGTTACCATCAGGTGATTTGTCTGCTCGTTTGCCGCGTATGTCATAAAAAAGAGGCCAAGTGCGTATCGGACCACGCATAATAGAGAGTTCCGTACCTTCAATGGAATAAGAACCAAACTAATACCAAATGGTCGTATCTGATGCCTATAGAAGAAGTTTTTTGGAAATAACTCAAAAATGACTAAGCTGATAATGATCAAAACAATTTTATTACAAAGTATGTGATAAGGCGCATCTTCTCATTTTTTTTAATTTTTTTTGGACGTACGGTTCAAAAGTTACAGGAGGGGGCACAATTTTTCTGACTTTCGAAGCGATTATTTATGAAAATATTCACTTAATCGCAAAATGTTCAAAAAACCTCTATGTTATTTTTAAAGAACAGAAGAAAGTTACATATATGGAGCGCCTCCCATAAAATATTGTTTTTCTGCAATTTAACTACATATTTAAATAGCGGCATACAAAGTACACCTTATGTATAAATTTTATTAAAATACGTTTAATAATTTCCGAGTAAAATGGGTGTGACATACGGCCGGACGGACAGATGGACATAAAGAAACTATAAGGGTTCCATTTTTACCATATTGGCTACGGAACCCTAGAAAGATACCTATTATAAAATTGAATGTCATCTGAATTTTTACATTTCATCACCTAGATTTAATTTCCAATTATAACGAAGGGTTTGCTTAAGTATATTTATGGTTGCAAAATAATACTCGTATTTGCCACTTTTTAAATTACATAAGATTACTTTCATATAATCCACAATTGTCTTTGTTTAACACATTTCACAATATAAAAATATTTTATTTGGCAATTAATTTTACTCACTTCAAACTGTGATATAAGTAACGACTTTCGCCTTTTTTTACGTACAAATATCTAGTACATCTAAACTCATGAAACGCTACTAAATTATTTATTAATTTGATTCCGACGTAAAATGTTCAATTATTTACAATGCGAAGTCAAGACCTGTTATAATTCAGCTATTATCATTTATGAACCGTTGAAACACGAAAGCTCTTGTTTCTTGCGTATTTCATTTAGAATCAGATGTAATTGTTATAAATATCTCGTTTGTTGAAGGTTTGGGGAAATAAATTGTTTTGTTAAGGACACGCAGAATTAAATATTAACTGCTCGTGTATTTAATTTGTTTATGTGTGAAATATCTAAGGTTTGGTCGTGTTGTTAATTGATGCCAGTATTATCATACTGGGTGGTGCCTTTTTATCACGAGCAATAAATTAAATAGTACATTGTTGTAGAGGCTTGAAAGTAAGCTATAGGTGGATCGAGTTAGTTCGAGGGCCGACCCGCCAGGGGAGACCTTCGAAGATACGAGTCCACCTATAGCGCTTTCGGCCGAGATATTACATAGTGCTTTTCACGACTTCTGTGAGGAAATAAAAAAAAAACATTTGTCATCTATACATATAATAAAGCTGAAGAGGGTCGAAAGTCTGTACATGGAAGATAATCGAAAAAAAGTTGGCTGGGGATACTTAGAATCGATAACAGAACACGTTACAACAATTTTTAGAATTTTTGTCTGTTTATCTGTTTATCTGTTTGTCTGTTTATTTGACCGCGCATCACGTGAAAACGGCTGAACGGATTTTGATGAAATTTTGTATAGATATAGTTTGAGCCCTGGTAAAGGATAATATATAGTTTTAATCCCGAAAATCAACCCTGGTGGGGGTGAAAATGGGGTTGAAAGTTTGTATGGAGAATTTTTAACCGCTGAAACGATTTAGATAGAAATGAGTATGGAGATAATTTGAGTCTCGAGAAACGTCAAAGGATAGTTTTCAAACCCTTGTGGGGGTGAAAAGGGGGTTGAAAGGTGGTATGAGGAATTTTTTACCGCTGAACTGATTTAGATGAAAATTGGTATAGAGATAGTATGGGTCTCGAGAACTGACAAAGGATAGTTTCTTTTTCAACCCCCCCCCCCCCCCCCCTCATCTTACTTCGACCGTAGGTCCAAAAAATTTAAAAAAAGAATGGAAGTGATGCCTGTTACCCGTCGACGTTTTAAATTTACCTTTACCCGCTCTTAAGAAATATTTGACAATGTCATGAATGTCAAAGGGTTATTGCAGGTTCGAGGACTATATATGACATACAAAGATGCATGGCCCGAACCAAAAAATTACTACAAAATCATCTAACATTTATAGGACACCGTTTAGGTAGGAAATAGTAGTTTATGTAACTGTTACGTAATAAGGGTCCTTAAAACATGAGTGTGGTTTTCATAATAAGATCACACGAGTGTTTTAAGGCCTAATTACGTACAGTTGCATACACTGATTTATCTACACTCATATTATTTGTCCTAAATGCATTATTCGGAAACCATAGAATGGCCGCCATTGCACCGCCATGGCCAACTCGATTGTGCCGGCGGTCGCGCGGGAGCGTGCAGGTGTACATTATGTTATCAAAACTCATAACACATCAATATTTGAGCATGTAAAGTTAAAATTACGTTACTGATACAGATAAAAAGCTTATCATAGTAAAATCAGTTGTGGTAATGCTAGCATTGCCTACCGTTTTCGAACACGTTTTAGAGAACTTACAATGTGAGTGTAGATAAACATATCAAACGTTTTGTGAAGCAGTCAGATTAGGATTTATTTTTCTTTATAATTAAACAATAGGTACATTATCTGTCTCTTAACCTGTTTTGATATGTCTTCTTGAAGAACTACGCCTTATTTTGTATCTTTAAGATCTAATAATGTATTACTGTTTTGAAAAAAATAAGTCCCGTCGAATTTCTTTTCGGTCATAATACTTCTTGGGCCAGAGGTGTAGGGTTAGAACCGGTGGTAGTTTTGGAACGAAGTTCCTTATCGGACGGTTCGCAGATCCGGCCAAGGCGAAAAAAAGTCACGTCACGAAAACGCGACACCCATACGATTGAGAAACATGTTTTTTTTTTTTTTAATACCACGACGGTGGCAAACAAGCATACGGCCCGCCTGGTGGTAAGCAGTTACCGTAGCCTATGGACGCCTGCAACCCCAGAGGATTTACATGCGCGTTGCCTACCCTTTAGGAACCTATACACTCCTTTTTTGAAGAACCTCATACTGTAGCCCACTGGGAAAACCTCGGCAGGGAGTTCATTCCACAGCCGCAGCGTTCGTGGGAGGAAATTCCTCTTAAATCGTACTGTGCGCGACCCATTGGGCTCCAGGGTGTGGGGATGAACACCCTGCCGGCGGCGAGCGGTGCGGTGATAAAAAGCTGCCGTGGGCATCATATCAAACAGTTCTTCAGAGCACAACCCATTGTACAAGCGATAGAACACGCATAAGGAGGCAAAGTCCCTCCTAAGACTCAAAGGTTCAATATCGCTCGTGAGTTTGGGATCGTCGACGATCCGCACAGCGCGCCTTTGCACCGAGTCAAAGGGCCCAAGCTGGTATCCAGGTGCTCCCGCCCAAAGGTGACAACAGTACTCCATGTGGGGTCTGACTTGCGACTTGTATAGGAGCAGTCTCTGCCCCGGAGTGAAGTATCGCCTCGCTCTATTGAGCACACCGAGCTTTTTGGATGCCAGCTTGGCCTTCGCTTCAAGGTGACTACGGAATTGGACGTCACTGGAAATGTCCACACCGAGGATCCCAATACTCCCTGACATTGTAAGGGTTGTGCCTTGGAACTGAGGGGCCACAGTAAATGGGGTTTTCTTAGCGGTGAACGCGCAAACATGTGTCTTTGTGGGGTTGAATCTGACTAAGTTGTCCTGACCCCACACCGAGACTCCAGAAAGAGTATTCTCGATATCGGACACAAGTTTTTCACGACTCTCTACCACAACGTAAAATGGAATGGAATAAAAAATATAAAAAATAGAATAAAGTGAAGTGAACTGTAGTGAAATTGAGAAGTGACAAAGTGATAAAAGTGAAAGAAGTCGAGAATTTTAAAAATGTCGAAAATGTCAAAAATGTCAAAATTTCCAAAATTTCCAAAATTTCCAAAATTTCCAAAATTTCCAAAATTTCCGAAATTTCCAAAATTTCCAAGATTTCCAAGATTCCCAAAATTTCCAAAATTTCCAAGATTTCCAAAATTTCCAAACTTTCCATAATTTCCAAAATTTCCAAAATTTCCAAAATTTCAAAAATTTCCAAAAATTCCAAAATTTTCAAAATTTCCAAAATTTCCAAAATATCTAAAATTTCCAAAATTTCCAAAATATCCAAAATTTCCAAATCATCCAAAATTTCTTTAATTTAAAAAAAATGCAAAATGAAATAAAATTAAATAACATAACTTCGTTCCAATCGCACTCGATTTACATACTTTCCACGACATTCCCGTATTTTATTTTTCGCTGACGTTCATTAGTGAATTGTAATGTGCTTACATTGACGAATAAATATCTTGATCTACACCAACATCATAAATCCTCTATTCCGCGTTCAGAACCGTATGTAATTAATTACCAACATTATTGCAACCAGTAACCTAACATCAGTGTATTATCTGTGACAGTGTGGTAAAAACGTATGAAAATTCATTACCTACGGTAACGTAATGAAAATTCCCCCCCCCCCCCCCGACCGCCGGCGCAATAATGTTGGTCATGGCGGTGTAATGGCGGTCATTCTAATGGTTAAAATGGATGGATTTTTAATATGTGTGTAGGTAAAGCAGTGTATGCTTCTGTACATAATTAGGCCTTATTACGTGACAGTTATATCGCCATGTCCGTCCGTCTGTCCGCGGTCTAGCTCAGTTACCGTTCGCACTAGAAAGCTGAAATTTGGTGAGGCCTGATAAGAACTTTCAATAAAAACTATATTGAATAAAATCGGTCCAGCCGTTTTTGAATTATTAGTCAAAAACGCATAGTGAAAGGAAGTGCCGAATAGTAAAATGACTTAAGCGCCGCCAAATAAACGACCTTTTGAACGGATGTTTTGTAACAGGGCAGCATCTACGAAACTCTACACGGAGCATCGCCCGACATGCTCTTGGCCGGTTTTTTTTGCATTGTTATCCCGGAAATCACCCCTTAAGGATTACGAATTCCAATTCCAGAAAATCCCCAGCCAGGTTATACGTAGCGTGTATCATGCTTTGACTGATTTGACGGGAAGATCGATTTGGATGATATTTGCAGTAGACATAAACGTATAAAAAGAAAAGTGGTCCTGTATCGTCCGATATACACCTACTATACTCTCTATGTCGTTTAAATCATGCCAAAGAAATTTAATAAAAAAAAGGATTAATTTATGAGTGTAGTTTCATTTAGTGGTAATTGTAAAATATTTTATTGGGACTACTGTCCTCTAGCGTATCCATCTGTCAACTTTACTTCAAGTTCCGCCTCTAGGGTAGCGGGAGAGAAATTAGGGGTGAATTAGCCGCTGACACAGACCGAATTCCACGCGGGCGGAGCCGCGGGCACAGCTAGTAATAATATAAATGCTTTAATAGAATATCCAATTTAGTATTCCATTCCCGCCTTTTTACTTTTTTTTTCACTTTCAAGAAGCGTTTTTCTGTTGTTTGCTTCAAACCGACTCATTACTTAGAGGCGTTTTTGATAGAAAACCACAAACGTTTGTGGTTTTCTATTTTTGCAAACGGCTAAAAAAGTAAAAACGCCTTAAGGGTGAATAAATGGTTTTGACGTTTCTTTTTTTTTTAAACAGGTAGTTGGCCCGATAAACAACCTTATTTTATTTTTTAAACAAAATTGTGCCAAAAAAAGACCTTTTAATGTTTTTAATGAATGCAATGACATAACTGGACAATTTATTTTCCAACTAATGACATTTCATCGCTACCATAACTTTGCTGTAGTGGTGGTTCAGGTGCTACAGCAAATGCTTACTTTCCAGCTCGGATTTTGACCATCTTTTGTCACATTTCCGAACAGTAGCGTGAAAACGTAGATTCAACTCCTCAAACAATAAAACTTTTGTTCAACAACTTTAAAAAAATATGGTCTTTAGATTTCTCTTTTTCATACAAACTAAATAGTATTTTCAATATACGTTATAATCCTTCTGATTGACTTTGCTTGTCAGTCTTGTCACCCTAAAGACATAATCAATTTCGCAATAGGCACATTGCGTGTCCGAATAACTTTAAAGTGTACTAATAATCAAACAACAAATTATTTTGTAATATATTCAATTTTATTACAGTATAAACATTACAATTAAAAAGAATAGCTACATATAAACTAAACTAATACCTAAAACATACTTACAAATAAAAAATTAGCTCCAAATCAGATCCGACCGGTAGAGTGCCCAGAAGGCTTGCGGCATTGCCGCGTTGGACGGCAGTTATTTTTAAAAGTCGCTGAACAAAAGTTGTGTACTTTGAGGAGTAGACTCTACGTTTTAGTTTTTTTTCTCGTGTTACAGGCAACACCCGGTGTTGCAATAATTGTTTACTAACTGATAGCAACTTTTAGAAGTTTTGCATTTAAAATATTCGTGTTGTTTTCATTACAATAAGGTTGAACATATTCGTTTTTTTGTTTTAGTTTAATTGTTTTCGACTATCTTTTGTGTGGTTATTTTCTTTATATTTTTTTTACCTATGACAAAATATACACATAATAAAAGGCACCCCTTCCACCAATATATATTTGTTAACCTATATCACCATATAGGTTAACAAATATATATTTTTGCCCTTTTTAGTGCGATTTTTACATTGCTTATCGTGTTTATGCTAATTGGCAATATAAACTCACAAGCTATAGCCAGTTTTTAGTATAATTAATTATGCGTATAACGAAACGTTACACTATCAACCTTCTCTAACTGTCACATTACCGATCTAAATTTTAAATCCTAAATCTGCATTTTTGAATTCTTTTGGCAGCCCTTTTTGCCCACTTCGATCAGATCCCCGATCGATAATATTGATTTGTTTTATCTTCTAGAGCTCTGTCGACGCTGGTTCCTGCATTTTATTTACACAACCCGTAGCGAGGCACCCACCCTGCTGCCTCACAATTACAATTTACTTCACAAATTGAAAGCATTTTTAGCCATTAAACCTTATAGCTAGCTACTTCATGAACTAATACTTCTACTAAATCAACGTAGGTAAATATATGTAGATCGATTGATTCATCCGCGTAGATGCCATTCAAACTTCAACCCCGTCAAAATAAAATCTTAGTGGAGCTTCACGAAATTTGAATATATTGTACAAAGTTAGGTATTGTATGCTTAGGTCCATCTTCTAAATTGAGTAGTTAGGGAGGGAGTAATTAGATGAAAAATAGGGGAATAGAAGGGGGTTTTATTAGGACAACAAGGAGGTGAATAAAGATATCTATATATATTTCTCTCTAAAATAATTATCAAAGCCAGAAAACGATATGCCCAAAACAATTCCTGTTTTCATCTTATTCGATAACTTGCCATTCAAATTTGAGATAAATACTTGAATTTGAAAGAAACGAAAGGAATGAATGGTTTCTCATTTAGCCGGAAATTAATAAGCAGGCAATATCCGCCCACCCGTTCTTATATCGATGTAAAAGAGCTACTGTTCGCTAGTACATACCAGTATCTAATACAGACTGCGGATCTACATTAAAAGTCGACATGTAAGCGTTTGACAATTCTGGACTTGGAAGGGTCCTAAAATTTCCCCCGGCTACCATCCAACCAACATCCCCCTCGCTTTAAGCCCTATCAGAAAAAAAACAATAGCGTAGCGTTAGCTGCTACAACTTCAATATGTCCTACGGCGCCAGTATATCGCAATAATTTCCAGAATAATGAGGCATATTCGAAGAGTATTTTTTGATATTTAAAACAGGTTTGGACATGCCAAGACATTTAGCTTATACAGACCATCCTTTCCTGATTAAAGTGGTCTGTAGACTATCCTTTCCTAATTATAAAGTTCATTAAATATGTATAAATAAGAAGCGACTTTACACATGACTAATAAAATTGACTACAAGGCATTAAATCTAGTGTATGGCATATAAACGAATTTTAATTGTTTTTAAAAATCCAGGCCGTCATTGTCAGCTGAAAAGGAAATAACTGCCCATCGTTGTTTTAGAAAGAGCCTTCTCCATATAAATTAAGACCAAGCCAGTGCTGTAATTTTATTTCTGCGATGAGCGCGATTCTGTATGTGATAATTTTTTAAGCAAATGACTTGCTTTCCAGGTTTTTGTGAAAAATCCAAATTGTCCAAGTCCAAGTTGGTTTTTGTGTACTGCTACTCAAATTGCTACGGTTTTAAAAAAAAAATACATTGTTAGGTACGATTTTCTATTGATAGTCTTACTACAGTCTCACTTACTATAGTCTCTGTTCGGCAGTAAATTAAAATTTCTCTCGTACTTTCAGCTACCTTTTGTTAGGAAATATGGTTCTTAGAAGAAAACAGATTGAAATTTACTTCTTATCTATTTCTGTGTGTTACAATAAATTTAAATGGATTAAGGGTACCTACATAATTTTACGTTTGCAAGTCTTAACTGTAAAAGTGTTAAGCGTTGTGTTGACGGTGTCAAACACCTGTGCCGAACATGTGTTATAATTGCTCTCCAGGAGACATGGCTGTTGCCGGACGAGATTCCGTTTTTGAATGGCAATTTCTGTGCGACGGGAACATCGGCCGTGGACACGACGGCGGGCATGGTGTGCGGGTGGAGTCGCGCTGCTGTGGAATAGTGCCGTTTTTCACGATGTGTCGGTGGTGCAGTGCGATAATCCGCGTTTATGCGCGATTAATGTAGTGACGGACGAACGTCCGATTATAGTGGTTAGTATATATATGCCGACCAATAGCACGGACAACCTAGCGGAGTTTACGGATTGCCTCAGTGCGGTGAGCGCTATTGTTGATGAATATGGGGTCGAATCTGTTTATATAATGGGAGATTTCAATGCCCATCCAGGTGAACTATTTTATCGTGAACTAATGAACTACTGCAATGATATGGATTGGATATGGATAGTTTCTATAGACACACAAAAACTAGGTATTGACTCTGGAACTTATACTTTCATTAGTGACGCTCATAAGTGTAGACGGTGGCTATACCACTGTGTTATAACGCAATCTGTGTTGGCATCTGTACATGATGTATATGTTAATTATAATGTGACCTGGTCCGACCATTTCCCACTCATGTTACAGTGTAATTTAAAACTACTTGCACCAAGGTTATATAGTTCAGTTGACGTATCTAATCAACACATAATATGGGGAGAGAGAGGGTCGGAACAAATAATCCGTTATAACGGAGAGTGCAACAGGTTGTTGAAATGTATTGACTTTCCTACTGAGTTTACGCTTTGTGCCGATAAATACTGTACTGACATTAGTCATAGGGAAGTCCTGGACACCTTGTATAAAAATATTGTGTCTGCCCTTTGTGTGGCTGCGATGCGAACCACAAGGAGGAAGCGTAAACCCAAAAAGCAGGTAGTGGGGTGGAATAGGCATGTCAGCAATGTACACGGGGCCGCGAGGGAGAAATTTCGTGAGTGGACACTTTGTGGTAGACCGAAAGTTGGAAAGTTATTTAATGAGATGTGTGAAACGCGAAGAATATTCAAATCTCGTTTAAAATGGTGCCAAGACCATCAGGCCCAAATAAAAATGAATATTCTAGCTTCACAGCACTCCCAAAAAGGATTTCAGGTCATTTTGGAAAGCCACAAACAACATGAAATATCGACCGTCATGCCCAGTGAGTGTTAATGGCTAAACCGATAGCAAAGACATAGCTAACACTTTTAAAGATCATTTATTCATTACTATCTTACTAGGAATATCTAAATATATAAAAGAAGAAACTGACTGACTGACTGATTGACTGATTGACTGACTGACTGACTGACTGACTGACATATCAACGCACAGCCCAAACCGCTGGTTCTAGAGATTCCAAATTTGGCACGTAGGTTCCTTATAAGCAGAGCTCGGATTTTTCACGGCAAAACAAAACACTAGCGTAATTTAGCCAGTGCTTGAAATATTATTTTATCGATATCGATAATTCAGAACTAGAAGAAATAAAAGTCACCAAATAAAATTAATATGTAATAAAACTAATAAAAACATTTGTATAAAGTTACTATATATTAGAAACAGACGCAATTTCTTCTTCAAAATCTACGTCAGTACACACAGCAGCACAAGACATTTTATTTGGGTAATAGTGATAGGAGTAGATGATCATTATCTTTTCAACATTCTCTGGGAGTAAACAGTTGCGTTTATCACTATAAATCCATTTATGTACACTAAATGTACGTTCAACTTCAGTTTGACGTCAAGGGAGCAAATTTATAGTATTCATTATCAGTTCGGGTAATATTTTCAGATATGTCTCTTAAAATTTCGTAATCAGGATTTCGTTCGAGCACGGCTTCAAATTTACGTATCACTGGTAAAAGTTTACTCCAGTTTACGTAGCAACGAACAGTATCCAGAATGAGGAAGGATTCCGCAATGGATAAAGTCGAACATTGCAATTGTTCTATTGAAGAGGCTATTACTTCGTAGTTGTCGCGAATGAAATTTAACTCCGGTCGTAGTTTGCATGTTTGAAAACATTTTTTTGCAGCTCTTATAGCTGCCGAGTCATTAGCAAGTATGGAGACGACATCACGTATTTGCTCATAGTATTGAGCGTAATATACCGCAGCAGATATCCAAGTTCCCCATCTGGTGATAATTGGCTCGGGAGGTAGGGGAATGGACGGATATTTTGCCTTAAAAAGGCGTACACGCTCTGGAGATTTTAGGAATATCTTTTTGACATTCGATATCAACCCATCCACACCTTTGAAATTATCTCGCACTTCTTCGGCAACCCGGTGCAGACCATGAGCTAAACACGTAATGTGTTTCATACGAGGAAACGTTGCTTTTAAAATACGACCGGCTTTAAGCATATATGCGGTACTATCTGTGCAAAGTAAAAGCAAATTGTTTACGTTATCATTGAAAGAATTTTGAAACAAAAATTTTAATTGGTTTATTATTAGGTTTGCTATTGTTTCCCCATTTACCTTCTCTAAAACCTTCGACCCCAAAAGATAAAATTGCTTAGAACAATTTTTTTGCAAAGACCGAATCACCACGTTTGTCACACATTTTCCCATGAAATCTGGTGTTTCGTCTATAGATATCCACAAATAATTGGTTTTGTTTACCTCTCTTATACCCTGTATAGTTTTTTTGTACACAAGATTTAAATAAATTTTTCGCAGGGTCGATTCGTCCGGTAAAGAAGTCATAGAGCAGTTGCAACATAAATACTTGTTAAAAAAATGACGAAAATTATTGTTGTTGACTGTTGCCCATGGTATGTTGCATGAAATAAGAAAAATAATTAAATCGAAATAAAATTGATGTTTCCTATTTGGTTGCCCCGAACGGTAATTGTGGCGGTTGCTTTTCACATGATTCTCAATATTGCATTTCTTCAGTTTTAGATGCATATCGCACATAGAGCAGTATATAGTGGAGGTCACTTCATTATAGACTAACTCAGGGTGATTTTCAATCCACGTTTTGATCCGATCTTGTACATTACTCATTTTTGTATTAATTGATACCTTGCAATATTAAGTTATTATACGTATATCCAACACGTCGGATTCAATGCGTTGCGAAATAAATAATACCTAGATGCAATTTACGTTTTATACGTAATGAAATGACAGTTAAAGTGTGAATGTCATATGTCATGTGAGATGAAATTTGCAGTCGTTTCTATCATTTTAAATGAGGTGGTATAGTTACTTCGTTCTAAGTTGTACATGCAGACCTACCTCTTTGTTGCTCGACTATGGCAAAGCTAAAATGAAAAGTTATTTTATTACTTATACAGGATGTCCGGTAATTAATGCACAACCTTCTAACCCCCAGTAGGTCACCTTAGACTGGTCAAAAATATTGATTTTGAGCTCTAGTAAGTCTCCTGTTTTTCGAAATTTTCGCACGTTTGTTAGTTTTTAAATTTTGACATTTACACTGATAGGTGTACCATCGAATAAAAAAAGAAAAAATGTACTGAGGCAATACCTGTCATATACTCTAGTAAGACTCGATAGGTGTCGATAAAATAATATTTCAAGCACTGGCTAAATTACGCTAGTGTTTTGTTTTGCCGTGAAAAATCCGAGCTCTGCTTATAAGGTCTAGGGATGCACTAAGAAAGGATTTTTCAAAATTCACCCCCTAAGGGGGTAAAATGGGGGTCCAAAGTTTGTATGGCGAATCAAAATTTGTTAGACTATTTTATTCGAAACTTCACAGGAGTATTCCTAACGATAAATGAGTAAACATAAATGAGTAATGAGTGAGTGAGTGAGTAGTGATAAATTAGTCAATAAGTATGAGTATTACTATCTTACTAGGAATATGATTATAATACGTATTAAAAGGCATGTAACTATATCCCTAGGGATATAACTATACCTCCGCCGCACTCCTACCTACAATTATTTCACTAAACTTAATCCAGTAAATAAATGGTTAAATCTTCTCTTGGACTGTCACAGGAGGGGGTGAGCGATGCTGAGTCCAACGACGTGGACCTGGACCGGGATACTCTGCTAAGGATGTAGCTAAGGCTATTAAATCTATCTCGCGAGGCAAATCCCCAGGGCACGATGGCCTCAGCATCGAACATCTCCAGAATGCGGGTCCCCACATATCAAGAGTGTTAGCTTTGTTTTATACACTGTGTGTAAGGCACTGTTATTTGCCCAGGGATATGATGAAAACTGTAGTTATTCCTGTACCTAAAAATAAAACTGGAGATTTGTCTGACATCAATAACTACAGGCCTATATCCCTAGCGACTATTATTGTAAAGTATTTGAGAGTGTGCTTAATGTACAGTTAAATAAGTGCGTTAGTCTAAGCCCCAACCAGTTTGGTTTTCGACCAGGGTTATCAACAGAGAGTGTAATACTGTGCCTTAAGCACACTGTCAAATATTATTTAAATAGGAAGACGCCCGTTTATGCGTGCTTCTTATACTTAGGGCTTTTGACCTGGTTTCCTATAATATCCTATGGCAAAAACTGGGAGCCATTAAACTACCTAATGAGTCCATACAAATTCAGGTATTGGTATGGAAATCAGGTCAATAGCGTTACCTTTACTTAAATGAGCTTCTCGAGGCGTTCAGCAAAACGCATGTCGGCTGCCATATTGATGCAGTTTGTTTGAATAACTTGAGTTACGCCGACGATATGGTTTTGTTGAGCGCATCGGCTTGTGGTTCGCGAACACTTTTGAATATTTGCGAGTCCTACGCTATCCAACAGGGGCTAACATACAATGTAGGTAAAACTAAGTTCATGGTGTTTGAACCTACTGGGTATCGGATACCCATAGTACCTCCCATCAAATTGAATGGTAGCCCCCTGGAAAGGGTGAGGACTTTTAAATATCTAGGCCATGTTGTCATTTCAGACCTAAAAGACGATATGGATATTGAACGCGAACGGCGGGCCCTGTCGGTGAGGGCAAACATGATTGCGCGTAAGTTTGCGCGCTGTACTAGGGAGGTGAAAGTAACCCTTTTTAGAGCATATTGCACTTCCCTGTATACGTGCAGCCTATGGGCATACTACACGCAGCGGGCCTATCGGGCCCTCCGGGTCCAATATAACAACGCGTTCCGGGTGTTGGTGGGGCTGCCCCGCTTCTGTAGCGCATCAGGAATGTTTGCTGAAGTGCGCATAGATTGCTTTTATGCGACTATGCGCAAGCGATGCTCATCCCTGGTGCGCCGGGTGCGGGCCAGCCCCAACCTCATCCTGCGCTCGATAGCCGAGAGGTTTGACTGCCCATATTTGAGGCACTGTGATGATATGCATGTTTCTAGAAGTACTTATTATGTGTGACTACTACGTAGGTGCTTCTAGAAACATGCATGACACAAAAATTTATAAATTATACCGAAGTAATTTATGTAGATATTAACATAGCTATAAGTAGTATAAGTACATACTAACCAAAACTATGGGTCTAAAAGTTATCCGAAATAAAAATGATTTGATAATTAATTATCATTAACTTCTTTTTCACACTGGTTTGGTATCAGGTAATATGAAATTTAAAGCAAGAGTATAGATTGCTGAGAATGTTAAGGTTTTAACCCGACTAATAGCCTCTAATAACTTTCTCGATACATAGCTATTGTATAATCATAGGTATCATTGATATATGCGCGTAATTCATTATAACACTAGCCCACACAATGTTTACAACCCAAGTCTAACCCGGGAACGTTACCGGTATTACTAAAAATCAAACTAGCGCCCAAATTTCGCAATGTTTACGTGATATTCTAAAATGTAATTTAGGTAAACGTAATAAATTATCAGATTATAAAAAAAATATTCAAAAATAATCATTACTAATCGATATATATACCAAAATTGAATACCGGTCAATTTGTATTAAAAAAAACCGGCCAAGAGCGAGTCGGACTCGCACACCGAGGGTTCCGTACTAACCTTTAGAGCTTAAAGGTAATATAGACCTGAGTATTTGATATGAATTTCAATTTAATACCTCCACGCGTTTACGAGGAAAAAGGTAGTAAGTTTAAAATTTAAAAAAATATTTTTTTGTATGATTTTACTAAAAATGTCTACTTTTTGTATTTTTTCCATTGTCTATGCTATATGACGTTGCTTCGTGCCAAATTTCAAGTTTCTGAGTTCACGGGAAGTACCCCGTAGGTTTTGCGAGTGCCGAAAAACTCAAAAATTTGCAGCATAAACGACTGTATCTTTTGATTGCGTTGGCTTTTAAGTTTGATTTTTTCACAGCTCCAAGGGAAAATAGACTTGAGTATTTGATATAAATTTCAGCTTGATCTCCTTGAGCTCCACGCGTTCCTGAGAAAAATGGTCTTGACAGACGGACAACAAAGTGATCCAATAAGGGTATCGTTTTTTGGGTTCCGTAGTCAACTAGGAACCCTTATAGATTCGCCATGTCTGCCCGTCCGTCCGTCCGTCCGCGAATAATCTCAGTGACCGTTAGCGCTAGAAAGCTGAAATTTGGTACTAATATGTATATCAATCACGCCAGCAAAGTGGTAAAATAAAAAGTGGAAAAAAATGTTTTATTAGGGTACCTCCCCTATACGTAAAGTGGGGAGTGATTTTTTTTTCATTTCAACCCTAACGTGTGATATATTGTTATAAAAATGAATAGGGGTTTACTAAAATCATTTTTTGAAAATTTAAATATTTTAGGAAATAATCGCTCCAGAAGTAAAACAAATGTGCCCCCCCCCCCTCTAACTTTTGAACGATATGTTTTAAAAATATGAAAAAAATCTCAAAAGTAGAACTTTATAAAAACTTTCTAGGAAAATTATTTTGAACTTGATAGGTTGACTAGTTTAAAAACAAAATACAAAATAATTTCTGAACTAAGTTTGTAATTTAACCGTATAAGCAGGTGTTTATTGTACCTGTAATTTCTACAAAATTACAATGAAGTGACGTGCTTTCAAATAAAGTAAAAACGGCGAAAATCTGTTCACGCAATAAAGAATTATTCCATAAAAATCATCTTCCATACTTTAAGCTCGCGTGCAATAGTTTACTTAATTTGCCGATAGATGTCGCTGTACGTGGAACGCTCATATCATAACCTACATGGCGGTGTTATTTTAACTCTTAAGTGGGGACACTTACTGTGACGGACGGAAAACTGCGGAAGTTACGGAATCCTACACTGAGCGTGGCCCGACACGCTCTTGGCCTGTTTTTTTCCTTTCGAGGTACGGAACCCTAAAAATACTGCTATTCGATTCCTGACTCTAACTCCTTGAGCCCTCTAATAACCATTACCGGGATTCGAACTGGGGACTGCCACTACGTAGGCAGGATCACAACCGACTAGGCTACGAAGACTCTTGATGTACCCACGTTCCTTATAGCCATTGCAGATGAATTTCGCCAGTCATTTTAATTTGAACACACAGCCTAACCATACCGTAATGGTCCCAAGACGAGCAAATACCCGGTAATATTGGGTAATCCGGAACAGTCAACAGGACCTTAGTTCTGAACGCTTTTTAAGCGTCCAATGAGGGTGACCAGTGTAAGTTTGACCCTAACATTAGGGATAGGTTAGGGATTGACAATCAACGTCAATCAACACTTAATGAGGTTATAAGCCCCCATAATAATAGTTGGATAATTAAACAAAAATGTGTCAACCAACATTCATTTTGCAATAAGATGTCTCTAAAAATGTTGTTGACACATTTTTGATTTAAAGCAATCAATTCAATCCAACCAACCAAAGAGGATGCAGACCTACTCTCCGAAACATGTCGCGCGAAGTGACTAAAAAGACGTAAGTTTAACCGTTATATTTTATAGTGTTAGTAGGTCTCAAGATAGTTTAAATTTAATACGGGAATGTATCTGTTATCTTTATAATCTACAAGTTTACACATTTTCTTGTCTGTGTATTTGACTGTAGATTTGATGTCTTTAGGTTTTTCTAAATGACTTCAGCGCCATACGAGTATGCGCGTAGCGTTATACGTTTATCCTGATTGTCGTAAATAATCACGTGACTTTTCAGGAAGACTATACATGATGTAGCACTGTCGATGTCCACTGTATCATCGCCCACACTGTTAACTATGCCCATCGGTGGACCTTATGCCTTTTGTAATAAGGTCCACCGATGTACAGTTAAGAGTGTTGCTGATTGTACAAATATTTAGCGTAGACGGTCTCTAGTGCCCATGAGGCCAATACTCGTTGAGAAGGGAACACTAACACGGGCCGGGCGGCAAATATTTGTATCCGTCTCTTTGATACGGCCTAGCGAAAGCTAAATAGGTATTGAGGTTTTTTCGAGATTGTTCGCTTTTGATGTTTAAATTACTTTCAAAGTTTGCTCGCGACATGTTGAATTAGGGCAATGAGATAAAATTTGAGAAATAATTGCTGATGAAAGAAACGTGATGACAACTTTTCTTTAGATAAACCTTCATTTAGTGTTGCTGATGTGTATGTAAGTATACATAGTAATTTATGGTTTAACTCACGTGTATGTAAAAAAAAAGTTTATTCACGAAACGGCTTACATTTTTTTTACATCAGTTCTTCTGCCAAACCAGTGTGGTATGTTAGCAGTCGAGGCTCCAGTTTACAAATTATATATGTATTAATATATAGTGTAACTTACATTATATTTCCACCACCACCGACATAACAGTAACACCCGACTGACCATTGATAGACCCTATCCCAATGTAATGAGGTCCACAAATAGTCACCCATAAAGATACCATTTCTATATAATATGTAATTTTAATGTTAATACAGATGCAGGTTTGATGACCCTTTTTAAATTATTGTTTATTTGTAAATTATTGAATTTAAACTTTAGTGAGACATTCTAACATACGTGAATGACGGTTACACTCACGACTCTTTAGTCGCTACTCGCGATATATTTTGGAAAGCCTAGGTCTCCATCGATCACTAAGAGTGCTTGGAAACCAGTCCACAACACGCACATTGCGGTGGCGCGCTTTGTATTAAAAAATGCCAAATGTATTTCGGTATAATGTTTAAAAATAACAGCATTCTGTACTTTTTATGAACAACAAATGGTGGTCTAAGTGTGCTAGGGCACAGCTCAGCGAATGTCATCTCGCCCAAATCTGGAGCAGAGCCCGACTGGGGAAGTACCTCCATCTTACAGAAAACCACAGCCAAATATCACTAGACTCTACTCATAGTATAGAAACATGAGTGCTTACTCCATACAACTGGTAATTAGCTCGAAAGCTTGACTTAATTAAGGCATGACATCTACAGGGACGAGCAAGGAGCGTGAATACCAAGTGGCACTTTAAGCTTACTTATTTCTCTATGCTCATAGTGTTGTGCTTCTGCCCGTTGCCATAGAGCCATAGAGTTGCCATAGCCCAAAGTGGTTGGAGTGAGTCTTATTTTTTTTAAATTTTGTATAAAAGGTCAGCACTCAGCATCGCGCGCATATGACATCTCGGGAGTTACAGGCATAAATAGGCTACGGTAGCTCCTTACCATCCGGTGGGCCGTATGCTTATTTGCTACCGTTGTGGTATAAAAAATGTATTAAAATTTCATACCCATGCGAACTAAAATTAGGTGATCATCATTCTAACTATACGAACATTATTGAAAGTTCGATTAGCGTTGTTTTTATAAACGACTGTCATTTGGTAAGAGCAGTTGCCAAGGAGCACAATTTAAGTGTCCTCAACCTTTCAACGAAAAAAACCTTACTCTCCAAACACAATTACTTCCCATTACACCCCACATAACAGTCTTCTGTTAAGAGCATCGAACTTGCACTTAGACGGCGACTGTTTCCCGCTGAAAATTTGATCACGTTAATTGTTCCTCTCTAAGGGACGCTAATATGCATTAAATATAAGGTTTGAAGTGCAATTTGATGGCTTGAAACCTACGGGACTGGGTTTAGTAGGACACTGATTCAAATCGTAGCACTCTACATACTTATGTTGGTAATATTGTCAGGTTTTTCAACTTTATCATCAACATTGGATATGGGAGAGGTTACGTTTTTACTTGAATTTTGTTATAAAAAATAGGAAATCAGGAGATAGTAGATAAGTATCGATCCAGTGAACTTAATTATTAATATTGTAATGTATGAGAAGAAAGATGCAGTAGATATACTTTAGGTCAGTGTCAATAGAAAAGTAAAATAAGGTAAACAAATATGACTGAATTTGTAGTTAAAAAAAAGCATTTGACACATGACGAAATATTATTAAAGAAATCCGTTTCCACTGGAATATAAGTAATTAATGTATATTTTGACCAAAAATTTATATAAAAAATAAGAATATGTGTATCATGAAATTTAAACTTTCGTGAGACATACTATCCCTATAAAATATAACGGTTTCCTTCGCTTTGATAAAGCTAGACTGCTGGTTCGTGAAAAATGCTACGTGCCACGCAAAATACGCGAGGCGATCGAGATTGGGCGTCGTCCTAATTTTAATCGAGACGGGGGCTGGGGCGTACCACCAGCATGGAAGCCTGTAATCCATGGCAAGAACTTCAGTGTGTGCTGTGAGAGTTTAGTGGACACAGTGAGTGTGGTTTGTTTATCGTCGCTCATGTCGGATGAACCGAATTCGCTGCAAAGCACGGTAGCAGCGCCGGCGAAAGATCACCCTCAACAAGCTTTGTCAGAGCGGGCGACACGAGCTGCACGGCGAGCGGGACGCAGGCCAGCAGTCGGCAACGCGTCGTGCAACAGCGCGCTACGGGCCGGTTCAAAATAGCACTCTAAGTGCTTGAAGATAGAGACCTAAGTTCTCAGAAACATGTCGCGCGAAGTGACTAAAGTGACGTGAGGGTAACCGTTATATTTTATAGTAATATGTGTATCATTTTACAATGAAACAATAACTTTTTTAGGGTTCCGTAGCGAAAATGGCAAAAACGGAACCCTTATAGTTTCGTCATGTCCGTCTTTCCGTCCGTCCGTCCGGCCATCCGTCCGTATGTATTTTACTCGAAAAGTATAATACGTATATTAATAAAATTTTGACATAAGGTGTTTTTTGTATGCCGCTATTTCGTTTTGTAGTTAAATCGCAGAAAGAAAAATTTAGGGGGCGCTTTATACATGCAACTAAGTAATTATTTTTTTTTTTAATAAAAGAAAAACCAAATATGTTGCACATAAATCTATAGTTCTTTAAAAATAATGATGGATACGTAGACAGGACACAAGTGAAACAGCCGGTAGCTAGTAATGCACTGCTTTATTCACGTATAGGTATCGTGGTGGGCGCAGCCACACACACACATGTAAGCATACGCTAACCGTATACATAACAATCCCTCCACCTATTTAACTATTAATCTTATAGCCTAGTTTTGTTAATCCCTAGTAAAATTGCTTAAAATCTATTTTGGGACGAGGACGTAACACTTTCCGTGTCTCGGCTGTGGGCGGCCTATGCTCTGATTCTGCCTCATGAAACTCGTCCTGATCTTCGTTGCACTCTTCCTCCTCTACGGGGTGAGTTTGTTCTGACGCTTTATGTGGGAGCGATCGCACCATTGGCTGAGGCGGTGTCGGATGCGCTCTCTCCGTTCGCTCTGGTGGCGGCGGCGGCGGCGGCGACGGCGGCGGCGGCGGCGTCGGCGGCGCCGATGGCGTCGATAGCGAAGTCGTCGCAGGCGGGGAGTGAGTAAGTATATCGTAATCGTCATAGTCCCACGCATTTGCATCCTTCAGGTGACCTTTATACAATGCTAATTGGTTAATGTGTTTACGATAACATAGTTGAGAATCCCAGTCTTTAATTAAATATAAAACCCTCCCTAGTCGCTTTTGTACCTTTACCCCTGTATTCCTTTACCCCACATCATTTTATTGTTACAATATTTTGTGTAAAGTACAAAGGTGCCGATAGCAAATTGTTTACAGTTGGCTTCCTTATTATCCTGTGAGCACTGAGCATCGGGTTTATCACAGGTTGGAGCCGCAGACGAGGACAGCGGTGAGGGTGGGGATAAGAGATCCATACGTGACCTCATTTTACGTCCGTAGACTAATTGCGCGGGAGAGAATCCAGTGGTAGTATGTTTAGAGTTACGGTAATCGAATAAATATTTTAATAGTTCCATTTTTGTTTGCTTAACATTACTGCTCGACATTAGACTGATCCGTATTCCTTTTTTAACTACTTTAACATACGACTCGGCTTGACCGTTACTCGCGGGGTGGTACGGGGGTGACGTAACGTGCGAAATTCCATTAAGTACACAAAACGCTTGAAATTCTTGGGAACAAAAAGCTGTGCCATTGTCCGTCACTAAGGTTCGCGGTATACCGAACCTAGACATAAAGTCGTATAATTTTTCGATAGTAGCAGTCGATGTAGTTGTGTTGGCCATATCGTATACCACACCACGAATAGGCGTCGACTAACACTAAGTACATGCGGCCGTTTATTGGCCCGAGAAAGTCGGCATGGATACGGTAGCCAGTCTCCTTTGGTGGTGTCCATGGCACGGGATTGACTCGGGCCGGCGCAGGTCGCATCTGTATGCAAACATCGCAAGACCCTATCATCCGTTCTACAGCTTCGTCTACGCCCGGGAACCAAAACCTAGACCTAATCTCCGCTTTAGTCTTCACGATACCAAGATGCGTTTTATGGAGCTCAGATAAGAACTTTTCGCGTAACGACTCGGGAATTACAACCTTATGCCCCCTCATTATGCATCCATTTTCGTACGACAGTTGATTTCGACATAAGTGGTAAGGTTTAATTTTCAAATCGCTTACTTTATTTGGCCATCCTTCCATTATGTATTTACGTACTTTTCCTAAAATTACATCATTACGGGTTTCTTTGCAAACATCCGTGAAGGTAACAGGTAGACTGCCACTTAGAACGAAATGGACATAAGCGGCGCGATCGTACGGTTCCGCGGTGTCAGCGCATTCTTGCGCGGCGCCGCGCGCCCCCGCGCACTCCCCGTGCTCCGGACCAGATGGCAGACTGGCGCGAGACAAAAAATCTGCGCTGTTGTCAGCACTTCGCACATACTCAATGCAATAATTATATGCGCTTAAAAATATTGCGTATCTTTGGAGTCGGTTCGCTGTTACTTCGGGAATCCCCTTATATGGTCCAAAAATCGATATAAGGGGTTTGTGGTCTGTCCGAAGGACAAACGGTTCTGATCTTCCATACAGATATTGGTGGAAGCGACGCACCCCAAAAATAATACCAGTCGCTTCTTTCTGTAGCTGAGAATATCGCGTTTCAGCTGTCGATAACGTCCGTGAGACAAAAGAAATCGGCCTCTCTAGGCCTCCGGGGTCCATTTGCGATAAAATTGCACCAAGGCCTCGGGGTCCAGCATCGACTGTCAAGAACAGCTGTGCCTCCGGATTGAAATGAGCCAAAACCTGATCTGAAGCCATACATTTTTTTATTTCAGTATATGCGGTATGGTGGGCATCCGTCCATTGCCATTTATACCCCTTTTTTAAAAGGGCATAGAGTGGACACAAGATTGACGACGCATTTGGCACAAAATTCCTGTAGTAATTTACTAACCCCAAAAATGATTCGAGCTCACTAACATTGTTTGGAACAGGGGCCTTTAGGATTGCTTCGACTTTATCCGGTGACTTATGTAAGCCGTCTTTGTCTATTACGTAACCTAAATAGCTAACTTCATTTTGATAGAAATCACACTTTTCCTGTTGCAACGTCAATCCTGCGTCCTGTAACCTTTCGAGCACGGCATTTAACCTACGAGCATGCTCGGCGTCGTCTCGGCCCGTGACGAGCACGTCGTCGAGCAGGCACAGCACGCCCTCCATACCGGCTAACACGCCCTCCATAGCGCGCTGGAACACGGCCGGCGCGCTGGCGAGGCCGAACACAAGACGTGTATACATATATAGGCCGCGAGAGGTATTTATAAAGGTATATGGCTGTGACTCCTCATCCAATACAAATTGGTTGTAAGCCATTGACAGGTCGAGATTGGTAAATTTAACACCACCATACAGTTTCGCAAATAATTATTTTGCTGTTGGCAAGGGATACTGATCGACTATCAATTACTTATTTATGGTTACGGAGTAATCAGCACAAAGTCGAACACTGCCATTTCGTTTTAGCACCGGGACTATCGGCGAAGCATATTCCGCATGGTCTACGGGTTTTAAAATACCTAATTGTACTAGCCTGTCGATCTCTTTGTTTACCTTATCGCGCAACGCAAACGCAATCGGCCGCGCTTTAAAGAATACCGGTTTTGCGTTATCTTTGAGTCTCAGTTTGACTTTATGTTTATTAAAACAACCTAACGAATCTGAAAATAATTTCGGAAATTTCGTTTGCAATTGTTCGACCGAAGACAATTGGTTACAGTAGTTGAGTGGTACAAGTCCCAATTGAAAGGCTGAAATGAAATCCCTACCAAGCAAAGACACACCATCGTCACGTACTACACGTATGTCTAGCGTATGTGTACGGTCGGCATAGCACACAGGCAACCGCACTACACCCACACAAGAAATGTTGTCGCCGGTATAACTAACCAACCTTTTACGTAACGGACATAATGGCACATCCTTAAAATTCAGTTTATAAATATCATTCGAAATTACCGTTACGGCAGCTCCGGTATCTATTTCAAAATTTAATTTAGATTCGCGAACAGTCACCTAAAATAAATACCTCACCATCGTCTCCGAAGTCCTCGTTTCCGGCTCCATTATTTACGTAATTCACTTTTGATGTACACATCCTACGTAAATGGCCTTTAACATTACACTTCTTACACACATATTCACTATACTGACACTCCGCGGTCGTGTGGTGGGTATACCCACATACAGTACATTTAGGCTTCCCTAATCGACTACTCTTTGTAACGGCTGGTCCTTTATTATTGGCACTGCGTGTAATCTTTAAAAGGGAGTCCGGCGCCTCGGCGGCCACGGCGGATACGCCCGCTCCGCTCGCGCTGGCGACGGCAGCGGCGCGCGCGGTGCTAACATTTTCAGCATACTCCACGGCTTTGCCAAGTGTAAGGCCAGCCAGATCTTGCGCATAAAGCTTTTCTTTTTCATAACAAGCTCTCATCCCCATAATAAAGCGGTCGAGTAGGGCTTCTTCTACATTATTGAAGGCACATAGTGACGTCAGGCCTCGAAGTCTCGCGGCCCACTGCGAGTGAGATTCACCTTCTTTTTGTACCGCTGCATAAAAATTATGCCTTTCACTAAAACCAACTCGTTTTGGGTTGAAATGTGTACCCAAACTTTTAATAATGTCATCATAGGGCACTGTTTGAATATCCTTTGGCAAAACCAAATCTGCAGCAAGTCTGTAGGTACCCTCCGTGAGTGCACTTAGCAGTATGGCTCTCCGCTTTGTTCCGGTCGTGTCCGTTGCGTCGGTGATGTCGTTTGCCACAAACCACTGTGTCAGACGACTCTTGTATGTCTTCCACTCCTGGCCATTGTGGTCAAAGCTCGTCAAAATCCCAAATAGGCCAGTCGACATGTTTTTTGCTTCTCAATTGTGGGTAGACGTCGCCACTGATGGATACGTAGACAGGACACAAGTGAAACAGCCGGTAGCTAGTAATGCACTGCTTTATTCACGTATAGGTATCGTGGTGGGCGCAGCCACACACACACATGTAAGCATACGCTAACCGTATACATAACCAATAACATCGAGGTTTCTTTGAACATTTTGTGATTAAGTAAATATTTTCAGAAATAATCGCTTCGAAAGTCAGAAAAATTGTTCATCCCCCCCCTGTTACTTTTGAACCGTAAGTCCAAAAAAAATAAAAATAAATCTTTTGAACATTATCGGTTCAGTAATTTATGAGTTATGTCCAAAAAACTTCTTCCATAGGCTTCAGATACGACCTTTTGGTATTAGTTTGGTTCTTATTCCATTGAATGTACGGAACCCTCCGTTATGCGTGGTCCGACACGCACTTGGCCTTTCTTTAAAAGTGCGTGATTGCGAAGCAATGAAGGTAAATGTGTTTGTTTCTTTTCTTTTGGCACTGACTTTAGTTACTATGAGTGTGATTGTTTTTGATATTTACCTACATATTATATGCGTATCTCTAAATAAATGTAATAGTTTACATCAAAAGGTACCATTTGCAGGCTGGCGATTACGCTTTTATTTCTCAAATATAATATTGAATCTCTACAACGTGCAACCGTGGCCTTCCGCCAAATGATACATTTTCCAAAAAAGTGTCACATCTTGTACAACTTCGCAATTAAACTGATATCCGAAATTGGTTAGTTAGCCGATTATCACACTGACGCCGCAACCGCATGCGGCGACGGTGTGCAAGCGGGACAGCGCTATACACATGTAGAGCGCTGTCTCGCTTGCGTACCGGCGTCGCATGCGGAAACTGTAGCAGTGTGAAAGACGCCTTAAGTTACTGAGATAACACATTATAAGAAATATTCGATTATAATAACCCGGTTTATTTTTGCCAAAAACATTTAGTTATTATGTATTTAATGAAAAAATATTTAAGAAGCATCAATTAGGCAGACAAGACTTAAAAACGCACTTGGTTTTTCTATTTGGGAGCTACGTTGGTACAGACAGAAGCACAATTACACACGTTAACCTTACATAACCTCTCTTTTCCCGTCAGATAGTAAAATGTTCTCAATTAGGGGAAACTCGGCTACATTGTACCGTCCGTTAATTCGTACCATGTCTAGATTTTTCGTAAATACAATAGTAGAAACAAATGCACATCGAGACTAAGCTAAGCTTACGAAGCTTTTCCGGGAACTTTCTGATGGCCTAACTTATAATGCTGTGTATTTTTCCTTCGAGTTTAAAACGGTATCGTTACGCAAACATGTTAGATGTATAAGTTGTATTTAAGTATTTTTTTGTATACCACGACAGTGGCAAACAAGCATACGGCCCGCCTGATGGTAAGCAGCTACCGTGGCCTGTGGACGCCTAAAACTCCAGGGTATGATGAATTCTGAAAACATGTATCTACGTTAAAATTGATGATAACATAACATAACATAACATAAATACTCTTTATTGCACACCTCAAAATAAATAAACACATAAAATACAAGTTACAAACAGAATAATCAGAGGTAAAACAAGACATAATGAGAGGATGATATGAGACAATGTCGTATTAATTCGTTAGCCAATACAGGACTTTTGGACATATAGGTACATAAGTACCTACACTTATGTACCTATATGTCCAAAAGTATTAAATAAAAGGAAACCCTTTTTCTACGTTTTGTTTAAAGCAATGCGGCTTGGTGGGTGGGTAATAAAATAATGTTTTCTTTCAGTGAACTGAGCTATCTCAACGTTTTAAGGTTGTTCCCCTCCAAGGCCCATGATTTTTTTCCACCCTGTATATGATTTGTATGCGATAATGGCCACCTGGGCAGGGTGACCTCGAGCAGTCGGCTCAGAGTTTATGAGATGTAATCTGGACCCTTTACTCTGTTTGATATCCAACATTCCCTGGAACACTGCGAAACGCAACATTCAGTTCAATTTGCGTTCCCATGTCACAGTTAAATCAGTTTAAATTCAATTAACGTCAACGAATGGCGCCCCAAAGACGCTGAACTTAGTGGAATGGAGCACGTTGATTACGGTAACCTGACCCGAGTACGAGGTCTCAGGAGGCGGCTAAGACCTTATGATGGACATAGATTTCGTTACTACTAGATGGAACACACTAACGTGAATAGCGCGCCCGCCACCCACATCTACATCAGGCCTGTTTCGCGAAAAAGCACATCGAGCTTTTGACGCCTGTTTAGAGATGGGTAGTGAGTAAAAACTCAGGAGTAAATACCGAGTAAATACTCAGCTTAGCTCCTGCTAAACTGGGTGCTTTGGATAAATACTGAGTAAATACTGTTTCAAGATAAACGCTGCCAATTGAAGCGGTTTTTCGTGAACGTGATATGACAATCGTTTGCAGGGAACGAAACGAAACGCTACACGCTCTCGCTCACTATTCATTACTGCGATAGAGAGACGGATAACGTTTCGATTCGTTTTCTGCAAACGATTATCATCTTGGCTAAGCCCCAAGGAACTTTTCGTGACGTTTGTTTCACACGCCGCCGACACCGTCAAAATTTCTGTGAAATAACCATTAGTCCCACTATAAGTAGTGTCCGCAAAACTAACTGGCGACTGAGGTCATAAGTTAACGCTACCTCCTTCACGGTTGCTGCAGTCGTGTAAGTGTGAAAGAGAAGTTTAATGACCTCAGTCGCCAGTTCGTTTTGCGAATAGTATAGTTGCCATATCCCAGCGGCTGCGTACCGCGCAAACTAGGTTTCACTAAAAGCGGCGGTCGGCCTATTATTGGCTGCTTTCTTAACGAGTCAAATCAGCAACTGGTATTATACTACAATTATCTACAACTTGAGCCTCTCACTTTCCTAACGAGTCTAATCTTCAGGAAATATCAAAAATATTTGTTGCTTAAGTTTTCAAGCGAGATTAACTGTAAAGTTACTGTAATGGACGATTTCGACGATTTAAAAATCATTACAAGTAGAAAAAAAAATTACCTGCGACAATAGTAGATTGTTAACCAAGGGTGAAAAAGGATCCATTTCATCCGATATATTTTTGGCGCTCGAACGAATTGAAAGCGCCAATAGTTCGAGGGTGAAATGGGTAATTTTACCCGAGTTATGCACTCTACTTTTCATTTCGACTGTGAGGAAAGTAAAATACTACACGCACATTTTATAAAAGGTATATTAAAAATAATCAGTTAAAATTTACAGTAAAATTGGTACAATTCGAAAAATACAAATGTACTGTTTTGCCGGGCATTTGACATTTTTAGCGGATATCCAATTTATGAAATGGTGCTATGCCTTAAGATATCTCTCTTTAGAGCACGGCGGCAAAAGATTGTTAACAACGGGATTTGCCTGCTCTTTTATCTCATCGGGGGTAATCAATGTCCATGTCACTAGAACTACCTACTTGTCGAAGCCATTTTTAATCAAAAAAGACACCGCATTTATATTTAATTGTGTATTCCCGGTTTTCTTATTGAAAAATTTTCTGTTTTATCCATTATTCCCGCCTTTTCTATGATTTAGTTTCCAATTAAAAAGTTTCAGTGTAATGGGCTCTATAGACCTTGCAACAAATTGCAAATGATTTTTGATACAATCCCGATAAATTGGGTGTGAATTCAGTCCATAGAGTCCATTATTCGATCATTTCATTCAATTGCTAGATTGTCTATGGTTTCAGACATTTTAACACCGATACCTAGCTTTTTTCAAGAGACAGAATAAGATAGCAATAGGTGTCTGTACCACCATGAATGAATGGAGCTACAGACCTAGGTCTGTTTTATCTATATACATATATAAAGCCTGACCAGAAATATATGATCATGCGCCATGTTGCGGAATTTCATTGGAACTAATTTCTTGCACTGGCAACAGTTTTAATGACAGAATGATATGCATGTGTGAGGGCAAGTGATAGGCTGTCACTTTTGACAGTGGCATTGTTGCAGTTTATTTGAATAATTAGTAAAGTGTTGAATATTAAATAATAAACGACAAAAAGTCCCAAAATTATTCATTGTCAAGAACGAAACATTGTAAATAGTGTATGTAATAAACAGCTGTAAATAATACGCTCGGGAAATGAAACTATTTCGCAGTGAAACATTTTTAAATTAACATCAGAGCTGACATGTAAACAAATCAAGATGTCACCATAGAGCTATGATTATATTGAACTGTTGCCATATAAATGAGAAAAATAACGCCCTCTTGACAATAATCATATATTTCTGGTCAGGCTTTAAATGCCTTTGTCCTGACTGTCTGACTGAGTGACTGATCTACGCAGAGCCGAAACCACTGAAGGTAGAAAGTTGAAAATTTCAGGTCTGGTTACATTTGTAATGTGTACAAGTAATAAGAAGCGATTTTGAAAAATTCTACCCCTAAGGGGGTAAATAAGAGGTTGAAAATGTGTATGGATGGGTTTAAAATTTAAAGTTAGAGATTTGAAGCTTTGTAAGGTTACTGATAATAAATAAATTGTAAAAGTGATTTCAGCGTTTTGTGAAATTAAACCTCTAACGGGTTAAAAAAAGGGGTTGGAAGTTTGTATAGAGATTACCATTTTTTTTTGTGACAGACTTGAAATTTCGTTTGCAGGCTACTAATTTAAAAGCACAAAAACTGATCTCAGCGTTTTTTAAAATTCCACTCCAGAAGAGTAGAAACGGGGTTGAAAAGTTTGTGTTAAAGTGAGGCCGTAACAACTGAAGCTAGAAAGTTGTAATTTGCTGATCGGGTTACATTTATAATTTATACAAATAATAAGAAGCGATTTTGAAAAATTCATCCCCTAAGGGGGTAAAAAGAGGGTTAAAAGTTTGTATGTATAGGATTTTAAATTTTAAGTTAGAGACTTGAAACATTGTGCGTTAACTAATAATTAAAAAATAATAAAAGTGATTTCAGCGTTTTGGATAATTCCACCCCTGAAGGGGTTAAATGGGGGTGCAAAATTTGTACGCGGGAAACTTCTTCCTTTGAGATAGAGACTTAAAACTTTGTAGGAATATTACTTATTAGAGTACCATAAAAGTGATTTCAGCGTTTTGGATAATTCCACCCCTGAGGGGGTTAAAAAGAGGTGCAAAGTTTGTATTGGGGAAATATTTTTTTTTAGCTAGTAACTTTTAACTTTGTAGGAAGATTACTTATTCAAATACAATAAAAGTTATTTTAGCGTTTTGGATTATTTCACCCCTGAGGGGGTTAAAAAGGTGTGCAAAGTTTGTATGGGGGAAATTATTTTTTTTTGAGCTAGAAACTTTTAACTTTGTAGGAAGATTATAAAAATACAATAAAAGTTCTTTCAGCGTTTTGGCAAATTCTACTCCTGAGAGGTTAAATAGGGGTGCTAACTTTGTATGGCGGAAATTTCTTTTTATAAACTAGAGACTTTAAACTCTGTGGGAATATTACTTATTAATGCACAATAAAACTACTCTCAGTGTTTTGGAAAATTCCACCCCTGAGGGGGTTAAATAGGGGTGCTAAGTTTGCATGAGGGAAATTACTTTTATGAGCTAGAGACTTTTAAATTTGTGAGAAGATAACTTATTAAAATACAATAAAAGTCCTTTCAGCGTTATGGAAAATTTTACCCCTGAGGGGGTTAAATAGGGGTGCGAAGGTGCTATTATACGCGGACGAAGTCGCGGGGCGGAAAGCTACTATAGCATAAAGCTTATTCTCCGTTGCTCATCGTAACTTTAAAAAAAAATTACTTTCCACCCTAAGGTGGGAAAAGCTATTTTCCACCCGGCTATCTGCTCATGAAAATCAAACTTTCCGAACAGGAGAGATGACAAACAATTATATGTACGTATCTATAGGAAATTGATAAGATTAGTAAGAAGCCATCTTCTCATTTCAGTTGCATCTTATGATACAATACTCTAATAATAATAATAATAATGCCACAAACTGCCCCCGCGGGGGCAGCTTGTGGCGAGCTGACGGTGATTGGCGACACCGCGGACCCCTATTCCAGAGGGCCCTTTCCATCTGGCCCTCGCCTCTGTGCTTGCCTTAACTGGCCGGCCAGAGTGGAGTCGCAAAAGCGGGACCTATGCTCCAGGTTGGAAGTGTAAAATGTCATAGCGCCGGCGGCCTGCTCAACGCATTACCGGGATCTGGCTACCGCAGACTCACCTCTCGACAACCTCACAGCCCACGCACCGGTGTTGCCCTTGAGCCATCTTTGATGTCGCTTTTTACGGGGGCCCATCTTGCGGCGGGCGAGTCACCGTCTGCCGGAAATAAAATTGGATACCGTTTTATTAGGCAGGTTCTTCATCCAATAGCCCAGTAGTTAGTCCATACTTTTCACCCAATAGCCTAGTACATTTTAGACTCCATTAACTCTCAATAGTCTTTACATCATGGCGGGTGCTGTCTCTGCGTGCGTCCCATGACATGGGTAGGGGCGGCATCCGCTTAGTGTACCCCTCACTTTTCATTAAATTGTCGAAAGGGCCTCTGCGCGTTGGCTTCGGCTCCGCATATGCCTCCCAAAGGTCCGGAACACAATTGTTTCGTGGTCGGGAAAGACATACAAGAAGAAAAACAAAGACAAATAATAATAATAAAACACTGCACCCGCCTTTAGGCTCAACAAAACCTATTGTAATTCCAATAACAGACTTCTTTGCTTATTACTAAATAACTATATGTTAATATCAACAAAAAACTAGTTTTATAGTAGTTAAGGTACAAAATTACACACTAAACTGTGCATCTGGTTATATAAACTAGTAAAATAGCACATTTCGTCTGTACGGTAGTCTGGCGACGGCAAGTAAACATTATGTCAGTTAAGATATCAGCAATTCACACAGTAACATTCGACAGTCGACTGAGCTTTGAGATAACCTAGTCATGTGACATTTACACATGTCTGTGCGCTAGGTGCAAACTGCAATGCTGCAATCAAGTATTCCGTATGGAGCACCCACTACAGGGTTGTTAAAAACATTGAGTCTAACTTTTTTAACAAGCAAAGAGTACCTATATATGCAAGTGGGTATGGATGTCGTTACGTCGTTTTTTGCCTTAAGTATATATTTAGAATAGCCATCATAGTTAATAAAAGAAGGACACATAAATAATACATACCCAAAAAAACCTTCTAAAACTATATTATCTTTCCAAACCATATCCGCTGACCTCCGTCACGTATTTGGTCGCCTATCACATCCCAGGTAAAATATTACATAAATTTACCTGCCTCCTTTACGGTTACGGAAATTATCCGAGGCATAAAACTGGGAACCACACAAATTGTGGAGTTCGGTCGACGTGGCTACATAATTTTTCAATTGGGACCATATAAATACTGAGAAATTGCGGACTCCTTAATCTTAACAATATTAGCGTTGGAAGTTTCATGTTTATTTTTTAATACTTACGGAATTCTCACTACTAATTTTATTTTGAAATTCGAATTTTCAAAACATTTCAATGTTTGTGATATTAGGCTGTTTTTTTCGTCCTTCGAGCTAAAATTATACAAGTAGATTAGACGGGCAGAAATAATATCCCGTAATGGATTAATACAGCTAAAATGCGGCAAAGCTCGATTTCCCTCGGATAGTCCTGGAATTTGGTGTGTATGTTGATATGTTGATTAGAATTCCTGTTTTCATGTCCAGACCATCTGACGTTTGGGGACCTCAAGGAACTGAAAATGACCAATCAGAACATTTCACCATATTAAATCCACCAATCACAACACATATCGAAGTTAATCGGAACGCTGGATTCTTTTTTAGTGCGTATAATGTTAAAATAATTTAAGCCCTTAAAAAAAACATTGTAATTATTATCAACTATTCAGTATACAGCAATGTAAAAATCGACCAATCAGGAAACGCAATTTATTTCTCAAACATGAGGTGTTTTTAAATAGTTCCTACTTCACAATAATTTAAATTTTTTGGAAGCGCTTCAAAGCGTGTTTAGAGCAGTAATCATACCGTCGTCTGTGACATTTATACCCGGTATTTGTATTTGGCATCTGTGTCTAAGAAGTTAAAAAAAAGACCGTCATGTTAAAACACCTTAGTTTAGTCATTGTGCGTAAATAATAAGTATTTTCACCTTATTTTTTATTTACTCACAATCGAAGTGAAAAATAGTACGTATTACTCTGGTTAAAATAACCACATCGTAGTAATATGGACTACTTTAGGCCCTTGTCAAACAATCTACTATTTTGTCCCGGCATTGTTTCCCTGAGATGGTAAAATGACGATTAAAAGTACGGGAGCATCTTTGGTAATTTAAGGACTTTCGCCCGAGTAGAGCGAAGTCACGGGCGTTACCTAATACTTTATACACGCTCGTATAAGATATAAAGACGAGCCTCGCGTAAAAGGCTATAGAAGCCGCTGAAAAACAATCTCTAGAAGAAATCCATTACATTTGATATGTCTTGAAGCCTCTCCGAAGCTGAATATAGATTCAATATTCAGTTACAGAGGCATGCGTGCGTAAACTGAAAGCGTCACAAATGTAATATTGTACCAATCTAGGATTACAGAATTTGAGAGAATGTTGATGAAAAAAAGATGAAACATAATTGGAGTTCTTCAATTATCGTGTACTATGAGATGTATGATTCTTATAATACAAGAAAGTCACAATTAAGCTCTTTTTTTATTATGAGTAAATATTATACCCGAAATCTTAATTATGACAAATCAAATATCTTAGGTATGACTAAATGTAGTGAATATATTGTTATACAGTTTATGTGAAAAAACTCATCGTGTTGTTTTATTTCAAATATTTTTTATATAACCATTTATTTATGATATGACTACATGTCACTGGATATAAGATAGGCATTTCTTTTCTGGGGTAGTAGTAGTGGGAAAGTGAGTGCTGCGAGGTCCAGATGGGACAGTGCAGCTGCCAAGTTTGTTACTCTTTTAGCACCACCCAGGGATCACGTGTAGGGTTGTCTAGGTGTTTCCTACGGACGCAGAGTAACATTGATCCCCATTGTGACAATTTTACTTTTTAACAGACAGGAAAATAAATCCATTTTTAACGGTTTATGAATAGATTTTTACATAATATTAAGTAAATGTAATTTTCGTAAACTCTAGCGTAAATAATTGCGTAACCGTACTAAAATAAAAGTGCTACCGAGTGTACTAACACTTCACTTAAAAAATATTGATTTCATTATAAAAAAAGGAGAAATAACGGAGCGTATAAAATTGACACATGACATTTGCTCATGCTGCTCCCATGCTCTCAAGAGACCTGCTGTCTTACCACCACAAAAATATCGCTTTATTATACAAGGTGTAACAAAAATGCTGGTGATCCGTATAAGGTCATAATTGATATCATATTTCAATTATGAAAAACTAAAAAAAAATTTTTTTAATACAATTGCTCAAAAAGTTTACTTTATGTAGCTGCAAATCGTGCGTAAAGTTTGATTTTATGCACTAGTGCTAAAAAGTAATCTGATCTGCAAATCGTGCGTAAAGTTTGATTTTACGCACGATTTGCAGATATATTGCATTTTAAATTGACCAATCAGAACACTTCACTATATTAAATCCACCAATCGCAACACATATCGGAGTTCGGAACGCTAGATACTTTTTTGGTGCGTATACTGTGTAAATAATTTAAGTCCTCAAAAAAAAAACATTGTATTTAATATCAACCACTCAGAATACAGCAATGTTAAAATCGACCAATCAGGAAACGCAATTTATTTCTCAAAACGTGAGGTGTTTTTTAGTTCCTACTTCACAATCATTAAAAAAGATTTATTTTTTTGGGAAACGCTTTAAAGTGTGTTTAAACTGTTTAAAGAGCTAATTATACCGTCGTCTGTGGCATTTATTCGCGGTATTGATATTTTGTATCTATGTCAAAGAAGTTAAAAAAATTAAAAGACCGTCAAGTTATTCCATAATTTCACCTTAGTTTAGTTATTGTGCGTAAATAATAAGTATTTTTATGATATTTTCTCGCAATCGAAGTGAAACATTGTATGCATTACTCTGTACCTCTACCACGAGTCATGTAGAAAATTCTGAATATTTTTCTATAGGCGTTAACGAATAATCGGGCTTCGAATCGTTTTCCTTCAGTTTCGACAGCAACACATACAAACGATCTATGCTGACATTTCATGTCGGATTACGTTTAGTGCGCTGCATACATTCGTCTCATAGGTAGAACGAGACGGATGTATGCGGCACGTTGAATGTGATCTGTCATGTTAACGCACTGAAGGTCAGTACAGTTTGTTATCGATAGGTTTTATTAAAACGTTACCATAAGACACTAATTTGACTTACGTCACCGAAAAATACCGTATCGACTGTAAACTCTTTCACTATCAAATTATAAGGTGAGATGTCAAAAACATGGTGAAAGTGAAAACCATTCGTATTTATTGTGTTATATTTATACATTATTAGTTGACGAAATAATACCGACAAAGCCTTATATTAAGCATCATTTGTTAATAAGACTGCATTGTATGATAACTGGAACTGGAAAACGAAACGGTAAATTTCAAGCCGATATGAGAAATAGAAATATCATCAACACTTCAATAAGAATAATTTTAAAAAAGAAATCTAGACCCAAGAACTGCTGAATATTTGTGAGATTTATGTATTAATAGTCAATTAATCTGATTTTATATCGACACAAAAATACCAACTCTAACCTAAAATGAATGTTAAGTAGTTGAAATTTTATATGATAGTTATAAACACTTTCATTTTCAATCATAATAATTACAATGAAACTGTGAAAAATAACAAATAATATTGAAACATCTTTTACAGGTTCTTGTGCATCATTCATTTCTGATTGATTGCTGTAGCAGCTAACTTATCACCGGCAAGGCAAACTATTTATCCCAGGAAGGTGTATTATTTTATATTCAAGAAGTAACAACTGCGTTACAGGCCGGGATCTTCGAATTATTGCATCCAAGTACTATAAAATAGTGCTTACTTAAAAGACATCCAGATTTATACAGGGCACTTTGAAATTATAATGTACATAATTATATTAAAGATTTATTTATCGCGAAATGGCCTTTTAAAGTAACATTGTCACAAACTAGAAACTTATAAGTACTACTAACAATTACTCGTACGTGTAACTTATAAATATAAATAAAACCATAATTATGCAAGAAGCGGCAAAGCCGCAATCCTGCGTTGTGTTATGTATGAAAACCGGCGGCTTGCTGGAGCATCTTTAGCTTCCCTTGTGCGTTTGTTAGGTCGTGAGGCTCCGTGCCCCTTGCTCCACGGATCGATTGCCTCGACACCAACAACAGTTAGACGAACGACAACTATATTTAATAGTCTTGTAGTGATTTCGGATATCGGGCGCCGCTCCGGCTTGTTCGCTGGTAAATAAATTAAAGGACTTGGCCAACGTGTCGGCGTCGACGCAGGTGGGATGTGTAACAATAGCGCACTGCCTATACTTTAGAGAATCAACAACATCCTGAAAGGGTACTTATCCTTTTGTGATTAAACAATAGACCTAAATAATAAGAAATAAACCTATGATCCACTATGATCACTAAAAGTCGAACTGTCATGTTGACAAAATAACCAAATAAATTAAGAATCACCTAACACTACATATGGTCGTAGTTCTAGGACGTTTTAAACTAGTAGTGTTATTTGTAAATTTGAAATTTCATCAATTTGGTTTTTTAGGTAATCCTATATCCTACGACGAAACTAATATATGGATGGATGTATGAAGTACTGACAGTTTTCACCCCCTTTCCTAGTTTTGAATATGTATGACGAAATACGTAATTTCCCTGTTTAAAAAAAGTTGCAATCGGTGAACATTATGAAAAAATAGTAAAAATAAAGATCCTGACGAATTGAGAACCTCCTCCTTCGAAATCTTGAAGTCGGTTGATAACATTTTATGCGTTAAAAGTCACGCGCGTTTAAATCAGGTAAAAAAAAGGCTTACTGTCATAGCTTGTATTTCCCGGCTCCACTGGCATGAACCGTAAGCCAGAAACAAATTTCATGAATCGCAAGGCGTCCCAGGCGATTATAATTTTTGAAGTGGTTAAGGACGAAGTATAATGGTGACTCGCGTAGGTCAGCTGTCGCTCCGTTGGTGGGTTGCGGAACTTCAGTATTTGATGCTCTTATTATCAGGAAAATCGTCAGCCGGCTGATTTGAGGTAGAAAAACCGTCTGCTGATACCCTAAATACCATATATTCATGTGACTAGTTTACGGTTTTTTCAGTGCTATACAGCCGGCTGATGATTTTTATTTTATTTGTAAGAGCATATAAACTATCACCTGTTTCAACTGGGACGAGATGGTCATTTTATTATATATATATTTTATGTGAGAAAATGGCTGCTGTTCCTCAACCCACTCAAGGAACGGCAGCTGACCATCACGAAGCTTGATTATTTGCCGCCCTTAACCACTTAAAATTTACCGCTTGGGACACGATGACCAACGGAAATTATTCCTGGTTTACGGCCTAGCAAGCATATTAAACACCCACCAAAAGTATGGTAATTTTTCAGAGCTAGTACGGTTTCTATGCTTATTATTGTTCACTGCTCATATAATTGTCTACAGTTCTAAACCTTCAGATAAAATGTACTTAGGAAGTAAAACCTTTTTGGCTTACCTACAATCTGTTTCGGTTGGTGTGAAAGATGTGACGTTTGTCACGTCACGTCACTTCGTAAAGTATTGAAATTTACACAAACGAAACAAGCAATCGAACTATCGTGAGCGAATTGCATAAACGATAATTTAATTTATGGTATGGCAGTAATTTTTAGTTCTATAAGTGACCGCTAGAGGCTCTGCACAAATTCTCCATACAAATAATTTACGAATTCGTGAACGAATCTCGAATTGGGCTTATTTGCATGACTCGTGGTAGAGGTACTGTACCTCTACCACGAGTCATGTAGAAAATTCTGAATATTTTTCTATAGGCGTTAACGAATAATCGGGCTTCGAATCGTTTTCCTTCAGTTTCGACAGCAACACATACAAACGATCTATGCTGACATTTCATGTCGGATTACGTTTAGTGCGCTGCATACATTCGTCTCATAGGTAGAACGAGACGGATGTATGCGGCACGTCGAATGTGATCTGTCATGTTAACGCACTGAAGGTCAGTACAGTTTGTTATCGATAGGTTTTATTAAAACGTTACCATAAGACACTAATTTGACTTACGTCACCGAAAAATACCGTATCGACTGTAGAAAACTCTTTCACTATCAAATTATAAGGTGAGATGTCAAAACATGGTGAAAGTGAAAACCATTCGTATTTATTGTGTTATATTTATATATTATTAGTTGACGAAATAATATCGACAAAGCCTTATATTAAGCATAATTTGTTAATAAGACTGCATAGTATGATAACTGGAACTGGAAAACGAAACGGTAAATTTCAAGCCGATATGAGAAATAGAAATATCCACATCAACACTTCAATAAGAATAATTTTAAAAAAGAAATCTAGACCCAAAAACTGCTTAATATTTGTGAAATTTATGTATTAATAGTCAATTAATCTGATTTTAAATCGACACAAAAATACCAACTCTAACCTAAAATGAATGGTAAGTAGTTGAAATTTGATATGATAGTTATAAACACTTTCATTTTCAATCATAATAATTACAATGAAACTGTGAAAAATAACAAATAATATTGAAACATCTTTTACAGGTTCTTGTGCATCATTCATTTCTGATTGATTGCTGTAGCAGCTAATCTATCACTAGCAAGGCAAACTATTTATCCCAGGAAGGTGTATTATTTTATATTCAAGAAGTAACAACTGCGTTACAGGCCGGGATCTTCGAATTATTGCATCCAAGTACTATAAAATAGTGCTTACTTAAAAGACATCCAGATTTATACAGGGCACTTAGAAATTATAATGTACATAATTATATTAAAGATTTATTTATTGCAAAATAGCCTTTTAAAGTAACATTGTCACAAACTAGAAACTTATAAGTAAAGCTTGTCCCAGAAAAAAATGTCGTTTATTAGTTAGTATGAAATAATGTAAGCAATAAAAAGTTACCAAATTTTTGACAACAGTTTATTAGAAATGTAGTAAACAAAACGTATTTTTGTTATGTTTTTGTTCTATTGTTTATTCATCCAGAAACTTCGTAGTTTCCTTTTGATACCTGCCATCAGGTTTTGTACATCAGTGTCTGTGATTAGTTTTGAAGCTGCATTCCATTTTCGCTTGAAGTTTTCAACTGATGTGGCGTTAGTTTTATGTTTTAAGAGCTTCTGCTTCATACGAGCCCAATATTTTTCTATAGGTGGTAATTCAGGACAGTTAGGAGGATTTTGGTATTTTTCCACAAATTCGACATTATTGGCTTTGTACCATTTTATCACATTTCTAAAATAGTGGCACGTGGCCAGATCAGGCCAAACCAGAACTGGCTTCTTGTGTCGCTTATAAAACGGCAATAATCGCTTTTCCATGCACTCTTTAAGGCATATATCGCCTTTCATAGTTCCTTTAGCAAAGTATGGAGTGCTGCGTTTGCCGCAAGAACAGATCGCTTGCCACACAAGAACCTTCTACACAAATTTATCCGTTTTTATAACATTGTACTCGTCATTGATAGTTTTTCTATCGGTCCCCGAATAAAAATGATGTCCCGGCAGTGATTTAAAATCAAGCTTGCAATATGTTTCGTCGTCCATCACAATACAGTATTTTTTTGTCGTTGATTTTGAATACAGTTTTCTGGATCTCGTTTTAGCGTCAGTTTCTTGTTTCGAATTTCTATTAGGCACTTTAGTTTGTTTGAAAGTCTTTATAGAATTATTTATCTTTACTCGTTGCACAGTGGATTTAGACGTTTTAAACTTTTTAGCTAAATCTCTTACAGATGATGTAGGTTTTTTCAGCAAAGCAGCTATGATACTCTTCTCAATATTTTTCTTAACAAACCCGGTCTTCCGACCACTTCCAGGACGCCGTCGAATACCGCCAGTCTATCTGAATTGTTTTAGGACCCTTTGCACAGTTCTAACAGACGTGTTTAGCTCCATTGCCACTTTTTTCGTGAAAATGCCTTAATATTGGACATATTTGTACAATATTTTCTCATGAAGTTTTTCTTGTGGAGACGAGATCTTTGAAAATGTGACTGTGACAGATTTTGTTCTAATATTAAATAAAGAACCGAGATGCATTTAACATATAACCAGCCAGTTACAACCATTTTCATTGAAACCTGATATACCAACGCTGCGTAAACTAACGACATTTTTTACTGGGACAAGCTTTACTACTAACAATTACTCGTACGTGTAACTTATAAATAGAAATAAAACCATCATTATGCAAGAAGCGACAAAGCCGCAATCCTGCGTTGTGTTATGTATGAAAACCGGCGGCTTGCTGGAGCATCTTTAGCTTCCCTTGTGCGTTTGTTAGGTCGTAATGCTCCGTGCCCCTTGCTTCACGGATCGATTGCCTCGACACCAACAATAGTTAGACGAACGACAACTATATTTAATAGTCTTGTAGTGATTTCGGATGTCGGGCGCCGTTCCGGCTTGTTTGCTGGTAAATAAATTAAAGGACTTCGCCAACGTGTCGGCGTCGACGCAGGTGGGATGTGTAATAGTAGCGCACTGCCTATACTTTAGAGAACAACATCCTGAAAGGGTACTTATCCTTTTGTGATTATACAATAGACCTAAATAATAAGAAATAAACCTATGATCCACTATGATCACTAAAAGTCGAACTGTCATGTTGACAAAATAACCAAATAAAATAAGAATCACCTAACACTTTACATATTGACGTAGTTCTAGGACGTTTTAAACTAGTAGTGTTATTTGTACATTTGAAATTTCATCAATTTGGTTTTCTTAGGTAATCCTATATCCTACGACGAAATAAGTATATGGATGGATGGATGTACTGACAGTTTTCACCCCTTTTCCTAGCTTTGAATATGTATGACGAAATACGTAATTACCCTGTTTAAAAAAAAGTTGCAATCGGTGAACATTATGAAAAAATAGTAAAAAAAAAGATCCTGACGAATTGAGAACCTCCTCCTTCGAAATCTTGAAGTCGGTTGATAACATTTTATGCGTTAAAAGTCACGCGCATTTAAATAAGGTAAAAAAAAAGGCTTACTGTCATAACTTGTATTTTCCGGCTCCGATGGCATGAACCGTAAGCCAGGAACAAATTTCATGACCAATCGCAAGGCGTCCCAGGTGGTGATAATTTTTGAAGTGATTAAGGACGAAGTATAATGATGACTCGCGTAGGTCAGCTGTCGTGCCGTTGGTGGGTTGCGGATCGTCAGTATTTGAGGCTCTTATTATCAGGAAAATCGTCAGCCGGCTGTATTGAGGTAGAAATAACGTTTGCTGATACCCTAAATACCATATATTCATGAGACTAGTTTACGGTCTTTTCAGTGCTATACAGCCGGCTGATGATTTTTATTTTATTTGTAATAGCATATAAACTATCACCTATTCCAACTGGGTCGCGATGGTCATTTAATTTTATATATATTTTATGTGAGAAAATGGCTGCCGTTCCTCAACCCACTCAAGGAACGGCAGCTGACCATCACGAAGCTTGATTATTGACCGCCCTTAACCACTTAAAATTTACCGCTTGGGACACGATGACCAACGGAAATTATTCCTGGTTTACGGCCTAGCAAGCATATTAAACACCCACAAAAAGTAGGGTAATTTTTCAGAGCTAAGTACGGTTTCTATGTTTATTATTGTTAACTGCTCATATAATTGTCTACAGTTCTAAACCTTCAGATAAAATGTACTTAGGAAGTAAAACCTTTTTGGCTTACCTACAATCTGTTTCGGTTGGTGTGAAGGATGTGACGTTTGTCACGTCACGTCACTTTGTAACGTATTGAAATCTACACAAACGAAACAAGCAATCGAACTTTCGTGAGCGAATTGCATTAACGATAATTCAACTTATGGTATGGCAGTAATTTTTAGTTCTATAAGTGACCGCTAGAGGCTCTGCACAAATTCTCTATACAAATAATTGACGAATTCGTGAACGAATCTCGAATTGGGCTTATTTGCATGACTCGTGGTAGAGGTACTGGTCTAAAAGCCATATTACCACTCGAACAATTTTCCCTCACTTCGGTCGGGAGAATAACCACCTGGTGGTAATATGGCCTACTTTAGACCCTTGTCAAACAATCTACTATTATTTCATTGTAGTTTTTTCGCAATTGTATTAAAAAACGTTGTTCGACACAGGTGCAGAAGTGTCATTTTCACTCGTCCCGAGTCTTGACCCTCGCCTCTCGGCTCGGGCCAAGTAACTCGTGCAAAGTGACATACTTCTCGCACTTGTATCGAAAACTACTATTTTATCGCGACAAAAAAAATGGATTTGTATGGAAGGTTGGCTGGTCCCATACAAAATAAAAATTGTTTCGCGTCTAAAAAAAATGTCTCCTTCCTTTTTTCTTAGTCGCATTACAATACCAATTATGCCCTTAAACGAATCACCAGTATTTTTTTACATCTGTATATAGGGTCCAGTGATATTTTTAAACGTCACGCTTGTGGTGTTGGTAGATAATTATACAGGATGATTTCGGGGTCGTGTAGCAAAAGAGCAAGGCATGATACAGAATCTGATGAACTTAATGACGATTTACTTATTAATTTTGTTTCGCCATTATTGATAAGTACTATTTTTTCAGATAATAAGTTGAAAAACATGTTTTTTTTTAATACAACTTGGTCACCCTGCTCACTGTGACATCTTGTCTGTGTCGATTCCTATACAGGGTATGTGAAGAGTCACCATGACTTATTTAGTTTAAAAATAATTTTACTTCAAATATTGGATAAATTTAATTAATTCTGTTTTGACCCAGTACTGAGTGTACCATATGATAACGTTGATCAGATACAGAGTCAGAAAAGTGATTACGGATCACTACCCAGAAATTAGCCCGTACAGGTGGGCAACAAGCGGTTAATCGTGCACACGTAGAACATTTTCATAGAAAGGATTGTAACGACCATAAAAATTTCCCTACCGCTCTTGTAAAAACATTTATAGCGAATATCGTAACAATTAGCAGCGCGGCGTCGTGGCCGTGACAAGCAAGCTCATGTGTTTGTTTTACACGCTCGAAGCAGACTGCGTCACGCACCGAGCGATAACAATAAACAGCTTAAATATAAGGCAATATTATTATTGTTATACAAGATGGATGTCACGGAGACGGTTTGAAATATGTTCCACGAGAAAAGATGATAATATTTAAAAGATGAATACACTTTGACTGGAATATTTATTTACCTTTGTCAAGTAATATAAAGAAAGATGTTAGATTTAGATAATAGTATTATTGTGACGAGACAGGGCTGTCAAAACGACCTTAGCTTTTCAAGTTTATTTTTCTTTGTAAAAATAATTTCAATTGTAGACGTTGAAATTGACTTTTATTTCCAAATCATTTCTAAAGCATTGCTTTTCGCTATGCTTATACAAAACTAGTTAAAATGACGAACGATTCCATTTAGCTATTTATATTTATCTGGTCTCCGCTCGCCCTGTTCTCACTTCCCTGGCGGTTGAATTTCAAGAAATCCTTCCTTAGTAAAGCTATAGGATATTTGAAGAATGTACTTTTCAAGGTTCAAGGTCAAAGTTAAAGTCAAATAATGTATTTGCTACAAAGTATACAAGTATACATGCAAAACTACATGTAAATAATATTTACATATCAAAAAAATGGTATATTTATTTTCATAATATATTATTTTAGATGTTTACAATAGCTGCAGCTAGTAGTTATTATCACACAAAAGGAACTTATTATAAAAACGAACTGGATGTAGAAGACCTGCCATTAACGATGTAAGGGTGTATGTTGTCTATCACTATATGTAAGGTGGTCAAAATTAGGTATAGGAAAAACCTACTTATTTGTGATAACCCATATAGAAAAGGCCCATATGGCGGCAGGGTTTTACGTTGTAGGCCTTTTGCACTGTACAGGTTTAATATAATTTTCAAGCAAAACAGGCGTAAACGCCCTTTCAAAATAGATTATCACATTTTGTTAGTTACTGAAGGTCACTTGGAACACGAACCCTCGAATATTAGAGGTCTTTCCACCGTGACCAAATTTTCTTTTTTCGTCATTCTTGTATTTGTAGAGTAAGTGCTCTTGCCCCTTGGGGCCACTTACCCCGACAGACCTTAATATGCTTATAGAGGATACAACAAACAGATGGTTACCGTACGAATCTCATGAGTATAATCCGATTATGCGAAGTTAATAATGGTTTTGATAACAATAGAACCCGCATTATGTTAATGATTAGCTAGGCCGCGATTCGAAAAATAAACACACACACTGGACAGACAGCTCCAATTGGACCAATGTGAGACCAATGTGTGACCAATGAGACTAATGTTGAATGAAAATTTGTTCGAATAGCAAATGTCAATGTCGTTATAGCGTTGAGTTGAGTTGGGTTGAGTTGGGTTGGAGCTGTGTCTGTCCAGTGTGTGTGTTTATTTTTCGAATCGCGGCCCTAGCCTATAATTAGTTTAACTTCGAGCTAGTACATACCAGTAAGTTGCTTTTGTAAGCAATATTGAAATAGAACGAAGAAAATTTAGCTGATATTACTTTTAAAACGATGACAGCATGAAAATTTACATTAGCATCATTTTAATTTATAAAAGACTTTTACCCAAATATAGTGGGTGCCGAAACATATTATTAGGTACCATGGTCTTACCCGCTTATTCATAAACGTGTTTCAAACCTCATACTATTTTTTTATTTAAATTTTATTTAATTTAGAAAGCCATTTCTCCCTTTGCACACAGCAGTGGGAATTTTGCACACTTATTTATTTTTAACAAAATATATGCAACGTTGTTCGGTAGAGGACTTGCTGATTTTAAGGTGATAGCCTCCCTACAAACACGTGAATGGCTGAGACCCCGGATAACCGCGGCTAAAGGGTGGTTACGCACGTTTTTAGACTAATATTTCATTAGCTGCACACTTGTTCGTTAGGTCACCGCACAATGAGCTATCAATATTACAGATTGGACTATGTAAATGAGAAAAAACTAAAAAAAATATTCTAAAGACGCCGCAGCCGTCTTGAGCTCAAACGATTATCTTCAACCTCATACTAAATAATCGCTTGTCCTTAACTGTCACTTTGACAGTTGTGTTTGTTATAGACTAAGCAGGGGTTTCGTTGCTCTCATTATTATGTCATATCTAACGTGGCCAGCTCTCCGTCTATTAGAAACAGGCAAAACATAATTTAACTAAACGAAGTTTGAAACACGTTTATGAATGCGCGGGTTAGAACTATTCATAAAACTAATTAAGTATTAACTATTCATCGACACTACTAGGGCGTAGCATATAGCTTACAGCGGCTTTACTTGGCACGGCGCAACGAAATTCGCCGCCCCTGACCGTATAACTTTATATTTCGCATAACATACCTGCCAAGGTATCTGCCACTTCAACATGGAAAATCAAAAGCCAACTCTTACCAACCCTAAGGGACAAACGGGGTTCGTAAGGTGTTTATTCGTACGTAAAATTCGGTGCCCGCGAGCGACCATAAATCATTCCGATAAGTTATTGGGGTCCCTGCCTTCTGTCTAGAGACTACATCGCGTAGACTTCGTTTTATAATCTCTCGACCGGTGTCCTAAATAGTGTACTGCCATTTCGGCGATTTTTTTGCCTTTTTTTTTTAAATTATTTATCAAACAAATCTTTATATAAGAAAAAATACAATCGTACCAGCAAGCAAAGCTCTTTGGCTTAACTGCCGCTGGGTTCGCTCTAAGCTAAGGTAGGCGTTAGTGATGAAAATTCGTCGTGACTCCTTCGCATATGTACTAGAATAATTGCGTTACTTATTTATTTATGTATTATATGTATTTATTTATATATATATATATATATATATATTGATGCCGGTCTGACTTGGTCTACATACAATCGAGATCACTTATTTTTCTAGACTAAAATAAAGAGTTATGTTATAAGTAGGTAAGTATGATTTAAGTGTGTGCGATGGATGGGTCCGGTGGTTGTGCTTTTAAATATTCTGTTTTCATTATTTTCTTACATTTATGTGGGTTGTCACAGATACTCGTACTCTTATAGGTTGCAGCTGGTAGTTCGTTGAGAATATTTGGTAGTAAATATTCCCAGCGTCTTTTTCCATAAATATTGGTACAACTTGGTAAGACATAGCGCGGTAAGTAATCTAGCTTTCTTAAGTTATTGGGTCTATTTTTTTTATTTAGGGTTTCTAGGTTTCTGATCTCGCCACTAAGTATTGCTATTTTAATTCTATTGTATACACTAATGATTTGACAGTATTGGAATAGTTTTTCTTGATTATCAATTTTTTCCCTTATTTTATTTGGTACAATTGTTTTTATTATACTTAACTGTAAGTTATATATTTTTTTAACATAGGTTTAAAAGGTTCTACCGTAACTACTTAACCCATAATCTATAACGGATTGGACCAATGATAAATATAACATTCTAAGTGTTTGATACGGAACTTTAGATTTCAACACAGCGAATTTTGATAATACCGATCTTAGCCACTTGAGTGCCCGCGAATCAAAAAAAGGTGCTGTGAAGTGCCCAAGATTTACCGCGCGCCAGCGGCACCGTGTCATGTTTTGTTAATAAATCGATTGCTTGGCTTTCACTGAATTTTTTGTAATGATTCTTTTTACGTTTTAAAGCTAATGAAACGGATAAATTGTTTATATGAATAATTAAATAGGTCATAGTAGTAAAAATTATTTAAAAAAAATCACAAAGTTGACATACAGTTTCGAATGGGGACTTTTGGCAGGAATATATTTATTAAAAAAAATCTAAATCGATAACATATGTATTTTTTATGTTTATTTGAAACTTCAATAGTTTACGCTTCGATTGATACCAAATAAAGTATATGATCGCGGGGAAATATTTTGCATAAAACTTGAATCATTTGCAATTTCTGTGTCAGTTTCGCAATTGACCGCCAAACCGCGTGGTTTGTTTATGATTTTTTTACGAATAATTTACGCAAATTAGGACAAAAATATTGTCATACGCAGATAAAGATACTATTAATCTTTAAATAATATGTACCAGTTTTGTCAAACTCGCAGCAATTTCTGTCACAAATTATCAATAACAAAAAATAGGCCTATATACCTACCGTGACGAGTGCCTTTTTTGACGTCCGATTACCGACAATTCCCACCACTTCAAACCACATATACACTTAACATAAATACACTCACATGTCACACTTTACAAATAAATACATATCAGGACGATTACCAACTCAATATGTACTATTTTTTTTCATTACAAAAGTAAACAAACCCACGTGCAGAGTGTCAAAAGTCATACTAGATGTCACCGGGCGGGCCTCGCGCGGCCATCATTCAAGATGGCGGCGGTATAAGGACGGGATACACAAGCAACGAAATCACATCTTCAACATTGAAATTATATATTATTTACCTTTTATTGTATCAATCTTTATATGTAAAACAACGCCGTGTCGGTTACACCATTTATAACTCAAGAACGGCTGGACCGATTTTAATGATGATTAATTTGTTGGATTTATCTTCGCCTCGAAAGCTGAATAGCTATTAAAATATTGGAGAAATTAAAAAAAAATTGTTGATGGTACGAAGTTCGCCGGGTCAGCTAGTTATGAATAATTATAACTTAAGTATAAAATGCTAATACGAAATTAAATATTATGCGCAGCGGCTCACTCACGCAGAACCGCAGACTTGATATTCCTGAATTAATAAATTATATTTTAATAACAGTGGTTGTCGTGATCTATATCACTAACATAGTATGTTAACAAAAACTACACACAAAAGACTAACATAGTATGTTATAGTAGGTACGGGCAGATTTTAGCATATCTACTCGTAAATTACTGAAACCAGAATTAACTGACCGATTTGAATAATTTTGAACGGAGTTACAATTCACAAGTAAGCTAATGGTTTTTTTACGTACTTACAAGATTATGTTGTTCAAAAAAATATTACGTAACATGAAAATTTCTGTTAAAAATAAGCTATGTATATAAAATTTTATTCTTATACATATTATATATTGTACTATCAGCATCACCGTGAATTTGAACCATTTATATTAATAACGAGCTTTTTCCCGCGGCTTCGCCCGCGTACTAAAATTACTATAAAAGGAGGTTCTCAGTTAGACTTGTACGTTTGTATGTACCTTGCTGAACCGATTTATATGCGGTTTTCGGAAAAGTATTTGTTACACTCTGTAGGTCTCGGTATATCATGTTTTGGCGAAGGTGGTTCCCTTATTTTTTTTTCTTAAATAAATGATTGCAATAATTGTTGAATTGTTATACCAGCAACGACTTACTATGTACTACGAAGAGATTATGATTAATGCAGATTTCTACTCTTAAATAGAAGCTTTTCCCCGCAACTGCGTCTGCGTGGAATTAGAAAACAGCCTCCTTTTTACCCGCTTAAGCAATGACTTCAGGGATAATAACTGTTATATATCGTTCCCCAGAATTCAAACTATCTCCATACCAAATCTTCTAAATAGGCTCAGCGGTTATTAATTCCGCATACAAATTTTCAACCCACAGTTTCACCCCCTAAAGCGGTATTTTCGGTATAAAACCTATCCTATATTTCCCGGGACTCAAACTATCTATGTAGCAAGTTTTATCTCCATCGTCTGTTCAGCGGTTAATAATTCGCCATACAAACAAGCAACCCCTTTTCTACCCCTGTAGGGTTGATTTTCGGAATAAAAACTACCCTATATTGTTTCTCGGGACTTAAACTATATCCACAACTTTTATCTAAATCGATTTGCGGTTAAAAATTTCCCATACAAACTTCCAACCACCTTATGGGTTGATATTCGGGATGAAACCTACACTATGTCATTTTCCGGGATTCAAACTATCTCTTTACCAAGTTTCATCTAAATCGGTCCAGCAGCTTAAGCGCGAAAAGGTAACAGACAGTTAGACAGGCATACTTTCGCATTTATAATATTAAATTCTAATATTAAATCTATGTACCAAGTTTCATCTCAATCGTCTTCTCAGCGGTTAATAATTCGCCATACAAACTATCAACCCCTTTTATACCCCTCTAGGATTGATTTTCGGAATAAAAACGTTTCTATATTGTTTCTCGGGACTCAACCTCCATACCAAATTTTATCTAAATCGGTTCGCGGTTAAAAATTCTCCATACAAACCTCTAGCCCCCATTTCACTCCTTAAGGGTTGATTTTCGCGATATAAACAATTTTATGTTCCTTCCCGGGACTCAAACTATCTGTATACCAAGTTTCATCTAAATAGGTTCACCTGTTAAAAAATTGCCACAAAAACTTCCAACCCACTTTTCACCCCCTTAAGGGTTGATTTTCTGTATGAAAGCTACCTAATGTTATTAGATTGCAATTTCGTACAAATACTTTCAAGAATTTTCATGTCCACAATATTAAATTTCAAAATCGATGCAATTTTCGTAATTAACATCCCACAATACCATAAAATCGACACCCATATTGATATTTAGACATTTCAACCCCATCGCACCTCAACATGGCGGATGGTATTTCACGTTCGCTACGTTGGATTTTAAAATCGTTATTGTTTTCGTAATCAACGACCCGATAAACCATAGAAACAATACCCATGTTGATTTTCAGACTTTGTGACCACCTTTCCCTCTTTTAGGGGTTGAATTCAAAGAAACATGAAACACGTATTGGACGTAGTTTAGCGAAAAGGATCCATCCTCAAAAATTTGTCATTGAAATGAATGGCTTACGGTATTGACATAAAGAATACATTTTATTGGCAGATTTTTGTGGACTGGATCCTTTTCCCTAAACTACGTCCTATTTACTCATTTATCGTTAGAAATACTCCTGTGTAGTATCAAATAAAATAGTCTAACTAATCTTGTTTCGCCATACAAACTTTGAACCGCCATTTCATCCCCTTAGGGGGTTAATTTTGAAAAATCCTTTCTTAGTGCACCCCTAGACCTTATAAGGAACCTACGTGCAAAATTTGGAATCTCTAGAACCAGCGGTTTGGGCTGTGCGTTGATATGTCAGTCAGCTATTTAAACTCCAGTGGAGTATTTAAACTCCAAAAGCGAGCAATACGGATAATCGCGAGGAAACCTTATGACCATCCGGCCAAAACCCTATTTATAGACCTAAAGATCCTCACATTACCGAGTGTCTACATATTAGAAGCGTGTAAGTATGTTAGGAAAAATTTCAGCTCGTACAAGAGCCGAGGGCAACAGTCTGGCAGGAACACGCGCGGTGGACATCTCCTGCTCGAGCCAGCCCATACTACAGCTAAAGCTAAGAAATCTGTTGGAGTGTTGGGCGTTAAAATATTTAATACTTTGCCGGTCAACATTAGGGATGCCTCTAGTGATGCGGTGTTTACGAGTAACATTAAGAAAATATTGCTTGAGATGGCTTGTTATCGCATTGACGAATTCTTTGACAAAATGTCATTGACGCACACATAATAATAATAATAATTTTATTTCGTTTTATTGACATTTTACCTATGTTTTGTAAAAAATATTTGAAATTATTGACATTGTTAATGTATATTGTTTAATTTTTATTTCCGACATTTTAATTTTATATTTTAAAATACTTTTGTATAAATATATACCTACCTTTTCAATGTAAAAATGTAGGATTGTTTACATATTGTACTTAATAATGTATATTAAATTGACGTGTACTATACTTATACCAATAAAATTATGAATATGAATATGAGTTTCTTCTTTTATATACTTAAAGATAGAAGATAAAACATCCTTCGCCGATTATTAAAAAAAACTAAAAATTATCAAAAAATGAGTAATAGCCTCTACAAATGAAAATAAAAACACTCAAAATTGACTAAGCTAAATTAAATCAATCTGCAACCAAAACCCAGTGTGCACCATGCCTTATGACATAAAACGCGGACCCTGTGAGGATCTGTTAAAATGCTTCGAGCAACTACTGTTGCGTACAGTTGTACTTACGGACATCACAAGTTTATTTCACCTAATCCTGTTCAAAACATACATAATTACTCATTTAAAGAGGATTTACGCTTAGGTTAATAGACAAACTAACTTATTCTAATAGCCTAGACAGAAATATGGCGTAATCGTATAATAAATGTACGATTCAAAATCAAACACGCAAAATTTTCATCACTAGACTTAATTTGTTGCAAGAATTTATCACATTATATTTAAATTAGTATTGAAATATATGCTTTATCGTATGGAGCAGTAAACAAGGAATAATTTGATATACAATGCTAATTAAAATATGCAAAATTGAGTACTGACGGCATTTTTTTAATGACAAGTTCCCTCGCTGACATACCGAACTTTGACAGTCACCAAAACAATAATCTCAAGTTTGTAAAAATGTTCCACAGACTCCGGTTTTTATTTTTTTTAATGTTGCCACATTAATCCTCTGCCTAACTAAGTCAACAGAAAAGCGCTCTTCACACGTTGCACATAGATATCATTTAAAAACCGTTGGTACCCCAACTCGCAACTAGTGTTGCGAGAGCACTTTGCGTTTTGACAAAATGCAACCGTAGTTGCGCAGGGCACGTGAGTGGTTAGTTTATTACAAATATAATGAATATGGGGTCCCCAGTTAAAGTTATCTATGATTCTTGAAGCAAATCAAATTATTTTGTTCAATATTTTTTTGATTTGCAATTTTTAAGTAGTTACGCTACTATATATAAACTGAAAATAGATGTCATATACTTCAGAAAAAGTGATCAAACCCTCCGGTGTCCGAGGCCAGATTTGAACTGGCGTCTTCAGCTTTCGCGGCTGACGTCCTGACCACCCGGTCACGGCGGAACCTGACAAATTTTCTCATGTGTATGCAATCTCTGAATTTGAAACGGCTAGGCGCCGTTGACCATACTCTAACCATACGTCAGTTCAAATCTGGCCTCGGACACCGGAGGGTTTGGTCACTTTTTCTGAAGTATATGACATCTATTTTCAATTTTCTCTATGATTAGTCCGAGGTACGTGTGTTCGGTAACCAATTCCAATGAGTCGCAGATGCAGGGTGTTTTTATAACGTTTGTGTTGATGTGTAGGCATTGATGACTGTGTGCTATAATTATGGGGTTAGGTATTTAAGGCATATATGGGGAGTGAATATTCATTAATTTAGTTTTTTTGTAGTTTAGTACAAGCCCCACATCGTGGGCCCATTTACATAGAAGGTCAAAGTTATTTTGCAAGATATCCCTTGCCTTTTCTGTGTCCCCGTCTGCCATTAATAGGCAAGTGTCATCTGCAAATTGGTATATCGAACCCTCGTGAAATATATTACACATATCGTTGACGTACATAAAATATTCCGTAGGTGCAAAAATAGACCCCTGAGCCGTACCTGTTTCTGTTGGAATTTGGTCACTGAGTTCATTATTTATTTTTACTACAGTGTGACGGTTGAGATGGTAATTTTTGAAAAAATCAAGAAGGGGTCCCTGTATACCGCTATCCTTTAGTTTCGAGAAAAGTGTGTCATATCGTAGGGTTTCGAATGCCTTACTAAAATCAATGAAAATAGCCAATACATATTTTTTATCGTTTATGTGTTGGTTTATCTCGTTAGTAAATTTACTTAGAAGTTGTGAGGTATTCCTTTCCTTTTGAAAACCGTATTGGTTATTGTGAATTATATTGTTTTTAGTAAGGTATCTGTTAATTTCACCCCCAGTGTACTTTTCAATGATTTTGTCAATACAAGAAAGTATCGTTATCGGTCTATAGTTATCTATATCGCTATATGTCCCTTTTTTATGGATCGGTCCTATGGTGCCTATTTTTATCTGGGTAAGATGAATATTTTATACATGCGTTAATTAGGTGTGTTATTACAGGCGTTAATTGCGTATTTATGTATTTGATATCTGTCGGACGGATTCCATCAATTCCCGGACTCTTTTTATCGTTGAGATGTTTAATTATGGAGTAAATAACTTCTTCTTTAGCTTTGGATAACCTCATTGTGAGATTTGGACTTATAGTATATGCTCGTTCGTCCAGAAATGTCTGGTTGCAGTAACTACATAATTTGATTTTTAAAACAACTTATCGCAGAACGTTCTGTTGGCATATCTATGTTTACCAATGAATTGTTCTGCGAATTTTTATTTGGGCACTCCGATCCGTACAAAACAGCAGGTCTTACTGCTGTTTTGTACAATATGCCTTTGATCTTGAGCGGCATTTTCTTGTCGCACATGACTGCCTTGAGCAGTCTCCACTACATCCAGCCTGTGGTGGTCCGTGAGTAACATCGCTATCAATTTTGCCGTCACTAGAAACTATCGAACCAAGGTATTTGAATTCCGACACTCCAAGGTTCAAGATTCTAAGGTTGCAGTTTTTGACAGGTTCTTATCAGACAGTCAATGTTAAAAATTATTGGACTCCACCACAATCCAATCCAATTATCATAATATTGCAACACGGAAACCGAACGTCATCGCATTTTTTTTATATGAGCGCTAACGCGTGGCACGCGTGTTCTTTCGTATGCATCAGATTGTATCTGCGTATTGTAGGAGGAGAGGCCATTAATAAAAAATAAAAAATATATATGTAAAATTAAAGTAAACTTATGAATATCTAAAAATGTAAACAATATTTTCAAATGTAAAAACAATAATAAATGGCTATTCTGATTCTGATTCTGATTGTATACGCAGATATAATCTGCTGATGCGTCCGTCGATGTGTAGAGCTAGTATAACACACTCCATCTATTGGATATGATCTGCAGTGTCAGTAAATCCAACAATCCCGATTGGGGGCTGACAGCCTTTGTTGTGATACTTGTATGTAAATTTGTTGACATAAACAAGTGCTCGTAAAATATCAAATGTATTGTGAGTGAAGTGAGCTGTGGGATGGATTGTCCGCGTTATGTTTATCTGGTTCTGGTTTTGTAGGTAGATTTAGTTACTGGTTAGTATAGTTAGCTTAGCATTGCATAATGAAATAAATAAATACAAATTTTAGGGATGACTAAAATTTTTCGTTTTATTCATTACTTAGTCGGTTCATAAGTTCTGTCACTAGGTTTTTGACTGGTGAAATTTCTACATATGATGAATTTTGGCATAAAATGTTCTATACAATTTTTAAGAAAAAACAAACGACCTTAATGGGGGAGGGCGCTGAAAGATTATTGTACATATTTATTATATAGTGCACTCTTAGATTCCATACAATGAAAAAAAAAAAAACTTGAAAACCAAACTTGCATAGAAAACACAGCGAAGAGGACAAATCACCAATCGTGAACTATGCTCCGTTATAGAGTTCCGATTTGATCATTATAAGCAGTTCCAGTTCATCAAATGTCACTTTTTTGAATGAAAATGCTTGATTTGTTGATAAAAACACAAAAATCACTAGGTCTCTCAGAATGCTTTGCTCCCTTTATACTATCCTCTTTGATCCAGCAGCTCCCGACTATCTCAAATCAAAATTCCACTTTATAGCGCCGCGTCCCGGTTGCGAGTTGCACTACTCTCGTAGTCTTAAACTTTCTATACCTCTTCACCGCACCGGCTTTATATCCAACTCCTACGCCCTACAGGCTATTCGTCTTTGGAACGATCTCCCTCTCCCCTTAAGACAAGCACAGAGCAAATTTTCGTTTAAACGTATGTTACGTAAACAACGTTCTAAATAATCTAACTCACTTAAGGATTAATTATCTGCATATTACTAAACATGGGTTATGTATATGTATCTGGCCTCGGACACCGGAGGGCTTGGTTACTTTTCCTGAAGTATATGACATCTATTTTCAGTTTATAGTATATAGTAGTGTAACTACTTAAAAATTGCAAATCAAAAAATATTAAAAAAGCTCGGTGTGCTCAACAGATCGAGACAGTATTTCACTCCGGCCCACCGCCTCCAGCTTTACAGGTACGCCCACATATGGAATACTGTTCTCATCTGTGGGCGGGAGCGCCCCAGTACCAACTTCTCCCTCTGGACCGCATCCAACGGAGAGCGACTCGAATTGTCGGCTGCCAGGATTTTACGGATCGGCTTGACTCCTTGGCGCTGCGTAGAGATGTAGCCTCGCTCTGCATCTTCTACCGCCTCTATCATGGAGAGTGCTCCGAGAAATTGTTCGGATTAATCCCTGCCGCCTCTTTCCGCCATCGTCCTACGCGACAGCATTACCATCATCACCACTTAGATGGTCGGCAGTCCTCAACTGTGCGTTGCTCGAGAAACTTCCTGCCTCGCACAACAAAACTGTGGAATGAACTGTCGTCTGCGGTATTTCCGGACCGATACGACCTTCAAACCTTCAAGAAAAGAGCGTATTCCCATCTTTAAGGCCGGCAACGTGCTTGTGACCCCTCTGATGTTGCGGGCGTCCATGGGCGGCGTTAATTGCTTACCATCAGGCGATTCGTCTGCTCGTTTGCCTCCTATCTCATAAAAAAACTAGTTTGCGCGATTTCTCATGGATCCCATAATCAGAACTGCGTTTGACAAAAGCGGGACCAATCTGTATTATGTGGGTATAGACAATCACAAAATTAATTTACAAAATCGGTTCAGACATGACGGAGTTATGGAGTAGCACAGATAAAAAAAAAACAAAAACAAAATACAACCGAATTGAGAACATCCTCCTTTTTTACAAGCTTTTATTTAACTTGCACTGTTCGTATGTATGTAATTATATAAGTAAATATGTTAGTTGTCCGTCAAAATTTGCAATCCATTCTTCATTAATCTTAAGTCGGTTAAAAATATAGCAATATAAGGATAAACGTAACGATGGCGTTCTGATCGTTAAAAATGAACATATGTCAAATCCTCCCTCTTGTTCCTTTAGCCATCAACACAGTGAATTCTTCTTCTTTCTTCAAACGCGCATGTGACACCTCTGGTTGCAGGCGTCCATAGGCTACGGTAGCTGCTTACCATCAGGTGGGCCGTATGCTTGTTTGCCATCGTCGTGGTATAAAAAAAAACCACACCGACACCGGTTCCTTAAAAACAATAGAAATGAATTTCTGGTAGATAATCAAAAGTATAGCAGGTAGTTGTGAAAATAAAAAGAATTAGTGTCCGACCGAAATTTCGGTTTCGGTTTCGGTTTCGGCCAGTTTCGGCCAAAAAATCAAGTTTCGGCCCGAGTTTCGGTTTCGGCCAAAAACGGCCGAACCCTTCGGCCGCGCCGAAACTTACAACATCGTACCTTCGGGTCGCGCTCGGCTAACGTCGGGCGCGCTCGGCACGGCTGGCAATATGGCGTCGCTCGCCTGACTCCGCCGGCAACTACCTAAATCAGTGCGCTTTGCTCGTGTAGACGTGTCAATACGTGTTGTGTTTGTTCCGCGAATAATGGTAAGTAGTTTGATCAAGTATTTTAGTTTGTTTTTTTTTGTGAATTCGTCATGTCATAGTTAATATTTAACGCTTTATTTTAATAGTTTGATTAGTTTGCTAACCTATTGACGAATATATTTAATTTTAAAGGTGTAAGTGCCAAGGTTAAGTACCTGCTTCATTAACGTTTAAAATTCATCTTAGTTGCGTGCACTATTAATGTAATAACGATTGTAGGTACCTGCCTATGCAATAAAATGAAAGGTGAATAGTTATTAATTTAAATTTAATATAGACGTGTAATGTTAATGTAATGTTGCGAGTAATGTAATGGTGTGAGTAGGTATTTTATTACCAAAGGTGATCAATTTAGTTATTTTGATTATCTAATTATATTTGAATTAGCCATTCGAGGCTAACTGATTGTGATATTTGTGAGTATAATTAAAATGTAAGTAACTGAAAATGTGAAAATAAATAAACATAATATATGAGCATCATATTTTAATAATAAATTTGTTTTATTTTATACCACCATTAAAAAATCGCTAACTTTGTGTTACAAATAATGTATTTTTTTTCACTTTATAGGGTAGTTAAATTTTCAAACAGAACCTCTGTAACTGTGCTGAAATTTCATTGTGATATATCTTTGAAAGTAGAAACCTGTAATTATAGGTCGGCGAGATATTAATTTTAGAAAAAAACGGGCTTACTAACATTTTTTCGACTTTTTAAGGTTTTTTTTTTTATGAAAGGTTCGGTTTCGGTTTCGGCCGAAACTACAATGAAACCGAACCTTCGGTTTCGGTTTCGGCAAAATAACATGTTTCGGTCGGTCACTAAAAAGAATACATAATGAATAGATGCACGTCAAAAAATTCACAGATTTCGTGCCTCACACGACTATCGAGCACATTGGAAATGAATCTACGGAATTCGAAAAAATATTGTCGCTGAGCGACGAGAAAGTCGGGATAAGGAAAATGTTATAAAATAAAACTACAACGTTGAATGATAATTATTTTATTCTTCGATTACGAGTAACATAAGTATCCTCGACATAACGCCTGTGAACCAGAGTTGGGCAGAAATTAACGTGATTGAAACTAAAGTTAAAAATGAGAACGTTACTCATAATCATATGAACATGATTACGAATTCAATCATGAGCTTTCTAATCTGATTGACCACCGACATGAGTAAATCATGTCGATTTTTAGTTTCAATCATGATTAGCTGAAGTGATTACATTAGTAAGACAGTATGCTTAGTTAAACTAACGATTTAGTTGATTAGGTGATTAGATTTTGCGTAGCTACTAGCTCCTTCACTTTTTTGTGAGTATAATATACATTTAGGATAAATGGCTATTTGTCACAATATTTCTAAAGGTATCATAAGTTGTATAGAGATTCAATATTGAGCAATAAGAGCGTAAATGCCAGAGGCAAATGTTACCTTTACCAAAACATCGTCAATTTTTTGTTAGTTTTTGGTATGAGTGTACAAATGAATGCTCCCATTTAACTTTGAAACGGCCTGTTCGGTTTTATTGTGGTTTTCGGCTACAGTTAAGGCAGCTATCACACAGCTGCGGTTTTCACATGCGCTTTTCATTTTCATTCTCATGCTCATTCTCATTCGCATTCGCATTCGCATTCGCATTCTCATTCTCATTCTCATTCTCATTTTCATATTCATTTAGGATACTAAAAATTTCTACATACATATGTATCTGGTTCAATATGTGAAATTCAGAACAAACGCCTTATTCAAGTAATAATATAAATCAGCTTAAGAACACTCTAATCATACATTCGTCAATCACATTGAACAAGTTAGTTGATTAGCGTTAATTTAGTTTCAATCAGCGCCCGTCGTTAATGATTCACTCATGGCGAAATTACTTGATTGTTTTGTGTTACGATTTAATCAGCGATTATTCAATCAGCGATGATTAGTAATCGATCATCGATTTTAATCAAGTATGCCCAACTCTGCTGTGAACAAACAAATTGAAAAAATTCCACAAGCATATCGAAGTTTGAATAATTGTCGCCGTGGCGCCTAAGTATACGTATTAGTATTTGTTGATAAAAATACAAAAATCACTATGTGTATGACTTTAAGATTTGAGGAGTTCCCTCGATTCCTCATGTATCCCATCATCAGAACTTGAGCTTGACGAAAATTTGTCTTGACAATCTAACTTGCTTAACAAACACCGATGTGTACCTTGGTGCTTATTCAGATCTCACTTCTTTTATAGGCGAAGCATTCCCATAGTATCGAACTTGGCAGCCTTTCACATTTATGTTTTTGATGGGATATTCTTAACTGTTGCCATCTTCTGTACCATGCCGCAGAAGCATCTTTTAGGTATATTTTAGTTATAAATAGTTAGTTTTATTAGTTATATTCTATGATCTCAGTTTGTGTTGAAGTCGTGAAAAATGAACAGAGACATTGTTGTTAGATACGAAATGTATGAAGTTTGTGGTCACTATGTTAGAGAAGTACCTATCTGCAGTAAAAAAACATTGACCAGAAACGCTAAAATACGACTTTTCAGTAGTTGAAAATGTGTTGACAAAGAAAAAGGATGCCCTTGTTATTCAAATCGCGAAAGTTCGTCGTGTCCGGGTCCTGGCTCGCGTTGTTTTCCATTCAAGTCTCGTTAAAACAGCTCCGGTTTCTTTGTTTTTTGCAGTTTGTTGAACGCCTGATGGATTTAAAACTCTTATCAGGGGGCATCTTATTGACGTTTTTTATCCGGCTCGAGCTAATGCCGGTTTTGACATTGGAAATGTCTTTTCGTTCGTTCCAGTATAGGCCCCGATTTCACGAAAAAGTGCGATCCCCTTATAACTCGGAAAGTTGTTTAGATATGATATTCAAAAATGGCTTAAAAGACTCATATTTACGAGAGCTATAAGATGCAAAAATAATTTTTCGAGAAAATCAAACAAGAAAAAAGTTATGGCCGGAATAGTGAAAAAATAAATTATTTTTTTCCAAATTTTTGCTTTTGGCGTTCGATATTATGGAAACGAAGAATGATATCAAAAATTTGAGAAGGACTCCGCTGGACAATTTAGTCAGCTACAATTTAAGCCAAAAAAAAGACGATCGGGTTAAGGGTCTGCCCTGTAGCCTAACCTTTTTGAAAAAAGTCAGAACGACATTTTTCACATTAATTTTTTTAAGATTTCAAAAGAGAAGGTTCTCAATTCGGCGTGTATGTTTTTTTTATTTTGTTTTTTTTTTATGTTTGTTACTCCATAACTCCGTCATGGGGAATCGAGGGAACTCCTCAAATGTTAATGGCATACATGTAGTGATTTTTCTTGAACAAATCAATCATTTTCATTCAAAACAGTGACATCTGATTAAGCGGAACTGCTGATGATGATCAGAAGGGAACTCTTCAACGACGCATAGTTCACGTTTGGCGATTCCTCCTCTTATCGAACACACATCGGTGTTTGTTAAGCAAGTAAGATTGTCAGGACAAATTTTAGTCAAGCTCAAGTTCTGATGATGGGATCCATGAGAAATCGAGGGAACTCCTCAAATCTTAAAGGCAAACACATAGTGATTTTTGTATTTTTATCAACAAATCAAGCATTTTCATTCAAAAGAGTGACATTTGATGAAATGGAACTGCTGATGATGATCAGAACGGAACTCTTCAACGGCGCATAATTCACGTTTGGCGATTTCTCCTCTACGATGTGTTTGTTAAGCAAGTTAGATTGTCAGGACAAATTTTCGTCAAGCTCAAGTTCTGATGATGGGATACATGAGGAATCGAGGGAACTCCTCAAATCTTAAAGGCATACACATAGTGATTTTTGTATTTTTATCAACAAATACTAATACGTATACTTAGGCGCCACGGCGACAATTATTCAAACTTCGATATGCTTGTGGAATTTTTTCAATTTGTTTGTTCACAGCAGAGTTGGGCATACTTGATTAAAATCGGTGATCGATTACTAATCATCGCTGATTGAATAATTGCTGATTAAATCATAACACAAAACAATCAAGTAATTTCGCCATGAGTTAATCATTAAAACGTACTGAAAATAATAAATGTTATCAGGAAACTGCTAAAAAAACCGGTGTGCGTTTCTCTGACTATTATAATTTTAGGTATTTCTATGTAACGTGATACTTATTCAAAATGTACCTTAAAAACTGCTGGAAATCAAGTATGCATTCCTATAACTATTTATGATTTGAGGTATTTTTATGGAACTTGGTACTTATTCAGATCTCACTTCTTTTATAGGCGAAGCATTCCCATAGTATCGAACTTGGCAGCCTTTCACATTTATGTTTTTGATGGGATTTCATTTATTTTTGTTAGGTGTAGGTTCTTTATTATTTTTTTATCACTGTAATATGGCAATTAGCCACTTTTAGTGTTTAGTAGTAACACTCTGGTTTACTGCAACCTAAACGCATATTGCTTGTGTCAGCGACAACCTATGTGTATAAATAGGTAGGCATTGATTAATAAAGATGAACTCTATACTCGACTACCATGTAAGGTGTTTCAATACTACGCCGTTGCCCTGACTCTGCCCGTCCGTCCATCCAGAACCACCACCATCTCTCTTTACATTATTACATGGCGACCTTGCCACACGGACCGACGAAGAATCTTCTGATCCAGCACCAGCATTAGCACCAGGCACTTTAATAATATATGGCGACCCACACTAAAATGAAGAATTGAAGAACGCACTCTAAGTAAGAAGACAAAGAAGAAAGAAAACATGATTAAAAATATAAAAGCAAATTAAGAAGA